>CM073774.1:54740839-55345839 GCA_037158775.1 Hetaerina titia
GGAAAGGTTACATTTAGTCTACCACCTTATGAAACTTAGTCCAAAACCTTACGAAACACTATTATAATTTTGCTTTGTCGTCGGGTTTCTGAAAATTAATATAATTTTATATAGATATGCAATGTTGGTCGTCGTTTGAACACCACCGATGCTTTTTCCATTCCCGACATGATATGTATAATTTTTTCATGCTACCTTCGTTTTAATCTCAATATGAAGAGCTGAAGAAACGGGCGGTAGGCATTACTTTATCTTAATTGCATGGAAAATTGGTCAGATAAGTAGTGCACAACTGAACTACAAAATGAGAACAAGAGATTCGTTTCCCTGGTTCTCGCATTTTAATAACGTCTTATTTTCAAGCTACTAGTGAACATGAAACATTTCGTAGGTATTCCGACCTTAAGTTATGGTTAATGGACTTCCATCTTTGGTGAGTTGTCTACTTCCTTTGTCTCCCATTGAAATGATTTCACAGGGAACATGAAGGGTGCTTTGAGTTTTATCTGGTTTTCTGATATATTATAATTTTCTAAAATTGCAAAACAAAATTCTCCATCAGTTCCTTTTCCGACCATATCATCAAAGAAACCTTAGCACTGAGATTTTATTATAAGTGAGCACAACTGGCTTTTAATTATCGGATTCTCAATAAAGACAAATGGCAATTTTGAGGACATATCCCTGAGTCGATTTTTTTGCATTTTTTTGGTCATAGCCGCAATCATCATTTATTACGCCTAAAAATAATAATAAAGACTCAAATATTCAACATAAAGTATCAATTTTAATTTGAAAATGAAACTATGGACTTATAGAGCGGGAGTTATTTATTTAGATATAATTTAACGCTGACAGCTACCTTCGTATGGTTTCATTGGATCGTGAAACGTGATGTCAATTTCATAAATTTCTTAACATCCGCCGGGTAATGTAGCCTTTTCAAGACATTCATTGAGAGACATTGATGTAATTAAACGTCTGATTTACGCGGTAGCGGGACTTTGAGCATTTAAGGGTTATTTAATCCAAATGATAGTTACCAGCTAGGTACTAAAACACCAACTATCATCAACAATCGACACTTCCGCTTTTAATGACCCTACGTTAATTGGAATTCTAATTAAATCAGGCGTCTGCTTTGCTGTGCACTCGTATTCACCCGCGTGGTTTCATTCAGATACGCGGGCATCGTCCAGGAAAGAATGTTACCCAGTGCAAGTTTCTCCTTTGCGATGCACGGCATAACAAAAAATAAACCCACACAAGTTAAAAGTTCGACGCACCACTCCGGTGGGCGTACCCATCCACACTTGTTTCCGTTCCACCCCCCTCCTTTACTTCTCCCCCTCCCCGAACACTCTGTTTTTTATCTCCGCCTTCCTTCCACCACTCCTCCCTCTCCAATTTCCAATCTTCATTCTAGCCAACTCCCTCTCTCAGCCGAATCCAATCCCCGTCCTCCCCGTCCCTATTTCCGTTTTAGTGGAATTCAATTTTAACAGCCACCCTGTATCCAGCAAAACCCACCTGAGTCCTTTTGTGGACGACTCCGAAACCGATTCGGCTACTCTCACTCCACCTTCTGCCCGTCTACCCCTTTAACCTCCCCCTTCTGTTCCCCGGTCTTCCGTTGTGCCGGAGAACACGCCTTCCCATCTCATCTCCCTCCATCCACCGCATCTTCTCCTGCTCCCTCGCTACATCCGCAGCCTCCGCGCACCGCTGGCCAAACGCCCTGATCACACCGACCCAACCCCCTTTTCCCTCCCGCGAACCCGACGACCTCACCTCTGCTCGATCTCCAACGCGGCCACATCCCTCTCCCTCCGATTGATTCTTTTCTTTTTGCTCGTGTGGGACGACGGATCCCCTCTACCCAACTATACTTCCGCCGAACTCTTGTCTCTCTCTAGTGTCTTCTTCCACATATCCTCAATCCCATTCCGGACCCGTACACAATATGCCAACCTTCGGACTTAGACAGATGCTCAACGAATGGGAGAAACCGAATGAACCAGGAATCCAAATATTACATTTCACGTGGAAAACGTCACAAATTCACCAATGTAATATCTTGTATCATGATGCACGAGTATATCGTCATTAACCACTAAGGGATCGATCCCACCGGGAGAGGAGTGTATTTTTTTATTTCATGCAATACCGTGCCACTTGGAGGCGGCATGAGAATCTGAGAGTTAAGCGGTCGACAATAGGTAGAGGGAAGCTTCAGGACCCAAAATATGGATGAATAATAGCCTAGCCGAAACCAAGCTGTAGGATTTTATGCTTACTCGATTATTAACCAACACGAGGAAAGGAGTTACCTTCTTATCTTAACGTTTGAATTCGCAAGATTTGTGAATTAGTCGTTAAGCTCTTTCATACAAAATATATTTCTGTGATAGGCTATTTGTACATCAATACGTTTCAATTTTTATGCTCTAAAACTACTGATGTCTAACATTATGCAATATCACAAAAACCTTAGGATTTATCCACACGAGGGTATCCCTTTTTTCTCATTGTTTTCATCATTATTTAAGGTCCAATTGAAATTAACACGCACAATGTCTTTTTATTGTATCAATATTCCTGGCATTACCGTTTCACGTAGATTTTGGTGGACAACAAGGCTATATAACGACACATTTCTTTGTTTCCCCCAAACAAAGCACAATGTGACATCCAACACAACAATGAGCCCTATTCAATTACTCATACTTCCTTCCCTCCTTCATTCCGTCCAACATTCATATCTTGTAAATGAACACCCTTTGCTGGCTTTAAGTTCTCTCTCTTCCCACAGTTTTTAACATCCCACTGCCAAAGTATTAATTTGAAGCCGAGGGAAAATGTTACTCTAAGATGAAAAACCTCCCTATCGACTAAACTCTTCACAAGGTGGACGAATTTCCGCATTATGCCTGTAGTATACATCCTTCTAAATACAATAAGGATTGAAACATGCAAATTCTAGTGGTTTTATGGTATTTTGCTTGATGAAATGGATAAAAAGGGGTCCTATGCTCATCTGGCGACCATTTAAGTGTAAGTAGATGTCATGTGAAGCAAGAAGTATGTAATGTCAAGTAAAACAGTTTTAAGGAAAGCAAAATGATACGACCTTAATTATTTCTGTCTTAAGAAATGGAGAGCAAAAACCAGTAAATTAAGGTGCTAAATAAATTTTATGGAAAAATTGGAAGTAAGGCTGCCAGGAAATATTGCTAACAGAGACCGGACTACATGCGTGCGGTATTTAGAAATACTATAATGGGATCACGGGATATTAAAATGAAAATTCCATAACACTACTAAACATTTAAAGAAAAAAATATTAACCAAAGCAGAAGAACTGAAGTAAAAAAATTATATGTTTTCACCAAAATTATTTATCATATAAAAATGTATATAATAAAATAATGTTGTATTATATTTTATATTTTTATGTAATTTTATATTTTATTAAAAATGGTGGGAAGAAACATTATTTTTTTACTTCAGCAATAATGGATTTGCAACAAGGAAAGCCTGCAAACATCGAATGCAACAAAGCAGAAGAAAATTTAGATAGATGGAAAGAATACATAGAGAAAATATATGTTATGAAATATATATTAGAAATATTAAAGCAATGAATTTAGATATAGAAAGCAAATGCACGTACTGCCGGAGAAGAATGTTTAGGTTAAGGAATACTTGATTACAAGATCAGAGGTAATAAAATATAACAATATGAGAGTAAACAATATCCCCACAGAGTTAATGAAAAATGTTGGAAAAGCTGGGAAAAGGTTAACGCGAGCTCATTATTAGATTTAGGATGAACAATTGGATGATTTAGGCATTAATTATTGAACGATCAATTATTGATGATCAAGGAAATTTGCAAAAAGACTATCAGGTCTGTGTTTTTCATTGCCCCAAGAATGGGAAGAGGAACTGTATTCTATGACCATAGGACCATAAGTTTGATATCGCACGAGGTAAAAGTACTCCCAGGATAACCATTAAAAGAAAGGAGAAATAGTCAAAAAACATTGAGGAGAACATGAGTCAGAAGGAATATAGGCACGAGTGATGCCACTGAATTTTTAAGAATACTGGCAGAAAAGCGTACGGTGTAAAATCAGGATGTATTTTTACCCCTCATTGATTTATTGAAGGAGTTTGGCTGAATGAATTGGACACAATTAATGTATGTATTGGAGATGAAAGGGGTACAATGAAGAGATATTCTACTCATACGGAACATGTAGGTCTCAAAATGCACAACTGCATACAGCGGTTGGAGAGTCGGCAGTTATGGCAGAAATAGCAGATAGAAAATTAGGTAATACAGAGGCATTGGGAAGAACTACAGACGAATTTTCGTAAATAGTAATAGTAAAAAAGAAAGAAGTCCATCAAAAAAATTAATATACGAATATGCGAATGATAAAATGTTAGTACACCGGTCAATCAAAGGTTTATCATTGCTATTTAACGCGCTACATAATCAGTATAACAGCTATGGGATGGGGATCAATAAATTTAATAACAGGTAATGAGATTTAAAAGTAATAGGACGTCGGAAAAAACATTTTAGTTGGTGGATATAAATGAAAACAGCAGCAAACCTTTACCTATACAGTAAGTTTTGCAGAATTATATGGGGGTAATAGCATGGCGGGAAAATAGCTAAAGTATTAATGAAGAATTCGGTTAGGATTAGTTAGGATATCTTTTGCAAAGGAAAAGTAGTTGATTTTCCCTAGAACCGAAGATTTTAACTTAATGTAAGTCTGCTAAAAAAGAGCTCGTGAAAACTTAAATATTTTTTTAGCATTTCTATGGCTGGATCGTTGAGGCAAGAGGATAAATGTTGATTGGTGGCGATTTAAATGTAAATCTTAAGCAGAATGGAAAAAAATATAATGGTCGGAAAGAAAAACAAACAAAGATGTTTCAGGTATGATATGATAAAGGGGAAGGCTATTGGCAGGATAAGTTAGTGATACTCACAGGAAATGGGATTTTAAATACCGTATTGAAAGAGAAAGTCCTGGAAAAGGATTGTAGATGGAGGAAAACATGCACTGTTTTGAGTGAAATTTATGTAAATGGGAATGTATGCCAGCCTAATGCACGAGTTATTTTATTATGCAGTATTGCTTTAGGAAATTAGTTGCCGTGTTAGGCAAGGTTTAAAGTTAAGAGGATCGCACTACCCATTTATATCGAAAAATTTCCTAAGCCGGTAGACTATTGAAAATAATAATTAAATGTTTTCCTAATTCAATCTCTATCATAGTCCATATAGAATACGAGTATAATTCTCTTCTCCATAACCGCATCTAATATTTATTTTGTTCATATTTTGTTAAGGATTTGTAATAGATTTTTAACACCTCCTGTAATTAATAACAGCATTTTCATATATTTAAGAAATTTTAATTACTATTTCCCAAGGAAAATTTTCTAATATGCTAACAATACAGTTTCATTTGACGACTCTCAGCATTCTACTCGTAATTAAAATTCGCAGAAGTAATTTTTAAAATAATCACATTATATCTGATTATGTACACAGATTTTCATGAATACAATAGTGCGAATTTGATATTTTATAGTATGTATTGAACAACTGAATATTAGAAATAGAGCATGTAGGTTACCAGGGAAGGAAGAACTTAAAAATGTATGCCACGGCAGTAAAATATTGCCATTTGATAGATAAGGCGGATGTGTAGAAAAGATACGAAATTTTAATAGGCAAATACGGGAGGTCAAAAATGCCTTTAGCACAAGCCATCTTACTCCTTCAAATCTATTTCTGTATTTACTACAAACGTTCACTATCTGTTCCCAGGTCTGCCTTAAGGATTGTTTCTCTGTCATCAGAAGCGTTTCTTATATGCATAAAGTCCAAGAAGTGTGCGTGACTATTTTATGCTTACCAATTTTGTACATTTCATCTATCGAATTCTGTCCATAAAATTTATTTTAGGCTTGAGTACGCGGAAGGACATTTCATTACTTGTTTGGACGAGGGAATCATACAAAAATTCAGCAATTGGTAAAATATTTAAGAGCCATAGTATGAATTTTGTATGATAGAAGCGAATATATTTTAAGTTTCGTGTTAGGTAGCATAATTTGCTTAATATCAGCCCGAAAAAATAATACTGAGGCAAAAAATCACACGGAAATATGAGACTGGTCGGACGAAAATTAGAAACAGGTAAATCAATTATATTGGGATCCAAGATTAATAAAGCCCTGTGAAATTAAAAAGAAATAATCAAAACCACGATTATAATGAGAGTAAATAAGCCCTAAAGATGACACATTTTCAACTTCTATCAAGATGAAACCTTCTCATGGACTACAACCTTGTCGTGGTGGAAGGGCTTGTGTGTTCCGATGACCCCTAGAGCTGTTCTGGCGGGAGTAATAATAATTACTCCTGGAAGGGTCACCCATGCCAGATAGGTCGAAGGTTAGGAGCCAGACGAAAGGTAGTCCACGCAGCGTCTGTTCCTCAGTGAGGCGGCTGCAATGGCGTCTGACCCCAGTGGGGCGGCCATTAAGTGATGGTGTCACGTTAAAAACACTATTGAGTAAGGCAACGGGAAACCACCTCAATTATCATTCCCAAGAAAATATGATGGACGCAAAACAAGTTGTGTCCATCCAAAAACCTACCTTAACCGGTAGTTTACCTAATAATAATAATAATCAAGATGAAAAGCGTTGACATTAGGCAAAAAGAACGACAATAAAGAACAGTGGATGTATACATTGTGTTCTTCATAAAATAATGATTGAAGAAGTGGTTAGTTTGCCATCGAATATTGATATATTCTGTAAGGCTTTAGTAGGCGGTGGATATCTTTTAATTACGTTGCGTCTGTATTGAGTAAACAGTTAACTTTTCTGCCTACCGTCCATAAAACAAATCCTACCATTCCACCTATTCATTCCTAGAACACTTTCTATCACTTTTCCATGTCCCTAATGTATGGTTTCTCTTCCTATCAAAATTCCTTTCCCTGGGCCCGTTCATGTAGAAAAGAATTCATTTTATTTACCTTCCAACATCTCCAATACCATTCTCCAAAATCGTGCTCACTCATTGTCTACCCTTGCTTCCCACTACCTTAAACCCATGCAAGTTCTACTTTGTCCAACTCCGATTCCTTGATTGACCCTTCCAGAGTCTGCGAATGCAGAATTTTCTATCCTCACCTTTCCACTTTTACACCCTTTCCACCATCCTCGATTCACTAAAGCCGCATTCCGAACGTTGTCGTTCGGGCCGGATTGGAATTGAGGTACCGTCTTTGTCAACGCAGCAAATTGCTCGGCAAACGGGTGGGAAATTTAATCGGCCTGGGCAAAAATATGCCGGATCTGGATTCGCGTGATAAGCCTTCCCTGAAATAATCGCTTGACTCTCGTTCCACGGACTAATTCACTCAATTTTTTCCTAAAACTCAGTGGTTTGAATTACTATTAGCTTTCAATCGATTTAAAGAAATCGATTTGTGAAATATTTAAATTGAGTTTAAAACAATTTCATGCTCGATGGACACGTTTCGTGTCGTAGACCACGGACCTGTATACCGGTGAGTTATACATGTCATATTATTTTCTAATGATCAAATCACCAGAATAAAAGGTCATACGTGATACTCTAATCATTAGCCAATCAGGAGGCAGAACTGTTTACCATTTCAACGTATAAAAAATTAATCATTTAAAATAAATATTTACAATTAAAAAATTACCTTTTAAACAGAAGTAGTACTTTGCATTCTTTTTTTTTCTAATTTTTCAACATCTTCAAAGCAGGAAAAGATTATTAAGCTATTAAATGTTGTCTTTTAAAACAAAGTAAATAATTATCAAATATTAGAGTACATAATGATAAAATTAAAGAAAAGTATTTTATAATCGCCTGAATCAATGTAACAATGTACCTTCAACTCAAAATAGTTTTTTTCTTAATTTTCGAAAATAGTCATGTAAATCATGACTTAAAAATTCACGACTTTAAACAAGATAGTAAACAAATTTAACTTGAGCTGTAACGTTGAAATTTAAGTGACCGTCAGCCTGAAGAATTTAATATAAATTAATCAATTTTTCATGTGATACAATGTGAGAAATATGTTTGAAGATCCAAACGACTGCATGAAAAAGACTTTATTTTATCACTCAGTCTTAGCGTAGGAGTAATGACAAACTTCATAAAGAAATGCCAAACTGGGAGGAAAACCATTATTTCTCCATCAGTTTTAATATGGAGTTTATTGAAGCTGAAATTGAAGGAAGGCAGGCTAATCTTGTAAATTACAGCATGACAACTACAACTGCATACAATCAATATTGCCCCAAAAACGAGCAAATTCGGAAATTATTAGCTAGAAAGTCTTCGTACAATAGGAGGAATATGGTGGGAAAATGGCGTGGTAATGTTAATGTGTTCCATATATTTCATAAATGGTTAAACATTTTTTCTCTAACAAATTCTTCATTTACCTATTATGCATTCTAATGAATGCAACTCTTAAATTTGTGAAAATACATGTACATTGATGTTGTCTATCATCTAATGCTTGCTTTACAGCAGGTTTGGGTAAAACAACGTTAGAAGACCTTATTTAGTCTAGAGAATTCATTTAAAATAAACTATTGCAATTTTTATCCCACCGATGAAATATACTGTAATAAACAATATATTATCAGAATAGGTTAGAACAAATTATCGTAGTTTTACATGGTTAGTTTAAAATTTTTGATATCCCTCCATTGTAAAGATTATTAGTCATATAATTATTTCTACACAATGGAAAATACTCCATATTCTGCTTACAGATTAACCAGTTTGTAATAATGTCTAGTCAGAAGTTCAGCCTCGCAGATAAGAGATGTTATAATGCATTATTTATTGAAAATAAAATAAATCATTCCCTGCGTAATATACAACTGAATGCGCGCAAGACAAGTGTAGTACTCTATACATTTAATTAAATGTCGAATATTGTTTTTAAATTTTGATTTTTTCTCATCATACTGTGTGAACCTATTCATTTCTCATGATAATCAATCTTTAGAGAAGTTCTATCATAATCCATTGTAGATCACCGATATAAATATAATATAATACGAGGATAATTAATACGAGAAATATCTTCAAATTAATTGGATTTACACACACACACACACAAAATTATGTTATATAAGAAAATGATTGTGCTAACTTAGTTTTAACTTAATTATTCTTTCTAGGCACTGCGTCAATAAATATGGCACTTCCTATAATCAATTAGACCAACGGTATTTTAAAATATTTCTCATAGACACTTTCGGATCCACTTCATGAAGTTCTTGCTCTTATTTTCTGAAAAAATGTAACCGTTGTAAGATTTAGCTTTGGTTGACCATATATTAGAAATATTTGGATTCGTGAAGCTAATGCATGCATTTAAAATCAATAAAAAAATTATTTTTAATTTTTAATTCCTTTGCTTCACCAATGTAATGGTAATGTTTCATCTATTGGTATATGACGCTACGCGAAAAAAACATCTATACATCCAAATAATACTATATTTCCACTAAACATACGGTGATTTTTGTGATCCAAAAGAACTCCAGAAAAATAAAATTTGATGTAGAGAAAACGCGGATGATTGGGGAAATGAGTGAAAGATACCTTGAATGAGGTGGAAGGATTTCGGACCCTACTTCGGTTCTCTTTCTCGTAACTCCCTAATTTCCCCGGCTCCACACTCCTGCCTGAACACTCCCGCTCGTTCTCGCATTCCATTCTCTCCACATTTGCTTCCCCTGCACTCCCATTGAAAAGGAGGAGCACCTAGCCATCACACAAGTACCCCTACTCTCTGCAAGGCCAAATACTCTAACATTCGCGTTCCTCTCTAGCCACGGTTCTCATCCACCCCATTACAATTCTTGTGAAGCGTAACTCGGCTCCTTCGCTCGTCTTTCTTCTAGTTCCACGCCTTTCCAAGGGACACCAAGGCTTTGACGGAGAATAAAATTTCTTCGAGCCCGATTCTCACGCTCCTTTTGCCTTACCACTTTCTATTGTAGGTCAAATATTGATTGGGAGGGTTACGGGCAGGAATAGGCTTTTACTCGTGTTTATTTGAGGTTATCTCGAGAAAATTGGCGTTTAATTGGTATTTAGATAATAGGAAAGAAACGGATACGGTTGAACGCTTTAAAAATCGAATAGAAAGAGCTGGAAAAGTACTAAGCTAGGAGGGATTGTGATGTAAAATTTTCATCAGCGCACTCAAAAAGATGAGAGAATAAAAGTTTTATATAAGCGAACAAAAATAAACAATATATACGATCATTGGAAAAGGTAAAGAGAATGTACAACAAGAAGAGCAATTTGAGCCTGAAAATACTGGAAGGCGAGGTACCCAAAATTTCTAGCAAATGATGCATGGTGATAAAAATAAAAATGAACATGAACGGCTGAGAAATGATTCATCCAGTTTTAGTTTTATATATTTAGCAGGGGACGAGGACTCATGTAAGGTACAGTTCAAGCTTAGGTCAAAGTGTGCTCATTCTAATCTTTCAACAATACTAGCTTCTTTCTACGTGAATAGAATCCAATTAGTGAGTTACGGTTTTGCTAGCGTTACGTATTCAACTAATATCGTTTCAGAATAAAAACAAAAAATCTAGATTGTGTCTTACGCTTTTTTTGAAAACTTCATTCACCACCAATTGCGTTAATAACCTTGTTTTGAAGAGAAGAGTTTGTAAAGTCTTATAGGTACAACCGTAGCTAAGAGAATTTGCTTCGAAAATTATAAAATGCAATCATAAATTGTCTTGGGCATTGTACAGAACAAACAGTACAAGCATTTTGTGATTTCAAGGTACGATTGATTCATATAATTCATTTGTATTGCCAGCATTTTCTGTACGAGCGATCGCAAATATTTTATTCATAACACTATGAGACTTTAGATGAACGTTGATGTATATTATCATTCTTTTCTTTTTTATCTAGTACAGATAGGTCTATTTCCATATGGGGGACATACGCCCATACCGATCCTTATTGATTTTATACTCCTTACCATTGAAATATATCGTTTCTGGAGTATAGTAATTTCCATATTAAGCAGTGTACGGCGTAGAAAAAGTTAAATTATTCAGATCTTCTTAATTAACAGCAAAAGACACGGTTGCTATCCAAATAGCCCACCAAACATTCACCTTGAGGTCACTTCGTATATTATCTTAAATACCAATTCCTGTATTTTCGCTCTCTTCGTTCTGCCAGCATTTTTAGCCATAAAATTTATCTTTGGACCCCCTATCCTAATTTTTTAAAATTTTTTATTGGCAATACTTTCGGTTAATTTGTTAACTCACACGAAAATGCAGTATTAATTATTTAACAAAATGCATTTAACTTTTTTAGCATATTGTAAAAAGCATTCTAAAATAATGTAGCATTGAATAATGATATTCGATTAAAGAAGTGTTCAATACCTAAACTTGGGCCTAAGACCACCCACGTCCCTTCCTTGAAACTTAGATTACCTGACAGCAGAATACGAAAACTCGTTTCGTTTCCTTCCTACCGAGGCGCATTGTGATCCACCTTGTCCTCTTACCGCTTCTTCCTCTCTTGTACCCCACTTCAGTCCCAGTCGCGAAGTCCGTTATTTGAGGCAACACTTGGCCAAGTCCCCACTCTCGCATTTCACGCGCACATACACCCACAGTCCTAATTCCAACTCCAGGGCTTTCTTCCCATGGTCCTCTAGCCCTCTTTTGCCGCTCTATTTTGGGTTTCGCGCTCTTTCTTCTGCGCCCGTCCTTCAAACGAGATTGTCCTCCACTTGTCCCTGCCATGCCATTTTCCCTCACAAGGCTCGTACAGAGACACCATGCACGACACCCAACCTCTCTTTGCTTTCCCACGCGATTCTCTTTATTCGAATCTCCGGTTAGCTCCCTCAGATTCTCGTGCCCATTCAAAAACTTTTCCTTCCTTTCCCTCCAATTTTCCACTTATGTACCTGAATTTCTTTGTGCCAATGCTACTTCACTTGTTCTCCCTAAAACCGGCCACATTTGCGTGAATTCCCTCTCTTAACGTCTTTCCATTTATTCATGTTTTTCTTTATCCCCATGCTGCTTTTTCCCTTTCTTTCAATGAATTGTAGCCTTTATCCCTCTTTTATTTCGTTTTTTTCCTTGTGTTATCTTTAAATTAGGCCTTGTTCTCATTTGCTCGGAAATAACATGATTCTTTTTTTTTGCATTGACGGGGAGGACTCCCGACATTTCCAACACCGTGTAATGCTATGTCGGAGTGTGTGAGACATCCAGCCATGATGGTATCTACTTTAGTTCTTTTTCAAGAGACTACAAGTAGGTAATACGAAAAACGTTATTGAGATAATTGTAATCGGTCAAAAGATAAGCTTTTATGTTTTAATGCTGTATTAATATTTGGAAGACAATATTCTAATTACAACCCAATAGGTGTAGCTTTGATAGGGCTTACTAACTGCTACAAAACGATGTCGACTTAACTTCACCATAGGCATAATTTCGCGATGTGATTGGCTATTGATCTGGTGCGACCTTCGGGTTGATAACTCATGTTGGCATAGTTTATCCTGTAGTATAGATCTATAGTTATTCACACCAGTTGCGCAAAATGCATACACTGCAGGATACACGTATAGTATGTGGAATCGGATCTCTTCTTGGGAAATTTGAAAAACTAAGGTGTCTAAGAACGTGTATTTTGCTTGAGTAAGCAATATTACTCCATGAAAGTGAAAGCTGTTGATTCACATTCAGCTATTCTACAAAGTTTCATGATTTTACATTCACCTTCAGGCGGATTAAAACGTTTTTAAATATTAGCACATTCTTTTGGGTTTGTGTTCATTTGAAATAGTAAATATCGCAAGCATGCATCCCTTAAATAAAATAAAACTTTGCTCATGTAGGAACCTTAGATGAACTGAGAGATAATGAGCGAGCTCTATGAACATCGTTTCTCTGGAAGATCCAAATATCATTAGATGGCTATCGTTAATTATATACTTAACACCCAATGACAGAATGGTATCAATGAGGAGATGTTGTATTTAATTGCTTTTAATTTTAAGACATTTAAAAAGAAACAGATAAACTTGATACATACGGTACAAACACGTTATTTGGCGGTTCTACAGCGTATGTGTGAACAATCGTATGGTTCTGTGGTATATCTCGTATTCACTCGAGTAGTGCACTTCATAAAATTACACAGCGTTGCATTTAACTTCAGTAGTACGACAGATAAATAGAAACACTCCTCAGGAAGCTTCTAAAATATGTAGAAGTTCCTCAGTTTACACTTGTCGGGAAGAATTCGTTAGTAGCGTTGACACCTGAGACGATAGGTAAATACTGTCTTATTATTTTGGGCAGTTATTACTATTTTGAACATTTACGAAATGCCATCGAAGAATGAAGAGCTATTTATCCATGTGTATAAGGATAAAGGATAAGAGGATAAAATGTTAGATAGCTACAAATAAAAAGACTTTCCACCAAATAAAATTTTATGCGACCGCTTTTAATGTAATTACGTAATAAGTTAATCCACCATGATTCCGTTACATTGAAATCAGTTAGTAGTCCAACGGTCGGTGGTCTAGTGGGTAGAGCGTTGGACTACTGACCGGAGGGTCCCGGGTTCGATTCCCGGGCAAGGCACTTTGGGCACCCGCAGCTCCACCCAAGCTAGTTGATTTTTCGGGTACCAGATCTTCCTGGGAAACCATCCATAACCGGCACAGGGAAAGGAACTGGCCCCCCCTACCCTGATGTGTGAATATTCACACGTCGGGCTTGGCACACGGGTGAGTTCTACCATCACCTACTAAACCGACCTTCGGGTTGATTACTGTGTTTATGGTTTATATATATATATATATATATATATATATACATATATATGTATATAAACCATATATTTATATGTGTGGGAAAAATCACAGTTCACAAATTAAGAATACACACCCACACGCATGCGGACCGGTCTTAAGCATTATTTAATATCTCGAAAACCTAAGTGTATCACAATTCATGACTTATGGATACGTGATGATAGTACAACACAAATTCACAGAAGTTGATAACGTACTACGAATATTTGAACCATTATGTACTAATTGAAGGAAGATCAATTACTTATCCAACAAGCAATGATGAGACCCACGAGTAAAACAAGATAAAAGTGGGCCAGAGGCATGAAAATTGGAGGGTTACATTAGTCCCGTCTGAAAAAACGTCTCGTTCCTAATGTTTAACGCCTCTATGAAATGTAAATGGTGGTGAACCTCAGGTGAGAGGCTTAGAATATAGTATGCTTGGAGTGTTTTTTTAGCGGGAAAGAGTTATGCAGAGGGGTTGAGGTTCGTGACAGCAAATGGGGAGATGGGCGGCAAGGGAGGAAGGCGATTCCCGGAGATCGGAGGGGAGGCGATAGATAGGCTTGAATGAGCGAAGGAAGGAGATTGGTTGCTTTTCCTCCCCCGGTTGAATGGTTACCACCGGATAGTCCGCCCAATTAGCTCTAGGTGGAAGCCGGTAGGTCTCCGTGAAGCTACACGCCCCTAAATAAATTATCGGTTGGAATTATGAGAATGGTTAAACTACCGAAGCTTGATTGGGCATAAGGAGCGTCTAGGAACTCGAATGTATGGTCAGATGGGGCTCACCAGACGGGTAGTGAAGTAAGTCGGTGGATTACAGCAGCGGATTGCTATGCATGGGTTTCATTATCCAGAGAATATTTTCCTTCAAAGGTGGTTGTAATTTCTCAAGTCTGAAGCAAAACCTGATAGCACGACGTTGCTCAAAATAATGTCACTTATATTAAGAACGCAATAGAAAAAACTGTCGCAAAAAAATTGTTAGAGACAAATAACTCGAGCAAGTTCAATCCCGTACTGAAAGCGGATCACTTGTTTCCCTGCCGCTACTCTAAGCACAGCGCCTCCAGTGTTTCCAGAACGAACGCTACGTTGCTAGTCTCATTACTAATTTCACAGACATCGTATATTTTAAAAAGTTTTTTTTCTTTAAATCATACCATACTTAAAGGGTTTCACTAGGTTTTTACGTTATATTTTGGAACAATAAATTATCTCCTTGTGTAAAATATTTAAATGGAAAAAAGAACAATATAATTCCTGCATCTCTATAATTACATGCTATATTAATTTGCAGTAGACCTAGAAGCTGGAATAAACCAGCCATTTAATAATTTCTTCCAATTTCCACGTGTCATATCTTGTGTCCTTAATTTTTTGCAATACTTCTGCTCCTTTACGCTGCAGTTTTAATCTTTTTTGCCGATTAATATTATAATGTCTTGTTAGTTATTTCTGAGAGGGTGTCCAATTAGTTTGTGGAAATAATTGTGTCTTTTATGGAGTTTTATTCTTCCACAATTCAATGTATCCCACCATTACCTTAGTCTCTCCAGAATCTATTGTAAACATTTTTGGCATAATTTCCTTATTCTTACACCCTATCATTCCTTTTGTCTTAAATCTACCGGATATCGTTAGCCTTTCTAATTTTTCTCGCATCATAACCATTGCCATCCTGCTGCTCTCTTGGGATCTTTACTTACTTAAAAATGTTTCCTCATGGATATGCAGAATTACAGTACAGTGTATTTTGCCAAAAGCTTTCTCCAAATACTAAAAGGTAGTATGAGACATTTTTCTCGATTATTTCCATTATCTACAATCATTCTTAGGGCAAATAGATTCTTAAATTGACCTGTTTTCCCAAATACAAAATGGTCAACAAATTATCTCTTACACGTTTGCATCCATTATTCATTATGTTAAATAACTGTAATTTTACATGGGTGACGGTAATTTTTTACGTATATTACCTGTGGGTTTAATTTCACTGGGAGAGATTAGGTAACATGCCTATTGGTAACACCCCTTTTGCATGGGTTTCATATATTTAAGTACGAACGATCTCCAATCATACTCTCCGCACTATTATTATTAGTATTCTACTGGCTCAGGTAGAAAAAAATTATTCATAAAATCATAGTGTTGTAGATGTACTTCTTGTTTCCTGCTTTAATTTTCTCTGGTGAGTCAAATTCAGCTTTATGCACAACTCTTTCCTCATTTTTATTCAGCATAGCTTATTCTTTGATTATTCCTGCGAGTACTTATTTCTTCTGCGAGTACATAATATTTTCATACTATTATTTTTACCTTTAAGCTTTCTGTACTCTCCTCCTTCAGGGGTTTTTCATAATTTCCACACCGAAAACTTTCTCCCTATGTTTGAGTCGTCACTTTATTGTGTCTTTCACCTCGGGTAAAAAATATTTTGCATTAGGTTTTTCAGAAGAGTTTGCAATTAGTTTCATTATTCCCCTCAGTCACGAAGTCACTTTCAAAATAAAGATGATTTTACGGATGGGACCAGAAAGAAGAACTTAAATGCGTAATCTGTGAGATGATTATGATTCCGGGGCACTTAACCTAGTTTTCATCAATTAAGTTGAACTCTTAGCAAAACTATTGCAAAATTCAAAACGAAAAAAATCCTTCCTCCAAAGAAAAAAACAAGGATAAGGAGTTTAGTTAAATGAGGAGGACGGGAAAGTGGAAGGAGGCTATTCCAAAGCATCGACCTCGACTTCACGACGTGGACTTATGGAGGCGAGCTTCCAACGGCTGGACTGACAGAGGGGAATAGGTCCAAGAAAAAGTAGGTGGGTGCTATCGAGGAACAATCGAGTCGTTCATTTTCACTTCCTTCAGGGATCCGAAAAGTAACGAGTGTCGCGGCGAGACTTAATCCATAACCTTCCTATTGTCTTCGTAATCGTCGCCTACAAAAGCTCTCCCTTCTCCATTTTCGCCGGGGAGCTTCGGGGTTGTTTTTTTCCATTCGCTTTGCAAGGGGAAGAGTAGCGGTTGCATGGCGAAAAAGAATAACAATTCGCGGGTTATATTTTTTTAATAATGGCGCCTTGGTTTCAACCGCTTCAATAAAATTGTTTTTTTTTCTCCTCCCCCTTCCATCCCGTTTTTTTATTATTCCTCCTCTTCTTCATCTCCTCTCCTCAGACAACAAGACGTGCGTGAGTGGGAGTAATGACTACGTGCTTCTCCCCTTTCTTACCTCCAGCGCTATCTCTCCACGAGGATCTCAACCCCTCCGCACTTCGAATATTCATTCGCCCTCGTCTCTCCTTCTCCCTCACTTTCCCACCCTCCTGCACTTCTCCCGCCCATATCTTTCCTCCCATCTCGCCCTTCTTCTGCCTCTTCTACAACCTTATTCTCTCTCCCTTTTTCGCTCTCTCTTCGCTTCTCCTCCAGAAACCACTCCTCCTTTAATTCTTCCTTTGTCTGACGTCCAGTCTCCTTACAGCATTCTCTCACTCATCCCATTTTCCGCCCTACCTCGAAAACTTCTTGCACGTTTATTTCCTTTGTCGTCTTATTGCTGTTCCCAGGTTTAATTCATTTTTGTTTTTTTTTCATATTTCGTATTAAACTTCCCCAAGTCGTCTTCCTTTTCCTCTTTATTAGGCTGTTTGGAGGTTTTTTTAAATTCACAGTATTGTGAATGCTTGTTAATAATTTTTGGGTGTATTTTTTAATTCTCTTTTCCTTAACATTTTATTTCAATTTTTAAAACTAAATTATTGTTTGAATGGAAAGATTGTTTATCATACTATAATGATATTTTATGGGAATTTAATGCTCAAATTTCCACTCTTTGCCATTACTGTCATCTTAGTTTTTATAATTATTATGCATTTCAATTTTTTTAAATTCGCAGAGTAAATCTTATCCTTCCACCCAAAAACTGTTGAATAAATAATCAATACAGGCAATTGATTATTTCTTGTGGAATTTTGTAATTTAGCGACACAGGAGAAATAACTTAAAGACATATTTAAGCCCATTCCCCTGAAAATGCGTATCATATTACATGCATGAGTCGTGTAATAGTTAATCCGGTTTTAACACTTGAACAGATATTGAATGTTTAGTAATCCATATTCATGTCGAGAAAGATTTCATACATAAAAAATAGAACTAAATATTTAGGAATATTGCTTTTTAGCAACATATTGGTGGTTACATCGAATAATTTCAGCTTAACTATGCACACATTGAAATCATTTCTGACAAAGTTTCAGCTTAATAATTTAATGTCCTGGTATTCTAAAGATCTCCAGTTTGGAAAGCACTTCGGAAAACGGTGTTTTAACTTTGTCTGCATTTTTTGTACGGTTAGCTAGTAAAAAATAAAAATAGTTGAACGGTCGTTTGTAATTAAGGTCCACCATTATAATAAGCCTGTTAATCATACAATAACAGATTGACAAAAACATTATTTCAATTCTTTTAATTAACATTAGAGGAGAAATGAATGAGAAATATATCGATTGGCAGTGTGATGTCGAAGACTTTGAAAGTGGAGAGAATGATAGACAAAAGAGGATGGAGCATGAAAAGGATAGGGATGTTAGACGGAATGAAATGGGGAAAGAAATATACAGAGATGAGGAGAGACGTTGTGCGTAGGATGATGGGTTATGTTTTTTTACGTTAGACTAGAGAAATATTTGGTTGTTGGGTTCATATAAAATGTACCTTAACAGGTAAATTACCTTTAATGATAAAAATAATAATAATTAGCTATTATTAGAATTTCATCTAAACATGTTCGACAAATGTTATCTCTACGTATATAAGAACCTCCAAAATAATGACTTCGATTTTTATCTCATATTTTGTTTCAGTTTAACTGAATCAACCAATAGCACTGAATTTAGTTATGGAAATATACTTTAAGTATGTGAAAATGGTATATCGAAGGAGTTCAAATCGTAATTCTATGTGCATTTAAACCAATTTCAATAGAAGTTTCCCGTGTCGGCCTATAGGAGTATCCTAAAAGGAATTTTCCTGCTACAAACACTTAAATATTTTACCAAGTATAAAATTAGTACCAAGTATAAAGGTAATTTTGAATATGGTTACTAAATTGTCCAATTTGAATAATAATGTATGTCAATATCAGTTTTTTTCCAAAGTTTCGTTAACAAAAATATAATGCAATATAGTTTGATATGGTTTTTTCACAAAAAATCAACATAATAAAATGGTTTATTTTATGAAGTAGAATTTATTTGGGAATATTTTTAAAAATACCGTTTGAGTAACATCGAAAAGGCCATGATCAAAACACATTTTTGGTGTAAGGTTTAATCACGTAGAAACACAAAAAGATAGAGGCCATTTGATAAAATATCTACGAGTAGATCTACATTTAACCCATTCTTGAAAGTTTTTGGTGGAGATAATGATGATTATATACGAAGTTTCCATGAAAGGTTTAATTCGATAAAATACGGATTGTAAAATTGTTGTTCCCGGACTGTACAGGCAAAGGCCACAAAACGTTTGAATTCGCACGATTACAACCCTTTACCTTCGCCACCCCAGATATTCAACGGGTTTTCAACCCAAAACTTCTTCGATCTTCCCACTTACGAGTCGTTTTGCTCTGTCATTAATTTCTCCATCACCACCGCCACCTTTCGGCTTCCGCTTTCAATCGGACGCTATCCAGCTGCCTCCCTCCCCCGACTTCCCGCCACACCCTTTCCCCGTTTCATTTCCTACACCCATCCATCCTCGCCGAAATACACTCCACCCTTCCCCACTCCTCCTCCTACACGCCCATCTGTATCTTTCTCTTAACTCTCTTTTCCGAATTTCTCCCGCCCCACGCTCCGCAGTTCCCGGCTACGCCACCGGACCGCTCCCCTGCTCCCGAACCGCTTTGGTCACTAGTCATTCATCCGCTGGGACTTCCAATTTTCCGGTCAGTTAAAATCGAGCGGCTCTTATGGATGGCCTCCCAACCGATTTCCACCCCCACCTCCACACACACACACCCATAGACACATACTCCCGCGGACCACCCCGCCCGACCACCCAGTGCCATTTTCTGGCCCAACCCACTCACCTCCGCCGCCGCAGCTACCTATGCCACCCCCTCCTCCACTTCTCCCTGTTCAGTCTTCGCTTCCCTCACAACTCCCCTTCGGGCCTTCGATTCCTCCTCCTCCACGATTCCTTTGCCCACCAACAACTTTCCTACCTCCCTCTCTACCATTCCTCCGCACGTTTCCCCGACCCCATTTCCCTCCACCCTCGGCCATCTTATATTCCTCTCCCCCTTGTCCCCATACGGATTCACTACCCACCTCCGTTCCTTCCGTCCGCTCCTCCGTCCGATCTCCCCCTCGCATACCCTCTCTCCCTCCCCACGCTCCCACTCTCACCCGTTTTCCAGCTCATACGAATAGCCCTTCCAAAATCCTCCTACCCCAATATACTTCGTCCCCTTTCCTCTCTTTCTCCCCAATCCTTCCTGTAGTTCAGTATCTCTTCTCCTTCTCATTCCCCTTAGAAGCTGGCAGTTATTTTCATAAATTTCGTTTCATTTGCATGTGTGTGTGTGCCATTACTCTTTTGTCGTGTCGGGAATGTGTTTTTAAAGCGAAAGGATGAACTGTCTTCTCTCCACCTGGGGAGGTTACGTTTAAACCGCTCCAAGTATTTTTAACCTTAAGTAAATTTTCCACTTTCCACTATTTTCAATTAATGTTTATGGATTTTAAGTAAGCTCATGGTATATAACTTTTTTTAGTCAATTTTTAGAGGCATAATAATTTGAAAAAACGCGTTTATATTTGTCTTTTGGTGAAAATTTCAACAATCGCCAACGTTTCCATGTATTTTTCTTTCCATATCGACAATTCACGAAACGTTGGTTCCAATGCGCGTCATTTTACTTTAACGCAAATATCTAGACTATAATGGAATATATTCTTTTGGGGAACCATGGTAGAGTGACGTGATGATGATATTCCATCTTTAAATATACTCAATTCCAAGCAAAGAAGTTGAAGGGAATTTGAAATCTTATTTTTTAGTTTAAATGTACTTATCCCTCAATGAATTTCTCTTATCGACCTCATAAATGGTGTGTGAATATGTGTGGATGTTTAAGTTTCTCAGAAAACGTTTTGAAAGTCTATCACTACCATTTGAAACCAAATTTGTAATTAATATGGAGGTGACAAATTATATTTAAGGGGAGTGTCCTAATTAAATGCAATGACAAAGTAATCGTTTTTTTGCTTTTATGGTATCTTTTTTGGTAAATAAATATCTTGATCTTAAATAAAAGTACGAAAATCGTGGTAGGGCTTCAAAAGGTCAACACATTTTGATGTTTAATTAGTATTCGTACAAAAAAATATATCCTGTTAATCAAAGGAAAAAAGTGTTGGAACATATATTATGGTAGACAAAAATTATTTCCTTTGCAATTATCTTACTCAAGTTTAGAAAAAAATGCACAGAGGAATCGAATTTTTTTCACGAGGAATATTTCATGCAAATGCCTACTCTACTTCCTTCACAGGGAGGAGACGGAACAGGGAGTATCGTTGAAAGAACATTGCCTTCTCTCCTGAGGACTTTCCCAGGAAGAGTTTCGCTCAGTGGCCCGGGCTCTCTCCCTCTTCCCCTCGGGTTTACTTTCACTCCTCTCTCATAATCCTCCTCCGTGTGTCTCAGTTGCCGCTCAAGCCACGTCCCACTCTCTCCCTCCAGCTCCTTTCGCCTCCCCTTCCTCATTTCCCTCCCTCAATTTTATTTCCCCGCTGAAGCTCTCCGTGGGCTCACGCCCCTCTCCCAACACCCCCCGCAATCCCCACTCTCCCTCAAAGTTAATTTTCAATCCTCCTGAATAAACTGATCCATCATTCAATAAGTTCCCTCCAACGTTAAGAGTCTAACCCCTCTTTTCCCCCTCTCGTCGGCTTCCACCCAATTTCACCTTTTTTTTCGCCTTTCGCTTTCTCAATTGAGTTTAAAGTTTCATCTGTTACCTGGTCCCCCGTAGTATACGCTTTATCGTAACCCAATTGAGGTTTACTCCTCGAGATAAGAAATCATTTTCGATTCTTCTTTACTGTATTGCTCCTTTACCCGTAGTGCGAAGACATTGCTTGGTTTGGATTTTTTTCAGCGCTTAATTATTCGGTTCGTATTAAAAATAGAAAAATCAAAACACCAACGTTCAATATAACTGAATTCTATAATTTCAACCGAAGAATGCTTCTTCGTTTTATTACATTATTTTTTTCTTCAAGAATGAATTACAAGTATTAACATACTTAAATTTTCTGAAGAAAATTATTAATTTATCCTATTAAACTATAGTAGCAGACTATAGTATAAAAATTCAATAAAGTGATATCATAGTAACACAATTTAATAATACCTAGGATATACGAGGACTCGTAGGACTAAGATGGGTAAGACTGTTTCTAGCCATGGTGAAAGAATAATAATTTAACTCCTTTTAGTAATTTTATTACATGAAAGAACCGTCATTACGCATTGTATCTAGTATATTGTTTCACGATAGGTAAATACGCATTATCAATTATTTATTAGAATAGTACAAATCTCTAGGATACTACCAGACTCGTACGTCTCCAATAAATTCGCCAAAAATGCTGGGGATCCCATTTCAAACAGTTTATATACTATTAAATGGGTCTCGGTAGTCCAAGGTTGAAGTGTTGGACTGCTAACCGAAATGCTAAGGGTGGATTCCCGGGCAAGCCTCTCTGGGCACCTGCAGCTCCACCCAAGCTATGTGATTATTCGGGGACCAGATCTTCCTGGGAAACCTAACCGGTACAGGAAAAGGAACTGGTCCCCATACCTTGATGTGAGATTTTCATACACCGTCGAGCTTAGTACTGTGTGAACTCTACCATCACCTACCAAACCGACCTTCGGGTTGATTACTGTGTCATTAATATGTTATTAAAATTCTCTAGCCATGGAAAATACTAATGGCTTTAATTTAAAAAAACAGTTTAATAAACTTTGCTAAATATGCTTACAATGTCTGTAAAACATATTTGAATATAATTTGGCCCTCATAACGTAATACTTATTCGAAATAAACATTCTCATGGTAAATAGAAGTAAATATCAGCTAGAGTCTGTCCAAAACATACCTTTTAAGAAGTAGAATAGCTTGGACGAAAGAATATGGAAATATTTGTCTGATGTTGGATTGATGATAAAAGAATTTTAACTTAATAAGTTAAATATTAAGCTGAGAATAAAGAAAGAGGAATACATATAAAAATACGTAGGCGTTGCTTTAATTAATTTCTAAATACTGGGCATTTCCATTAAACTAGTTTTATAAAATGACGATACACCTATCTAGAATAAAATACTGTCTTTAGCCCTATTGTAACTTCTCTTCTCGTAATGAATTACTCTTAAGGTGGCTGAAATTTCCAAATATTTAAAAGTTGGCAAAACAAAAAAGATAAGGTTTATAGCCAACGGAGTTGCATCCTTATCTTGATGTGGAAGAGGGGTCCAAGTTAGAGGCACGTCGATTGATTCATCTTTCTTAAACCGTCTCGTCGCATAGCGTTTCAGTTTATCTTTCCCCTGCTGCCCCCCTTTCCTCTCTCCTCAACCCACGTGTCTTATTTCATGCCCGCCCGGAACGCACTCATCCGCCACACGCACATCCAGGCGAACACGTACCCGGCCCCTGCCACCTCCCTTCCGCGCCCATTTCCATATCCTTCCCTGTCTCCCCTCCTCTTCCCACCACGGAATTTCTTTGGGACTCGCGTCGGTCTCCTCCTCTTTACCATCCAACCTCCACGCCTACCTCCTCCACCTTCTCCTCTCCCCCTCCTCAGCTGCCCATATTTTTCGCGTCAGTTACTTTTTTCTTTTCAGTCCTACTCTCTCTTACCCTTTCTGTGTAAAGTTCCCCGACCGAGGAGACAGGGGAGCGCATCTACATTCACTCACGTATTAAACTGTGAGCTGCCACAGTAACGTGTGGGAAGGATGTTCGTCACCAGTTGCCATTGGAAGACTTGGAATTTGGGCGTGAAAACTTTAGTGCAAGAGGGAGTACTAGTACATAGACGTAAATATATCATATTTAATTTACGTAACATTTGGGCGGTGGTGTCTAAATTTTTCCCCCATTTTCATTTCAAAATCAGAGTGAAAAATTATTCTCTTCATCGGTAAGAGCAATTCAATTACATCATATTAACATTTGAACCTTTTGCATTGATGTATGAACCTTTGTCACATTTACCGAAAATGCTCACAAAACTACTACTGCTGGATAAAGATATCAATATCCATTCATAAAAAAATGTCATTTGCGTAATTTGGCCTTTAAGAATTGCTTAGGAAATGGATTTGATAATAGTGCCATCCATGATGTCAAAAAACAGCCCCCCATTGACCTGCGTTTAATAATGCACATCAACAATAGATACACAAGTAAGTCAATATATCACCGCATTGACTGGATTGCTGTAATTCCTGCTGTAATGCATGAACGTTCTTGATAAAATTATAAAAATGCTCATTATTCACAGCATCCGAGAAAACTTCTTCGAAAGAAGGCACGAAAAAATGTTTTATCATATGTAGGGATCGGGATACCGCTGAAAACAATTTATTATCTTTGAAAGATTTAAACCCGGGTGCTCTCGGTGGGACACCAGTACGTTAGCCACCGCACCAAACCGATCCCCGGAAGTTTTCATTTAACTATTTCAATTCAATTATATCTCGAATCTTTGTTTTAATTAGATAATTTAAAGTAATTTTAAATTAATTCCCTTCCACATTCCCGTTGATTTAGTATGCATTCAAGCATTGCAACTTCCTAACCTCTTAAAAAACTTAAGTGGTTGCTTAATAGTCAATTGAGACGATAAGTAGAAAAAAGGACACTTAAAATTCTCGCCCGCAGCTGCTTTATTTGGGTTTATATGGTGCTCGTCACTCTGGGACCCATGCCCTCCCACTGTTTCTTGACCTCAAGTTCCCTTCCCTTCTCCACACCTTATCATCAACTCTGCCGTCCCTACTCTTCTTATCTACGTTTACTGTGACCCCACAAATATTTCAACCAGCCTTGCCTATCTCTTTTTTCTGCTCCCCCTTACTTTCTGGAGGGACTTTGAGTGCCCCAGCACTTCACAATATCTGCACCATCACTTTCATCCCTTTTCTGTCGTGTCACTTCCTGTCTCAGGTTAACCTATATAGTGCGCATTGGTGTCTACATACGGTATCGGGTTGAGTAAGTGGGTAGCTAGATTTTTAAATATATTCCAAGCGTCTTAATCAGACTATAATCCGTTGAATGCCAAACGGTGCACTGAGAGCGATTTGGGGCTCGTACTATTTTCCTGCACTTAAATGCAATTTTAGGTGTGCCTTTAATCTTCATAACTCAACACATGCACGGTTTGCAAGGAACGCCACGCACTCTATGGGGCAATATAAGTTGGCCAATCGTCATATACCGTGACTAAGGGTCGGTTTCTGAAAGTCTGAGGTAACTAAGTCGGAGAAAGTCGGGGGTAACTAGGTCATGTAGCTCACAAATGCAATCATTCCTAATGGCAATAAATAGGCTTTGAATATAGAACACTTCATGTTCACTAAATATGTTAATAAATATTTATCAAAATATTTATAAGAAAAGGCTCAAAAGTTGGCTTGAAACGTTTTTTCCTGTTTTTGTAGGTGACAGTATTTTATTTTCTCTCTTTCTCTTAGGTGATAACATTGAATTTTATATTGCTTGATGTCTCAGAATAATTTCTACCAAGGGACGAAATTTTTTCCCTTAGTTTGCGTGATAACTACACAAAATTGGGGTGATATTTATCCTCAAATCTGATAGGTAAAAGTTTTTATTGTAAAATACAAAATTTTTTATATTGCCAGTCTTACATGCTTGGAATGTGACTAACCTTTCGCCTACATGCTTGAGGTGGATGCAACTGCTGCTACACTCCATGCCGGTGGCTTATTTAGCAGGTATACGTTACGAATTAAATCATTATCACTTTTTGACAACTAGATTTGGCATTGTCTCGGTATTTTAAGGTTCATTATGTTTAACTAGTAATCACGACTTGGGATTACTATATTTGGTTTTATGTCACTCTTCCAAATTTTTACTCTTTGTGATCTTCTTACAATAAATTAATATCTTATCCAGGACCGCAATGCACGCAAAGGTCATTTGGGCATTAACGCACCCGCAAAGAATTACCAGCAACAATAGTTTTACCATCCCTGTTATGCAAGGATTTACTGTAAATTTTTAAGGTGGAGGATATGACAATTGAGTGCATCTTGGCTTCATTTAGGGGGTATCCGGTCCAAAGTGGAGTGTCAAAGCTAGAACGTGTATACAATGTAATCTACTTATTAAAGACAAATATTTGACGATCCCTTCTTCAGGTGCTGTGGAGTGAAATGAATTGCTTTAAGGCACAGTGATGCAGGAGTTCATCCATGAGAGAGAAAGAAACGGTGGAAACCGTTTAACCGAGAACGGTGTGAAGAGTTCCGGGTATCGATTTATCATATGCCTGGATTTCTTGAGAACTCATTACTTGAATAAAAAACAGACTCAGTGGTACTTTTCACAGATATTTTTGTATACATACCTTTAAAATTTTGATAATATATCAAAGAATGCATTTCCTTTTTCTCTTTGACTATCTCCATCAAACATATATGTACGGACTGCCTCCATTTTGGGGAACATCATTCTCACCTCGATGAACGAACTCATGGTTTATACCGACTTTGAATCCATTCCAAGAACTCTTCCCCAACGATCCAATGTTCTCCATTCTGTTGGAGCTTTCAATATCCTACTACACTTAAATATTTAATATGCTCTCTTTATTTGACTGTTTCACATTTTACTATCGACTTCCACGGGGATTCAGTAAGGCTAAAAATATATACATATATATATATATATATATATGGTCGTCACTAATAATGAACTACGCCACAAGTGAATTGTCTAAACAAGTTCTTATCATCCAATTGATATTCGTTTGCATCCCTAAAATATCAAATTTAGCATGGTGAACTCTAGTCCATTCGCATATTGCGCTAAAGACGGTAGAGGCAAAAGGGATTCAAACAATACTAGATTAGTATATCAGTAATTCTGTACTGATTATACAGTACCTTAGGGAGTATTGTCCTAAAATCCGTGATGCGGATCCTTATAAATATTTGAGGCATACTTTGACTTATTTTTTCATTTATTTGACCACTAAGTAACGAAATCACGGGTGGTGCCCTAACACCCTCCGCCACACGCCCTTGCGGCGGTTGACGGGGTATTGATTAGATGTAGAATTCTTGAGGCATAACTTATGAGAATAATAAACATTTTAAAGCCAGCCGTGTATTGAGGTAAATTCGAAAAATTTGGGAGTAACAGATTATCAATGGTTAAAATACATTCCTTGATATATTATTTTTTATTTTGAGTCTATAGGTTTTTCAAGTGATGGTGTCACGTTAAAAACACTATCGAGGAAGGCAAAGGGAAACCACCTCAATTATTACTCGAAATGAAAAATGATAGACAAAAGACAGAAATTGAGTCCTGGCAACTGCGGGACTCGGCCTAAGCGGCCGTGTGTCGTACCCGGCAGCGGGGGAGGCTAGGTTTCCGCGGTCGTCATCCAACGAAACCCTTGCAGGGGAAAAATAACAGCACCAGAACAGAAGACGCTGAAGAAGACGAAAGTAATTGGAATAGGAACATGAAACGTCAGGACAATTTTGAGGACAGACAAATTAGAGAATATTAAGCGAGAGATGTCAAGAGGTACTATAGATGTTTTAGGTTTATGCGAGTTGAGATAGAAGGATAGTGGGGATTACTGGCGTGAAAATTATAGAGTGATATGCAGCGGCGGGAACGAGAGCCAACGAGAGGTTTCCGTAATATTAAATAAAGGGGTAGGAAGACAGGTGGTCAACATAGACCAAGCAACTGATAGAATTTTACACGTAGAGATCAAAGCAGAGCCGACGAACTTGGTCATTTTTCAGGTATACATGCCACCGAGCAACCACAAGGAGCAAGAAGGATGTACGATGGGTTAAAGGATATAATCGCGTTCTTTCCTGCAGGGAAACATTTGATAGTGATGGGGGATTGGAATGCGACGGTAAGCGAAGGAAGAGAGGGTGGTGAGGTGGGGGCGACGGTTTAGGCACGAGGAATGAACGCGGGGGAAAGCAATTGAATTCTGCAGACAGGGGTTTGTCATTATCAACACATGGTTTAGACACCACAAAAGGCGCACGTATACATGGAAAATGCCAGGTTACTAAGAAAGGTATCAGTTAGTTCAGTTGTTATGAAATGTAACGTCCGTTTCCAAAAGATAAGGGATGGACGGCGGGTTAGGAAATGGAATGTAAAAGCATTAAATGGATTAACAAGAATGGAGTATCAGCAGGCTGTACAGAAAATAATGGATGAAGGTAAAGAGCTGAGTACTATCGAAGAAAACTGGGAAAGTATCAAGAAAGTGATATCGAAATCCGAAAAAGACACTATAGGAACTGTTAACGGGAAAAGAATAAGGCAACCATGGGTCACGGATGAGATGATTGCAAAGATGGATGAGAGAAGAAGATGGAAGAATGTAAACACAGAGTTAGGCAAAATTAAGTACAAAGAGTTATACAATAAATTGAGAAGGGCCACAAATAAAGCAAAAGAAGAATGGTCGAAAACGCAAAGAAAGGATATGGAAAGTTTACAGAGGAAGGGTGAAATTGGTTCGCTAAGCAGCAAGGTTAAGTTATTATCGGGAAGTAAGAAGGCAAGATCTGTGGTAACAGTTAAAGATAAGTGGGGTAGGATAATGGTTGAACCAGAAAACTACCAAAAGAGTTGGTAGGATTATATAGAGAAACCTTCACTTGCCTCAGACTACTCAGGTGCGAGTTGGGAGCGAAGAGTCCGGATGGGCAGTGTTAGGAAGAGGTTTAAGGCAGAGTTGCCCATTGTCAGCGGTGCTGTTCAACGTATATGTGAAGGAAATGATTAGAAAGGAATGGGTAGAACTGGAGGTAGGAATGAATGTCAGAAGGTAATCCGTAAAATCGGTTAGGTTTGTTGATGACCAAGCATTAGTTGATCTGTCAGCCAAGGGGTTGCAAGAAATGCTGAGTGAATTGGAGTTCCAGTGCGATAGATACAGGATGAGAATCAATATTAATGAAAAAGTAGTAGGGACGTAAGGAGAAAAATTGCGCTAGGTAAGGAGGCTTTCTCAAGGAGTACGGAGTTAATGACGGGGTAGTGAGTGGGGAGGTTAAGAAAAGACTCGTAAAAAACTTGGTATAGAACTTAGCAATGTTCAATACATATGTAGCTATCTAACCCTTTATCCTCTTATCATTTATCCTCATATGCATGGATAAATAGCTCTTCCTTCTTCGATGGCATTCCGTAAATGTTCAAAATAGTAGTTAACTGCCTAAAAAAACAGTATTAACCTATCGCCTCAGGTGTCAACGCTATCAACAAATTCTTCACGACATGTTAAAAATGAGGAACCTATACATATTTTAGAAGCTTCCTGAGGAGTGTTTCTATTTATCGTACTACTGAAGTTAAATGCAGCGCTGTGTAATTTTATGAAATGCAATACTCGAGTGAATACGAGATATACCACAGAACACAACGGTTGTTCACACATACGCTGTAGAACCGCCAAGTAACGTGTTTGTACCGTAATCATCAAGTTTATCTGTTTCTTTTTAAATGTCTAAAAATTAAAAGCAATTAAATACATCTCCTCATTGATACCGATCTGTCATTGGGTGTTAAGTATATAATTAACAATAGACTTCTAATGATATTTGGTATCATAGATCTTCCAGAGAAACGATGTTCATAAAGCTCGCTCATTATCTCTCAGTTAACCTAAATATCCTACATGAGCACAGTCTGTATATTATATAAGGGATACATGCTTGTGATATTTACTATTCCAAATGAACTCAAACCCATAAGAATGAGCTAATATTTAAAAACGCTTTGATCCGCCTAAAGATGATTGTAAAATATGCTGAATTAGAATCAAAAGCTTTCACTTTCATGGAGTAACAGTGCTTACTCAAGCAAAATACGTTTTCAGACACCTTATTTTTTCAATTTTCCTGAGAGGAGTTTTAAATCCACATACATGTATCCTGCAGTGTACGTGTAGTGCGCATCCTAAGTGTATGTTTTTTGTCTATAATACAGGATAACATATGCCTGGTGTTATGAACCCGAAGGTCGCACCAGATCAAAGCCAATCACATCGCGAAATTATGCCTATGGTGACGTTAAGTTAACATCGTTTTGCAGCAGTTAGTAGGCCCTATCAAAGCTACATCTATTGAAGTGCTCAGTTATGATTAGAATATTTTCTTCCAAATATTAATTCAGCAATAAAACACAAATGCTCATGTTTTGACCAATTCCAATTATCTCAATAACGTTAGTCGCATTAGCTACTTGTAGTCTCTTGAAAAAGAACTAAAGTAGATACCATCATGGCTGAATGCCTCGCACGCTCCGACATAGTGTTACTGTATTGCTGAAACTGTCGGAAGTCCTCCCATTGCTGATTGAAATGGAGGTTCAGTGCGATAGATATTGGATGAGAATTAATAATAATAAAACCAAGTTTATGCGATTTTCCAGAAAGAAAAAGGTTAAGCTAAATATTAAAATAGGAGGAAAAACTAGAGTTCGTAGAAAAGTCTACGTAACTCGGAAGTATTTTGAATCAACTCGATCTAAGTAGTATGGACGTTAGGCGTATAATTGCGCTAGGAAAATGGTCTTTCACAATGAAGAGGGAGTTGATGACGGGAACATTGATTATTGAGGTTAAGAAAAGGCGCGTAATAACTTTGATATGGAGCGTAGCTATGTACGGCGCGGAAAAGTGGTCGCAGAAGCAGGAGGACAGACGTTGATTGGAGGCTTTTGAAATGTGGGTGTGGAGAGGAATGGAGAAGGTGAAATGGACCGAAAGGAAAACAAATGAGGAAGTACTAGGGATGGTGGGTGAGGAGAGGGGTTTGTTGAGAGAAATAATATGGAGCCAGGAAAAATGGATGAAAGGCGTATTGAGCGCGAGTGGGATGCTGAAGACGGTAGTATAGGGGAGAAAGTTAGTCAAACGTGGATAGGGTAGGAAGAGGATAGGGATATTTGACGGGATGAAGGGAGGAAAGAAGTAGACAGAGATGAAGAGAGACCTGATGTAGAGTAGGTTGCTGGATTGGGTTTTGTTTGGAGTTACAAAATATTTATTTGTTAGTTGTGTCTATCCAAAAACCTACTTTTTCCGATAGATTGCCCTATAATAATAATGTTTAACGTAAATTATAAAAGCCAGAATTATTCAGCAACGAACATGAAGCATATTTCACATTAAATAGACTATTTTTACACTCAGCTGTTCAAGACAAAAATCTGTTAAATGCACCTCTATGATGTCTATTTTTAGTTCTAAATCAATAAGAATTTAGTGATATTTAGCAGCAAACACTTACTTAATTCTCAAGTGTGACGACTAAATTTATAAATGTACTAATTGAAGCTAAGCTGTATCTGAAAATTGGTAAGCGAGTATCATAGTAAGCATACTAATGACCATATTTAAGGGAAGGTTAGTGAGTAGTAATGTGAATATCATGTTGACAATAAGAGCGACCTTTTGCTAATTCCTTCGTGCCAATCCTTAAAATTTTAAGTAAACATGTCGGAAGTAAAATAAACAGTGAAAACTAGGGAATAGGGTAATAAATGCTATTAATTTCTTGTAAAACCTTTACAATACTTGCCATATTGTGAGAAAAAATAATCATATGCTGTGATAACTCTTCCAATGGTAAGCCTAATTCTCTTGGACCCTCGTTGATTAATATTTCAGTCCGTAGCTACATTCTCAAAGCAAGGCTATTAAATGAAGCTGTATATTTAATGTTCGAATTAATGGGATTGATCCAACTTGATCACTTTATTATCCCTTTCAATTATTCCCAATATATCGCTTCATTGTTATTCCTCCAGCACATTCTAAAACATTTACCCAGATAAACGCTATCCCAAATCCTCTTTGTGAATCTCTATCTCCACCCAATTTACTTCACGCATAATAATCATGTGTGGGTGACGACCTTTCTATGCATGCTAAAAAATGTGGCATAGCAATGTACTTTTACCTCAAGAGTTCAATGGAAATTAACTCAACACTTTCTATGATTAAATGAATCTGAATGGCATTGATTTTGTGGTCGTATTCCATCATTTAAATTACTCTTCAGGCCAGTAGGAGTGATAACCAATGAATTTCAGTGGTGTTAAATGGTATTCTGATAATATTTTGTCTGATAATTATATAATATCTGATAATAATAATATAATATGGTGAATGGTGAATTCTATGGTCTCAGGCTCAACTTTGTGTAAGTTCATGTTCGTTTTAAATGAATATACTTTGTAACTTCCACACAATTTTTATTCGTACTACCGGTTTCACCGCTTTGGCGTCATCATCAGGTACCAAAATTTCTTCAGCACAGGGTTATCTCTTCGGAAAGAATGTCTTTTACCCCCCCCGCCAACGGACCTTCACCTGCCAGCCACGCTCTTGTCCCCCCTAACCCCCCTCCCATTAGCAATTCACCCCACCACCCCCTTCCCCGACATTCCTTTCCGAAGAGTGCATATATATATATATATATAGTATGGCGGGATTTTCATGTTTGAATATATATATATATATATATATATATATATATATATATATATATATATATATATATAACCCTGTGCTGAACAAAATGTTTGTACCTGATGATGACGCCGAAGCATTGAAACCGGTATTACGAATAAAAATTGTGTGGAAGTTACAAAGGATATTCATTTAAATCTATCTTTAATGGTGGTAAAATTAGAATAATTTAGGAGTAACAAAGTATTGGCAAATTTTGAAGTCATGGATGCCTGGAAAAATGGGTTGTTATTAGGCTCATTTATGTAAATAATTCCAACATTTTTGTTAGACAGAAATATCTTATGTTTGGAGTATTTAGGAATACTATCCTAAACTCACACTTTATTACATTAATTCATCACCAAACATGAATTTATTTAAGCGAATATTCAAATATGTGATCAAACACTTGAGTGTATTGTAAAACTTTACGGCACTAAAGTCATTCATTTACTGAAAACCAAGTAATCTTGTAGGAACGTTGTGTAGCAAACAATTCTATCCATAGAGCGTAATAGGGCTCCGTTGAGAAAGCATCAAATAACTGAACTAAGGGTACTAGGGGGCAAATCTGAAAATAACTACCAAAAATCGCATTTTCAGCCGAACAGTGTGATTTCCTGGGAATCTCATTTTCCTTAATACCGGAGATAGGCTAAATAAAGAATGTGTCCTCCGCACCTTGATCTGTGAATGTCACATGTCGTAGGGCTGCGCCTGAGATCAGCTATACTGTCAACTATCAAACGACACAGGCTGATTATTGTTGCACACTTTATGAAATATATATTCTAATCTGCGAAAATATAATTGCTGTTTAAATTCAGACGGTGATATGTATCGATATATTTGATTTATTAAACGAAATGACTGTTAACTGCTCCTCAAAAATGAATTCTTCATTTTCTAACAGAGAAACCGTCTACTAAAGGTAATATCCTTTTTTGAGGATGCTCAGCTAGAACTAGGAATTATTTCTGTAAAAGAGTTATTAAGTTTATATGCAAGAAACATTAGTTTTTCCAAGAATAAGGCAATTTAAATAGCATATGAAGCAAACTGAAGGAAAGACTGGGCAGAGTAAAACTATTACTAGTGAAAAATATCAGAAAAATGTGAAATGAAGTAACTACGGCAGGTTCAAAATTAATTATTATGTAAATAAACGAAAAGGATTTTGAGAAAATGCCTATCATATTATATAGATAAAATTGAAGAGTACGAGTACTCTTTCAAATTTATTGAATTTCTAGAAATAAGTCATAACATACGCCACAAACGGCTTCAAAATAATAGGCTTGTCCTTCAAAATTGGTTATCACATATTTATTCGTCCTTAAGTTGCGTTTAATAGCCATTTGATTTGGTCCGAGATTTCTCGCCGTTTTATGAAAGACTCGAAAACATACAGATCTATTTTCATAAGGGTTTGATACAGCATCAATGTGGATTAGAGTAATTTGTTAATAATGCGGGGAGGCTGGTGAAGAATACCTCTAACGTACCGCATATAGTCCTTAGCGGTAACCAAAATTTTTTCCTTAGCTCACTAGTACTGAAAAATTAAATCATCCTTCTCCTCACAAAATAGGAAGCCATCGCATCGTTAGAACGGTGGTTTCAGAATTCCACGTATGGGAAAAACATTGGTGTCAGATTGCTATCTGGAAGGAAAAAAATATCAAGGGTTTTTTTTCTGCGACCGCAACAGCACAGCAAACAGCAATTTATCACTTCTAAGCGCAAACGGGAAATGAAATATGGGAAGTTTCTGGGAGCAGCACATGTTTTTGGCCGATTTCGGGAAAATCTTTCAGAACGGTTTTTCTTGTCCGGAGCGGCAGAGAAGGGGGACAGGGCCGCCAACCCTTGAGACGGGTACAATTACTATCATCTTCAGTGCCCTATACCACATCACAAGATTGTGCTCTTATGTTTCCCTGGCAATATCACAACAAAACCTCCATCAAATTGAGCACTCCCTTTACAAATAATACGACACATCAAATTATAAATGAACACATTGGAAAAAAAGATAAATACGTTTGTTTATTTAAAAAGCATCAGAGAGAAAAAATGGTTTTCTTTCTACCCATCTGCTTGTAAATAAAATTTACCGCTGATGCGTCGCAAAGTAATAATCCAATGAAATAAAAAAGTTATATTGAATTATTATTATCGTAGGTATTAACCTGAAGCATTTGTTTGAAGTGGATTCAGACAAGGAATCGGGACTTGAACTGCACCGAATGACTTCACCGAGGTTGTCTCAAATTCATAACTTTGATGACGATTTTTGGCAATGATATAGATTCCACGCAAAAATGAAAATATTTTACTTTGAGAATGCTCATTTCTTTATCTCTTTACCCATACTTATATGTTTAAACAATATCCACTAAGTGTGAGTAAATATTTTCTCTATTGGTAAAAATTATTTAGGTCAGGTAAATTATCATTTGGATGAATTGGCTTTTACCCCACTGAGTAAATTTCAAGGAAATGCTTGATCATCAAATCCAAGTATTTATAGCAGTACTACTAACTACTACCTTTAAGTATCGACTACAATAAGGTATTAGAGACAGAAATGAGACAGAGCATTAATAAAATGAAATCGGTTTCCATGCGCGTGCGAGGAAATGTTATGTTCCATAACTGTAAATTTTAGCCTACTTCGGAGACTTCCATTCTAACGATACGGGAATTTCATGAAGAGCCCTTGATGACACACTGTGTCAGTGTGCCAAATCACAGCAAGTCAACGTCACCTCATTTTTTGAATTCGGTCTTTGTTACCAGAATTAAAATTCTTCCCTAAATATAAGACCTGACGGTGACAATTTCGCATAATGGTCAGATGAGAATTTTATGGATGAGGGGCATTAGAGGAGAGGGAGTGAGGCAACAAGATGGGGGTCAAAATTAACCGATCGACCCAGCACCGCTTCAAACGTCGAACTATCTCTCGTCTTTCGCAGCAACCACATCATCATTGCCATAACCGTCTACATAGCCTTAGCCTTTTGCGCTAGTTCCCTCTGGCAACGTCCCCTGGTTTAGACTCTTGGCCCGCTCCCGCCCACCACCACCCACTCTCGTTCGCTCACGTCGCACCCAGACTCTGTCCTATCCAGTTTGACCTATTCTACCCGACTGTTTGCTGTGAAAAATGCTTTTCTTTGGTCCTCACTCCACCCGAACGAACTTCTCTCCCTCCTTTTTGCCCACCTTTGGTGTATCCAATGCGTTTGACTCTCGCCGCTGCCCTGAAAGGTTGTATCGTTGCATGGTCAAATGAGCCCAATGCCTTAGTCGAAATTTATTCCTTAGGTGCTTTTGTGACTTCTCTTTCCCGACTTCCCTCTGACCACACTTTCAATCTGGTGTAGTGAGAAAGGAACTCGAGGAATGCACAGTTAAATTGAAACGAATCCTCCACAAGGTTTTAGTACCAATCTATCACAAGGCTCTGCAGTAAAATTCTCACACACAAGTCGTTTAAGGGAAACTTCTCATCCTAGCTCATATTTAACTGATTTTTGAGCAGTTAAGCTTAAAAATTTTGAATTTTAGCAGGAAATTTAACCATGACCAATAAACTGTATTGATCAAAGCCAAATGGTTATATAAAATCATTTATTGTAATTATTTTTCAAATCACTTCGCCGTTTTCTACATGGATTACTAAATGCTGAAATATTGTCCCTAATATTTGGCATTCAAGAGCGATTAAAAAACTAGTTATTGAACTCCTTTCACTTTGAGGTCAAGAGTTCGAATCTTCCTAGTAGCTGTGATACCAGGGCTGTTGTTGATGTGTACAAACTCATTTCTTTCCGGCAGTTCCTCTGTAAAGTAAGGCTAAATATCTTTGTTTCTATTTCAACGCATTATTATCACCAGTTTCGAAGATAAAACTCCACCAAATATTGTCATCTGAGTATTTATAATTTAATAAATATTGAAAACGTTATACTAATAATTAGATATCGCAAAATGTGAGTTGCTAAAAATATCACCTTATGGTTCTTATTTCTAATTTGCAAAGGAATTGATTAAAATATATCGGTATGTATCTTATTCTCTAGCGAATTTATGCTCTAACTGGTAACGGACTGTTTCACTACATCTACATATACATAAATACCCTGCGAGCTACCAAAAAAGGTGTATGGCAGGGGGTGTAGCACCATGAGGAAAGGGTAAGGGATGAGGGGGTTGGGGTTATCAAATAGGTGAGGAAAGATGGGGGGAACCTGTAAGAAAAAAAAATAATATACATGTACATATATATATATATATATATATATATATATATATATATATATATATATATATATATATATATATATATATATATATATGATGACGACGGCCGTGCCGTCGAAACGTAAATATCTACTGTAAGTGTCCTTCTGTTATGTTTCTGTGTGTTTAATATTTATTAACCTAGTGTTTGTGTGTTTGTGCGTCGCCGGAGTGCGTCATTTTCAAGATTTTATATATATATATATATATATATATATATATATATATATATATATATATATATATATATATATATATATATATATATATATATATATATACATGTCCTCGCGCCCCTAACCTGTACGTTAATAGTTGTTGTAATGAACTAACTCCTGGGGAATTTCGGCTACATGCATTCTGGTCCCTTATCGGTCTTGGAAAAAATGATATTTTAAACCTGTCAGTCTTGCAGTCTATCTCTCTAATCTTATATTCGTGATCTCTCCGGCCGTAATACATTGGGGTTCGTATTATATCCTTGATGTCATCGGGAAAGGGCCAATCTAGAAATGTTTTTAATAAGTTTAATCTACATTGTAAACGCCGCTGTGTAAGGGAATCTCAACCTAAATTGTCTAGCACAGTGAATACGCTGCTGCGTTGGTCATAACAATATTTGACAAATCTAGCCCCCCTCCGCTGAACTCGATCTAATTCCGAAATCCAATTTATATTTTGAGGATCCCATATACTGGCAGCATACTCTAGGTGGGGCCTCATCAAGGCAAGGAAACATCGTTCTTTCACTTTTTCGTCGCATTTACCTAGCACTCTTTTCACAAATCCCAATTTTTTATTTGCACGACCCCATGTTTTTCGCATGTGTATTCCCCAGGACAGATCTTGAGTAATTGTTACACCCAAGTATTTAAAGGAATCTACCCTCGCGATTTTGGTGTTTCACTATGTTACTATAAGGGAGGGAATTACTCTTTCCCCAAAAATGTATTGCTACACATTTAAAAAATTTAATTCCAATTGCCATGTATCGCACCAATTTTGAATTGCATCTAGGTCGTTGGCAAACACGACTCTGTCTTTGTGACTTTGAATATCCCCATAAATTACTGCATCATCGGCGAAAAGACGGAACTTGCTATTAACTACGGTACTGATGTCATTTATGTAAATAAGGAATAGGAGGGGGCCTATGACACTCCCTTGTGGTAGTCTCGACGTAACCTCGACAGTTTCGGATGATGCACCATCCAGGATGACTGTTTGGACACTATCACTTAAGAATTGTCTTCACTAAGGGATTTTCATGTAATTGCTCAACTTCATCACCGATTAAACATTTCTACGTAAGGAAGATCAACGAAACAGTTGAGTTATAACTACCTACTTTCACCTTTTGGCCATACCAATTGTAATGAGGGGCCAGATGCATTGAAAATAAATTGAATACGCATGCCTTCACCACTAGAGTGGACACTCTAAATAATGAGTTGGTTTTAAAAAAAATTCTGTCATGAATTCACATCAAATACATTATTTATGCTTTAAAAATTCTCAACCTGTTAATACGCAATGGTCTTTATGAAAAAATTATCGGGGCCCTTAATTTTAATAGGTTATCAGCATATGTGGAAGTGATTGGAAATAATAAACACATCCTATGCAATTATCAAAATTAGCAATGATTCTGGGAAGCGAATTTTCCCTTTTTTAATTTTAATCGTTCTGCAGTTCTGCCCGGCGATTCTTTTCATTAATTTCATTCTTTTGTGGCTCATTTTGCACCTTCATAAAACCAGTATCTTCCATTCCTATTTTTTTCCTTTGACTCCTGTTATCTTGCTCATACAATGCAAACATTCCTTTTATGCTCTTAGGGTGAAAAAAAACGGGAAACCAATTGCCTGCCGTTCCCTCTCCCTCTCTCTCTCCTCTCTGAACATACCCTCCTTTCCTTTCCGAGCGAAACCTCACGGTAACTCAAGCGCGGCCGGACTTTTTATACCCTCCCCAGGTCCTCCCCCATTCTCTTATACCAATCCAATCCACTCCCCGTCCCTCCCACTGAAAACACTACACTCCCCCTCAACCTCGCGACCATCCACATTACCTCGGGGAAAAATGCAAACCAAATAGGTACCTTCCTTCCCGCGTTCGAATTCTATTTCCCCACGTGGTGGACCCCACCCTCAATGCTGCCTCTCGTGTTTTTTCTCCACACCCGCTCCCATAATTTTTAACCCTCCCCCCACTTCTTCGAGTTTCTACTCTCCCCCTTCTTGCACGACCCTCTCATACCCCCTCCTCCCTCACACCTGACGCAAATTGGTGGAGCGGATAATTTAGTCCTTTTTTTGCGCTATTATAAGTTTCAGGGGCACGCGCGGCGCACCTGCCCCATCCGATCATGGCCGGTCGGGATGGATTTTATGTGTGTAGGACTAATTTCAACATTTTTTTATGATTTAGACCAAATATCATTTGCGTTTTCAATCCTGGACCCCACTAAGCATCGTGGGGAAGGTTTAAGTTTCGAAGAGGTGGAAGTTATGTGGGGGGGATGATCGAGGATTTTTCTGCTTCCGACGCACTGCCCGTTTATTTTACCGACGGAACCTATTGTGCATGGACCTTCAAAAGAATTTTTTATCAAAATCACACGAAAATTGTAAACATTCGAGAAAAAAAAATATTTAAATTAGCTGGAGAATCTTGACGACCCTTAAGTATTGGGACTCAAATTCCATTAGTTTCGATTAATATCTAGGTAAACATTCAATAAATTGGAAATAATACCATTGAATCTGATTAAATAATGACTTAATTCGAGCCATTATATAAACAATTATTGAACCCCCGCCTTATTTACTTCAACGATTGCATACTAAAACATCAAACGCGTGATTATAATTAAAGAATAATGTGGAATTACCGATTAAAGCGATAAAAGTAAAGCACTGATTCTTACTCGCATTTATACTATGGACAGAAAGTACATCTAATTCAGACCTTCACTATTTCCTCAAGCACTTCGACTCTCTAGTTCATCGGTGAGCGAGCATGCTTTTCAATTTCTGTTTGGTGGGATTAGATCTGAAATGAATACTACTCAGATGGTTAAAAGAAAAATAAATGAGATTTTGAAGAAATCTAAGGAAAGCCTACTGAATTAAGAAGACAGATTTAAAATAAATAAGAAAATTTTAATGATGGAAAAATACACAATTTTGCGGTGAATTCCTCGAATATTACAGTATAATAAAAAATATGAACATAAGGCGAGATTTCTACAGACAAAAATACAAGGACTAATGCCATTCATGCTTATAATACGAGGAAACCCTAAAATAAACTAAACCCCATAACGTACCTGCCCAGAAACTGAAGAAGTTCATGTATGTACTTAGTTTATCGGCTCATATAAAAGCCATTGATGCACATTTCATAATTGTATATTAATTATTAAGATCAGATAAGCGGAAAAGATGAATTAACGATGATGTTAAGCAAAGATATGACAGGTCTATTAATGGCCTGCTAAGGTGACACGATAAATTCATTCACGAATTTTAACCAATTCCTTTGCAATTAATAAATAAGAAGTATGATGTAAACTTTGAAACACACTACATGATAACTATCTGTTAGTTTAATATTCTCAAATATTCATTTTAGGGTAGATAATTTGAGACAAGCCCCACCTTCTGTCCTTCGCTATGAAACAATGGATAGTTGTGGGTTGTACGAAGAGAAAACAAGTCTAGTTGGAATCCTGCGTTTACGACCCTTGTAGCCACGTTAGAAATATTGACAAAAGAATTAATAGTTTTAACTCGGTACGATGACACCATAAACTATTTACAATCACCTCTACAACTATCAAATTTACCTAGAACATAATTTAATTTGCTGTTCTTTTAGTTCCATTCATTGAGTATATTATCCTTTAATGTATTTTGTCATTTTTGGTGAACTATATTTAACTGTCATCCCGGTGAAAAAAGATTACGTAGATGATCGGCATTTTGAGGTGAGTATGTACAGGTTTATAAATTCGAAGGTCCTGGTTTCATTCCCGGAAATAACATCATTTTTAGTGATATCCTGACTACTACTTGCCATGCTACTTAGAGAGCACTGGAAGTAGACCATGCCGTTCATCGGATGGGACAACAAATTGCTGAACCCTAGATACTTATTGTCACGAATAAGCTAATTCCGACACCGAGTCCTTTGCTTGTATCCAATTTCCCTAACTATCCAAAATTTACTGAATTATTCAGATCTCTAACGGCGCAGATATCCATAACTCTCTGTCGCCTTTGACGATGATTGCTACTAAGATTACGTGATTATGATAAAACATATAAAGTGAAAAGATGATGGTAAACCGATAAATTAAATGCATTGGTAATATTGGCAAGGTGATTCGAAATTTTCATTTATTTATAATATTTTCCGTCGCCGAAAAAATGTAGGCACAAGGAGGAAATTAAAGCTTGATTCAACACCTTCGTATACTTATGCAGTTCCTTGAATTTTTGTCCATTTTTCTAAATATGAACACTTGGATATTGGTTCATAACATGAGATTTTATATTGCTATAGTTGAAAATTTATGTCCCTGCATCTTGTATATTGATTGATTGATTGATCATAAATTGATAATTTTAGTCTGATCGAATGACTTTGACAGAGTTACAGTAACATCTCATTTAATTTGTAATACGGGTATGTGCCAATCAAGTGAAGCAGATTCGATTCTTACGAAATAGGTAATCATTATAAATTAAATAAATGAGGATACTTTATCTTGTGGCAATAAAAATTGCTGACGATTATGATTAATGTAATAACGCAAAGAAAAAGTATATTTTTGAAAAAAAATGTATATATTACGTAACGAAATTTTGAATATTCATATTTCATATTCAGGATAAGATAAACGTGCTAAAATTACGGAAAATAAAAAACCCATTTATTATAAGGCTAGCTGTAACTGGTGGATACTTAAAATAGGAATAGATTTAATGTATTTTCTCATACACATATTCATTCAGAGGTCAATGGATTTTCGGTCATCATTATGTTCTGTAATTCCACCTATCCAAGTTTACGCCCGTTAAGCCCTGCTGCTTTCAGAAAAAAATACACACGGCAATACAGAGATACATATCCGGTACAACGCTCGAATATGACAATTAATTTCAACAGGAAGGGTGATAGGATTCCCTTTTGTGAGGGGGAGGGGGAGAAAAAGAGCTGGTGACGAGGGAGGGTGGTAAAGTGACAAGGTTAAACTTTTCAATTAATGTGGTCAAAACCCCTAATTTTTACGTGATCACCTTGTTTGATTTAGTGGACCCTGTCGATTATCCCGCCTGGACACAATAATGTCGGCGATAAATCGTATAATACGACCGGTGGCCTCATGCTGACTCCTCCCTTTCCCCATCTCTCCGCAAACAACTCCCACCCGCTCAGCCATCCTCTCCACACCCCTTTTCACAAAAGGTTTTCCAAAAAAAAATTTACAACCCTTCCATTTGTTAAATTCTTTTTCATCACTTCACCATTTTGACGCGGATACTTAAAAGCAACGTGTGGCCACCTCGACCCATCTCCGCCCCCTTTCCTTTCTCTCCATGCATTTCAAGCTTGCGGTTACCCCCGATCGCTCACATAACGAACGACAGGATGGCGCGTCGGGAACGGGATGAGAGATGCGGCGATAAGGGGAGGGAGGTAACTCGTGGCTAGATGAGGAGGCAAAGGGAGAGAGAGATATGCTGATCCCTAAAGTTTTCCGGAAGGGTCAAGAGGGGAGGAGGTGAGAGAAGGGGAGCCTGTGCCTGTGGGAATGGGAGCTATGTTGCCTGTGGGGAGCTAGGGGTTGGCCTGCGCAATTGAACTCGGCTACAGAGTTCATAGAGGCGAGCGGAGGACGCGGTAGCGTATGCAAAACACAAGCTGCTGGGGGGATTGCGAGTCGTGGGGTCAAGAGGTCATCACGTTGACTCATATTCGATTGTGTTTGCTCCACCCTTCACTGGTCAGAATAAAGTGCTGTTTCTGCATTCGGTGAAAATTCAAGAGGTGACTTTGAAACGTTATAATGCGTCTTGTGGTGTTTGCTGCTTGTGAATGCATATTTCGTATTGTTCCGGGATTGTATTATCGTGGTGGCCAGTGCGCGCTGTGGCTTTGAATTCAATTTGAAAGGAGACAGGGGTTTCCATTAATTGGCAGTCCATTTTAGGATGTCGCGAGAAAAACCTTTGTAAGCATAAATTGACACGTGCATGCATGGTGCTTTGCGAATAAAATTTTTTAAAGATTTTTAAGTCTCTCAATTGATTATCTTGTTGTACCTATTAATAATTACAGTATACCGTAAAATCACACTGAATGGGAAGGTAAATAGTGAATATTCCAGTCACGTAACGTTCCAGGAAATATGCACCTCAGTTTCCAGTAATGTATGTGCGGGAAGATTTTCACTGTGATTACCTATCAAAAAAAGAAAATATTTGTTCACCAAGTTGAATTGAAGCTTCTATCGTTAGACGACCGTTACGTAGCAATACACCTCATAAGGTATTGCAAAAGCAGACGAAATGAGAATTACAACACCTACCATAGAAAAAACTTTAGTTGATTAATTATACTTTATTATTTATTATAATTAACTCTTTCAATTAATCATGCTCATTTAAAAAGGTAAGGGAATATTAAGTATTCTCCAGAATATTGTGGAAAATCACTTGCAATTACAGTAACCGAAGCCGGCCCCGGTGGCGGCGGGGTAACGTCCTCGTCTACCCACTGAGAGGTCACGGGTTCGATTCCCGTCTGGGTGGATTTTTCTCCATCCAGGGCTTGGCTGTATGTAATTGTCTTCAATGTAATGTATGTAATGTAAGGGTTAGGTGGAAGAAGGGACTATTTAGTCTCAACCTCGCCCAATTAAGTCGATAATAAATAAATAATTATTAAGCACTTTTTCAAGCATCGGAATACAATTGTCGAAACGGTACAATTAAAATACAAAGGAGAGTTAAAAAAATAGAAATCTCCTTAAACGATCACTAACTTAGCGCTTTATTGATGATCCTAAATATTCTAATAGAAATCCGATATTCTCATAATATTCTCTCGAGTAAGGTAGGGATCTACTACTTTAATGGATTTAATGGACTGCTTAAGCTGTGCCAAATTTCTAAGCATCGCTAAACAAGACACTAAATAATTATTCCACGACTTAGATTGCAATAAAATACTTTAAGACTTCAAATAGTTCCCTTATTGCTATGCTCCATCAAATATTCCTATTGTTTTCCTATCACTATATCGCTCATTATAAATACTCGTAATTATAATGTAGGATGATTATAAGGTGCCATAGTCGAGATAGAGGATTAGCCCACTAACAAAAGTGCCAGGGTTCGATTACCGGGATTGACTTCTATTCTATTCTATGTCTTTTTTTCCTTTGGTGGGTGAAACAGCTCCCTGACGCAATCTCGTGGCCAAACAATCGGAGCATTTGGTTGGATAAACCCCACCCAGTTTTAGTGTACATGACATTTCCTCGAAAGTTCATGTGGTTAGAGCATCTGCCATGCAAATCGAAAGATGCGGTGTTCAAGTCCCGGTCTAGGAAGTATTTTATCGCTTATTATCTGCTCGGTTCCACCTTCTCCACATCTCCTGTATTCGTCCTTTATATGTGCTCCTATTCCTTTCACCTGTATCATCAATGTGTGTGTATAATTTATATACATATATATATATATATATATATGTATATACATTCACATTGAGATAGAGATAAGGAAAACGGTAAAGGAACACATATAGAGGACGACACAAGAGAGTTGGGGATGGCGGATGTGAGCAGATCACGAATGTAAAAATATTTTCCTCGACCGGGACTATTCGCCATATGGCGGTATTTCGTGTTTGAATGTGTATTTGGCCAATGTGGCTCGTCTCTTCTTCTGGCTATGCGTGCCATGAAACGCACCGTTCCTATCCTTTATGATGTTGTATGCTTGCTAACCTACTGTCCATTCTCCCCTTGTGTTTGTCAATTTCTCCTTTGGTGGGTGTAACAGCTCCCTAACGCCATTTTCTGGGTAATGATTCGGAGCACTTTGGCGCTTCATAAGATCGCAGATTTCAGTGTAAAAGTATCCTTCCTCGATAGCTCAGGTGATTTAGAGCATCCGCCCGGCAATTGGAGAGATCCGGTGTTCAAGTCCTGGTCGAGGAAAATATTTTTACATTCGTGATCTGCTCACATCCGCCATCCCCGCCTCTCTTGTGTTCGTCCTTTATATGCGTTCTTTACCGTTTCCCTTATCTCTATCTCATTGTGAATGAATATTTATTCGCCATATGGCAGTATTTCGTGTTTGAATGTATATATATACATATATACGAGTATATACATATATATATATATATATTTTTATATACATTTAGTGTTCTGCTTGATTCCGCCTTCCCCACCTCTCTGGTGTTCGTCCTTCTCTTAATCTAACTTTTTCCTAACTCTTTGTACTTCCTTTCGCCTAACTTTTTGTTTAAATTCTTCCTTTTTCTTCTCTCATCATATTTGTAATTATTCATCCGTGATCCGTGCACTTCCCTGTATTAGTTTTCAACATTACATTGCGGTTAAATCCAAGACACACCGTTAGAGCTAACGTAAGGGCAAATTGGTGATATGCAATTCACCTACTCATTATTTATCTCTTAAAAAATGAATTAGCAAATTCTATTAAAATTCTTAAAAATTACACTAATCTCGGGGAAGTAATAGCATGTTAATATGATGGCAAGGAGGTATATAATTCCAGGCTTAGATTCAGCGTGAAGAAACACCCTTAAATCCTCGTAAAGTTGAATAAAAGGCAATTGACTTGAGGACTTCGCCGAACGGATTGACGACGCCTCAGAGGTCCAAGTCTATACTCGGGGAAAGAGCCTATGGAGAGGGACTCGGCTGGTAACGTAAAACTCCCCCTTTGAATATTTTGCAATTCTTACGACCAAGAAAGGGAGGAGGGGCACAACGTAGTCGTATGTTTATAAACGTATTTTTTTTAACCTTTTACGTAACTTCAACTTCGAAGCGCGAAGAAGACATTCGATTTTGCTTATTTTTTCTTTGTTCTCACGTAAGGAACGACGGAAAGAGGAGGGGGGCTTTAAGGAATAGTTCGAGTTTTTTCTCTCGGAGTTTCACATATCCGTGCCTAAACTTGCGTGTTTGGGTGGATTTTTGGTAGCAAAGAGAGAGAAAGTGAGTAAGAAGAAATGTCTCTCGATCGTACGTCACTGAATCCTCCCGTTTTTGGCGCCCAGATCCGCACGCATGCGCGCACGAAGAAAACACATTCGTTATTCATGTGTTCACTTTCGGACAAAAAGAGTTCCTCCACCTCTCCCATCCTTCGACCTCCTCACCATCCCCGCAGTAGAAACGCACACTCCCTCACACCCTCCACCGGACGAATTCGGGCGCCGAAGGGACGAGCAACCATTGAGTTTAGATTAATAACACAAAAGGGCTTGTAAACTACATTGCCGGGCTGTTACTTAAGGGAGCTCCTCTGTGAAAATTAATAAATCATACATTCTCATCGGAAGAAAAAGTTCTGTGTCGTATATGTCGTCCTGTCTATCAGTTCTCCGAAATTAAAACTGCAGAAACAGATTGAGAAATCTCATTGTGGTTATATAATTTGAAAAGGTTTTTCGTTAAAAGATTAACTTTTTGAATTAATTCAATGCAATTTTATTATAATTGCCGACGTCTGGCGATAAAGGTCGTTCACATGGTCAGTCAGTGTCCAAATCAGCCACCCAATCACACAAAAGGACTTTTCTTAAATACTACATATCATAGCATATTGATATTATAGATATAAAAATAATAATGTATTGATTTGACTGTTGTCAAAACCAGCGCCAAATTAAAGTGTCTCGAATTGCAATCTCTTGTAACACCATGAGTCTACATTCTCTGAATAAGGATTTTTATAACTGAGAACTTGTGACGATCGTAATTGAAAGAAACCATAATTTCCAGAACGTTTGGCGCAGAAATTTACTACTTAATGTAATAAGTGACCATGCATTATACTTTGTAAAATATACATTTAATGGCCGTATTTTTAAACAGCTTAATAAAATTATTAAATTTCAGAACAGCGCTTTATATGAAAAGATACATTTTGGTCTAGGTAAAAAACCGTACGAGGTCATCTGTTATTAAAAACCTGCTTAAATATCAGATACTTGAACATATACAAGTTTAAATATGACTTTTAATTAAAAAAGCAAAAAAATCATTAAACATATATAACAGAACTATAGGTTTAAAATGAAACAGGTGACATATTTGTGAAATCAATTATTACTAAAAGAGGCACAGAATGAATCATATATCAATGTAACTGATCTGATAACTACGAACAATATACAGCATAACGAATAGTGGTTACTTAACCAATTTGGCCCTTATCGTTGGTTAAATTTTGAAATTAAATTACAAAATTTCATTTTACCAAGAGACCATCAAGATCGGTGTTATCAGCGATCCATTTCCATATTTTCCATCCATTTTATTTCATTGCGTTTACTTGAAAATTATTTCGTAGAATTCGAAGCTACCCAAGTATTAACATCAAATGATTAACGATGATAATTATGGCACAATGATTTAAGTGAAGTAATGACAAAGGCCAATTCGCACCAACTCTCGGTGACTAGGAGCAGGTGACATGGTATTAAATACCCAACCAAAATTTGAACCCACAATCTCACAGTGAACTGGAATATTCACGACCAATAAACGTGAAAGGAATACACTTCAGAACCAGATATCTGACCCAGACTTAGGTAGTTTGGAAGTGTGTAAAACCCGTTTTACATATAAAATTAAATAATTTTTACTTGAAAACCATTCTCAGAGGTTATACATTAAAATGATCATTTTCTCTATAGTACGTAGTCATCCCAATGCTTCTCCGCTTGGTTCATTTGCGTCACAAAATCGAGTGCCTTAGAGTGTAATACAGAGACTTTTTTTTTAATTGGCAATAAAGTTTGAGTTTCTAACACCGCTAACATGAGAACTGAAGATGAGGGGAAGGGTCAAAAATCGCCATTTCTCCCTTTTTGATTTTTTTCAGGAATTTACAATTTTAAATAACCGTATTTCCATATTTTTTTAGATTGAATTCAAAGATTTTTTTATGAAATCAAGGATAATGGATACCATGAAAAATTTGATTCCATGCATTTTAAGACGAGAAATCGCTATTTTAGACATAAAAGATTCATTATATTCACCCATATCCCAGTGCACCTCCGTACTATACACAAAAGATCGCTTTAGTGGCCGATATCTTTTCATTGCCAATAGGATGAAAATATTACAAAAATATATAAATTTTATCGCCGGGAAGCAATTTTTCGACTCGTGTCCTTAGGCGAACGGGCTGAACAAAGGTTCGCGTAGTTATGTGAAAGACCAGGTGCTGTGGTTGGAACTCGGGAGGGCCATTCACCCGAACGTCCTGAGGGCTTTTGATATGGTCCTTCAGGTCCATGAGTTGATGCGAAGGAAAGAAAAAAATAAATAAAAGAGCGTCTTTCCCTCATCATTTTACCTTCACTTCGAAATATTTCTACGGGTGCCATTTCCCGCTACTTGGGAAATTATCCAGGCGACGGGAGCCCTGAAGATGAGTACGGAGGATGACGGTATTCGGGGAACGCGCAGCGGGAACGCATGGGTGGAGGGAAGATGCGAGGAAGGGGACAAAGGAGGCAGCATCACGCATGAAATCCGAAAAAAAATGCGAAATGAATATTTGAACACTCCGGCTCCATTTCTATGTTCCTCCCTCCCACGCCCACGTGCTCCGCCCACGCAGAGAAGGAGGGCGGAAAGAGAGAGGGAAGAGGAGAGGGGGTTCGGCGGCTTTTGCGGTAGCGGTTTGGAAGCAGGAGAAGAGGCGAGTTCTCTTGTTTAATGAAATCGTCTCACGGACGCTCGCGACGCGCGTCGAAGCACCGGTCGCACTAATTTATTTTCGAGTTTTCCTCCTCCCCATTCCATCTAATCTTCTGTCTCCACTTCCATTCCTTCTGTTCCCGAAAAGCATTCCTAAGGTCTGTCTCGATTACTTCCACTATCCTACGTGAGCGGCGAATAGTAATCTGAAATAGGCGTAGGATGGTATCATGAATGATCCCTGAGACAACAAGGGAGAGAGATACTAGGCCCAGGGGGAATCACGTGGATGAAGAAACGAGTTAAATTTGCCACAGTAAGCAATAAGTTAACCAAAGGTAGACAATCGGAAAAGAAAGTAGAGATTCAAACAATTTGAGGCTCAAATATTTCATTTACGTTGATAATATTGAAGGTGTTAACTCTACGCTGCATAATTTGGTGATCCTAGTTCAAAAAAATCATGGAATATATATTTAAGAAATTTATTTTATTTATTAGGTAATCTACCGGTTAAGGTAGGTTTTTGGATGGACACAACTATCAAATAAACATTTTGTAACTTCATACAAAAACCAATCCAGCAACCTAATTTACATCAGGTCCCTCTTCATCTCTGTGTACTTTTTTCCTCCCTTCATCCCGTCCAACATCCCGATCCTGTTCCTTCCCTTTCCTCGCTTGCCCAACATTCTCCTCTCTATTACCTCTTCAACATTCCACTACCGTTCAATCCGCCTTTCATCCATTTTTCCTGCCTCCATAGGATTTCTCTCAACAAACCCCTCTCCTCACCCACCATCTCCAGAACTTCCTCATTTGTTTTCTTTTCGGTCAATTTCACCTTCTCCATTCTTCTCCACACTCACATTTCAAAAGCCTCCAATCTACGTCTATCCTCCTGCTTCAGCGACCACGTTTCCGCGCTGTACATAATGTTATGTACTACGCTCCATATCAGTTTTTACGAGTCTTGTCTTAACATCCCTACTCAATGTCCCTGTCATCAACTCCCTCCTCCTCGAGAAAGCCACTTTTCCTAGCGCAATTTTTCTCCTTACGTCCATACTACTCAGATCGTGTTGATCCAAAACACTTCCGAGTTACGCAGACTCTTCTCCCTACTCTAGTTTTTGCCCTCCTATTTTAATGTTTAGCTTAACCTTTTTCTTCCTGGGAAATCGCATAACCTTTGTCTTATTATTATTAATTCTCATTCCATATCCATCGCACTGAACTCCCAATTCACTCAGCAATGCTTGCACCACTTGGCTTGGTCATCAGCAAACCAAACTTATTTTACAAATTTCCCGTTGACTAACATTCCTACCTCTAGTTTTACCCTTACCTCTTTAACCATTTCCTACACATATATGTTGAACAGCAGCGGTGATAATAGGTAACCCTGCGTTACACCTCGTGTTAACACAGCCCATCCGGACTCTCCGTTCCCCATTCGCACCTGAGCAGTCTGAGATATGTAAAGGTTGCGGATTAGCCTCCTGTCTTTCTGGTATACTATATTCCTATTTTCAGTAATATACTCATTATTTCTTCCCAATTCACTCACGATACCATTTTCGAAATCTGCGAAACAGGCAAATACGTGCTGATTGTATTTTTTATTCTTCTCGAATAGTGATCTCATTATTGCAATGGCATTCCGCGTACCTCTCTCCCGCCCCCCTAAGCCCAAACTGATCATCATCTAAGTAACCATTGGACCTACTATATGTCTTTTTTTTGAAGGTCCTGAGAACAACTTTAGCTACTTGGGAAATCAAATTTATTGTTCTGTAGTCTTCACTTGATGTAGCCTTTATCTTTTTCGAAATAGGAACTAACACTTATCTCTCAAAATCTTCCGGCCAGATTCCTTCCTAATAGATGCTACAAAGCAGTTTATAAAGAGTCTTCCTCTCACAATTTCTTAAACCTTTTAGTAGTTCCGCAGGAATCTTGTCTATTTCTTCGACCTTTTTTGATTTAATTTCTCTCCATTCCCCTAACTACCTTACTAACCCTTAACAGGGTGCATTTAAACGACGTGGAAACTTAGTCGTTGAGGCAAGGTGATAGAAGCAGATTGGAAGTCTTTTTGAAACTTGGATGAGGATAAGAATGAAAAAGATGAAATTGGCTGGAAAAAAGAAACGAGGATATTTAAGAAATGGTGGGGATGGAGAAGGAATTGTTAGGAGAAATCCAATGGAGACATAAAATATGTGTTTACAGCGTTCTGATTGGCAATGGGATGTTGACGACTGTCATAGAGGTTAAAACGTTAGGCAAACAAGTAGGTGCTAGGAATACTGCGGTACATCGGAAGGATTGAATCCAGAGGGCAAGTATTCAGAATTAAACAGGTGTTTCTTATTGCATTGTCAGGTGTCAGGTTTGCTTTGTTGGGGCAGGAAAGGAAACGTTCTTTGGTTAGTGTTCATTCTAAGACCTTCTTAAACAGGAAGACATAATATTATAAATAACTTAACTAATAAATTTCACCTCATATCATTCAATTATGCCTCTTTCGTAAAATTAATACAGTTTAAACCTGTAAAGTATTTAATTGGAGTAAAACGGATTTTTAATAGAATATTTGTCCGTTTTACCTCGTCGTCCGAAGTTTTTCTTAACCAATATGTTATTCCACGGAATAATGCCGTTTCTGCTGAGTCTTATTTAATTTTACGTCCATTAACACCCTTTCCATCTCACCGTCAATTGTGTATGCGTGGACCTAAGCTGTCCTTATATACGTCAAATTCTCTTACTGCCTATGCACGCTACCTTAATTTCCTAACTATAAAGTCCCTCTTTACATTCCTTCTTCTATATCTCTCTGGAAATTTCATTTGTTCCATTTATAATTTTTAAACTTATATTTGATCTTGCTCAAGGATCTTTTCTTCGCACTCCCTGAAAGTGTATTCATCTTGGGGGACAGCACACATATTTCACCCTTTCTCCATACAACCTCCATATTTTAACGCTTTGTGTTTCAACATTTTCTTTTCTTCTCTTCCTTACTTGGGATTCTTTTTCTCAATAGTTTTCGCGCCACGTTTAATTATTGATATTTTTTTAATGTAATCATAATCAGTTATTTTATAACTATTTATGATTTTCTATTCCAGATATTTTGTCTTAAATATGTCTTAAATACTGGAGAAATGAGCAGAGACGTGGATAAAGTTGAGTTCAATTCATTTTTAACCATTATCTTGATACTAAGAATTGCCATGGATTACGCATTTTTTCTTTGTCATTCACTTTTATACTCAATTAAATTGTATACTGTAAGGTTTAAAATAAAGATTTTAAAAAGAAATATCAGCTCCAATTGTAAAATATTTTGTATGCTTGATTTTCACTAAGGAAGGGAGAAATAATCTCCAAGGGTAGGGAATATGGTTCATTTCTCAGAAACGCTTTTTGGACTTGTGACAGTAAAACACTAGTACCTATTAACCGTAAAGCATCAATATATTTTGCTCAAATTTTGACCCTTAGCAGAAAATGAGATACTCATAGAGAAAGACAAGGTTAATGCTTTAAAAAACTGTTTACTTTTTCTGAAAATTTACCTCCCCATTTCCTCAAAACTACTTTTGCATAAATACTTCCTACAGAAGACGCCTAAGTCACATTATGCCTAAGTCCGTGTTTTAACATATTCCTAATTTTAATGCAGTAGAAATTTCTAGAGTATCTAATATTTTTTTACCGTTATAACGAAAGTTATCCGAGTATCGTAATTTGAAGTTCTCAGGATTGAGATAGAAATTTGTAAGTTGATCAAGGCTTACGGAAGCTCAAAAATAAATATGTACCGAAGGGTCTCATTAAAATTTTAGTATTAACATGGGCAAATATTAATTGATGAAACTGAAATTTTTGGACTCTGAGAAAAACTTTCAATTTGAACTTACTGAAATTACCACTGATTTACGCAATATAAAATTAACTAACAATTTATTTTTAAGATAGCCTTATATCCTTGAATGCATATGGAAATGTTGGATATACTTAAAAAACAAAACGTTCACTTCAAAAGTCCCTTCATTGCCTCATTGGCTCCTCTAAATTTTAAACATTGGCATTTAATAAATCGTATACGATTTCTTGCATTTCACTTAAATGCGTTTTAATGATGACTAGCCGTAAGTTATAACGCCCATGTCACAACTGGGAAGTTTGACAATTAGAATTTTTGTATGAATTACCTACTTTGAATATGTAATAACATAGAAATATATAATAGCAAGATAAATTTGTACATGTTTTATACGTAGTTATAAAACTTTTAATCTTTTCGTAGAAGATTAACAATTATTCGTATATGTCTGAGTTATGTAGTTTTAATGGATCGCGTTTACAAAAATATCTATCTTGGTAATTCACACTTACCCAACTTCAAAGATCTCAGCAGTAACCTTAGTATCTCGGAAAATAATTTGTACTTCATTTGTCAACGTTATGAAGGCCAACAATGAAAACCAAAGGTAACGGATTTATGCAAACAAATGGTGTTTCTTGTGGTGGTTAAGTACAGTAAATTATTCAGCTTTAGATCAGAGGAAAATAAGTCACTTTAACTCCATAATTATGAAATTTCTTTAGATATTAAATTTTGTTTACATTTCAAAAGCTTCATCTTTCAGCGAATCCAAGAGAACACTACTTGTTAGTGTATGGCGTGTAAATATCCACTTTTTGGGCATCGCAGCTGAAAAGGCAACGTTTACGGAAGCCCAAATCAGTGTGTTCAGACGCTATTATAAACCAAGGGTATTTACCCTTCTGAACGTTACATACTGTTTGACTTTTAATTATTAAAAATTCAACTCATGTTATATGCTAAAAATTCTCCTTGATTAATTTTTTTCAAGTGTAAGAAATTATTTAAAATATTTATCATCACCTAATTTTTTTCCAAGTTAAATTTTAAATAAAAATGCCTCTCAAATTGTTCTTCATAATTCAAATAAGAAAAGTGACAAATGAATAGCCATATTTCTGTGAAGAGGCAAAATTATTATTGCTACTTTGTGGTATAAGAAAATTCAAATTATTATTTTAGACGAATTAAGTGTGCTAATCTACATTTTTTAAATTAAGTGGATGTTTAACAATACAAAAAAAAACAATAAATAGTTTAAGGTAATGAATTATCATATTTGAACCAATAAAATGTGGTAATACAAAAAAATGCTACAGACATGGATATGAAATACTTATAAAGTAGTCACTAATTTTCGGTACATAAATTTTAGGAAAAATTGTGCTGATGCAAGTCGTTTTCCTGTATCTTGATAAATTTAAAAAGTAGGTGTAAAAAGTCTTGGGTGAAGAAAAATTGAGGTTAACGCGCAAGAAATATTCCTCTATCCGTTAGGTGATTGGAAGGATTTTGGCTGATTGCACAGACTAGCATTATTAATTTTCCTAAAGCAGAATGTGTAATATATTAATTGTATTTATACGGGCTTTCGATCATATCGTAATCCAGGTACTCCCCTTAGTCATGTCCAATGCACAACTTTATGGCGCTAGCGTAAAACTGTACGTTTATTAATAGGAGTTGAAAATCTAAACCTTAATTCATCTGTATTTCATCTTTGAGAAATGCAGAACAAAGCAAAGCCTCGAAAGTAAGAACGTGTGGGATGAATTGGGGATATAACGAAAAAAGGGAAGATAAACAGTGAGATTGAAGAAGAGAGTAAACCTTACGGGACAAGGGAAAAGCAAAGGGAATAAATACAATGACCACCGTCAGTCCGGAGTATATTGTGAAACACGTCGCGGAATTCGGCTGGGATCCTTTAGGCTGCCTGTTGGCTCATATGAGATGGGAGGTGTGAGGAGAGGGCGGGGGAAGAGGCGAAGGCAGATAGATATCTTCTCTCGTTCGCGAAGTTCAAATGCAAATAAAGGCCTCTTTTCAAACGAAGGCGAATCCAAGGTTTTTCTCCAAAGCACGTACGCGGGTGAGACCCGCCAACAACCCTCCTTCTGTTCAGGCTCCCCCGCCCACTGCCAATTCCCCGTGTACAGTCCCCCGTCGGGTGGAGCAGAGGGGCTGGCAGCTAGAGGTGGAAGGAAGTGAGTCTTTGGGGGGGACGCCTCGCCCTCGTTCGCGCTTTTCTTCGCTCTCCTCCGACGAACAGTCCTTGCTCCACCCTGATCGTGCGTACGACTTTCTCTTCTAGAGCCACTACAAGCACCCCAGTCCCATTTCTCTCTTTAAACTTTCTCCAACGCACGGAGACGAGAGTTGAAGGCGGTCTTAGGACAGAAAGAATTCGTAAAAATATAGATACATGTATACAGGTAGATATATCTTTTTAGTATTGGGATGAGGATAATGAGGACGTATATATGAATTTCGTTACTACCTAACACAATTGGGTTTGCAGTGAAATATCACGGAACGGTTGCGTCATGCATGGGAGTATATAAATAATTCCAACGAATAAACTTCAATCTTTCAACACAAAATTCAAACTTAAGTTAGTCCATTATCCAGCAACGTATCATATCATTGTAATCCCATATCGATTACAAAGAGAAATATGCATGGATAAGAAAATAATGAAGATACTTTTTTTTCATTTACACTCATCGAAAATCCTCCAAACCACGAAATAAGATGAGTTTGTGAATATCCTGCAGAAGCTGCCGCTTTAAGTATTATTGATAGTCGATTGAGTATGATAGTCGATCACTCCTATGTGTTGATGGATCTTATGACACACCTCATTCCCCAACCCTTTATAAATTTACCTGCCAGTCGTCCTCTACCTTATGAAAGTTTACCCCTTTCATTGTGAAACAGTAGATCAAACTGTCGTACTTCGTGTTGTATAAATACTTTTAGCACAGTTTTTTTGGAAGGCATTTGTAAAAAAAGGGCGAATCCGACTTCAGCTACTTTTACACATAAAAACCAGTCACAAACCTGTGGAACTTTAATTCAAAATAAGTCACTATTACATCCACCAGAACTCTTTTTAAAAGATGACCTTGCTGAGATAACATACTTTTCTCACAACTTCAACTAATGTTTTCATAAAATGCTATACAAAAATTTTTAAAAATATTACAAGGGTTTTACCGCTCAAAGCATGATGCCCAGAGTTCTGAAGAGAACATAACGCAGGTATTATTAAATAAAATTGGCAATTTTCCACAAAAATATTTTTGTGGAAAATTGCCAATTTTATTTAATCATGTTATTCCACCATATCACGCCCGAAACGTCTCTTTTTATAACGCAGGTAGGTGTGCATGACACGATTATTTCAGTTTTTATAGATTTTAATGAATGAATCATATGAATGTGGAAGAGAATTGAATATCAGTGGAACGTATTACCTATCAAAATGATTATTATTAGAAATTAAATTCAACCAAACACATGGGGAATCACGATGGTGCGGTGGCCAACGCCCCACCGAGAGGTCCCGTGTTCGGATCCTAGAGACGACAGATATTTTTCATTGCTATCCCGATTCCTACTTGAATAGCTTTGTGGAAAGAACTTTGAGAGAGTACGATGTCCGCCAGATGGGACGTTAAACTGTGGGACCATTGGCGCATTTCGACAAGACTATTCTAATACCGACGCCAGGTTTCTCTCCTTCCTTTCCCATCCATATAATAATGGCTCAAATAACCTTAGCTGTGGGTTTCCTTCCCTAAAACTACTACTACTACCAAACTCATTAATAATTTGAGGTATTCAGAAATACTTCTAAGATGAAGGCTCTCCTGTTCATGTTACACATTTACAGGAACAAATTCACTCAGACTAGTAGGGGTGCTGGAAAATAGTAAACCCAGAAAAAATAAGCAGCAACGAATTCAGGCACAATTTCTCAGAGAATGATTTCCAAGGGCAAGTCATTACCATGTCATACCATGATCTGTTGTGAATAAATAATATAAGGGAAAATTCGATTCTCTGTAATACTAAAAGGGCGTGAAATGGAGGTACCATGGGAATAGAAGTCTCGTAATTTGCTTACTACTTCAATCCCAGTAGCTCTTAATATGAAGTTCATCCATATACATAGGAATTAATTTGGATTTACACTGTCTCGCTGGCTCCCAAGAAAGGCTCTCACCGATGGATGTCACCGCAGACGGGTAAGAAAATAGGAAAGGAATCTTGAATGAAATAACCGAGAAAAATATACCAAATAAAAGATTTATGATTCACTTTCACCTCTGTAGACTGTTTGTTCGCCATATGGCGGCATTTCGGGTTTGAATGAGTATTTGACCAATGTGGCTGGTCTCTTTCTTCTGGCTATGCGTGCCATGAAATGCATTGTTCCTATCCTTTATAAAACCGTATGACTGCCAACCTAATGTACATGCTTTTGTGTTTCGTGTATTTCTCCTTTGGTGGTGAAATAGCTCCTTGAAGCCATCTCTTGGCCACAGAATCGGGATCCTTGGTTGCTATAAGACTAGTAAATCTCAACGTAAAATTAAATTTCCTGGATAGCTCAAGTGGTATATATGTTCCTATCCCTTTTCCTTATATCTTTTTTATTTCTGTGTGTGAATTTTACACGACGTCGGCCTTAGTACTGTGTGAACTCTATCACCTACCAAACCGACCTTGGTGTTGATTACTCGTTTGTGTGTGCGTACTCGTATAAATATATACTATATATAATATATGTATATTTTTATATACATGAAATATATATGTATGTATATATATAACCACTAAGCGTGTCATGAAACGCACCTTCCCTATCCTTTACGATGTTGTATGCTTGCTAACCTACTGTCCATTCTCCTCTTGTGTTTGTCTATTTCTCCTTTGGTGGGTGTACAGCTCCCTAACGCCATCTTCTGGGGAAATGATTCGGAGCACTTTGGTGCTTTATAAGATAGCAGATTTCAGTGTAAAGTACATTTTCTCGATAGCTCAAGTGGTTAGAGCATCCGCCCGGCTAGTGGAGAGATCCGGTGTTCAAGTCCCGGTCGAGGAAAATGTTTTTACATTTGTGATCTGCTCACATCCGCCATCCCCACCTCTCTTGTGTTCGTCCTTTATGTGTGTTCCTTTCCCATTTTCCTTATATTTATTTCTATGTGTGAATGAAATATATATATATATATATATATATATATATATATATATATATATATATATATATATATATATATATATATATATATATATATATATATATATATATATATATATATATGTGTGTGTGTGTGTGTGTGTCATCGTAACTGATAACAAGGAATGGATCGCTCTAAATATTTATGAAAAAAGGAATGAAGTGAATTAGGTCTAATATTTGTATTGATATGAATGTATGGGTTTTATTTAAATATAGAAAATAAAACCGTAGGTAAAAAACAGTAAGTTAAAGTAATTATAAGCATTTAGAATCTATAATTAATACAGTAAGCATGAAAAAACATTTTTCTCACAGATATTTCTGGCTTTTGCATGTAAGTTGTTGCACGTCAGATATGTCAACCAATATCACGGTACTGGTATTGTATGACCCCATAGTGAGCCAAGTTCCGCGGCGCCTGCATCAAAGGGAGAAGTGGTCGTGAAATTGAACTGAAATTGTACGAAAGGATTACGAGAAGTATCACAAGAATGATCCCAGAATGAGGCCATTTCCCCCTTCAAGTTACATGCAACTACCAATGTGAATGTGAAGGTACGAGGAAGTCTGTGCATGATAATACAAGGAAGAAATATTAGTGAAGTGAAAACGGGAAATGAATTTATACCATAATAAATTGGAATTGTAATAGAAGAGCAGAAACGGATAATTTAAACCCCGGAAGGAATGTTCTTAATTTCACAACATCAGAGACGAAAACAGCAACAATAACCCTTTCCTATTTATGCGCGATTTTCTTTGAGTGTCGAAGAATGCAACAAGGAAAGTTTCTAACGAGTTAGCTTTTTCCTTCATTCGAACAAAATGATGCACCGTTACTGTAACACTTGCATACTAATATTTCAAACCACCCTATCAGAAATGAACAAAAAGACATTGAAAAAAACTAAAAATTTACCTGTTTCATATGTACTATGACAAAGTACGAATAGAGCTGGAACATGTGATAAAGACGCACTCTTATTGCTTTTGTCAAGGGTAATATTCAGAATACCAATTTATCATTTGTAACGAATACGCTACCATGTAAATACACACGCTTTGATTACAAAATTGGGATTCAATTCATAAACCATCTTAAAACAAGCAGCCGCCGTAGACGGAAATTATCACTTTCATCAATCGAATTCCAATTATTTCCGAAGATTTGCTCTTAGCACTTGATTGTGAATTCCCTGCTTCGTGATAACAAAGGGAAAACAAAAAAAAAGAATGCGTGATTCAAAAGATTTCTTAGATGAGCTAAGTTGATTCTTTTTATCAACCGACGAGAAATGGGATGCGCCAACTTTCTTTTATCAGTGTTCAAAGAGTGTCGAACTCGGGTTCCCCATGCCATTGCCGTTGGAGTGAATGTACTCGAGAAGGTTGGGGGATAAGAGAGAATAGGAATGAAAAAGAAAATCCAAATCCCATGCTCTGCCAGACACGTTCTCCGCTTCCCAGTCCCTTATTCCACCACCGCAAACGAATTATCTCCTCTTGTTTAGAACAAAGCCAAAGGCAATGGAAAGAGATGCTGAAAAAAAGGATCTTGCGGAAAAAGAGTCGAGGTTTAAGGGGGATAGGAAAATAGTGGCAGAAAAGGACGAAATTGGAAGGAAAGAACGAAAGGAAAGGTGTGAAGAAAAGGTTAGTGAAGACTTCAATATTAAAGAGATGTGATATCGTACAATGTGATCTCACTTGAACCACAAAGAAAAATTGCTAAAACTATAATATTACTTTAGTGGTACGGACAAAAAGCTTTATAAAAAATATTTTAAAATTTATTAGCCAACACAATCACTAAATTTTCTATTGACCAGAAATAATAAATATTTTTATAAGAAAGATTACTAATGAGAAAGATAAATGATTCATAATGTATGTAATAATCTATTATAGCGTTTTATATAATAAATATAACTTCCGCTGCCGGAAGAGGTGACAAACATCGTAGGTTTGTACTCTCTCTGGTTTGATTTTCTGTGATTTGCTAAATGCTTCAGGATGAGGTCAAGTGATGGAAAAGGTAATGTTTTAGGAAATGAATCAAGCTTAACAAAGAAATTATGGCTTATTATATCATTGTATATTTTTCCTGACTTTGGGGATTGATGTAACTTGACACAAAAGTATGCATCAGGTTGATCATTGCAATCATTTATAGGAGAAACGATAAATAAAATGTAAATGAAGTTTTCAAAACACAAATTTAATTTTAAACTCTAGAGGTCAATTAATTTATTAACGGAGATTGGAGCAATATGTAAAACTTACCTGCGAGAGTTTCTATTCATCTCTGCATTATGTTGCTGTTTCCATCCACTGTCTACCTCTTTTGGTCACCACTATCAAGTTATAATTATTTTCAAATTACTAAAAGTTGAAAATTTACAAGTTCTAGAATTCTCTATTATGAATGAAATTAAATTTTCCTTCATGACCTACTACAAAATGCATAGGTGTGTTTTCCATATGACAATGTCTCAATTAATATTAGCAAGAGATCCTTCATTCTATTATATTTGTGAAACCAGAATGAGCAAGATAAGTCAGGACAACATTTAAACAATTTAGCTTCATTAATACTCGCTAATAGCTTAGATAATAATGGTTAATACGTCGTATACTAAGTGTTAAAGTTTATCCTTGGCTCAAAACGAATACGAGGTCGAGGTCTCCATGAATACGACCTCGTAAATACGAGTATGTATTATATGAATACAGTAGGGTAATCCAGAACATTGGAGGATTTCCATTAAACAAGTTAATTGTTTTAGTTGGAATTTATACGCGGAAAAAAAATTTAACATTAAAAACGCACAATGGGTCTATTACGCCATTATTTCATGGAAGAACAAAGCCTAATATTGCCATAGGTGGTGAAATATCTGAGCGGAAAAAAACAGCGTGGAAACGACAATATCAAAAATCCCTTGAACAACTTGCAGAATTCAATGCCATTTTTTTAACAATAAATTAACTTTGGAATATTTACAAGTATTAAACGCTGAGTGGAGTAAAAATCCGGAGACCGGACTTGGAATAGTTGGCAACTAGCTTCTTCAATTGGACCACTCCGCCAATGCCTTCACAAGTAATTTAGTTCGTAGGCCTAAAATTAGTATAAATAAAATTAGTAATTCCTGAGAAATGACAATGAATAAGATTCAACTAAGAAACTATTTACGATTCATAGAGATCATTACTCGGGAATCTTGGAACCTTGGGTTCTTCTTATTTCCCTCGCTGAACAAAAAATTGGGAATGAATCTTGGAATATCATTCTCAGTAAATATTTAATAGCTCTAGATTATAGTAAAAGTGGTAGTCAAAGTTTTGAATTCTTTCCGGTGGTGAAGAAAAGCTTGGGCTAAATAAATTTGCCAATTTCTCAGCACTTGCAAATAAAAGTGTTTTGATGTGGTGGAAATGAATCCGAAAATTCCATCTTTAAAAGAGTTGGTGGTATAGCAATCCTCCTAAATCATGCAAGAAATTAATCTCAGGAAAACTAAAACTTCATATTTGGGCTAGACTAAAGAAAAGCTGCAACGCTTGTCATTCAAATGCCTACCTATACAAGATTTAAATCTAAGGTAGAAATTTTAACAAAGACGTCCTTCGATACGAGCAGAATGTAAACGTTAAAAAAATAAATAGCTCTACATATCCAACGTGAGAGAGAGAATTTTCCGCGATGGGGAACGGGGAAGAGGAGCAAAAGAGAGTGGATTCGTACTCGACAAGGATTCCCATGCAAAGAAACTGAAGGCAGGGCTCAGGGACACAACGCCGGCAGGAGGAGAATAGTCAAAGAGAGAGAGAGAGAGAGAGGAAGGAAGATAAAGAGGGCAAGAGAGTAAGAGGAAGATGAACAAGAATAAATAATAACATGCAAAAAAATAAGCAGCAGCTTCAGCGCGTGAGCCCTTGTGCGTTTGCGTGTGTTTGTGCGCCCGTGAGTGAGAGATAGTGAGAGGGATAGAGTGGAGGATAAGAGATGGAGATATGGAGGAAGAGAGCAGGAAATGAGATATGGGATGAATTGAAGAAAAGGTGGGAGCGGGGAGGAATGAGAGGAGGCGGCGGAAAGAGATGAAAGATGGGAGGAGAGGGAAAGTGCGACGTAGATCCAGGAAACAAGAAAGAAAAAAATAAAAGTGGGCGAAAAAGTGGAATTAAAGGGAGGCAAGAGAAAGGAACGCAGGTGGAATACAAAAGAGTGCGAAAACAGGATTATGTGGTGGAAGTGGAGAGGAGGAAATGAATCGAAGGAGGTGGGCGTGGTGGGAGGATCGAGGAAAGGGTTAAGTTCAGATAAGCGTGCTGGTGCATTCGGGACGTGACGGTTTGTTGAGTTTACAAGCAAGTCCTAGTAAAAATGTGGCAGAGGAAGCAAGTATATACAAGGTCATATGCATAAATTTCTCTATCCTTGTGAAATCTGGGGTGTCCACTTACAGGTAGTGCCTTATGAAGCATTTTGCTCCATTGTATCCGAATCATGACATAAGATAAAGTGAAATTCCTGCAATTCAAATTTTTTAACTAGTGGTCGACGTCTTTCAGTTTTGATAACATTTTAGTTTAAATTTTTCTACTTTTATAGTCATGAACGGATTGTCGACAAATTTAAGAGTAGACAATAATATTCTTGTTCCAAAGGGATAATATTAACACCTGACGTAGAATGCGCTGAATATAGCCTAGCTTTATTTTATCTGATAGCCTCTTGATTGACAAATATCCTTAGACTGATTAGATACATTTTTCATGTGCTTCGTGTATGGTTTTCCAATGGAGTTTTTCCCCTCTCCCTCTTATTTAAATATTGATTTTATAAAGGATTAATGTATATTCAATAATTTCATTAATTGTTTATAATGTAGTAAAGAACGAAGATAACCGCATGTAATTGAAATCCTTTTCGCTTCACAAAATAAACATCTAGTCTCAAGTCTTCATTAGTTTATATGCTACGTGATATGAGGAACCATAAAATAAAAATTACCTAAAAATAAATTCGGTATCCAGATTTAAGCGTTAGTAGTCTACCGCAGTGAATTTAGTAATTACCCTCGAATAAATAAGTGATATATATAGTGATATATAGCGGAACTTCGTGTTTGAATGTGTGTGTATATATATATATATATATATATATATATATATATATATATATATATATATATATATATATATATATATATGAATGTATATATTTATATACTCACATCCAAACACAAAATCCCGCCATACGCCGAACAAATATTATTTCATACATTGAAATAGAAATAAGGAAAGAGGATAGGAAAACACATAAAAGACGAACACAGGAAAGATGGGCAGGGCGGATTTGAGCAAATCACAAATTTAAAAATATTTCCTTACCCGGGATTTGAACGCCTGACCTTCCACTTGCCGGGTGGATGCCCTACCACTTAAGCTAATAAGGAAATCCAATTTACACCGAGATCTGCGATCTCATAAAGCGCCCAAACGCTCCGATTGCTTTGTGCCCAGAGATGCGTTAGAGAGCTGTATTCACCCACCAAAGGGGAAATAGACGACACACAAGAAGGGGAAAGGATAGTAGAAAAGCATTTATACGATATCATAAAGGATAGGAACGATGCGTTTCATGGCACGCATAGCCAGAAGAAGAGACGAGCCATATTGGCCAAATGCACATTCAAACACGAAATCCCGCCATACGGCGAACAAATATTATTTCACACATTGAAAAAGATATAAGGAAAGAAAATTGGAAAACACATAACAGACGAACACAGGAAAGGTCTATGCTCTAACCACTTAAGCTATCGAGAAAATGTACTTGACACTGAAATCTGCGATCTTATAAAGCGCCAAAATGCTCAGAAATCTCTTGTGCTCTGCTTTAAATCTCTTCAATAGTTGTAGAAGCTATTGAAATGTGTGTACACCAAAGAATGGAAAAGGTGAAGCAAACGTAAAGAAAAAAAATACGAAACATTGGACATAGGACGAGAGAAAAATATTGGGAGAAATCGAAAGGTGGCAGAAAATCTGGATGCAGAGTATTTTTATTGACAATAGGATGTTGAACACTTGGATAGATACATAATGCCAGGCACACGAGAAAAGGATATAATTGGATAAAGCATGTTGAATGGAATGAAGGGGGGAAGGAAGTTTGCAGAATCGTGGAAGGGTTTATTGTAGTGCCTGAATGCAGGTTGCTTAGGTTCCTTAGCATAAGCAAAGAAGTGTATCGTTTTATAGCCATTTTGCCCATCCAAAATCGATAAACATGACAGTGGCAATGATCATGCCAATTTTCTTGGGACATTGAAAAATGAAATATCCAATGGAAATTTATCGTATTAACGTTGCATATCTTTTGTCCATTCCAAAACCTTAGGTGTGATGCCCATAAAAAGAGTATTAAATATATTAATATAACGCTAACTCTTCAAATAAATTTGGCATAATCAACTCCAGTTTTAGCATCTTATCCTGAAGATACACGTAATTCCGATTTTTACTAAAGATTCCATTTTATCAGTAAAATAGGATACTGATGTCAGATTAGTGCTTTTTATTTTATGGTCAACTAGATAGATAAATTAAGTCTTTATTTCGGTAAAATTCAGACGAAATCGTCCCTTCTTCCTTTTAAACCATAGTCGTATACCAATTATAAATATTAGTCAGAAAATTTATAATTACTTGCATGCACATAAATACATATAGACAGAGGTATATTATGCATAGAGTTACACAAGTACACAAGTATACGCCTGAACATACACAAAGTAAATGACAGTGAAAAAAGAGAACAATCAAATAGGGAAAGTTTAAGCAAAGAATGATGTTTGTGGAAAAGCTTGGAAGAGCGTGGTATTGCTCGCATGGTAAACACACACGTAGGAAAACACCCACGAAGAAAAGGGGGGAGTGAAACACCAACAAAAATCATACGAATCAGAGGAAAGATACATATGTACTGTAACAATTATTTTTCACATAGTTTATATATTATTAAGTTACTGAGATTGAAATGAAGAAATTATTTATATTAGCAACAGATGAAGAATAATGAAAAATATAACGTTAACTAAAAATAATAATGCCAAATCGTACTGCTTGAAATGACAAAAAGAAAAGTGAAATAAAATTACCAAAGGTGATCTGTTTCGCAGCTGAGTTAAGTGAGGGAACGTATACTGGTTAAGTTTTGTACATGAGGAAAATAAACTTTTGAGGTGCTCTCTTTTTTCTCTCTGAAGAGTTTTTTATGCCAGCTGGGAGAGAGTTCCACAGATGGCATGCTTTAACATGAAAAAAAAAATTGTGATACATTTTTTGTGCGATGGTGTGGGACAGAAGTATATTGTAATCCCTTGTATTCCTGTTGGGGATTGATCTAATAGGGAGGAAATTTTCGTATAAAGATTTAAGTGTGTGGTTTAGAAATATCCTGTAGATATTTGAAAGCATATGTAAATGCCTGCGACCTTCTGGCTTTAACCAGGATATTCTTGTAAATAGTTAGAAATATGATCGCATGTTCCAAGATCACATATGAATCGCACAAAGGTGTTAAGGACATTCTGGAGTTTGGTTTTCAGTTCGCCTGAAAGATCTTGGTACAGCACATCACAGTAATCCAAATAGGGCATTAGAAGAGAGGATACAAGAAGCATCTTTAAGGAGGGGGGAGCAGTGTGTTTTAGCCTTTTGCAGGGATGAGTTTATTTTTCTGCATATAGCAATTGCATAATCAGTCCAAGATGACGCTTCATTAATAGGTAAACCTAAATTATTTACTGTCCTTAGGTATGTTATGCTAGATCCTTCCAATGATGGTGGTTAGAATTCATCGATACTTATTTTAGAATGCAGTTTAGGGTAATCGATTATAATGGACTGACTTTTGGTGGGGTTAATTTTCCGTAAATTTGTTATACCCCATAGTGACAGAGCAGCAAGATCTGAATTAATTTAGTTGATAATTTTAGGTAGGTCGAGAAGGCGGGAATGACAATATATTTGTAAATCATCGGCGTAAAGTTGATGATTGCAATTAGAAATACCTTTACCAAAATGATTTAGCATAAGGAAAATAGTAAGTGTCCAAGAATGGATCCTTGTGGAAAACCCCAGTGCATTTGAAGCCAATTAGAAGGTGAATTAGGTGTGATGACTCATTGAAATCAGTTACTTAAGTACCAGCAAATCCATTGTAAAGGCGAGAAAGAAATATTCAGCGTTTGAAGTTTTGCTAAGAAAATATCTTTGTCAATAGAGTCGAAGGCTTAGTTTAGGAAATTAATTATTATAATCTCTTTGTGACCTATGGATAGTGAGTTTCCATCTGCTATTTTAAGGAGAGCGATTGCTGTACTGTGAGAGGACCGAAAGCCTAATTGTAGGGGATAAAGTATGTGATTTTCATTTAATTTCAGCGACTAGCGGGTGAGAGAATAGAAAAAAGAAGTTATTTAGTAATTTAACAATATAAATGAGGAATTTGATTCATAAAAAAATGAAAAAAATGTGTATTTAAACTCTCAATCACTAACTGCATTTTGTGATCCATTTCAGCTCTGACCTTATCGCTTTTTTTAACTCACAGAAAAACTATCCCCACTCGAAAGGTATTTAAGACGAAGACAGAAATCAAAGACTCAGGCACACTTTATTTCTATTCAAAAACGGCTAGTGCGGGATAATAGATATGGGTTAAGTAATGTAAGCTCTCGCCTTTAAATCATTGCTTTTAACTCTTTTAAACAGATAAGTGTGAGGGATTGGAGAGAATGAACGATGAGGCATGGTGGCAAGTACTTAGTCACACGGAGGGATCGCCTGACTATCGTTAAGTGACGTCTCCATTAATTCCAATGTGACGACCTTTTTTAAAGTGGAACGCAATTGCTGCATCGCGCAGGCAACACCCAGGAGCCAGAGGTTCTCTGCAAAATCCGGCAAAAACAAAGGTGGCTCGAACGATGACGGGACTACTTAGAGCGCTTCCTGGAAGACGGCTTTATAGCTTTTACGCATGGAGCTAGAGAAAACAGTGTCGGGGCATTTGGTTCCGGTGTTTCTCTTCTAAGTGACTTCCGGGGAAATTCTCTGGGCGGGCTGGAGTAACTGGAGCGTGGCCATTTCCCGGACTGTTGTACCGACAGTTATAATTTCTCTCATGATCTTTTTATTAGTCACCGAAAGCACAAAATAAAAGGAATTTCAGACTTTTAGTGTTCAAATCAGATAAGATCGATCTTTTTGGTACTAGTAGGAAATTAACTGAGAAAAAAACAAAATGTGATGAAAAAATGGTAGGATGAACAATCGTATGTATTTTCTATCTTACTTCAAAATGGATAATTTTGAGTATCTATTCAATAAAATCATTGTATTCATAGCTACCAGGGCAACGTTTTCATTCTGCATCAATGCCTTAAGCAAAACTAAAAAACTCCATCCTAAATCAATAAAGTGAATAACGAATCATAAGATAATACATGAATTAAGTTCATGAATTACAAGCGCGCTTTTATCCCTTCTGAAATGAAATCAAGACTGATAATCGCACGTTAACCCCGTATATATATATACATATATATATATATTCATTCAAACAGAAATAGGTATAAGGAAAGGGGATAGGAAAACACATAAAAGGCGAACACAGGACATGTGGGAAAGGCGGCCGTTTGGCGGGATTTTCAAGTTTGAATATATATATATATATATATATATATATATATATATATATATATATAAATATATATATATATATATATTCACTTTCCTGACATCTCCACTTGCCGGGCGGATGCTCTAACCACCTGAGCTACCGAGGGAGCGTACTTTTACATTGAAATCTGCGATCTTATAAAGCGCCAAAGTGCTCCGAATCATTAAACAGAAGATGGCGTTAGGGAGCTTTTACACCCACCAAAGGAGAAATTGACATTGGTTAGAGCATCCGCCCGGCAAGTGGAGAGATCCGGTGTTCAAGTCCCGGTCGCGGAAGATATTTTTACATTCGTGATCTGCTCACATCCGCCATCCCCGCCTCTCTTGTGTTCGTCCTTTATACGATGTGTTCCTCGTATGTGTTCCTTTACCATTTTCCGTATCTCTATTTCAATGTGAATGGATATTTATTTGCCATATGGCGGTATTTCGTGTTTGAATGTGTGTATATATATATATATATATATATATATATATATATATATATATATATATGTATATATAAATAACTAAGACAGAAACAAACCATATAAGAACACATATAAAACACTAATATATTATTTCTAAACAATTTCGACGGAATTAACTGCGTATACCTCAGAAGAAATAGTAGAAATAAGTAACCAGTACAATGGTTTCTTTTGAGAAATACGGGGTTAAATCGGTCGAAATTATTAAGAAATAACCTGTTACTGTTCAATTTATGTCTTCGTATATATTTTGTAACTGCCCAAGGTTTTTAGTCAACACTTCCGTGTTACTTCGACTATATCATCTGTATATATATATATATATATATATATATATATATATTTTTTTTTTTTTAGGTAATCTACCGGTTAAGGTAGGTTTTTGGATGGACCCAACTATCAAATAAACATTTTGTGACTCCCCACCTAGCAAACTAATCTATATCAGGTCCCTCTTCATCTCGGTGTACTTCTTTCCTCCCTTCATCTCGTCCAACATCCCTATCCTGTTCCTACCCTTACCTCGCTTGCCCAACATTCTTCCCTCTATTACCCTCTTCAACATTCCACTACCGCTCAATACGCCCTTCATCCATTTTTCCTGCCTCCATAGGATTTCTCTCAACAAACCCCTCTCCTCCCCCACCATTTCTAGTACTTCCTCATTTGTTTTCCTTTCGGTCCATTTCACCTTCTCCATTCTTCTCCACACCCACATTTCAAAAGCCTCCAATCTACGTCTATCCTCCTGCTTCAGCGACCACGTTTCCGCGCCGTAAATAGCTACGCTCCATATCAGAGTTTTTACGAGTCTTGTCTTAACATCCCTGCTCAACGTCCCCGTCATCAACTCCCTCCTCCTTGAGAAAGCCTCCTTGCCTAGCGCAATTCTTCTCCTTACGTCCCTACCACTTTGACCGTGTTGGTCCAAAACACTTCCGAGATATGTAAACTGTTCTACCTGCTCTATTTTTTCCCCGCCTATTTTAATATTTAGCTTAGCCTTTTTCTTTCTGGAAAATCGCATAACCTTTGTTTTATTAATATTTATTCTCATCCCATATTTATCGCACTGAACCTCCAATTCACTCAACAATGCTTGCAACCCCTTGGCTGACTGAGCAACTAATGCTTGGTCATCAGCAAACCTAACCGATTTTACGAATTCCCCTCCGACTTTCATTCCTACCTCCAGTTCTTCCCATGCCTCTTTAATCATTTCCTCTACATATACGTTGAACAGTACCGGTGACAATGGGCAACCCTGCCTTACACCTCTTCCTAACACTCCCCACTCGCACCTGAGCAGTCTGAGACATGTACAGGTTGCGGATCAGTCTCCTGTCCCTCCAATCCATTCCTATTTTCTGCAATACACGCATTAATTTTTCCCAATTCACTCTATCAAACGCTTTTTCGAAATCTACAAAACAGGCAAAAACGTCCTGATTTTATTCTATATTCCTCTCGACTAGTGATCTCATTACTGCAATGGCATCACGCGTACCTCTTCCTTTCCTGAACCCAAACTGATCATCCTTTAAGTAATCATTTGCCTTACTCTCTATCCTTTTGTTGATGATCCTGAGAATAACTTTAGCTGCGTGGGATATCAAACTTATTGTTCTGTAATCCTCACATGACGAAGCCTTTGCCTTTTTTGGAATAGGAACTAACACCGATCTCACAAAATCTTCCGGCCAGATTCCTTCCTCATAGATACTACGAATCAGTCCATATATGGCCTTCTTCCCACCTTTCCCTAACCATTTCAACATTTCTACAGGAATATTGTCCACCCCCACAGCCTTATTGGCTTTCATCTCCTTTAATGCCCTTTCTATTTCATCGTCGAGTATGCCTGGACCTAAGCTATCTTCTTCTACGTCATGTTCCTTTTCTATGTCTAACCTTGTCGGCCTAAGTTCTTTACCATACAGTGTTTCTATATATTCCTTCCATCTCTTTTGGATTTTTCCTGGTTCAACTATTATCTTACCCCATTTATCTTTAACTGTTAGCACACATCTTGCCTTCTTACTTCCCGATAATAACTTAACCTTGCTGTATAGAGCACCAATTTCACCCTTCTTCTGTAAACTTTCCATATCCTCGCATTGCGTTTTCCACCATTCTTCTTTTGCTTTATTTGTTGCCCTTCTCAATTTATTGTTTAACTCTTTGTACTTCATTTTGCCTAACTCTGTGTTTACATTTTTCCATCTTCTTCTCTCATCCATCTTTGCAATTATCTCATCCGTTACCCATGGTTTCCTTATCCTTTTCCCGTTAACGGTTCCTATAGTGTCTTTAGCGGCTTCCAATATCCCTTTCTTGATACATTCCCATTTTTCTTCGATAGTACTCAGTTCTTTACCGTCATCCTTCATTTTCTCTACAGCCTCCTGATACTCCTTCCTCGTTAATTCATTTACTGCTTCTAAATTCCATTTTTTAGCCCGCCGCCCTTGCCTTATCTTCTTGAAACGAACATTACATTTCATAACAACTAAATTGTGGTCAGAGTCCGCATCCGCTCCTGGGAAACTGTGCGAATTTATCACACTGTTCCTAAACCTGTGCCTAACCATAATATAATCTAACTGATACCTTTCTGAGTCACCTGGCATTTTCCATGTATACCTACGCCTTTTGTGGTGTCTAAACCATGTGTTAGTGATGACTAACCCCTGTCTCCTGCAGAATTCAATTGCTTTCTCCCCGCGTTCATTCCTCGTGCCTAACCCATAGTCCCCCACCTCACCACCATCTCTTCCTTCGCCTACCGTCGCATTCCAATCCCCCATCACTATCAAATGTTTCCCTGCAGGAACACTCGCGATGATATCCTCTAACTCATCATACATCCTATCGACTTCTTCCTCCTTGTGGTTGCTCGGTGGCATGTATACCTGAATAATGACCAAGTTCGTCGGCTCTGCTTTAATCTCTACGAGTAAAATTCTATCTGTCGCTTGCTCTATGTTGACTACGCTTCTTCCTACCCCTTTATTTAAAATTACGGCAACCCCTCGTTGGCTCTCGTCCCCGCCGCTGTATATTACTCTATAATTGTCACTCCAGTAATCCCCGCTATCCTTCCATCTCACCTCGCAGAGGCCTAAAACATCTATGTTACCTCTTTCCATCTCTCGCTTAATATTTTCTAATTTGCCTCTCCTCAACATTGTCCTGACGTTCCAGGTTCCTATTCTAACTACTTTCGTCTTCTTCTGCATCTTCTGTCCTGCTGCTGTTATTTCTCCCCCGCAAGGATTTCGTAGGATGACGACCGCGGGAGCCTTGCCTCCCCCGCTGCCGGGCACGACACACGGCCCCTTGGGCCGAGTCCCGCAGTTGCCAGGACTCAATTTCTGTTTTGCGTCCATCATATTTTCTTGGGAATGATAATTGAGGTGGTTTCCCGTTGCCTTCCTCAATAGTGTTTTTAACGTGACACCATCACTTAATGGCCGCCCCACTGGGGTCAGACGCCATTGCAGCCGCCTCACTGAGGAACAGACGCTGCGTGGACTACCTTTCGTCTGGCTCCTAACCTTCGACCTATCTGGCATGGGTGACCCTTCCAGGAGTAATTATTATTACTCCCGCCAGCACAGCTCTAGGGGTCATCGGAACACACAAGCCCTTCCACCACGACAAGGTTGTAGTCCATGGGAGGGATATATATATATATATATATATATAGATGATTTCTTCGAAGTAACACGGAAGTGTTGAATAAAAAACATAGACAGTAACATTATATATATATATATATATATATATATATATATATATATATATATATAACTTTTTGCAGCAACAAACAATATGAGAACATATAAAAGGAACACTCACACGTTAGATCTTGATAATTCTGACGGAATTGAACTCTGGCTTAATCAGAAGATTAGTTAGGCTAACTAACTAACTAAAAGTTAGTTAGTAAGCTATATGTGTATATATATATATATATATATATATATATATATATATATATACACACACATACATTTTATCTATCTAACTACTTTCCTCTTCTTCTGCATGAAGATTCTGTTGGAATAGGAACATGGACCGTCAGGACAATATTGAGGACAGGCAAATTAGAGAACATTAAACGAGAGATGGAAAGAGGTAATATAAATGTTTTAGGTCTATGCGAGGTGAAATGGAAGGATAGCGGAGATTACTGGAGTGATAATTATAGAATAATATTAAACGGCGGGGACAAGAGCCAACGAGGGGTTGCTGTAATATCTAATAAAAGGGTAAGAAGAAGCGTAGTCAACATAAGGCAAGCAACTGATTGAATATTACTCGTAGAGATCAAAGCAGAACCGACACCCTTGGTCATTGTTCAGGTACACATGCTACCGAGCTACCACAAGAAGGAAGAAATAGATAGGATGTACGATGAGTTAGAAGATATAATCGCGTGTGTTCCTGCAGGGAAGCATTTAATAGTGATGGGGGATTGGAATGCGACGGAAGGTGAAGGAAGAGATGGTAGTGAGGTGGAGGACTATGGGTTAGGCTCGAGGAATGAAGGCGGGGAGAAAGCAATTGAATTTTGCAGGAGACAGGGGTTAGTCATCACGAACACATGGTTAGGATACCACAAAAGGCGTAGGTATACATGGAAAATGACAGATGACTCAGAAAGGTTAGAGAAACAGACTCATAAAATCAGTTACATTATATTATGGTTAGGCACAGGTTTAGGAACAGTGTGATAAATACGCATAGTTTCCCAGGAATGGATGCGGACTCAGACCACAATTTAGTTGTTATGAAATGTAACGTCAGTTTCAAAAAGATAAGGCTAGGACGGCGGGTTAGGAGATGGAATGTAGAAGCATTAAGTGGATTAACAAGAAAGGAGTATCAGCAGGCTGTAGAGAAAATAATGGATGAAGGTAAAGAGCTGAGTACAATCGAAGAAAAATGGGAATGTATCCCGAAAGTGATATCGAAATCCGCAAAAGACACTATAGGAACTGTTAACGGGAAAAGAATAAGGCAACCATGGGTCACGGATAAGATGATTGCAAAGATGGATGAGAGAAGAAGATGGAAGAATGTAAACACAGAGTTAGGAAAAATTAAGTACAAAGAGTTAAACAGTAAATTGAGAAGGGCCACAAATAAAGCAAAAGAAGAATGGTCGAAAACGCAAAGCGAAGATATGGAAAGTTTACAGAGGAAGGGTGAAATTGGTGCGATATACAGTAAGGTTAAGTTTTTATCGGGAAGAAAGAAGGAAAGATCTGTGCTAACAGTTAAAGATAAGTGGGGTAAGATAATAGTTGAACCAGAAAAAATCCAAGAGAGATGGGAGGAAAAAATAGAAACCTTCACATGTCTCAGACTGCGCAGTTGCAAGTGGGCAACGGAGAGTCCGATGGGCAGTGTTAGGAAGAGGTGTAAGGCATGGTTACCTATAATCACCGGTGCTATCCAACGCATATGTAGAGGAAATGATTAAAGAGGCATGGGAAGAACTGGAGGTAGGAATGAAAGTCGGAGGGGAATTCGTAAAATCGGTTAGATTTGGTGATGACCATCTCTTCAGCCTCATCAGCCAGCCAGAATCATTCAGCCAAGGGGTTGCAAGCATTGCTGAGTGAATTGCAGGTTCAGTGCAATAAATAGATTCATGAGAATCATTATTAATAAAACAAAAGTTATGCGATTTTCCAGAAAGAAAAAGGCTAAGCTAAACATTGAAATATGAAGGGAAAAAATAGAGCAGGCAGAACAGTTTACATATCTCGGAAGTGTTTTGGACCAATACGGTAAAAGTGGTCGGGACGTAAGGAGAAGAATTGCGCTAGGCAAGGAGGCTTTCTCAAGAAGGAGGGAGTTGATGGTGGGGACGTTGTGTAGTGAGGTTATGAAAAGGCTCGTAAAAATTCTGATATAGAGCGTAGCTATGTACGGCGCGAAAACGTGGTCACTGAAGCAGGAGGATAGACGTAGATTGGAGGATTTTTGAAATGTGGGTGTGGAGAAGAATGGACCGAAAGGAAAACAAATAAGTACTGGTGATGGTGGGTGAGGAGAGGGGTTTGTTGAGAGGAATCCTATGGAGGCCTGAAAACCACTCCTAGGATTAAAATATTGATGATAATGATTACGCACTCTGGTTTGTGTGTATATATATATATATATATATATATATATTCATTCAAACAGAAATAGGTATAAGGAAAGGGGATAGGAAAACACATAAAAGGAGAAGACGGGACATGTGGGGAAGGCGGTTTTTGAGCAGATCACGAAAGTAAAAATATTTCCCTATCCGGGATTTTCAAGTTTGAATATATATATATATATATATATATATATATATATATATATATATATATACATATATATATATATATTCAAACTTGAAAATCCCGGATAGGGAAATATTTTTACTTTCGTGATCTGCTCAAAAACCGCCTTCCCCACATGTCCCGTCTTCTCCTTTTATGTGTTTTCCTATCCCCTTTCCTTATACCTATTTCTGTTTGAATGAATATATATATATATATATATATATATATAAACAGGTATATATGTATTTATACATAAGAGATGCATGTATTCTTTTTAAATGTTAAGATATGACTTGAATTTTATGTATTGAGTTATATTTTCTCTGACGATTAACTTCATATGTCCTTTTCGCAAACAGGATGGGAAGCATAGCATAGGAAAACATTTTTAAAACAATTCATGGAAAACAAAAAAACCTCATTAAGAATAATTTTCGTCAGCAATAAATATTGTTTAAAATAATATGGCACTCGTCGGTCCTAAGATACAGTAGCAATATGGAGAATAGATACTATGTCTGCATCGCCTAATATTCTATCAATTGACATTTGCTTTTCGGTGCTTATTTTTCTAATACATTATAATACACCGTGAATTTATTTTGTTTGATGGCTGATAAAGATTTATTCAAATTGAACGTTCTTGATAAAAGCTATCAATATAGGATTATTAACCAACTCTTTTGAGATACTTTTCGAAGACGAAGCTTCTTTCGAAGTATTATTACAGCGAAAGCATCCTTGTCCCACTAACATGTACGAGCAAATGGTTTCATATCGTTGAGACGTGCTTGAGGAAGCCTATATTGCACTTCTGGCATGAAGACTTTGACAGCAATACAACTCCACACCGAACGGTTCCACTGAGAGCTACACCGTTTGAACTTTCCGTCCTTCAACATAAGCGGAGGTGCGCGACCTCACGAAATTCAATGCCGCTTGCTCAATATCGGATTCCACTCGCAGGAGCGTGAACTGCTACATCGGGTTCCTTCGGAAACCCAGCAGTATCTTCTCTGGTCCTAAGTCTCTTCGATTGTCACGGTGTCGCTGGTAATTTCGACGCATGTAGTCAACCTGTTTTCGGAGTGCCGGTGAGGCGGAGCATGCCCGCCCCGTGCAAATGATATCTGTCATAGCAACAAACTGTGAATGTCTCAGTCCTTGAAGTAACACCTTCTCCTTTGTGTTGCAAGGAGTGGAGTGGGCTAAAACGGAGACCAAGCATTGAAGGTTGTGCTGATGTCATCCCGTGCTGCCGTGTAGGAATTTCACGATATTGCTGTGACTAATCCAAATTACGACTAGGGAAAATATAATCGTTACTGAGAACCATATAATCGAACCACCGCAGAATTACTATCGTTTATTTTTCTTTTTGCCTATAACACTTCTGATCAATCAAAGGCATATTGTGGTTTCATTATTTAAACTCACATACTTGCTTAAATGTTCATTTTACGCCTCTTAGTCCCAACTAATTGAAGCTCTAGTACTCAGACCGAAGCATAGGGAAACAATGAGCTATTCAGGGCATGAGACTTGACTTAAATAATATCAGTAGATGGGTACATAATAATAATATCGTTATCAATGAGAAAAAATCCAAAGTCATGCTTGTGAAACATAAAACCTCTGACATCATAGATGCTCATTTAAAGATTCATTCAAATTACTGCCTACGAATACATTACCGCATTAATAACTGATATCGCCCCATGCTGGAACATCTACATCTACATAATACCCCGCAAGTCGCCGCAAGGGCGTGTGGCGGGGGGTGTTAGGTCACCACCCGTAAACGAGAAAAAAACCGCATTCAAAACCAACACATACTTTCAAACCGATACCCACAGTGGTGCATACATTCATGCAAATATCCCATCATTTTACATGCATGCAAATACATAACTACCTTCTTTCATTCTACACTCATCATTAAATATGCTATCATCTAACAAATTGCACCTAAGGTTGTAGTAAGAAATGCAAAAAGAACAATTGAATAAATGTAATTACTTGGGCATAATCATTGCTCAAAATATTAATATTGATAAAAAATATTGAAAATAAATAAATAAAATTACATCCTTCATCAAGTTCACTAAATTACTTGTTTTGTAAGTTTGAATGTCAACAAAATATTGTATTTTCCACTGATTGAAAGCATTTTAAGATATGACATAACCATTTGAGTATTAACTGGTTCTACAAAAATAAATATACTGAAAAAAAACAGCAAAAAAGCTTAAAGAAAATTTCTGAGGCTAGATAAAAAAATGCAAAAATTCTAGATGGAAGAAATATCTTTAAAAAATTAGCAATTTTACCTACAGAGGGGCTGTATAGATATAGGAAACTTTTTTAATGACAAATATAAAATACCTTGTTTAAATAAAAAGGAATTACTAGTAAGGGACAATATTAAGTAAATACAAAATAAATTTATACAAATTAAGGTAGACGAAAATTGGAAGTTACTGTACCTATAATTTTTAAATACCTAAATATTTAAGAATATTATTGTCAATAAACGTCGTGAAAGGGAGAATTAAAGACTGGCTGTTATACCGAAGGAATTGAGGCTTGTAATGAAATTTGACACAATATATTATGTAGCTTTATAATTGCATAACATTTAAGCTATCATTTTATTTACGTGGCACATGCTGTTCAACTGATTGTCTTAGCAGGACCAGGATGAGTATTCCATGTATATTTTTGTAATGTATACTACTATTGTATATTATGAACATCATATCACTATAAAATATGATCAAGATTTTCTGTAATTGTAAATTATATTGGTTTTCTTAATTGTATATCATATATGATGAAGATTATATCACAATTAGAAATTATACAAAAATTAGAAATAAATTTCTCAGTTTTCGACTATGGAAATCAAGTCAAGGATTGCCAGATTAAAGAATAAATAGATAGCATTATATATTCTTTCTGAATATTATGTTTTGCCGATGAAGAAAAATGAAATTTCATTAGACTTTCCTTCAGAAAAATCCATAAATTCTTCATTCTCATTCCGTGTAAGGACCGTCTACGTAAAATGATCTCTTAGGTAGAGGTATACGTGTAGCTTTTAATTGAGCTACATTGCTGCATGCATTTTGTCTTTCTACGCTGGCTTATTATGATTATTCATTTATATTCACGGAGAAAAAGCAAGGTTGGACGCTAAATGAGAGGCATATGCCTTGAATACAACTGTATGTAACCATTGAGAATCCTGAATACATACAAACTCCCTTTAAATGAGGGATTGGGAGAATTTTTAGAAACATTTGCTTTGGGAAATAAAGAAATGTAGGAAGATTGCAGAGAATGCGTAATCATCATTATCAATATTTCAATCCTAGCAGTGGTTTACGGCAGCCTTCCAAGCTACTCTATTTACTGTCAATACCCTCAATCCTTGATACCCTCTCTGTTTTACGTTCTTCTTAATTTGTCCTATGTACCTTTCTCTTGGTCTTCCTCGTGGAATCTTCCCTTCTATTATATTCCTAATCAATCCATTGTACCTCAATGTGTGTCCAATCCATATATTTCTTTTTTGTCGTAGAGTTCTCCAAATGGCCCTATCCTCTTCTGCTCTTCTATATACTTCTTTCATTCTTAATTTTGTTTGTCCATTTAATCTTCAGCATTTTCCTCCAGCAACATGTTTCCAATGCTTCTATTCTTCGTTGGACCACTTTTCCAATGCTCCAAATCTCGGAAGCATAGAGCGTCATGCTCCACACGAAACTCTTGACGAATTGTTCCCTTGTTTTCAGCTTTAAGCTCTTTGAATATAGTATGGGCCTCTTCTTCATGAATGCGTCCTTAGCTTCGGCTATTTTTCACTTGATGTTGGTCGAAATTCTTTCATCCCATGTTATGCTGATTCCCAGGTAGAAGAAGATTTCCACTTACTCTAGTTTCACCCCTCCGATTGTGATATCTGCATTCAGATTCTCTCTTCCACACACACAAGGATTTTAGTTTTTTTTCTTGTTGATGCTCATATTATATTCCCCCAGTACTTGGTCCGTAGCATTTGGAGTTTCTTGCAGGGCCTCTTGCGTTTCCGCTACTACTGCGATGTCATCTGCAAACCGGAGCATGTCGATTCCTTTTCCATTTTCCTTGACTCCTTTGATACCCATTTTTTGTTTTTCTTTTTTTTTTGCCTCTTAAAGGTATGCGTTGAATATTACTGGCGAGAGGTTGCATCCTTGTCTTATTCCTTGTTTTTTTTTAAGGCTTCATTTTTTCTTCCATTTTTCGTTGGAGTTGTTCTTACCTGATTCTTGCAGAGGTTATGGATAATTCTTCTGTCCAAGCTATTTTTTCCAATCGAAGCGCTTCTAAAATCTTGAACATCTCGTTCCTGTCGACATTTTTGAAGGTCGAATTTTTACTTTCGTGATCTGCTCAAAAACCGCATTCCCCACATGTCCTGTGTTCGCCTTTTATGTGTTTTCCTATGCCCTTTCCTTATACCTATTTCTATGTTTGATTGAATATTTGTGCGCCATATGGCGGGATTTTCAAGTTTGAATATATATATATATATGTGTATGAATATGTATATATATATATGTGTATATATATATATGTATGTATATATATATATATATATATATATATATATATATATATATATATATATATATATATATATATATACATATATATACATATTCAAACTTGAAAATTCCGCCATACGGCGCACAAATATTCATTCAAACATAGAAATAGATATAAGGAAAGGGATAGGAAAACACGTAAAAAACCTGTGTTCGCCTTTTATGTGTTTTCCTATCCCCTTTCCTTATACCTATTTCTATGTTTGAATGAATATATATATATATATATATATATATATATTATATTATTTATTTAAATATATATATATACATATATTTAAATATAAACCATAAACACAGTAATCAACCCGAAAGACGGTTTAGTAGGTAATGGTAGAGCTCACCCATTTACCAAGCCCGACGGCGTGTGAATATTCACACATCAGGGTAGGCGGGCCAGTTCCTTTCCCTGTGCCGGTTATGGTTTTCCAGGAAGACCTGGTACCCGAAAAATCAACTAGCTTGGGTGGAGCTGCAGGTGCCCAAAGTCCCTTTCCCAGGAATCGAACCTGGGACCAGTAGTCCAACGCTCTACCCACTAGACCACCGCGACCCCATATATATATGTAATATATACATGTAATATATATATATATCAATATGTAATATACATATGTATATATATGTAATATAATTTAATATTGAACACATGAAATGAATTGAAAAATAAATTTAAATAAACATTTTTTTAAATAACTGATACTTAAACGTATAAAAATAATGGAAACTTTTCGCAGCAATGGAATTGTACTCACAACTTGTGAATAAGTTTCTATATACATTAGGAGATAACCTACGCTATGCTAATTGCGTTTCCTGGTTAACATATTTTTCTCTTTTTTGCGATCGGGATTCGGGGTCGTGAACAACGTTTCTTGTTTCCCATTTCCTTCTACCAGAGCTAACAGGTCTAGAGAAAAGAATGCACGCAAAGCTTCAAGATGGGAAAAAGACAGACAGACGGCCCGAAGAAGGATATAAGTGGGAAGTACACTAGTGGAGACTTGGGAGAGAAAATAATGAGAATGCTACCGCAGAAACGGGTGGAAGAGCTAAGAGGTGGAGGGCTGGAGGGAGAGTGAGCTTGGAATACGGAGAGGGAGAATGGGGGCTGTGGTCAAATCTTCCTTTGTTTTTCTCCTCTCATCCACCCCCTTCCGAGGCCGACGCATTACGTCCCTTTTTTCGGCAGCAGGGGGTATCTCTTTCCTTTTGTCCCTCGTGCGCGACGGACAAAGAGACCTTCCTCTGCACACACGCAAAGCAGTGGACGAAGGAGAGATAAAAGAAAACAATCCTCTTCCCGAGAAAAACTCGCCCCGCTGCCCTCACTCCATTTACTCGTGCACGCACGTTTCCGTATGCATGTTCCGTTTCTTTTACAGTTGTGCTGGGGGTGGTCTCGAGGCAGACGAAATGGAAGCGGATCACTTCTTCACAGTAATGGCTCCAGGGCGGCAACTTTGACTTTGGCATCGTCAATGATTTTATTCCAGAGGAAAGTGCAGGCATTTATTTCAAAGGGTAGCCGCCAATGAATCATTTTTCTTTCCTTTTGAGCGGTCCTTTTAGAGAAAAAACTGGGAAATTGATTTTATTTCGGTTTGAAGGAAATTACGGTCTGTTCCTCCTGCTTAATTTAATTTTCGTGGAACTCCGTCAGCTGAGAGTTATTGACACTCACACATAAGGAATGACATGATCTTACAGGACGTATTATCATTGGCGATCGACTAAAGGTCACGGTTCTAAGTCTTTTAACGTCTTCTCCAGGCCCGATATGGTACATGATAATCCTATGAAGTCAAATAAAATACAGGTAAAGGAAATAATTCTCAACAAGATGGATACTCAAAAGTTGCGTGATAGTAAGTTATGATAAGCAAAGAATTGAGAGAATTTTATTTAATTATTAAGACCTCAAGCGGCTGATTTGATGTACGTAACATGATCAAATTTAAGAATAAGAGACTATGCTTTTCTTATACTTGGTCAATTAAGTTCTGAATTTCCAAAAACAGAGTCCACTGAATATCCATTCATTGCTAACAGTCAATGCAGTAGTTTTTTATCTAGTATTCCTAAGAGTATGTGTACACAATTTTGAATATATCGGTATAAATGAGAAAAATATGGAAAATATTATTCGAAAATTAGCATGCCTGAATGTTGAATACAAATATTAACTTAAAAAATATAGACACTCATAAAAACTTCATGAAAACATTTTCTGAGAACACATTGCACATTACGTACACACTGAATTCCCTATGTTCTAATAGCAGCGTGAAAGAAAGTCTCAAATATTCACTAAAATATATGAACGATGGTTTAGCTGATTAGAATGAACCACCACCGCAAGCATCCCGTTTTCATCTAGGCAAGCACGATTGTTTAAACCTTTTAATAAGCTTCCTTAAAAATATTTGCTTGGAAAGGCTGCACGAATCCAATAGCTTTTGTGATTAGACAAGAAATGTAGCCTTTTCTCAGCGTTTAAAGATACTCAACTCAACTTAAAAGTCGTTAATCCAATATGAAAATTTGAATCTATACCAAATTTTTATCGTATTATTCATAAATTTTTGATGCTGCATTATGTATATTTTTTACTATGTTAAAGCCAATTCTCTTTGGTAATATCTTCTGGAAATAATAACACTCAGAAAGTAATCCCCGATTGAGTTCATTTTTTATATAATGTACGTCTAATCATTTATCTCCTACACGTGTTTAATTTCACTTTAGCTAAATTTATGTTATTTCTATGACGCATATAAAAACTTATTTCAACTTACAAAACCTCTTTAAATGTGTTCCAGTAATTTTCAAAATTTCAAAGTTCATTCATCCACTACTGAGAAATAATGCCTCTCTCATAACAACTGAATTTTCCTCGTGAAAATCATCTTAATTACATGTGTTAGAGGGGATGTTGAAACCCTTGGATATTCATACTCAGTTTACAAAAGAGTCATCCTATATTAACACTGAATTTCATTATTGATAGTGAAATTAGTACTAATCGATGAAATCTCACAACTACTTACTTGACCCTATCGTGCTGCCTCTCTATCTTCAATGAAAGTAATCGATAAATGCGCGTTATTTCCAACTAGAATATGAACTAGCTTTGATGAATTAAAATTTACAAACATCGCCTCAGGTGAGCAGGCATGTAACAACGGTGATCATTTACGAGTGATGCGATACGAAATACTGCCATGGCTAGCGGCAAAGTTTGATTCCTCATCATAAATACAATATCCTTGCTACGCGGATTAGCAATGTATTAGTTAAATGATAATAAGAGCTGGTGGAATTAAGTTAGACAATGAATAATATTTACGGTTTTCCTAATCGAGAGCTAATCGCTTAGACGAATTGAATGACAGCTATACTGCACTACTATCGTAAATTGGAAATGTGCCCCATTGATTTTACTCTTCTATTGTATATCTCTGATTTATACTTTATGATGAGTATCAAATGAAATAGTATAAGTGATCCCAAGAAGCAGATAATAAAATTCTAAGTGATTGCAAGTTGAACTAGGGAAGTGATTTAAATACTGATTTAGCCATTAAAAATTATTGTTTCAATTAGATTTTTACAGTATTTCAATAAAAAAGAAAAAATAGTAGAACAAGGAGTAAGATATTAAAAAAGACTAACTACATGTGTAAGTGGAACAATAAAATCGGAAAACGAAATATGGTTTGGATACGTCATAATTTGGAACCCACAGATGACAAAACAGAATGTCAGCACGATTAATGAAAAAAGTAATGAAATATAATATGCACCAATGAGAGAAATGGAATAAAAAGAAAAATGGTAAAATAAGAAGGGAAAAGAGTACGCTTTTAAAGAGATGTAATAGGCAAAATCTGAAGAATAAGGAGATATTCAAGGATGTAGAAAGAATTCATGGAATGAAATAAACAATGAAGGTAGGAACGATGGTAGATGTACACGTATAAGCCCTTAAATATATTAGATATGCTAATTGAATGAATTTTAGGTGGCCAACCATCCAAGGAGAAGCAATGCTTGCCGTGTCCCTCGCTGGATTATTATAAAAAGCAAGAGATGAATTTTGAGAAAAAGAGAAGAAGGAAAATTTGGAGAAATAGCAAGAAGAGATTTCAAAACGATGTAGGAAAATATGAATTTTCGGAAATAGTACAAAACACCTATTTAAAAGTACCTTATCCTACTTTCTACTTAAATAAAATATTTTTATAATTATTTGTATTTGTTTAGTAATTAAATTTTGATTGAGATGGAAAAAATGAGAGTTTTGACTGAAAAATTAGAAAAATGAAAGAAATGTTCCAGTTATAAGATAGAGAAGTTTTCGCGTCCAATAATTACAATTTTTTACTATTCAACATTATTCACTGTGTCTATTTAAAAATTTATCTATGTCTCTTTATTTTTAAAATATTAATTCTTCAATAAGTTAGATAACAAAATTAACTAACTAACTTCTGGCACATTAAATAAGAGTTACATTACAAAACAGGTTAATTTCCGGTAATGTATTTGATGCCGGAATTTTGTGATTTCATTATATTAAAAAAATAAACAATTATCAATTCTTAGAATACTTAATCAATTTTTTTAATACTCCGTCAATTTATTTATAACGTGATAAGTACTAAACGTACTAAATTTCTAGACTAGTATGTAGTCAGATTTATGTACATATTATATTTTTAAGAACTCGCGCTTTTTCCTCTAAATTTTATGTAAAATTCTTTCATTAAATTTTAAACGTCTCACTTGCATGAAATTCAGTAGAAATAAAGTCGAGGTAACTCGCGGTTAGAGCGATTCGGGGAATAAAAAAAAAAATAATTCATTCGAGGATTTTCGAAAACTGCACATTCAAACTTCTTCCATTTTAATTTTAGCTGATGAAGTTCCGCCGTCTCTCGATCCACGTATAGTCAGTAATGTCCAATTCATTTCTCGCTTCGATAACCGATGTTCCTTCTAATTATATCGCCCACTCGATTTTTCCGATTCATTTGCTTTCCATTAACTTCCGATAGAGTCCCATTTCCCTTCATTACATTTGTTTGAATTCCGCCCGACAATTACCATTTCGGAATTTCAGTTTTTTTCTTTCTGTTTTTTTTCCACCAATCTCCTCCACCCCTCCGATCCAGTCCTCAAAGTTCTGAAATTTCGGGAATTGCTTATTAAATTTCTGCGTAGCTGACGCCATTCTTTCCCTTTTCCAAGGAAAATGTTTCGCAATGCTCGGCAGCCATCGGCCTTTCTCTCATTAATGTGTTTGTTGTTTGTAAAGTTTCCCTTACATACTTGTGTTAAAGTTTTTCTTATCTTCATACTGACGCGTCTTTCGATTTTACTCCTAGTTTATAATTTCTCGTGTCCTATGCTGCTGTCCTCATCTTCATCGCGAATATGGGAACATATCAACTGCATTTATTCATACGTGAATAATTAAGCATTTTTCCAGGTGACTGATGGGTTTCCTTCTCAGTATAGAGAGATCGATTAAAAAAATTAATGACATTTGATTCTCATGAACCGTCTTTTACGTTATTTTCAATAAACAGTTTACTGTTCCCAATTTAGAAATTTTAAAGTATATTATCTAAGAAAATAATAATTGTTAATAACCAATTAATGGACGTCAAATGTTTTTCATAATAGCAATAATAACTCATAAATATTGTTGAGGTAGTTGCTAAATGATAATAGAAATAATTTTTACATTTAGGTAGCTAAAATACATATATATATATATATATATATATATATATATATATATATATATATATATATATATAAATTATTATAATTAGTTTGATGGGTTTTTTAATAATTTGGTCAGAATGATCTCCATACATTTTATATGATTTCTTAGCGAAAATACGCTATAGTTAAGACATCATATCTTGTTCTAAGATGTGATGTTGTACAATAAAATTATTGTTTTTTGACGGTAATGAATACATTTAAAATTAATAAATTTTGTTGTTGCGGTAACCATATAATTGGCGTTTAGCAATGCGTTTTGAGTTCACAGAAGGATCAAATATAAGAAATGTTGGTTGTGTGATCAATGCATATAATTAAAAATATGTTTGACTTTTCGTATTAAACTTTATTTAAAGCAATTATTACCAAAACTCAAGATGCAGGAAGTCAAAGTTTGTCGATTGATGATGCACCTTGAAATTATCTCTTAGAAAGTTTAATGGGGTAAGACTAGGAATTAGCAGAGATGTAGAGACTCGTAATATGTTAGGGCAAATAATTATCTCTGTTTAAAAGGAACAATGGTCGAAATAAAATTCAACATAGACATGTAAATGCCATGCACTCTTCCTCCCGTAATTATATTATGATACAAATTTACTTTTTCTCTTACAAAGCTTCAGTTATCTTATATATTCCTCTTCCTTAATACACACATGGTAATGCTGATCAAGAAAGGAATCTATTGGTTGCTAATTTACGTTGCGGGAGACTTAATACCATGCATACCTGTAAGAAGACTCTATACAATTAAATGCGAACCTCCGTATCATAAAACAAAATGTATTTAGACTTAAGAATGTTGTCGGGAAAAATAAAAATCCCCTAAAAGAATATAGCAGTAGATTAACCAAAGGAGCTGTCAGTCAGAAAATTTTGTAGGCTTCAGAAACCATAATCCGCAATTGGATGGTAGATTCAAATTGGATACTCTCAGATGGTATTTTGCCCTCATGGAGAAAAAATTGCATTATCAAAACAACTTAGAAACATAAATGAGCATTTTTTCCTTAAGCGCAGGAATGGTGACTTCCTAGCGAATGGATTTAATTAGCTCTGTAACATTTACAATTGAATTTCTCCAAGTTCGAGAGATATTACGGTAGATGAACAGTTAATATATAATATATAATTTGTCTAAACTTTATTGAATTCTTATAACTTGGATTCATGAATTACATGAACTTGTTTAAACATTGTCTTACATATACTTGTGTTTTTTCCAAAGTGAAAAGAGTGGGCTACCGATAGCTAATCGAATGATTAAGATAATCTGATTTCAAATAACCCATTTGCTCTCCGCAGAGACATTTATTTTAGTTATGATAATTTAATTAATAGAAATTTATTCTTGAAATCTTTAAAGATGTTAATCTTGGGGTAGGTAAATAGGATCTATTCCCTGTAAAACTTTTTAAAACCGATACGTACGACTGGTATCACTAAATGAATGCATAATTAGCTAAATTCATGGGAGCATCAGGAATATTGAAATGAATTATATCCCGAATTAAATCATTGTTCATTCATAAGAGCTTGTTTTCTACCCTCAGGTTACCAAAATATTTCATATAATACCCTATTATATAATTTTTTCAAACTAGGCTCATTTTATCCAAATAGACAAGGGAACGTTTCTACAAACTTCTTTGTAAGTATTTAAACGAACTGAGTTCCTACATATAATGTTTAACTCTGCCAGTTAACTCTATATCCCCTAAAACCTTTGTTAAGGCTGCTCATCCGATAAAAAGAGATAAAGAGAGAACATTTGAACGTGTCTCTGTGCGGAAAATTGGAATCGTAACGGAATACTCCCACTCATGAAGCGTAAAATAAGAATCAGGGTAGAGTAGTTGTCCTAGAGTACAATTAAACATTATACCAGACACAATTCCTCGCTTTATCTTTGCCATGAGAACATCAGGCCAAACGATACGAGAAACAAACGCTTATTTTATCCCTGGTCGGTTCGGTCGCGGGGCGGGGGTGGATTGTCAACGACAGACACTAGCTACTCTCATGTTTGAAGGGAGTCACGGGGCGAAACGTGAATAATTGCGATTTAGAGGGAGCGTTCCCTCTCGTTCTGCCGTCGCGAGTGATACGGTCGGGAGCCGCGAGATGGAAGGAAAGGTGAGTCCTGGTGGGGGATCCTGGTTCGGAGTGGCTGAGTGAGTGTGGCTGAGGGAATAAGTGCGGGGGAAGGGTGGTTCGGGGATAGAGCCGCGACGTGTTCAGTTATTTGTGTGTTCACGTATTTTGGCGAATGGAAAAGTTGAGCAGTTCATCCGAGTGCCGCAGCGGAGGAGGGCGGCGCCTCTGTCGCTGTCATACGGACTTCCCGTCCCACTCCCGCCGCCAGCGGAATGCTGGCGGCTCAGGACGTGGCTGGCGCAAATAATTGCGATGACGAGTGGCATTTCCCTCTTCCATTCCAAATGGATTATTATATTATAAATTTCCATCTTCATTCCACGCTTGTCGCGAGGGGTGAAGATATGGACCCATAACTCTCCAACTCCAGGCGGATTTAAATAATCGGTGAAAACTGAGCACACAAATAGACGTCTCTACTCCTATCGATATAAATATTTCTGCATAGGTAATTGAAGAACAGCGAATTTATTTTTTTACATTTCAGTCAATAATGTGAAATAAAGTTATATCCATTATGTACCCAAAGGTTTTTAGCATCAAATAGATTTGTTTGAATCATGGGACTTCACATTTTTATTTCTGCTGGCATATTGAAATTCGCTTGCCATTTTTAACTTCCAAACAATGAATGACGTTACCACAAGGGAGCTAATTCAGTCAAATCTCAGGCAGGAGTTCACAACAAAATTATCAATCATTAATATTTTAAACAACAACACAATGAGAAATAAGCAATAATCATTGTAATGGGCCAGAAAATGTGATTATCATAGAATATCATAACATCAGCATCCAAACTGTTACTATAAATAAGATGAATACTATTCGCCAAAAATAATTTGCAGAATGGATTACAATATTCATCCATTAGTGTTCTAGGGCTTAGGTGAAGTTTTAGATGAATCTAAACAATGGGAACAATACAGAACAGTAGTTTCGTATGCTTTCTTTCTTCATTTCGGCCAAAATGCCACTCCTTTTCTCCTTGCTTTCCTAACCTTCTCCTCTATAGCAAAGCCTTTTATACTCCCTTTCCAATCAATATGATTTGAATCCACCATGACTCTCTTCTGTGTATTTCTCCCATAAGACACCTCTCCTCTCTTACCATGTCTAGAAATTCCTCGTATTTTATTACCTCTCCATTTAACTTTTTCTGTCCTTCTTCACACCCACATCTCAAAAGCCTCCAATATACGCCTATCATCTTGTTTAGTGATCATGTTTTCGTGGGATACAAAACCATGCTGCATACCATTCCATTTCCATTGGAAATTTAGTTGAATTTAATTGGAGTTCCTAAAAGATTTTCCTCTAAAAATTTTACAATTACTTAAAGGGAGTGAGTTGATAAGTAAAAATTGTGACATTAACTTCTGGCATACGTACTTCCCCCAGTGAAATGATAGATAATGAAAAGAGAAACTTTATAATTCCACATAGATTTATTAGACGGACGACCTAGGTTTCCACGTGGCACGTCATCATCAGGTACATCTGTCTTCTTTGCAAAATGTACCTGATGATGACGTGCCACGTCGAAACCTAGGTCGTCCGTATAATAAATCTATGTGGAATTATAAAGTTTCTCTTTTCATTATTTTAAGTCGATTTTGGTTAATTGTATCCATAGTAACTTTGTGGAATTGCTTCATATCAAAATGAAATACACTATGTTATCCCACATAAGAGCTTTATTGTACGACCCGGGTTTCGTCGAAGATCGACATCATCAGGTACAGAATATTTCCAGTCTAGGTTTAAATACATTTTTCAAACTGTGAGAGGGGGGCTGGAGGGGGAGAGGGAGGTTTGCAAAAATCGTTAGGAGGTGATTGGGATGAGAGGGAGAAAGGGTTTGGGAGTGGAGATGAGTGTCCCACTTGGGAAGGTACGGCAGTTGACGGTGAGGGTAGGGGAGGCACCACAGGTGGTAAAGCACCTAGGTACTTACCTAAGTTAAGGAGGGGGGAATGGGAAGAGTCTATAACATCGTTAAGGAGAATATTTGGCCCGGACACATTTCTTAATATTTCGAATTTCTCTAAACAGTCGATCTTGAGTCCCTTATTTTCCATGTGTAAAATTTTAGGTCTAAAATCACTCTGATGTTCCTCTTTAAGGAGGTGTTTCGCGAACAAGGAGGCGGGGTTCTTTTTGCGTAAACACGCTTCATGTTCCTTGATCCTTTCCTTGAGTTTACGCCCTGTTTGGCCAATGTATATGGCAGAGCACTTGTCACAGTGTAACCTGTAGACCCCACTTTTTTCCATGATATCCACCCTATCTTTGGTGTGGCAAATCATGTTTTTCAGATTGGACCGGTTGTAGAAGGCGAATTTATATCCGGGCATGAGTTTCATAACTTGGTGGCTAATGTCTCCTAAATAGTTGAGTTTTTGCCATTTATTATCTCTCTCCCTTGTCTCCCCATAGATATTATTGATAGCTTGCCTACGTAACTTTTTCTTGTGAAGGTTGTCTATAAGACTAGAAGAGTACCCATTGCTAATGGCTATTTATTTAATTATCCCAAGTTCTTTATTCTTTTTTTTCGGATAGGGGGATAGTTATTAGTCTATGTAGAAGAGAATGTAAGGCTGCATGTTTTAGTGTATGGTGATTACATTACGATGTTAAGTCGATTCCATGAAGTCACGCCCGAGACAACGAAATGGTAGATACTGGGTTTTAGGTCTTTTCGTAAGCCCTATACGCATTCAGGAGATTGGATAAATATACCGTCACATAGAGTATCGTATTCTGGCACACAAAAGAAGTTGTGTATAGTATTAGTTCAACAAGTGAGGGGTATCTCAATGTAAATATATGGAAAGATTATAGTTACTTCGAGAGGCTTCCAGCATTCCGGAACTCAACGTCTTGAAGCGCAGGATTTTTTGTACGCTGTAGGTCGGAAGTCGGCGCGACTGCTCCTCTCTCAGACGTTGATGTGCTTATATAAAGCAGGAAAGGCAGCCTTAAGGAGAAAAAAAAATGTTTCGCTGTCAATCAGGCCGACGAGTACAAGACCGGGTATCAGGTCCAAGGTGGTAAAAAATACGCACATTTAGGCTATTAAGAATTTGAAAAACGGGTTTGACGTTCTACGGTAACATACCGCGTGCAGATTTATTGTTAATATAATTAATATTCTTTTAATATTAGGATTTTAAATATTAAATTTACCTGTCATACAACATATAATGGATGCAAATATATTCAGCTCTACATTTTATGTTAAGATTTTAAGGATGAAATAGAAATGAGATTGTTTACCTAAGCTGTATAATAATGTGAAGTTTAAAAAATTTTAGCAGAATTATATTTTAAAATACGTATTAAAATACAAATTGTTTCTGCTTCACATTGTTCATAACATATGGTGATAATTGTTCAACTTATATTATTTTAATTTAAAATAAACATCAGTGTTTGAAGAAAAGTTTTATAAATAATTTCAATTATCGCAACATACTGGGTCGCACCCAAAAGTGGTAAAACTGATTTTCTCTGGTGCGAACGGAGCGATGGAGGGGGGTCTGCTTGGCAGGGCAAGGTGGAGGACACTTTTAGCAACAGACCGACGCCAACCTCAGTCACCTGCGGGCTGTAGTTGAGTGAGGACACCGTTTTTGGTGAAGTTTTTTGTCCGCGTCGAAAAACAAAATGAATCTGAATTTAGAGCAACGTTATTCCGTGAAGTTTTGTGCGAAACTCGGGAAGACGGGAACTGAGACCCTCGATATGATCAAGCAGGCTTATGGGGACACTGCCTTAAGCCGTTCCACTGTGGCACAAGTTGTTTAAAGAGGGTAGGGAGCTCGTTGAAGACGACCATCGCTCCGGACGGCCGTCGACGGCAAGAACCGACACGAATGTGGACAGAGTGAGGACACTGCTGAACACAGACCGACGCTTAACCAGTGAAGAAATTGCAGACCAGTTGGGTCTGTCTGCATCCAACGTCCAACGCATTATTTCACATGATTTGGCCATGCGCAAGGTGTGCGCCAAGATGGTGCCGAAAATTCGTGCCATGGCGCGCTCGTCGTCAGACAGCTCCTGGCCAAATACGGCGTTGCGACGTTGCCGCACCCGCCCTACTCTCCCGATCTGGCACCACCGGAATTCTTCTTCTTCCCCCTGATGAAAATACAGCTCAAGGGATGACGTTTTGACTCGATAAAGGCCGTTCAAGAGGCTTCGAAGAGGGTCATCAACGGCATCCCCAAAGAAAATTTCCAGCTGGCGTACGGGGAACGGGAGCAACGTTATACTAAGTGTGTAGCAGCTCAAGGAGCATGCTTTGAAGATTATTAAGTCGATGTAAGTATATCGTCAATAAAATTCTTGTAAAAAAATCAGTCCTACGACTTTTGGGTGCGTCCCTGTAAATATCTTATTATTTGTGAATAAGTGTTTTCCACAAATCTGTAGATTGATTTAATTTTCTTATTCATTAATAGTATCTATTTAAATTTATTTTTTTCTTCTCATCAATCCATCAGAATTGGTTCTCCTCAACCTTCCACATCTGTCTATCGTCCACCATTATAAATTCTGTAAAAAAATCACAGTCTATGCACTCTTTTATTTATTTCACATACTGTAATCTGAGTGGCCCTCTAAATTGTTTTATTCTATAGTCCATTCTAGCGCAGTGTTCACCTATCTTTTATGCTGAAGCAGGTATTCAACCCATGCATTCGCTTACCTTTTAACTACTTCCACTACTGCTGTTCGTCAAATTCCATCAGTCCATACCCATCCTTCTGTCGATCTGTCCAACCTATCGCATCGTATCTTATATCGTATCACAATTCAACTCTTGCAATGCATTTCCAACTTGCAATCCAACTTGCAATGCACTTCAAACCCTGGTCTTAGCCAACTTTATTCTCAATTCTATATTAGTTGAAGTTAGAAATGAAGTCTCACTTTATTATTTAAGCCAACTAATGCTTTGAGGAATGTACCAATATTTCCTTTGAGGTATTTCCACTTGAGAATCAATCTACATATACATAAATACCCTGCGAGCCACCCAAAAGGTGTATGGCAAGGGGTGTAGCACCATGAGGGAAGGGTAAGGGTTGAGGGGGTTGGGGGTTAGGCGAGGAAAGGTGGGGGGAACCTGTAAGGAAAAAAAAATATATATATATATATGCATACATACATATATATACATATTCATTCAAACATAGAAATAGGTATAAGGAAAGGGGATAGGAAAACACATAAAAGGCGAACACAGGACATGTGGGGAAGGCGGTTTTTGAGCAGATCATGAAAGTAAAAATGTTTCCTTGACCGGGATTTGAACACCGGATCTTCCACTTGCCGGGCGGATTATATGTATATATATATATATATATATATATATATATATATATATATATATACACACATATATGCCCATACATATATATACATACATACATACACACATGTATACATATCCTCGCGCAGTCCCTAACCTGTACGTTAATACAAGTCCTGGGGAATTTCGGCTATAAGCATTCTGGTCCCTTGTCGTTCTTAGAAAAAATGACATTTTAAACCTGTCAGTCTTGCAGTCTATCTCTCTAGTCTTATATTCGTGATCCCTTTGACCGTAATACGTTGGGGTTCATATTATATCCTTGATGTCATCGGAAAAGGGCCCATCTTTAAATGTTTTTAATAAGTCGCAACGTTTACGTTTTTAATACGTTTACGTTTTTAATAAGTTTAATCTATATTGGAAACGCCGCTGTGTAAGAGAATCCCAACCTAAATTGTCTAGCAAAGTGGATACGCTGCTACTTAGCTTCGCTTACCAATAGCTTATTAAATAGTATAATTCGTCATATTTTGAAAATTAATCGATTTAAAGACATCCAATAAAATTAAATTTTACTAAAAACATCAATATTTTGCTTAATTTTCAAAATTTTATTGAAATTATGGAACTAAGACTGTTCAATAAAAATTATTCATCTTTTATTTACATATGTTGTTGTTAAAATACATTATTTTACGTTTAGATGTTGACAACATATGTAATGCATACGTTGTTGAGTTTTCATTAACTACGGTAATCCGTCAGCAGCCGCCATTGCAATTATTAAACGTGTTTAGTTTGCGTAAACCTGCTTCCAATGATGAAAAACTCATTCCACAAAGATATTTCTTAAAAATTGGAAACTGGAAGAAGTCAAGCAGAGCTAGATCTGGATCTAGATCCTATGAAGTCTGAGGAATTCACTTCATGCTGATTTTTACATAGTATTTAGAACAAAATTTACCATGTGCGGCTCTACGTTATCATTATGTGCCAACCACTCAGTTGCTTCAAAATATGGCTAATGTGATTGGTATTGCCTTTAAGAATACTTTTTGAAAATTTGCAGCACAGGATACTACATATATACGAGTACTCGTACTTATTTTTACTGGTCCGTCATACCGATCCAAGTATCCCGGATTATCAAAAATGGTATGAACAAATTTTTCACAGCAAAATCCGCCACTTTAGCTTGTTTTGATATTGAAGATATCCGCATCGAGATTTGTCTTTTGCTCTCGGGTAAAATATGATTGATATATCAATGTTTTTTTTTCTACGATGATAAACTTCGAAATAAACTTCTCATCTTCCTATTAGATCAAATTCATCAACGAAGAAAACTGAACCTGGCCGTAATGTTGTTCTTGTATGCACTGTTTTGGAATTTTTCTGTTGCCAAGGTGTGAGTAGCAACCACTGAAGTTTTGAATATACAAGTTTGAATACCCTTGAATATAATGCTACTCTGAACGTTATTCGAAGACATCTTTTCACAATGGGGCATTGATGTTGACGTTTACTTCCGTATGAGCAGTGACTGGAGTTCAGGGTCTACCTTACTTTAAAATTGATTGCCTCCTCCCCTTAAACAAGTTAAACCATCTTCCATTTTTGCTGTGGAGATAAAAGAGTCCCCATAAGCCTCCTATACGCAAGGCCTCGGCTTACGATAGACCAGACCTCGTAAGTAGGCTTTTATGTACCAATCTCGTAAAAGGTACTTGTTACACAATAAAACTGGGCTCCTGTGTGTAGTGCAACATTATTATTTATTGAGTCTTACAGGACTATCATCTGACTTACGTTAGTCTTGAACTTACATTTTTTCCAATATTGAAGACTTAAGTACAAATGAAACTTAGAATCATCCATCTTTAAGGAGACTTAGAATCTTACTGCAAATGAAAAGATATAATTTGAAGATTCATCATAAAAATAGCATCAAATTTATAAAGAAGAATTGCTTTATTTAGCCACTTAATTGCATTTTAAATTAATTGTCAATATACGCAATGGAATTTTAAATCAAAACATTTGTAGTTTAATAATAACATAAGACATACAAAGTTATTTTTGAAAAACCTACGCAAAACCAAAGAATATTAGACCTTTAAGTGCAATTTAAAAGATTATGTTAAATTTAAACACGGATAATTTGAATCAATTAGTCAGCGTGAGATGCACAAATTAAGATAGAATGATATATTGTTATAGCTCTGAGTTAGTTAATGCATTTGAGATACTGGTTTTAAAGGGACTTAATTTAAGTATTTGCTATCCCAAAATACTCCCCGAAATTCTTGGGTACATAAATTTAAACCAAACGTATAATTTTTTTAACAATTTTGGATTAGTCTCAATTATTGTTTTCTCTATCTTCTAAGAAGAAGGATGATAATTCAGAGGACACGATTTATTATATCAGATTTCATAAACTCGATACTTCCCAATTTAAAAAACGGAGGACAAGTACCTCTGTGGAAGTCATTATATTACCGAAATTTTACATATAATTTATTACAAGTTAATACGTGTAATTTAAATGGCAAGTGTACTAGGATGGTTTGCCGCAAAACCGCAAATCTCGTCATTTGCCGCAAATCTCGTCGCTTACCTGCTTATTTGCAATGAGTCCAGGTTTAAATGAAATGATTTTCTTGAATTGAAGTAATTTGATTAAGGTACGGTTTAAATGTTTAAATCTTAAATATAAAAATCCTGGAAAGTGATTTTCAGGAATTGCACTGTTTTTCAACTTCAGAATGAAGTTAGAAACAGCAGTGAAAGAAATTAGAAGAATCCCCTTGCTATATTTGATATGCTTTAAGGTCCTTTTGAACTTACGACTATATTATTACTTTGATTACTTTGAATTCATAGTTTCTCCTGTACACAGACACCAGAAAATCAAATATTTTCGTAGGAGGTCTCTAGCTGACAAGCATTATTAATGTGCTAACAAAGTTCTTACCTCAATGAAGTAACATTCATCCTAAGACCTATCTGATACATATGAATTGGGGGACAATTATGGAGAATTTTTTTCCTACACGATAATGCATATCATTGACCATTACTCAAAAGAAAATCATGAAACTTCTCAAGAGACTAAAGGTATTTCGACTTACATAACGCCTTCTCGAAGGCGCAATATGGCAAAATGAGAGCGAGAAAAAAATTAAGAAACCTCACGCCCTACTTCTTTAATGGGTCATTGTGCCTGCTCTATTATGCTGCGGTGGAGAGTTATGAGGTGGGATTCGCTACCCCAATAATTATTCCTTCTCAATCGTGCAATGCGTATAAATAACTCTATCGCATCTGACGACCCTCTGTGTTAAGAATTCCACAATCGTCCAATTATTTCGCGATATAAAAAGCAAGATTTATTGGAGCATCATCAATCAATGAATGGGTCATAGGAATTCCCGCTCCTGACGCCCCAGACTCGCTCTCAGCAACCTCCTATACCCTTCATCCCCCTCTCACACACGCACACATCTCCCGCGCTTCTTATTAGTTCATAGTCGGCATGAGCGGGGACGCGGGAGTGGAATTTTGCGATCTGGGGGTGTGGAGATCGAATGGCTCAGAGGGTTGGTTGTACGGGTACTGGGTGAGGGACAGAGAGAGGGAGAGAGAAAGAGATAGAGGGAGTTTGAGAGAGAGAGAGGGAGGGAGTAGAGAGAGAGGTTTTGCAGGAACGAGGCGCGGCTGCGGAGTGCCCTTAACTAAAAGCACTTTTGAAGGAGGGCGAGCGGTGGCGCCCGGAGGCCAAGGGAACGTTATCGGCATTCATGGGTAAAAGGGATTGCAGTGCACTGGCAACGAATTAATAATGGGCCCTGCGTTCGTGCCAAGGAGGGATGGGAATTGGGGGAGTGGAAGGAAGGGAAAGGAAGTAGATTGGTGAAGGGGGAGGGAATAGGACCCCGTGCTACGGGGGGGTGGGTTGGGGTTGGGAACGGGTCCGACTGAGTGGCGTTTTAGGCGGCGCGGGAGAGAGGGGGAGAAGGGAGGGGCCGGAAGTGTGAGCCTGAAGGGAAAATGGGATTGAGGGGTATGAGGTCCAGGAGGGGGAGGGGGAGGTGGAAAACGGTCCGGGTGGGAAGGGATTAGGTTTGCGGGAGAGTAAATCGAACCTAGGATCGCGGTAAGGGAGTGAGGCTGGAGGTGAGAAGCGGGGAAACGTGGAGTGAATGGTGGAAAACTAATATAGTTGGGAGATGAGAGGAAATGAACTGTGAATGAGGAGAACCTAAGGAAAATAAGCAGAGCAGGATAAGATTCGGCAAAAACGATAGAGTAAGCATTCGGTAGGGGTGTCTTGGGTGAGAATTATCTTCCTTTTTATGGAAGCTACCTTCATTCACTTTTCCATAGGAAGCTCACTGATTATTGGTAGATTTCGATTAGTTTGCGTAAGGCAAGACGCATGCTTATTGAGTTATAAAGCACCTACGATATTTTGGTTATAATAATTTTACATACTCCATTTCTTCATTACATATTCTCTCCTATCACGCTCTCTCTTTCAGCTTCTCCTTTTTATGCTTTAACTTCCTCTCCGACGAATGCCAACAATGCTATATATTATTTCAACATTATATTAATTATGTCACCGGTTCTCAGAGATTTTAGAGCTTTTTTTTAACATTTTACAATATCATTGTAGAAATTTTATTCTGCTACTATGTCTAGCATTACTTCCATTGAATTCCACTCACTTAGGATCATTTTATACATCATTCATTTTATACGTCATTCTGGCATCTCAAAAGCCTCCAGTCTCTGCTCATGGACGTATTCTCATTTTTTTGAGCACAAACTCTCTATTTCTGCAGTAGTTTCTTCGTTTCATAGTTATCAGTGTGACTATAGGGACCGATGTCACGTGTCAATTGACAGGCTGATAATATTCTAGGGAATAAAAGTCTAGGGAAAAGTCTAATTATTGAAACATTGGCGCAGTGGAATTTGTCACGCTTATAATGCATTATATTTGAAAAAATCGGATCACTTTAACCGCAGGATAAGTATTTACAAAATAACTTTATACTTTAAGTTGACTATTAAATACCTTTTCATAAGCTATCGCTGTCAAGAATATTCAGAAATGTATTTTTTAAATGTTTGAGAGAGGAAAGAGAATTTTTAAAAAATTGGGTGATTTATTATCCTTCAAAATCATTTTTGGTCTGCACTATTAGTATAAATCTAACTAAATGAATCTATGTCATAATTCTCCAAACGTAACGCAGACTCTGCTCTATTTCCTAGGGTTTAACATAGGTCAAGGCAGTATCTAACGGCAATAAGAGATCGTGAATAATACGGGAAAACCTAATTAAACTTGTAAACTGAGCAATTTTTCCACATCTTTATCATTTCCTATTATTTTGTACGGTAATATTCACCAAAACACACGTACAGTTGTCGCCTTTTTATGAAATTGGCAAATTATTCAACAATTTCCACAAATTTTACAAAAACTTATTCCAATTTCAATGTATCTAGATAAATGCACAGCTTGAGGAATTAGGTAGGTGCATATTTACCATAAATCTTAGGTGAGGTTACTTACCCACTCGAAATTTTCTTAGTTTCCGGTCTACCCATAGTACTACTTTCAAAGTCTCAACAGATTGTTAATGTGGATTCCAAAAGGGCATAATTACTTTCTTCAGTATCATAAAAGCCTTTTTAACACAAAAAAAATAAAAAATATGATTCAAGCCTCGGATTACACGGTAGAGCTATTCCGCGAGGAACGGAACACCCTTTTTTTTAACGGACACAGAGGTTGAAGGAACAGCAGAGGGGAGTAGGAGAGGATGACTGGGGAGCAAAAACTGGAGGTGGGGGAGCTTGAGTAAGGGCTGAATAGAGCGAGGTGGAGATGGAAGAAAAGTACGGGAAGGAAGGTACGGGGAAGGGATGAAGGAGGTAGGGAGGCTTTGAAAATATAAATATTGGCACTAAAAACAAGAAAAGAATCGATGGCATGGGGGAGAAAATAAAGGGGAGAAGTGGGTAAACAAGGCAGACGGAGGTGATGGGTTGCGGCGGGACTGAAGAAAAGCGAAAAATGATGTCGGACCAGAGTGTGAGAGAGAGAGAGAGGGAGAAAGAGCGAGAGAGGGAGTGATAGTAAAAAAGAGGTAAAAAAGAAAGAAATAACACGTTCAAAAGGAGAAGGTTTTGAAAGGGAGGAGGAGAATAGGTCGACGAAAACAGCAGGGAAAGGAGGATTTGAGAAAAGAGGGAGAGAATCGAAGGGAAAAAGATTGGCGACGGTAAAATGAAGGATGAAAGGAAGATAAGAATGAGTGGAGGATAGGAAAGGGAAAGGATACTGTAAGGGATATGGGTGTAGTTTTTGGAGCTGACCTGGAATGGGGATTTAGACGAGAGGGCCAAGGACCGAAGTGGAGATGGGGGAACACGGAAAGAGTGGCCGCCTCGGGGTGAAGGGAGGATGGGGATGAAGTGAAAGTGGTGCACAATTCAACAGAGTGAGACAGAAAGAAATGGGGACGTGGGATCGCAAATTTTCTGTCGGCAGATACGAATTGGTGATGGTGTGTGGGGTAAGAGGGCGATGCTATTACGATAACCAAATCGTGGTGAAACGGGGATAAACACAAAATTAATGGAAGCAAAACTCATTTTAAACTCATTTCGCCGTGGAATATGGGCTGGTATTCCGGAAAAGACGATTCGGTTGTGTCAATTGTTAACCTGAAGCAAACATACGCAAGTGAAGAATGGCTTATTGAGCGTCTACCACTGAATGCTTGAAGTGACAAATGGTGGGAAGAAGATGGAAAGAAAAACATGAACTTAATTATTTGGCTGAACTTATCTCAAATGAAGTGGTAACTATCTTGCGATATGAAAACCTTACATATTTCCCGAGTGAAAGGAATGATTAATTTACTCAACCGTTTTGAGGAACCGTACTTCATAATTCCAAATGCACACATTTTCTACGAGACCCAAATATCGTAACGATGGGACATCATCAGATGTAACAACAGGTCAAAATCATCAAGCAATGTGACAATGCAACGAAACCTAAGGCGTGCGGTCAATGAATATAAATTCATTGTCAGTTATCAATCATCTGATTGGTTTGCAGCAGGTTTTCACACTAACCCTGCTCTCTGCCTTTCTCTTCATTTCCTTGTAACTCCTTTCTCCGACCGTACCGAATTCTGCGAATCTATCTGTGTCTATCATTTTGATAACCGCCTTTAATTATTTTTCATCGGCCTCTCCTATCGCATAACACTCATCTACTTAGACTTTATGTACATATTTCAACAAATTGCTTCTTAGTTTTCGAGGTATTTGTCAGCAGTAGTGCTTCTTCTGCCATAAATCTATCTCGCAACCGCTATTTTGCATGCTACATTCATCTTTTCCTCCTAAATATCTCCCAGTTTTTCTTTCCCTTGACAGTTGCAATTGGTATTTCAATTATAATGGTATCATTCAAATGAAACGATTTCAACTATTCCAATTAATATCTTTTAGCATTCCAAACTCGTTCACCCTAATCAATGTATTTGATATGGGCAACCTCAACCAAACATCGACGTATTTTGACCATAATTTCGTTTAGTTAACATAAAATTGGCCTATTTTGGAGCGAATCCTCCCTTAACGACTTTAAGTATCCCCAGGGAAGTCAATGCACTCAAAGAGTGTCCATTATGCAATAGTTTCTACAGCAACGTGTTCAACATTTTTTGTAGTAGACTAATTTGACCCATTTGACTTCACATATTGTTGTAAGCGATGCAAATATTTTTGTGAGTTTTTTTGTGAATAATTATCCACCTGAATTAATTTGATCATTTTCAATTTACGACGGTGAATCGTTAGTCATCGCCTTTCCCAGCGAATCGATCAAGCTGAGGTGGCTTTCGAGGTTTGTTCTATTTGGAGTATTTTCCGAATCAGCGTTTCTCTCACGTTGCACCGACCGTCTACAGGAGCGAGGCGCTTTCCCTTAGCTCCACAAGACAGTCACTACAGAGCGAGAGAAATGCTGAACCACAAAATGCTTGATACGTAGCAAAACATAAAAGCGTCACTGCAAAATACCTTTGAAACCATTCCATTTCAAAGGGAGCAGTAATGAAAACATACCTAATGTGATTTCTTGCATGCAGAATCTTGTACATGGGATAAATTAAATTGCCTTCATTCTCTGTTGCACCCTGAATTTTAAGCATAAGTAAATTATCTGCATACCCTATAGTGCTACCTTAACATTTATTTTGGTTCACAACAAAATGTGAATACAAAATTCCTACACTCAATGCATAACTGTGGGAGCAAGCAATTCAGAAGTATTTTAAGGAAATTCATGTACATAAAAACTGATCCTGTAATTAGGTCAATGAGTCTTTTGGAAAATCTCTAGCCCTAAGGTCGTCTTCGTAGTTTTCTACGTGCTTTGCACTCCAAACCTTCCAGCAATTACTACGTGGCTCCTCAATCAAAAGTGCAGCTCTAAATCTGACTTGGCCGTTGAGCCCTGAATGAATAAGAAGGAGAAGGACGTGCGTACAGACACCGAATCTACATATATTAACATTTTCAGCTTTCAAAAGTGTCAACCATTGATTCATTCACTTATATTTATACCGAAATATGAGAAATATAAATTAAATTGTTGACATTCAATTTTAGGAACGGATTAATTTAGGTATCCTATCAACTACCCGTTTACTGATAAGTAGTAAACGAGTTCTACTAATATTGACACTAATACACTATAACTGAAACGACAGTTATCTTATTAAAAAGCTTTCCTTATATAAAAGCATAATTTATCCATATAAAGTTATGATGGCGATTTTTTCTTGGGCAGGTATTTGCTTAATATGTTCATGAATAATTCTAAAACAATAGCATATCTCAATCTCTTTCTGAAAACCTTGGAAACTTGGCCAAAATGTAAAGACTTTTTTAAATTTTAAAAGTCTTAAAGGGCGTTAAAAATGTGCTAGGGAGTATTTTCTACACCGGCGGGTAATCAACGTATCCAAGAAATTTAATTTCTTTAGAAGGAAATACTCCGTACATTTGCATAGTTCTGAATTTTCTGTATTTCGCATATTAGTGAATAGAAAATTCAACCTTGCACTCGAATTTTTGAGAGCACAATGCACTCCTTCAATTTAATTTTAATAGCCAAACCTGCGTAATATTGAGGACGACATGAATGAAATAAATAAAAGTTGTGGAAATAAAAACGTGAATGAAGGATATCGATTAAGTAAAAATAATAGTTTTAAATATCAATTTTTAAAATTGAAACAAATAATTGGTTTCTTTTAGGATAGGATTTTTTATAATATATTTCCTTTCTTCACACATAAGTTCATTGGAAATTTAATAATTATGCCAAATTTTTAAAGCTGTTTTCAATATCTTAAATTAAACTCTATGACATTTTTTGATTGTTTGAAAATGTATGGTGTTCAGTTTATGCTGTTGAAATGACCTAAAACATTGCTTAGAAAGTATTTTTGTGAGTTCTTCGCTACTAATTTGAATATTTATGCCAATTTAGAAAATTTTAACATGTGCAAAAGTTGTCACAATGTTTTATCACAAATAAGTTTAATAATATTAAATAATTTTTAAAATTTTTGATATTGAAAATGATATTTAATGATAGGTTGTAATGGTCCTACGCTTTTACTGCATCACAGGTTATGGACTTCAATAACATACCATTTTAAAAATGTGTTTAGTTTTGAAAATATGCTACAAATTTACATTTCTGAGTGTATATTAAGATATTTCTACTGCTATTATACTGATAATTTGGTGAATTTTTAGATTCATCACATTATAAAATTTTTGAACATTTTTCTATATTAGTCAGAAATGACGACGACTCGTCATTCATCCCTTTAAAAGAAAATATTGAAACACTCCACACTTTTCTCTCGCAGGAACGCTTGACATATCTAAATTAAGCTGAATGTAGACATTTTAGATGAAAAATATAATAAATACTCAAACACGATGGAAAAAATCTCAATGATTGAATTGGAAATCTTGGTCACTTAATCTTGATTGAAGCTTATCAGAGGGGTTTAATTAACCCAAATAACTGTACACATGATTGCTATACGATTTCATTAATAAATTAAAAGATTAATTATTTTCTTAGAGTTTACGAGTACTTACCAGTACTTACTTACTTACTTTACGAGTACTTATCATATAAGTACTCGTAAATCCTTAAAAGTGTTTCCTAGAATTCAAAATCACTACAAATCGCTTTTTGTAAAATATTATACGATATCGTATCTTAGTGATTTGATATGATATTATTTTTCATGATTTACCTTAAATTGATTATTTGTTACCCTCTTTAAAAAGGTCCCCTAGTTCCAACCCAACTTTCATCTCTTTGGCTGAGTTTAAAAAAGTATATCTAAGGTGCTAGTATTTCTTCCTTGACTCAAAATATATTGGCTTTTCCCAATTATTTTTCATTTATCTACTTGTCCATTTTTCAGTATCGATTTTATTATGAATAGTAATTAAAATTAATTAGATAATTATGTTCTTGCTTCAGGATCGCTTTCGTTCAATTGAAAACGCACAAATAATCTATAGCTTATCCTATTTCAAAATTTGGTGTTCCTCTCCTGGTGTAAACTCCATGATTTCTCGGATTGGCATATGGATAAGTATAATGTAAAAACTTGATGCAGCCATATTTTAGCACTATGGTTTATAGTACTAAATCTGGTGCAACCTCATACCATGCATATAAAACTTTTCATGTCATTGTTTAAAAAGATTTAAAAAAGATGTATTTTTGAATATTGAGCCTGCCTAGAAACTTTGAAACGTGATCTGAGTATTACAAACAAGCAATCAACTTACATTAGTGAACTACTCGTTCATAGTTTTCAAAAGAACTTTTCTAACTAACAAAATGATTAGTTTAAAAATTAATTATCCAAACAAATGGTCCGTAAGACTAAAGTATCTGTGCAACGCATTTCCACTACATATTCGATACACTTGAAGAAAAACGACTGTCCTCCTTGTCAATTCAGGAGCCATGTAAATAGTTAAGCCTGTTTAAATCGATAATTAATTACTGGTGTATACAGCAATTTCCACTTCCTCTGTGCGAGTCTATGCCTTTACCCTTTAATCAGAGGGTCACTAATTCGCAAAACGTTGTGACAGAATAAGGAACTGACCTGGGGAGCTATCTAGGCAATGTGAAGCGGGGTCGGAGAAATGGAAAAGCGCTATGAGAGAGAAGGGGAGGGGCAGGTTGGAAAGAGCTAAACGTGTAGGTAGATGAAGAACGAAGCCGGGTACGCAACTAATTCGGAAGCGGCTTTTGACCCAATGTGGGACGATGCCAAGGCGGGGAATGACCCGGGGGTTCTCGCTAAGCCGCTTTCTATATCCCCCTCCGCCCTCTCTCATGCTTTGGTCGTACCCTGCGTCCCCAGATCTCGCAAGTTCTCCTTCCCTCGACCCCTCTCCTATACACACTAACCCGTCTCCGTTCCCCGTCCCCTCTTCGGTGCCTTACCCCAGTGTGCCGCGCCTGTTCCGCTCGTGCACTCGGGGGCTTAAATGGAGTGCAGGAATGATATAGGTGAAGCGACGCGGCGCCAATTATTGCGCCGCTGAGGAGAGTACTAAATCGTTTAAACCGAGCGCCGTGTAATCGCTGCGAGAGAGTGAGAAAAATTTCGAGAGAGAGGGAGAAGGGAGAGGAGGAGGGAAAAAACACGAGGCAAAAGAGACAAAACCAATGTTTTTGAAGCGATATTTCTCGAGAGGAGACAGCAGGGTAGTGATGAATACTAAACCAGTGTGTGAAGCCACTCGTTACCGGAGTTCCCGTCGACGTGAAGCACTTTAACGAGCGTGAAATATACCTGAATGCGTTAGCTTGTTTGGAACATTTGAACATGGTTTCACAAAGCTCATCTCCGCTAATGGAGAATAGCGGCGTAAAATTTATACGAGGGAATGGAAAAGAGTGCTGTTATCGTCAAAGGTTGTCACACTGGGATTGGTTTGAGGGAACCACCCAAGCCATTGCGTTACTTGCCAATCCTTTCACTCCTTCGTAGCCCCTTACCTAGCCAATCTTCATCGTCTGCGTCTCGTATTTCATTCTTGACCTTACTCTGCAATCCTTTCCTTCTACTATTCCTTCCATTATTTTCTGCACCACCTATTGCGTCTCAGAATGCATCGAACTAGTTTTACCTTTCTCCATTTCACTGTCTTCAATGAACTTCTATTTTCTCTTTGAATTCTACTTTCATATTTCTCCGATGGCACAAAATCCCTACGCCGTCTAAATATTCTCTTCACTCCTGCAAAAAATGTAAATAGCTTAAGGGTGTAAGAGAAACAATTTTGAAACACGTATACTTTATATTACTAATAAATAATTGATATCCAGTCGAGAAGTGTTTTCCTTTATTAGTTGTTTCTTCTAATTAAGAGCCTTTACTGCCTGGTTTACAGACTAAACTGATACCGAAAATTTGGATCTCCAAGGAACAAAATTATTCCATCCATCAAAGTTCTTCGTTTGTAAAATAATAACATCGATTTTAAATTTACAACATTAATTTCGCATTTATTTGGCATCATGGATAATCAGAGTGAGAATTATAATAGCAAATGAATTAATTAACAAGTATTTTAGATCATTTGATACAAAATATTGCTCGAAACTTTAAATTATATCACTTCGAGTCGATAAGTTGACAAACTAATTTTCAATAACGACGTACGCTCAGAACGACGCGGACTTCGTACCGTCGTCACGGACGGCAGTGATTATGCCTGCGGGTTACAAAAAATGTCATCCATTTCTCCAGCGAACAAGAGAGAGCGGTCGGTCCAGACCGCCCCTGAAAGTTAATGGCGCACGTGACGACCGCGCCGCAGCCTTCACCCTGGGGGGCCGCGCCCTCGGGTGTCGCCCGGGGCACAGCGCTATCGACTCCGGCTAATTATTCACGCGCGTAATCTCCCCCGCCAAAGAAATGGAAGTCGAGATGAAGATTTGAGTGCAACCTTGAGGGATGTGGCTCCCGTGACTCGCCGAATGCACGAGTGGGAGAACGGGGGGATTAACTGGCACAAGAGGATCTGCAGGGAAGCGGGGGAGATGAATGCCATGAGAAGTTACATCAAATACAACTTTTGCTGCTTTTTTCAGCCGAGAATGCACACTAAATAGAACAAATTTCATACTGTCTATCTCGTATTGACGATAAACGTTTAACTGGAGAAATATAGGGTAATTTCAACTACTACTTTTGCATGTAATGCGCAATTACTCTTATAGCACCGTAAGTTATAATTTAGGTCACCATGCATATTCAATATCACCATGCATAATTATACGTTCATGCTGTACACCTCTATAATCTGATTCTCAAATCGCTGTAATTTTTTCTCGTTCAATTGTTTAGCTGATCTTCAGTTAGATTCTAAACTTCAATGTGTCCACGCAATAACTGAAATCTTTTCCCTATTATAATTTATTTATTGATAATTTTGAAATGAAACAGTAGGCCTTTAAATGAATTAAGCACCGCAATTTGGCAGCAACTGGTAGGCATTGCTATAATTATCGTAGTGGAAATTGGGGAAGCGAACATATTGGTTGAGGAACCTTGCTCTTTAATAAAACCATTTACTCAGGTGCCTAGAGATATTTCTGTACATCTGTATTATGACACACAAACAAGTTACCAGTGAATACAAGGAAATTTATTCTACTTTAATGCTTAGTAATAAGATAAACGGTATGATTAGAATACTCTGGATTATAAATTGAGTACCAAATGTTGAAGGTCAAAGGTGTCTCATGATTCGGATCACTAAAAGCTTTTCAGCAGCAAAGTTTTCAGAGAAAGAAAAGGTCAATTAGAGAAAATATTGACTGAAATAATAGTACGTCTACTTGGTTAAAGCTTAAAATTTCTTCCTTTCCGATTCTTTTTGGCTGATACTCTTATTATCTCTGGAAAATACATTCAATATTAACTTCTCTAACTATTACAACTGATACCAACTACCTTTCATTCCAACAACGTAGAATAAATCGTTCATTGGTTAAAATGTAATTCAAACTCTATGAGCACAAAAAATATCGTTGAGAAATAAGAAATACTTTACCTTATTCCTCAGGATGAATATTCACAAGATTGAGATCCGATACCTTTGGGAGAATACCTTTCTAAGCATAGGGTATCTAAAGAATATCTATCTTGATACTTTTCTTATGAATTATTAAGACATAGAACTTCTGCAGTATGCTAAGCGTTATTTAAGCAAACCTTAATGTTGATGCTTCCATTCATCTTGTACAGGAGAACCACCTCTCTGCCGCATATGCTTGATGTGTTTTGCAGGGTGTTAAGGTAGGTGTAAAAGTATGCCCTTTCCAATTCTCTAGTCCAGTTTTGATTTAGGTAGTTTTTTTCGACTAACCTGTCTATCTGTATTCTCTTTGGAAAGAATAGATTAATTTTTACTCAAAAGTGAGTTAATGGATAGGATAAATTTAAATAATACTTTGTTACCTTCAAGGTATATGGATTTAAAGGTAGGTTTAGGTTTAGGCTAGCGATTTCAAGGTAGGTTTCAGGAGGTCCCTAACATTTTATTTCTACGTATCATGACGATTTCCACGAATTGCACTATGTCATTCTCTTCATATCTTGGTAGGTGTACTTGCCTAAAAAGCTTAATCTCTTCCTTCAACTAACCTACATACCTCTCTTTTCCCACTCTACTATGGCCTTTAAAATCTCAATACACTTGGATCAAACAATCTCCTAAAAACTAAAATGTGTATGAAAATATTATTAAAATATGTACAAATATACTATATTAGGTTCATATTAATTAATTCAGTACTGTAAAATATAATTATTAATTATACTGTATATCATTGTTGTCACGATAGAATACCATAAAACATCTCCAAATTGAAATAATAGTACTGTAACATTTTTAAAAAGGACAGATTTTTCAAATAACGGAGATAAGTTGCTGAAACTTTGGAATTGGAATAATTCTTAAAAATTAAACTAGAAAAATTCTCTTCGAGCATTGAATAAAAAGAAACCTTCTCGTACTCGAATTGGGTAAATAAAGAAGAGAAATTCTCCATTAACTCGTGACGCCATTGGTAAAGTTATGTCTCACATAAATGATCTTATCCGTTTTATCTCCAGAATTTAATTCATATCCTTTTTGTTGAGCATTCAATATTTGTTTTAATACGAATTTTCTCTCTTGTAAAATTACAAAGGTTTAGTCAAAGTGTGTGTATGTGCACACTGCGTATGTATTGTGTATACATGGACTACTAAAGCATCAACAGCACTGATGACAAAGAAACGCGGCGTTATGAGTGACCTACGCGTAATCTACGGTGGATTATGCTGCATCTGAAGCCTTGGTGACCTATGGTAGTCGGTGGCATTACTTATTTATTTGATGCTAAAAATGCAATTCTAAATAACAACTGAAGTCCATCTCGTGGTCACTCGTATGACTTGTTTATTTTTTTTTGTCTTGACCACTTGACATAAAGAATGTTAGCTCCAGCTCAAGTTTCTATTATACCAGAAACTATCTCGGACTTTTGTCATGTGCGACTGGGTAGATGACATCTCGTCATAATCCTTTGAGGCGAGTAAACTCATCCATTCAAGCCATGAGACTCGTTCCCTATTCCGTCTATGGACACCACTAATCAACTCCGAGCCCCATACCCTCACACCAACAGGTTAATTCCTATCCGCCATTCATATCTTTTCCATTTTATACGCTTCAAACGTCTAGAGTGACTACTTAATTGGTTGTCATACATCCAAAATGTCATGATTATATCAACACTTTAAATTAAAAACCAAGCTCTCATTTCAAGTTCTTTGAATAAATGTGAAATCTATCATTTCATTTAGTATTTGCAATGCACATATTTTAATTTATGAATTATTCACTACATTAATGAAAAGAGTTGTACAACCCTTGATTCCATGGTTGCAATCTTGTCATTGCATTACAATTTCAATTTTGAATAAAATCTTATGCATCAGAAATAAATACCCTGAGAAATGAAATAGTTAATTTACTTTGATTAAAATATGCTAAACGCTATTTACTAAAAAAAACTTATCGGTCAGTGCCGTGAGGCAGATTTAATACATTTAATGCATAAGAAATTTTGTCTTGAATATTATATTAATTGAAATGCATCTGAATCCAATAAAGAAGTACCGTCGCATTCAGTTACTTGGCGGTACGTCTCCCCCGCTGCAAACCCGGTCGACGAGCTCTTTTGGCCCGTGCCCACCTAAACGTTTATAATACGACGCTGATGTCCATCTTTGCCACAAAAGCCTTCGAGATGCGGATTCGAAGGGTAACAAGGGTGGACGGTGTGTGGAGACCCATGCAAATGAATTCAATAAATGGCTTTGACATTGTACATGAAAAGGTTAAAATCTCAAGAAATAATTTAGAATAATTCAAAAGGTAACCATATAACGAACCCGTTAATTTCTAAAAACATTTACTAACGATTGCACATTGACAATAAACTTAAAAAATAGTTCATGTAAATATATTTATACATTAAAGAAAAGATTATAAGGTTTTTGAGAAGGAGAAATTGCATATAAAATGTTAAATTTGGAGAATAAAAAATATCAGGCAGAAGAGTTTACCTATCATGGAAAAGGTTTACTCGAAGATGTTCAAAGTGGTAGAGATAGAAGAAGAAGACTTCCTTTTCACAAAGAAGCTTCCACAATGAGGGTAGATTACGTGACATGCACGTTGGGTAAGACTGTTAAATAAATGTTCGTTAAAACTTTGATATGGGGCGTCGTTTTGTACCGCCCGGAAACATGGTCGTTGAAGGAAGACAAAAGACGTAGATTGGAGGTTTTTGAAATGTGTGTGTGGAGAAGGATGGAAAAATTGAAGTGGTCTGAATGGAGAACTAACGAGGACGCGCTAGGTATGGTGTGGTAGGAGTCGCAATTGTTGGTAGAAATCCAAAGGAAGCAGGAAAGGCGGATTCAGTGCGTTTTGTTTGTGAATGGGATGTTGAAAACTATGATAAATAGGAGAACGTTAAGTAATTCATGTGTAAAGAAACGGAGGTTAAATGCCTCCAGGATTGGAGGATTTAATTTAGTGTAAGGTAACGTTTTGCGTCATTTGTGTAGGGGCTAATAAATGTAGTTCATTAATTTTTCTGTCCATACAAAATCCTCCTTTAACCGTAGGCCACCACATAATCCGTACTTTAGCAACATTGCTAATTAGTAGATGTTTTATAATCATTGACATATTTTTAATTTGAAAACTTTGTACATATTAACATGATTTAGTGAAAGTGCTGTTATAGCAAATCGATTATATGCAGAAAATATTATAAATCACCGTTAAGTGATATCACAAATTTTTACCACCTTAAAGCGACTGGAACTGGTCGCATATGGAGGGGAGGAAAATGTTTTTCAAAAATATTTTCCACCGTGTACACGTATTACACGCACTTAGCTTTGGTTCGCGATGAACGTTCACCCCATCGAACTCTTCTCAACCGCTTTCGTTCACCACTTTTTGACGTCCAACATACCTCCTACCCCTTCCTAACGTCCCCTTAAACACCCCCTCCAACCACCCCCGAGTTAACGCGCGGATCGCTTAAAGGGTTCTTTCGGCGGGGGTGGCGTTTTCCGAGCTACCCCATCGCAAATAACTCGTCAAACTCGTACAGGAGAAAGCACTCTGGATCTTTCCTTACTTCCTCTGTCCGACGCGCGTGCAAACGGCACTCTAAAGTCCCAAACGCACACCACAGGCACACATGGACACATTTAAGCCCTCCTCGCCACACGCGCCCTCCCAAACCTCCCCCCCAGCTACCTCTCGCTCTGTCCCACACCAAACCCAAGCCACTGCCCCCCCAAAACCTCTTCTGACCCCCCGATCTTCCCGCTTTCCCCCTCTCAAACCCTCCGCTCCCCAAAAAGGTCACCGTTCCTATCTCGTCGCGTTTATTCCTACCTCACTTTCTGTCGTTCATCTCTCACGTTTTTCCCATCTCAGCAATTTTATATTTTGTTCCGTTTCCCTTCTCGACGTACCTGACAGTAAGTTCTCCCATCGGACCCTTCGCCCTTCCCTTTTTCCCTTTTTCCCTTTTTTCACGTTCCTTTCATTAGTTTTGGCCAGCGGTTCGCTTTTTTTCATCTTAGTCGCCTTGAAAACTGTCTCCATACTTTGTGCTAATGGAATTAAAAGTGAAATGCAATAAGTGAACAAAATCTATAATTTTACTCCGATTTTGTGGAAGCATGAAAGTGACTGGCGATTTTTATTAAATCAACCAGTCATTTTTTAAAGATAAATTTATGTAACTAACATTCATAGTTCGTACACCAACGCATATAATTTAGCAAGAGTCTGTTACGTAAGCAAATCTCTTGATTTGGATAAGGCCTGAAAAGGAATGCCTACCTAAAGAATTTATTATATATTATTACATAATAATTCATGCAATAATTCATTTAATTGACCTTAAATGCAAATCTGATGATCATTTTTACAGCAGTAAGTATTTGATTAGTTCATTCGGGCTGAAAGAATATTAAAACATATAAACTTTTGCTGTCAATGAGGATTTGAAATTTTTTACATATTGCCATTAATTCTAAAGACAAATTCGTTTATTGGGGCACATTATGGAGGATTTAACTAAGTAATGGGTACTCAAGTATTTCTTAACTAATGGGATATTTCTGCGATTTATATCCACACAGCAATATTACTTTAGAAACTGTCGTTAGGGTGACCTATCGGAGCCTGGCCGAAGGATGGATTAATACCTGAAAACACCGTTTGATAATAATACTTTACAAAAAACCGCTTAATTATATAATTAAACGGGTATATACGGGTATGTCGGAGCGTAGTTGAGGTTATATAGTCCCTTTTCCCACCTAAATCTAAGACTGAGAGTTTATAAGAGTTCATTCATAATATTATTCGGGTAAGATCTTAGACTGCTGTTTCTTTCATTCCTAAAACACAAATTATACATAATATCATATGTCGTGAGGGTTGCACCTGTTTAAAAATTGAAATTTTGCCCAATTCGGAAATAAACAATTTTAAAACGTGTGGTCCCAAATTTGTGCATATTTACAGCTACTTTATATCATTAATACTGATATCCCCATAATATAATTCCTGCTTAAATATAATTTTCAATTATTTATTTTGATAAAGTTTATTAACATTTTTTATATTGATTACTCAAAGTAAATTTAGTTTATGGAGTATCTGGTTTAACGTCCAATATGTACGTCAAGAAACGACAATTTCCCTGGTGACGTCGACGTCTCCCGCACCACTAAAACCAAAATTTATTTTCCTTCTCCATTAAGCTTTAATTTCCAATTTTACTATCTCCATTTTATTGCCTGCTTGATCCTTTTGACCTTATTACTACTATTTTAACTTTCACGGCAAAACCCATTTCATGGCAGCTTTTTCCAAAATTCGCATATATTCCGATAAAAATGCTTTTTCTTTCAGTTTTTAGCTTTTTGCCATACATAGTTTCTCTCTTACTGAGAGAGATGTAAAATAAAAATAGAGTCATATAATATCATATTATTTTTCAAATGGACCTGTTTATCTCTGTATTTATCAAATCAAAACTATAATTTACAGCCTATTCTCATATATAGTAATCTCTCTCTATCTCTCCCAGTTCTATGTCCTTTCTACGGGAATTATACGAGGCTTGCACTCGTATAGTTTTCACTGTTCAAAGATAGTCATTCCAAGCCCGGGTGAGCTGAAATCTTACCTATCACGGATAAGTCATATTGTTTTGATCGATTGCAGATTATAAAATGACAAGGGGAAATAAATGATCTAATGTTCTTTGAAAAGTTCAACACAACGCTTTTTTCTTTACAAAATTTATTTTATAATCATGTATCAGAAAGGTATACTCCACAAAAATAAGGTCAACACGAAAAAATCATTGTCTGAATCTCGTAAGTAGTGGTAACTAATTTGCCAAAACCGAGGTTATACAATGAATTGTCCCTCTGAATATAAATGAGCATTGGAACTTTATGTATATGATTTTAAATGAGCTGCCTATTAATATATCACTCATTTCGTTGCACTAACCTAGTTTAGGTTTCGTTCAAAGCTCCTAAAATCTGATTTAATATGCCTTCATCGTGCTATAAATTTATTACCTAAATCAGACTTCCAACTAATGCCCTACTACAACATCGGATAATGCTTTATATTCCCCAAACTACTCTTCATTTCAAGTAATACACTAAGATCTACCCTAGAAAAATTAATTAAAAGTAAATATTGAAATTGAAAAATAAACAACTTGGCTTTTTCACATAGAAAATTTTTATTCACTACCTAGGTTTAGTTATGGCATTTCATCTTTACCTGAAGATGTTATACCATATCAATTTCATCATGAATCACTAATAAATCATATGTCAATTTCAATATAAAGATTTTCCACCAAGTCACTACAGGAACTGTTTTATTTAAAAAGTAAATGTTTTTTCGTTGACTCCTGTGACCGTTAATTTGATATGATTTAAAAATCTTCTATAAAACCTTAGGAAAACGTGCAAAAAAGAAACATGCTTAACTATAGAATCCATTATGATTTTTGAAAGGCAAAATATAGTAGGTAGGTATACAGGTAAACCGCGTGGTCCCTCATGTAGATAACGACCTCTCTTCTGAGTCACAGAATTAGACTGGCGTCAATTCCTCTCCAACGAGGTTATTAACGTTAATAATGTTGGCGTCAAAAATCCTAAATAACATCAGTGAAATTAATTATAATATTTTTCAAAAGCATTGACTGTCACTGTAGAGAAGCCATGCCAAATTCACGCACGGATTTCTGCATGGCTTTCATGTCATCGAGAAAATTGGAAAATATTCTGCTCCTTACAAATACACGTAATTAAGTAGCTAGTTCTATTTGAGGCTAGAAAAAGAAACTGCATTTCCACATTAAGATTTTATACTTCACACGACCATAGTTTCGTTGCTGCGCATGTTCATCATAATCAGAGAGATGTCAAGACCTTCTTGTCTAGAGGTGAAGTGTTGTTTAAACCGAATGATGCTATCAAACTTATACAAATGAATCCCAAATTGCCCAGATTCTTTGGTCTCCCAAAAATACACAAAAGTAATATTCCTATCTGACCAGTGGTATCTGGTGTCTCCGTGCCAGCACACCTTTCTGCTGATAAGTTAAACAACCTACTCAGACAACATGCTCATTTCTCCCCAAAATGCAGTATCAAGAACTCATACGAGCCGCGAGTAGTTTGTCAAAAATAGTACTACCGCCAAAATGTGTTATGATGTTCTTCGACATTACCAACATTTTCGCAAGCATCCCAAGGAAGGAAGACCTGAAACTAGCTGAGATAGCCCTGGTAAAGGCTTAAATACCACCGCTTGTGATGGGAGAATTGTGTCACTTCTAAGCATTATATCAGTCAAACTAGTTTTGTGCTCAATGGTAAACTTTATAGACAATTAGAAGGTCTGGCCATGGGCTTACCCTTCTCTCTCATCCTAGCGGACATTTATATGGATAATTGGGAAAGACAATTATTTGCTTTAAACTATCCCCTACAAAAAATATGTTATCTTGGTTCCGATATATTGACGGCATCTGTGTTTGGACTGGTTCCACAAGACAATTGGACAATTTTTTAACTTTGTTAAATTCTTCAGATATATGCATACAATTCACGAGTAAGAATCAGACGGACAGAAACAAAACGCCAAAGCTCTGAGCGGCATAAAAACCAGTCTCCCAAAGCCAAAAAGGCAAGAATGATCAAATCATAAGTAAAAACAATGCTCATTGTCTTTTTCGACATTGAAGGAGTTATACATAAGGAGTTTGTTCCTCAAGGACAGACAGTTAACTCTGCCTAGTACGTGTATGTGCTGGAAAGACTACGAAAAAGAGTCATCAGAACGAGAAAAGATATCTTCGCTAACTGGCAACTCCATCACGACCACGAGCCTTGCCACAACGCGCTACGAGTTCGCGAGTGCCTGACCAAACACCAGGTGCCAACGCTGCCCTCTCCCCTATTGTCCTGACGTCACCCCAAGAGACTTGTTTTTGTTCTCTCGGATTAAGGCAGTCCTGAAAGGGACCCATTTTTCGTCTATAGAAGAAATCCAATCAGCTCTGACGAAGACCTTACGAGAGATTCCCGAACACGCCTTGCAGGGCGCATACCCGTCATGGCAGGGTCGCTGGAAAACGTTTTTCGAGACCCAAGGACAGTGTTTTGAAGAATTAATTTAATTGTTTATGAAAATCTGATAAATAAAGTACTTAAAACAATAATTGCAATACTTTCGGAATGCATCCTGTATATACTCCATATAAGCGGGTAATTGTTAAATAATATTGAGATTTATATTTTTGACTCATTTTTTTAGCATAGACATTCCATATCATTTAATGTTTAAGCGTGGTAATTGATGAAAATGGCCATTTCTGTCAATAGAATGAGCTCTATGAATGCATTTCAAAACTAATTTAAAACACCCATTACACATCGCTGACTTCTGCATATTTAGAATGCTATATACTTCTGCAAGAATTTAGATATATCACACATAAATACCGTGGAAAAGGCGCCGAGGTAGTCTTCAGCTTCAAATTGATCGCACTCATCTGATTGAAGTGCGAATCTTAGTTTGTCCGAATTTACATTTGGGCACATGGGTTTGTGTCGACTTACACAGAACACGTGTGCATCCTTTCATAGCTTCTTTGATGCCAATTGCTTTGAAATGAATCCTCTGATCGATCTGAATAGAGCGCGACTTACATTTCACTAATAATTACCTTTGAGAGCGGTGTTGATGAAGCCATCCCACAAGGTAGAATGCCCACTGCGCCATTACAGGTCACACCACTCGAGGCCGACGTCACTTGATGGGGTCGTCTTGGCAACGAATACTTTAAGTATGAGCGGCATGATGGACTCGCAGAAGGTGCGGAGAGAAAAGGATGGGGCCCCGTAGGCTATACAAGGGGAGGGAAAAGGAACTTTTGAATTGAAGTGGCCGGGTTATGGAACACGGTCCTTCAGATCAGAGGACGAGGTTGATGGGCCTGAGAAGATGGGGATGGCTCGATGCCCAGAGGGTTTTCCGATCACGCGCCCTCCACCTAGGATCGTGGGTGGTAGAGATAATATGGCGTCGGCTCTCACTCATGTGTTCACGTCCTCCCCACCTTCTAACTTCACTCGAAACCCTTCCTCCCACATTCGCCGGTCTCGAGTGAGGAGGAAATAAAGAAAAAGAATACCCTGGCTAACGTCGACGGTCTCCGGAAAAGAAACGCGGTGGCAGGTGGGGGGGGGGGTGTGTGAGGATGTAGATGGTTGGGAGGCTAGTTTACGTTTGTGACCCTTTCTTTCTCCTCCCCACACCTTCTTCCCCTTGTCTCCCTGACTGACACGTGTCGATTAGAATCGGGGGACGTTCTCTTTACCCTTTTGAGGTCAGAGAGGACAGGAGGGAGCATGCTGGCACCGAAGGGAGGAGGGGGGAGGTTGTTAGGGGAGAGAAGAGAGAGATCGGGCATGGAGATTCGAGCGAATGTTTGCAAGACGGAGGGGACATGAGGTGCAGGGGCGGAGGATGGAGGGGAATAACTCACGTGAGAAAGACGTTTGTCTAGCGGCGGTGATGTGTTCGCGCAAAGATCATGTAAATGGAACGACATTGCCGGCCGATAAGGGGGGGAGCGTTCGCATGCACGCCGTGAGGTTAAAATTGCGCCCAGACTGAGATGCTATTATACAAGTCGCAGATCGCGGTGTGGGGCGATACATTAAACATGTTTTACACTTTCAGTAAGTATTCATGGGAAGTGTGTGCTAACGGAGGAAAACCATCGTCCACGTTCATTAAATATTCCTTCCGTCCTTTTTGAAATATTTAGGAGGAAAAAAATGAGTAACCATTAATGTGTGAAGACTTTTATGAATCAAAATTAGGTCAGTTTCATGTCTGTGGGATTAAATCTGGTATGCACACGTAATATATTTGGGTAAAGAGGCAGTGCGGAATCATTTGCATGCCTACGTGTGTCACGCTTAATGAACGTCCTGCCTAGTGCTTTAAAAGCTCTAAGCTTTGATTCTTCTTACAAGGCCACTCTAAAAATATCATTTTTCCGGTGAAATGCGCATCAATTTCCCATGTACGTATTAGAGTTTAATTTCTATCGAACCGTAACACCTAAATAATCATGGGTTTCAATCATTGACTTTTCCTCTAACCGATCTATCATCCAATAAAGAACGTGCTACCGACCTCTAACGGATAATTATCATGAACGGTAAATCACAAATATGTATCAAAACATATTCAATGAACATTCTGGGTATTTTAATCAGGCTTAACATACTGTGCGATGCACAAGTTAAATCGGAGATCACAGTCCCAGAATCATATAGTTCCCCTGTTAGCATCAATCTTAGATAATTTGCGGACGACACAGTGATTTACAAAGAAATAAAGGCCGCGGCGCATTGCTTGTTATTTTTTTAGCGATTCAGATCAAATATCGGAGTGGTGTAAAGAATTATTATTGGAATTCAAATCAGAAAATATTGCACACAAAAATATTGGAATGGAAAAAGATAGAAGGGGTTTCATTTAAAAAATAAATTCAAAGAAGTTCAAATATTTGAGTGTTTCACTGATGTAAAACATTTCGTGGGGCACACACATTAGATGAGTGAGCATTTTCAGGTTATCTACCTACAGCAACGTCAATTAAAACTTGCGGCCAGGTTTTATTAGACCATTTGTAGGAAAATATAATGAAAAAGTGACAGAGGTTTTGTTTTGCTTTATTTAGGGTATATTATGATTACGCGGCAAGTATTTTGGATACGTAGTGGAAAACGTAGACAAACGTAGTGGAAAATATTAGATGAAGTTCAAAGAAAAACCGACAGGTGAGAGAAAGCGTGGAGAGTAGGTCGGAGGAATTAATTTAGGAGCCTCTCAAAGTGACGGGTAAGACTTAGACAAGTACGCAGTCAAGTACATGACACCTGAGATTTCTTGCGCCCAGAGAGAATTATTATGACACCAAAGTAAATGTGTTAATTCGAGCGTCAAAAATAATTAGAGAGATAGACACCGTCACAGACAGTTTCAAGTACTCGTTCTTTCCTCCCATGATACTATATGTGATTATAACAAAATCGGACCCAAGCGAATTAAGAATTAACTTAAAGACGAAATGTAATGACATAACGATGCATTACAATCCTTAATTGATTTATATAGGAATTTAAGTGTGCAACAATGTTTCTGTACATGCGCTAACATATATTCAAATGAAGGTATAACCTAATATTTATTCATGTACGGATGGTGTTATAACACCGCCCCTCCACGCATCCACTGCGGCTTCTTGCTAGGCATTGCGTATATGTAGATGTAGATAAGATTTTAATCGTAAAATTTTGACTCGTTGCTAAGAATAACTCTAGAAAGGTAATGCACTCATGCATATCAGGAATATTACCTACAGTATTCGACTGGCCGGAACTTTCAAAATACATGTATTTGCATAAAAATGACGGCTGTGGGCTTGAAAACAGGAACTCATACGAGGCGTATATTTTTGATATTGATATCAACGCAGCCGTATCAATCCTTATGCTATGGAGTGGATGTTTCAGAAATGTATTGGATATAGTTTTTGGAGGATTGGAGATTTTTTGAAAAGTACGAAGTATTTATCCTGAAAAAAGAAATGAAAAGTATCTCATTCCAGCACGAGATGGAATTCCTTTTATTTAATTTCAACCTATTTACCTAGTCAATTCACACTCTCTTATTTTAAGATCGGTACTCTCAATAGAAGCCTGATTACATGCTATGAACCATGCATGCCATGAGCAGAACATCTATTTTTAAATACATATTTTATTAAATACATATTTCAATATCACTATCTTAACCATTGGCCAACGGAATGCGATAACAACTCCTTGAATACCAAATTCTGTATAAATAAAAAAGAATACAGGCGACTTGGGCATGAATTTTCTATCACACGTCACAGCCCATTCACTCGAAATCAACACTTTAACCTGATCATAATGAAATCTAACATTGAATTCTGGCAACAAGCATACTGACAAAGCATTTCAAATATCATCCACGAAATCACATCCCTAAAAATTTGTTTTGCATACATTCAGGACATCCATTCGTCACGAAATTATTTCAATCGCCAAATAAAATTCTTTTCACCTGCAATCTCTCGCTTTTCAAGTAACTATTGTCCAGGTACCGCCATATCTGTGACTTAATGGGCTAATCTTATTCGCTCCATATTTTTCGAATATTTCCATTCATATTTAGAAGTCACGTTTGATAGGGAATGTAAGGTTACCAGTTTAGGAGGAATCATCGCTTTATGCAGCATTTTCTGCTGTTTATGGCACCATACGAGTCAGTCTTAAAAAGTTATCACCAGCATATGACTCGCAAAACAAAAGTATTGCAGTACCATAGACTCCATTTAAAAAGAGTACTAAGCCAGTTATGATTTCTGTAATTGCAAACCTTGAAATTCAGCAAACGTTTGGCACTCTCCTGGGAGTCGTTTGCAGTATACTGATTTAATAGCCAATTTAAAATTAAACGATATCAGAGTTTTAACTATAAAAACAAGAGGCTAGGCAATAAACAACCCGACGCTTAGTGGAAGTTCTCATTCCCGGTTAAAAAAAACTGTGAGTACAATATTTTTGTGACTCAAATATTGTCACTAACGCAGAAAGATAAAATCCCATTCTCAATCACCATTCCCAATAACAATGCCTGCATCGCTCTCTCAAAGGAATAGTTGACACCAGATCAACACTTGCAATCAAAATATCAAAATAAAAGTGTACTAGCTATAGAGGAGTTTGTTGAGGATTTTGGGAACTACTATCTTTAAAAATACGTCCATTTTAATTAGAATAAACCATAAACACAGTAATCAACCCGATGGTCGGTTTAGTAGGTGATGGTAGAGCTCACCCATGTACCAAGCCCGACGGCATGTGAATATTCACACATCAGGGTAGGGGGGCCAGTTCCTTTCCCTGTGCCGGTTATGGTTTCCCAGGAATATCTGGTACCCGAAAAATCAACTAGCTTGGGTGGAGCTGCAGGTGCCCAAAGTGCCTTGCCCGGGAATCGAACCCGGGACCCTCTGGTAAGCAGTCCAACGCTCTACCCGCTAGACCACCGCGACCCGCAATTAGAATAAATTACCTAATTAATGGGAAATTTGAATCAAAATATGACAAGTACATTATCCCATCCCATCTAATCGCTATTTCATGTTTAACATTTTTATTAATGAGCAAAAATGTGGAGTATGATTCTAACTATTTAAAGAATATTTTTTCCCATTTTATAAATTTTCACCTTTCTCTCCGAATTTATGGGTGAAGAGAAAAAAAAATCTCTCTGAAAAAGGAATAACGTTTTCTTAGTTCTGCCAAAATATTTCTGTGTAGTTAAAATATAGGAAACAACTTCGTCTTAGTTCAACTATTTTCAGCCAAGTCTCTGTTTATCCTACGTGGTTACATCATGAAAATCTTCCAAGGACATGTCTCCCTTTCATTTCGAAAGAAAACACACGTGACATGACTTTTGTTTGCATTTTGAAATTGGTTGAAATCGAGATAAGCGCCCTGGTACGCTGTGGATACGAGAGAGCCTCAAAGCTTTCGTTTACTTTTCTGCGGAGGAAAATTTATACTCTCCCACTTATTTTCCCCGAGCGACCAAAATATATCCTTTTGAAGTTCCATCCTATGAACACATGACGCCATGTCTCATGCTCTGGACGTTATAACTCACAATCCTCGGGATCAGTTAATTTCCTATCCAACTTCACCATGTTTCTCGCCTAACGTTCCGATAGTGGCTTTTGTCAATCGTTTAAATCTCCTCCGACCACCCATCCATATCCGTCTTCACCATTGTTTCGTTTTCCTGTTTTATATTCCATTGGAGATTTTTAAAGGAATGACACATTCTTGTCGACTTTACTTTATTCCCTCAGCTAACCCGATACTGGTCCTCCACTCCAATTCCCTCCTTCCAGGACAGTACGACCTTTACCGCTTGAAAGTGTACTCGGCAATACCTTTTAAGGTTTTCAAACGTTAGCATTTAAATTCAGTGAGACAGTTTCGATATAAGTTCTGGCTGATTAATCCCATTTTTTCGCCTTCTAAGCGCTATTAGCATATCTTACATAGGCGTGAATTTATTATCCCAACATTCAGGGTTTTGGAGCGTTGGGAACATTTTATTCCTTAGGGGATAATTAAAATTTTCGACCGCGTTAAAACTGCGAGTTGTTATGCACTGGGTAAGTTCCCGTGCAAATTAATTTCACTACGCCATAAGCTTCGGTGTTCGTAGTAAACAAATAACTACTTGGAAATTATTTAGATAGAACCACATGAAACCAAACACTGAAGTCGTGCGTTTGAGAGAGTTATCATAAAGTCCATATTTTCCAATTATTTATGGTAAATACGAAAATATTTAGACTATTTAGTGCAGTGAAATATATTATAATATTTTTAAAATATAGGTAGTTACATCTCTTTCATTACAAACTGTGGATTAACTTTGCACTAAATAAGAATATATGATCTTTTACAAGAAAAGCAAAAGATAAAGAGAATTTCTATTGTTTAATTTGTATTAATTACTTTGCTAATCCATGAAAAAACGTTCTGCATTTAAAATATATAGTATTAAATGGTGATAGATTAGGTAATATAAATGTTTAGTGTCATTTAGTACAAAGGCATTACATGATGTATAATAAAAATCAAACAATGTTTCAGCACACTCAATAGAAATAACAATACGTGCATATCGGAATCCTATTAATACATTCCTCAGGCATTATTCACAGCCGTTTTGCTGTCTACAAATGATTACAGCAGTAATACCTCCATTCTTTTGAAACGAATGAAATGATTACTTTGACTAAAGTAGAAATATTATTTTCAAGCAAAAGAATGTATTCACGAATCAACACACGTATTAACGATTGCCCTACCATGGAAGGCAATCTTAACATTGTGGAAGGACTTGCGCGTTTCGATGGCCTGGTGGGAGAAATGATAATTGATCCTGGTAAGGTCCAACATGCCATTTATTATTTTGAAGACTTTATGTTGGACGATATTGAGAGATTCAGGTTTGGTAACTACGAAGGCAAGGCTTCGACGGTTGTCATCTAACGAAAGTCTTGGAAAGGAAACCCGACGGCAGCAGGACACAAGATGCAGAAGAAGAAGACCGCAGTTAAAATAGGAACTTGGAAGATGAAGGCACTTATGTCAAGGGGAGATAAATGAGACAACATAAAGTGAGAGATGGAGAGAGGAAATTTAGAAGTTTTAGGTCCATAAAAGTTGAGATGGAAGGGTAGCGGAAATTACTGGAGTAATAATTATAGAGTAATATACAACGGAAGGAAAAAGAGCGGCGATGGATTGCCAATATAGTGAATAAAAGGAAAGGAAGAAGTCGATGGGATATACAATCAGTGAGGGGATATAATCGCTTGCTTTCCTGCAAGGAAATACTTGATAGTGACGTGTGATTGCAATGCGACGAATGAGATGGCGAATGCGATAGGTGAAGGAAGAGACGGTGATTAGGTGGATGACTATGGTTTAGGAACAAGGAATGACCTCGGGGGGGAAGGCGATGAATTTTGAAGGAGGTGGGGTTTAGTCATCACCAACATTTGGCTTAGATACTACAAAAGGCGTACGTACATATGGAAAATACCAGGTGATATCAGTTAGGTTATATCATGGCTAGACACAGATTAAGGAACAGCATAAATATGAGTGTGGATGAATAAAACGATGCAAATACAAAAAGGGTTGAATTTACTCTATTTAGTGCACAATTCCGAAAGTTTCAGTAAAAACAATGAAAGATATGAAACAAATTTAATTCTAACATACCACAAAAGAAAAAGGCACTAGATTCAATAACGAAGACCACTTTAAAATAATCATGGTGTGTTAGCGGAAATAATTCATAAAATGAACTTCATAAATAAGTTCAATTCCTATTGGCGGCAAATATTAACCATTGTGCAAGTTCATATTGCACCCCATTACCCCATCACTAATTCAAGTAAATTAATACCTCGCTAAAAATTATTTAAAATGTTGAGCCTATTGTGGGACAGTAAAGCATCATGATGGATTCTTGATATGATAGACGATGCTCACTGTAACCGAATAAGTTGAAACAACGAGCTATATATATATATATATATATATATATATATATATATATATATATAAGGTTAAGGTAGGTTTATATATATATATATATATATATATATATATATATATATATATATATATATATATATATATATATATATAGCAGCAGGACAGAAGATGCAGAAGAAGACGAAAGTAGTTAGAATAGGAACCTGGAACGTCAGGACAATGTTGAGGAGAGGCAAATTAGAAAATATTAAGCGAGAGATGGAAAGAGGTAACATAGATGTTTTAGGCCTCTGCGAGGTGAGATGGAAGGATAGCGGGGATTACTGGAGTGACAATTATAGAGTAATATACAGCGGCGGGGACGAGAGCCAACGAGGGGTTGCCGTAATTTTAAATAAAGGGGTAGGAAGAAGCGTAGTCAACATAGAGCAAGCGACAGATAGAATTTTACTCGTAGAGATTAAAGCAGAGCCGACGAACTTGGTCATTATTCAGGTATACATGCCACCGAGCAACCACAAGGAGGAAGAAGTCGATAGGATGTATGATGAGTTAGGGGATATCATCGCGAGTGTTCCTGCAGGGAAACATTTGATAGTGATGGGGGATTGGAATGCGACGGTAGGCGAAGGAAGAGATGGTGGTGAGGTGGGGGACTATGGGTTAGGCACGAGGAATGAACGCGGGGAGAAAGCAATTGAATTCTGCAGGAGAAAGGGGTTAGTCATCACTAACACATGGTTTAGACACCACAAAAGGCGTAGGTATACATGGAAAATGCCAGGTGACTCAGAAAGGTATCAGTTAGATTATATTATGGTTAGGAACAGGTTTAGGAACAGTGTGATAAATTCGCACAGTTTCCCAGGAGCGGATGCGGACTCTGACCACAATTTAGTTGTTATGAAATGTAATGTTCGTTTCAAGAAGATAAGGCAAGGGCGGCGGGCTAAAAAATGGAATTTAGAAGCAGTAAATGAATTAACGAGGAAGGAATATCAGGATGCTGTAGAGAAAATGATGGATGACGGTAAAGAACTGAGTACTATCGAAGAAATATGGGAATGTATCAAGAAAGGGATATTGGAAGCCGCTAAAGACACTATAGGAACCGTTAACGGGAAAAGGATAAGGAAACCATGGGTAACGGATGAGATGATTGCAAAGATGGATGAGAGAAGAAGATGGAAAAATGTAAACACAGAGTTAGGCAAAATGAAGTACAAAGAGTTAAACAATAAATTGAGAAGGGCCACAAATAAAGCAAAAGAAGAATGGTGGAAAACGCAATGCGAGGATATGGAAAGTTTACAGAAGAAGGGTGAAATTGGTGCTCTATACAGCAAGGTTAAGTTATTATCGGGAAGTAAGAAGACAAGATGTGTGCTAACAGTTAAAGATAAATGGGGTAAGATAATAGTTGAACCAGGAAAAATCCAAGAGAGATGAAAGGAATATATAGAAACACTGTATGGTAAAGAACTTAGGCCGACAAGGTTAGACATAGAAAAGGAACATGACGTAGAAGAAGATAGCTTGGGTCCAGGCATACTCGACGATGAAATAGAAAGGGCATTAAAGGAGATGAAAGCAAATAAGGCTGTGGGGCTGGACAATATTCCTGTAGAAATGTTGAAATGGTTAGGGAAAGGCGGGAAGAAGGCCATATATGGACTGATTCGTAGTATCTATGAGGAAGGAATCTGGCCGGAAGATTTTGTGAGATCGGTGTTAGTTCCTATTCCAAAAAAGGCAAAGGCTTCGTCATGTGAGGATTACAGAACAATAAGTTTGATATCCCACGCAGCTAAAGTTATTCTCAGGATCATCAACAAAAGGATAGAGAGTAAGGCAAATGATTACTTAGGGGATGATCAGTTTGGGTTCAGGAAAGGAAGAGGTACGCGTGATGCCATTGCAGTAATGAGATCACTAGTCGAGAGGAATATAGAATACAACCAGGACGTTTTTGCCTGTTTTGTAGATTTCGAAAAAGCGTTTGATAGAGTGAATTGGGAAAAATTAATGCGTGTATTGCAGAAAATAGGAATGGATTGGAGGGACAGGAGACTGATCCGCAACCTGTACATGTCTCAGACTGCTCAGGTGCGAGTGGGGAACGGAGAGTCCGGATGGGCAGTGTTAGGAAGAGGTGTAAGGCAGGGTTGCCCATTGTCACCGGTACTGTTCAACGTATATGTAGAGGAAATGATTAAAGAGGCATGGGAAGAACTGGAGGTAGGAATGAAAGTCGGAGGGGAATTCGTAAAATCGGTTAGGTTTGCTGATGACCAAGCATTAGTTGCTCAGTCAGCCAAGGGGTTGCAAGCATTGTTGAGTGAATTGGAGGTTCAGTGCGATAAATATGGGATGAGAATCAATATTAATAAAACAAAGGTTATGCGATTTTCCAGAAAGAAAAAGGCTAAGCTAAATATTAAAATAGGCGGGGAAAAAATAGAGCAGGTAGAACAGTTTACATATCTCGGAAGTGTTTTGGACCAACACGGTCAAAGTGGTAGGGACGTAAGGAGAAGAATTGCGCTAGGCAAGGAGGCTTTCTCAAGGAGGAGGGAGTTGATGACGGGGACGTTGAGTAGGGATGTTAAGACAAGACTCGTAAAAACTCTGATATGGAGCGTAGCTATGTACGGCGCGGAAACGTGGTCGTTGAAGCAAGAGGATAGACGTAGATTGGAGGCTTTTGAAATGTGGGTGTGGAGAAGAATGGAGAAGGTGAAATGGACAGAAAGGAAAACAAATGAGGAAGTACTAGAAATGGTGGGGGAGGAGAGGGGTTTGTTGAGAGAAATCCTATGGAGGCAGGAAAAATGGATGAAGGGCGTATTGAGCGGTAGTGGAATGTTGAAGAGGGTAATAGAGGGAAGAATGTTGGGCAAGCGAGGTAAGGGTAGGAACAGGATAGGGATGTTGGACGAGATGAAGGGAGGAAAGAAGTACACCGAGATGAAGAGGGACCTGATATAGATTAGTTTGCTAGGTGGGGAGTCACAAAATGTTTATTTGATAGTTGGGTCCATCCAAAAATCTACCTTAACCGGTAGATTACCTAAAAAAAAATATATATATATATATATTGTTGAGTGAATTGGAGGTTCAGTGCGATAAATATGGGATGAGAATCAATATTAGTAAAACAAAGGTTATGCGATTTTCCAGAAAGAAAAAGGCTAAGCTAAATATTAAAATAGGCGGGGAAAAAATAGAGCAGGTAGAACAGTTTACATATCTCGGAAGTGTTTTGGACCAACACGGTCAAAGTGGTAGGGACGTAAGGAGAAGAATTGCGCTAGGCAAGGAGGCTTTCTCAAGGAGGAGGGAGTTGATGACGGGGACGTTGAGTAGGGATGTTAAGACAAGACTCGTAAAAACTCTGATATGGAGCGTAGCTATGTACGGCGCGGAAACGTGGTCGCTGAAGCAGGAGGATAGACGTAGATTGGAGGCTTTTGAAATGTGGGTGTGGAGAAGAATGGAGAAGGTGAAATGGACAGAAAGGAAAACAAATGAGGAAGTACTAGAAATGGTGGGGGAGGAGAGGGGTTTGTTGAGGGAAATCCTATGGAGGCAGGAAAAATGGATGAAAGGCGTATTGAGCGGTAGTGGAATGTTGAAGAGAGTAATAGAGGGGAGAATGTTGGGCAAGCGAGGTAAGGGCAGGAACAGGATAGGGTTGTTGGACGGGATGAAGGGAGGAAGGAAGTACACCGAGATGAAGAGGGACCTGATATAGATTAGTTAGCTAGGTGGGGAGTCACAAAATGTTTACTTGATAGTTGTGTCCATCCAAAAACCTACCTTAACCGGTAGATTACCTAATAATAATATATATATATTCACCACAAATAGATTCCATCACTGCTATTACACGTTTGTGAATATTATGGAGCACAAAGTAATATCGGAATTGTACTGAGACTAACGTATAGGCTTCCCACCGTGAAGGCCCGGGTTCAAATCCTGGAGAATATAAAATAAAATAAACAAATGTTTTTCAGTGGTATCGTGATCCCAACTCGAGCTCCTTTGTGGGGAGCACTTTGAGAGAGTACGACGCCCGCCGGATTGGACGTTAAACCGTGGACCCCGTGGGGCCTTTCGACAAGAGTCGGTAATGCCGACGCCGGGTTTCCCCTCCCCTTCCTTTCTCATTCATCCACAATGGTGCAAATGACCTCAGACTGTCGGTCGTATCCCACAAAAAAAACTACAGCTAGCTCCAGAAATATTTGATACTCCCCACTAGTCGTTAATCCAAGGAACGTAATACGCTTATCGGTGTTATTTTGGTCACGGGAAAAACGTTTTTGTAATAGCAGTACCGTTGTGTTGAACGATGACTCTTGGAGAAATCAGCACCATTGTGGCGAAATACGTCACCTATAAACACTTGCGCCGGATCCGTTTCCCCTGAACCCGAAGTAACGGAAGTCGCCGCGAACACAGCCGCACGTGCGCACATTCGAGAAGACCCTCTGCTGCGATTATTAATGTCCTCTCGGGAACCGTCCCTCTTTCTGAGCCCCTACCACGCCCGCCCAGGGTCCGACGAACGCAGATTACCGAAACCGAGGGAAGGAAATCTCGGGAACAAGAGACGGAGACTGTGTGGCGAAGTCCGCGGGAGGGAGGTCGTGGGCACACCGCCGCCATAACTACTTCATCTCCTCCGATAGTCTCGTGACGCATTATTCCATTAATTTCCCATTTTGAAACGGGTGCCGCCACCTTCCGTGAAAATCTCCCGCTCTAAAACTTGCAAAGCCTTTGCCCTCATTCTTCCTACATTTCCTCAGCTTCGTTTTTCCCTTCAGTACGCGAAGTTTCCCCCAGTCCTTTGAGCATCCCTTTCCCCAGATCTGCACTCTCCTCCGCCTGTCCCCACCACCGCCATTGAGAGGAGAGACATAGTGAACTTGCCCTTGCCATCTCGACAGCGAAGAGCGGAGCCATCGGATCCATTTCCGTCCTTTCCTGGAAGTGGAAGACTACTTCCCATCGACCCCATTCCACCCCGACCAGCGCGCTAGGTCCCTTCTCCATCCTCTCTCTATCCGACTTTACTTGATCCATCATGTGTAATATAGTATATCTACGCTTACATGACGCTGGAGTGAGATGCCACAGTAGGCGCTAGACAAGAAGGTGCTCGTAGGGGAGCACAGAAAAAAGAATTCCCATTAAGACATTGCCATAAACAGGAAGATTCGGTTACCTGAATGAAAAAGAAGTAAAAGACTGTTTACGCAGGGCCATATGTTGATAGACCATGCAAACTGGTTTCTTTTTCACATATATCCTCGTGATAATACACATAAAATGAAACATTTACACACTGTCATTTAGAATTACAGGGTTCGTCCGGAAAATAAATGTACTGAGCTCAGGAAAAAAAATGTATTGCACTTTTACATATCTTAAACTAATATTCCTCAAAATAGGACCCTTGTGAGTCGATACACTTGTTCCAGCGGCGTTCCCATTCCTGGAACGCTCCCGTGAAGGCATCATCGGGAACCTCTCGAAGACACGTCGTCACGGCCTCTTTGACGGCGTCCAAAGTCCCGTATCGCGTTCCTTTCAAACTCCTCTTTATCTTCGGGAACAGAAAGAAGTCCGGTGGTGCCAAGTCCGGGCTGTAGGGCGGGTGCGGCAGCGTTGCCACGCCGTGCTTGGCCAAGAAGTCCGACACGAAAAGCGCGGTGTGAGACGGCGCATTGCCGTGATGCAGCCGCCAGATGTTTTTTTTTGATCGCTGGCCGGACGCGGGCGACTCGTTTTCGAAGCCTGTCGAGCACTTAAGAGAGTAAAATGCAGCATTTACAGTTTGTCGTTCAGGTAAAAATTCGTAGTGGACGACTCCCCTTTTGTCAAAAAAGACTTATTTGTCAAGACACTTATTTTCCGGACGAACCTCGTAAAACCAATGAAAATTTGTGAAATTTCTCAAATTTTTTCCTCTGAGAAATATTCTTTACTTCACAGTCGTTGAATTCAAATACTAGGAGTGATACGGTCGGTATCATAGTTGATGTGTTTTGACATTGCCTTTCAAGTACAAACTACGATGTACTGACATGATATTTTTGGTTTCGAAAAATATGTTATAATATACGAAATCCAAAAGGTGGAGGGCATGAAGATGGAGAATACCTTTATGGAGTAATTTTTATCATGGGTTCAACTCCATATCTCTGACTAATTTTTAATAATATGACAATTTTAATTTAGGAACGACCTAATACGTTTTCATATATTATTAATTAACTATTATATGAACAATACACTTAGTGAAATTGCATATTTCTTTTTGAGATGACAAATGACAGTTTTATCCACCACTCTCAAAGAATAATTACTCAGTAATATAATTCCAGAGTTCATAATAGCATTATTAAATGAAAGTATATAATGTGGATAAATAACTTAGGAAATCAAAAACTAATTGTTACAGATAAGTTATTGAACATAGACTTCTTCTATAAATGTTCAATTTAAAAAAATGGTTTACAACTCGTTTTGGTATTATTTTTCATCTCCAATTAAATGACGAAAATTACGCAAAACCATAATTTTAATGAATTTAAGAACAATTAGGCATAATATAATAACCTTGTTCGTGAAAACTTCAAAATAGAGTCTCCATTTAAATGAAAGAGTTATGTATTTAAATATGAGTTGCCTATGAATCGAAAAAAATGTTATTACACCGACGAAGAAATTACTCAAATTACATTATTACACGTGTCATTGAGGAAATCCGTCCATGCATTTTTTTCAAATTATTTCATGAATTGTACATAAGTCATATTAATTTTGTTGTTATGAAAAATATATTCCCTAAACACTAACAAAACCTGACAATAGCGTATTCATGGATACACTAAAAGAAATATATTCTCCAGAAAAGAAAGACTTTTTGAGAATAATATTTCATATGATGAAGAGTATCTAGTTTCATCATGGAAAATATAGAAATAAATATTTATTTCATTCCTAAGGCGAGATCAAATGCTACCTATTTTCCGGGAACATACATATTAAATGATGATAGCTTGTGCAAACTTTCACTTCCGCGACCTTGACGCCATCCTTCCTTCAATGAAGTCACTTCCTCGCGAAAACTCCCCACGCAGACCTTAGTGATCCACTCCAAAGCACCTTAGGCCCCGAACACAGCCTCCCACGGACTCAACGACCACCTCCGCATTTCTATCCTGCACTCTCTATCTTTTACACCCTCAAGCCAACATCGCAGCACTCCTTTCCGAAAACGGTTACCGAAATAAGGAAGGTCACACCGTATAAACGGGAGGACGTAATGACGCCGCTTACATCATCTCAGGGACACACTCACCCACACGCCTATTATCACGGGAGAGGAGGAGGGGTGAAGAGATCGAGGAGAGTACGAGAGAGAAATAGAAGAGAGGAAGATGGGTGGGAAAGAGGAGGGGTGGCGGGGATTGTGAAAAAAAAACGAGAGAGATCCTTATCGCACTCCGGTGTTGAATTGCATTCGTGAGCTTGTGTGCGTGGGCGTGTATGTACGTGGGGTGGGAGAGGGGGCAAGGGGGAGGGTTTGGGGAGAAATGGAGGTGCCGCCGCGCTTGTTGTCAGAGAGGGCTTTCGGAGACGAGGGTCTGAGATGGCGGTGCGAGGGCGGGGGGGGGGAAGAGTTTCGAGGGAGGAGGACGAGGTGTGCCCGGGGTTGAAAAAGGCATTGAAGGCAGAAGATGAGCCCGGGAGAGGGAGAAAAAAGTGGTCCGGGGCAGAAGGAAGGGGTCTATGGTGGAAATGGGAGGGCTTCGGGCACAAGTACACTTGTCAGGCTGGTGGGCGCGCAAACACTTCCAAGCATATACGCTTAAGCGCGCGAGGAAGGATAAAAAAAAACAGTGGGATCAGAGAAGGGGTTAAAGGTAGTGACACGAGAGAACAGAAGGAGTAAGGTTGGGGAGGAAGCCAATGTGGAGAGATAGAGGTAAAGGGAAGAGATATCGGTGGGAAGACTTCTTGTTCTTGGATAGAAAGAGAAAAGGAGAGAAAGGAGTCACATGGAGATGTGAGACATGGGAAAGGGAAGTAGATACCCCATGCCAAACTCGCAAGTTCGGTGTCAAAGGAAGAGCTGTAGCAGGAAAAGGATTGAGGGGTTAATAATGGCTTTTCTAAGCTGAAGCCGGGAAAGGGAGTGAGATAGGGGTGAGGGAGAGAAGGATTCGAGGGAAAGGTAGGCAGCGTGGAGTCGGTGGGTGTGGGAGCGAGTGAGATAGTGATGGTCGGGAGGAGAGAGGGGTGAAAGTGAAACGGAGTGGGGTATGAAAGGTGCCGGAGAACCCCGAGGGGGGTGTATGTGCGAGTCGGGAGATGGAGCACTGATGTACGGGTTGAAATGGGATTCTTTGCTTGAAAAACGATTTCTCTCCTCCCGCCCCACTCCCACCCCGTTCCCACATCATGTGCACACCTACCTCCTCCCCATTCTCCTCTTTTTTTTCCGTGGGCTCTAATATCTCTCGCGGAAATGTTTTAAATGCGTTCTCACGGAGGATTCGAAGGGGCTTGGCCTCCGGGAAATGGGTTTTCTTTCCGAGCGGGGCCGATTTCGTCGTAACCAGGGAGGGGTCTGAGGAGAGGTTGCATTTCCCGAGGGGGCTCGAATGCTTCTGGCTCCATTAATCTTTTCAATCTTGTCAAAAATATCATAAAATTCTGCATATTGATTTATTTTGTGCCCGTGGTCAGTTCAGAGAAAAATAATTATTTACGACACCTAGATAATTAAATACATATAATGGTGCAAGATTTTATTTATTTAACGGACTGTCACTATGTACTGCTCAGCACTTTGCCGTAAGTTCGTAATATCTGATGACGAAAAATTGTCCTACAATTATTTTGTTAAGACCACTCCACTGGTCAAGGTGGGTAGTTGATAGAAGTAGGAACAGTTACATTTCTAGATCCCACCGCACGTCAAATTAAATAAATACCTACTGGACAACTTGAATTAGTGTGAAATATTTGTCAGCTCCACTTGATTCCTGGCCTTCATAATTTTTCTGGCCTCTCATATTGCCTCCAAAACCAATCTGCTGAGCAGTACAGTGGCATGCTACATATTAAAGCTTTCGCTAATCTTTTCTTTATATCTTATTGTGTCTGTCAAAAGGTTCTTTGCATAACGGAAATATTTTCAGATCCTTACCACGTTTGCCTATATTTACATAAAAATATTAAAATACTTGAAACTACTTCCGGCACAATTAGATAATACTAAAAAAACGGAACATTTTAAAAGATTAATATTTCATCTACATCTACATAAGTACCCTGCGAGCCACCAAAAAGGTGTGTGGCAGGGGGTGTAGCACCATGAGGGAAGGGTAAGGGTTGAGGGGGTTGGGAGTTAGGTGAGGAAAGGTGGGGGGAACCTGTAGGAAAAAAAATATATATATACATATATATATGTATATATACACACATACATATACATACATACATACACACATGTATACACATCCTCGCGAAGTCCCTAACCTGTACGTTAATACTTATTGTAATGAACTAAGTCCTGGGGAATTTCGACTACGAGCATTCTGTTCCCTTATCGTTCTTGGAAAAAATGACATTTTAAACCTGTCAGTCTTGCAGTCTATTTCTCTAGTCTTATATTCGTGATCCCTTCGACCGTAATACGTTGGGGTTCGTATTATATCCTTGATGTCATCGGAAAAGGGCCCATCTTTAAATGTTTTTAATAAGTTTAATCTATATTGGAAACGCCGCTGTGTAAGAGAATCCCAACCTAAACTGTCTAACAAAGTGGATACGCTGCTGAGTTCGTCATAACAATGTTTGACAAATCTAGCCCCCCTCCGCTGAACTCGATCTAATTCCGAAACCAAATTTATGTTGTGAGGATCCCATATACTGGCAGCATACTCTAGGTGGGGCCTGACCAAGGCAAGGAAACATCGTTCTTTCACCTTTTCGTCGCATTTACCTAGCACTCTTTTCACAAATCCCAATTTTTTATTAGCACGACCGCATATTTCTCGTATGTGTTTTCCCCAGGACAGATCGTGAGTAATTGTTACACCCAAGTATTTAAAGGAATCTACCCTCGCGATTTTGGTTTGTTTCACTTTGTAACTATAAGGGAGGGAATTACTCTTTTCCCAAAAATGTATTACTACGCATTTTTTAAAATTCAATTCCAATTGCCATGTATCGCACCAATTTTGAATTGCATCTAGGTCGTTGGCTAACACGACTCTGTCTTCGTGACTTCGGATGTCCCCATAAATTACTGCATCATCGGCGAAAAGACGGAGCTTGCTATCAACTACGGTACTGAGGTCATTTATGTAAATAAGGAAAAGGAGGGGGCCTATGACACTTCCTTGTGGTACCCCCGACGTGACCTTGACAGTATCGGATGATACACCGTCCAGGACGACTGTTTGGACACGATCACTTAAAAATTGTTTAATCCAGTTAATAATACTTTCGTGTATTCCATAGGTTTCCAATTTCGCCAGTAATTTGCAATGAGGGACTTTATCGAAAGCTTTCTTAAAATCTAGGAATATCGCATCAACTGGAATATTACTTTCACCGGAGTTTAATACATCATGTACAAAAAGTGCGAGTTGAGTTTCGCAGGATCTACCCTTACGGAAGCCGTGTTGGTTATTAATTAATAAATCTTGGCTATCGAGGTGCCTCATCATGGAACTAACAATGATGTGTTCAAGAATCTTACAGGAAATGGAAGTCAGCGATATTGGCCTATAATTACTGGGGTCCTCCCTGTCTCCGTTTTTAAATATGGGTGTTACCGAAGCTACCTTCCAGCCGTTTGGCACGCTTTCTTCTGCTAATGATTTCTTAAATATTATATCTAGATATGGGGCAATTTCAGCCGACAGTTCTTTATACACACGTGCCGGTATCTCATCAGGTCCCGGAGATTTGTTGGGGTCTATGTTTTTAAGGAGTAATTCTATTCCGCGGGTGGAAATATTGATTGCTTCCATTGAATGCTGAAATATTTTCGGAAGGTTCTCGGGTGTATTTTGTGAGGATATGTTGAAAACACTCTGGAAAAATGAGTTTAATATGTTGGCTTTATCTGAACTACTCGTTACTTTATTCCCCTTTTCGATATTCAATGAGTTTACGGTGGACTTGTTTCCCTGCACTTCCCTGACGTAGGACCAAAACATCTTTGGGTTATCGTTCAAATGTTCGCCTAATTTTTTCCTTTTGAATTCCGCTAGCGCCTTCCGGAAAGCCTTCTTGGCAGTGGACCTAGATGCTTTGTAGTTCTGTATGGTTTCGTTGATTTTATCAGGGGAGGAATCTTTAACTGCATTTTTCATTCTGGCATGGCACACCCTTTGCCGCCTAAGAGATTTCCGTACTTCAGAGTTGTACCATCGGGGTTCCTTATTCTCTTTTATATATTTACTAGGTATGAACCTCTGTATTGCTGAACGTGTTATCCTAAGAAAATTATTCCAAGTATCCTCGACACTACTAGTTTTGCTTAATTCGTCAAATATAAAAAAAGAACTTTTTAATTCACATTTTAAGCCATCATAGTCCGCTTTATTGAACAAATACACCTTTCTCTTAGGTTTGTTGACTTTATCTACACTTAGAGAAAATTTAGCGTTTACAGCCCTGTGATCACTGATTCCGTCAACAACTTCTATATTTAAGACCTTTTCGGGTATATTTGTGGCTAACAGATCAAGAATGTTCTTTCCCCTTGTTGGTGAAGTGACTAATTGATGTAGGGAATTCGAGGTGAACGCGAATAAGAGGGACTCGCATAGATCCTTGTCTTTACCTCCATTTATAAAATTGTACGAATCCCAATCTATTGTGGGAATATTAAAATCACCTCCGATAATTAGGCTATGCTCACTGTTGTGGGATGTAAAGCGTTGTATCTGTTTTTCTAGGTCTGGTATTGAGTTAATGCTAACGTGGGGTGGTCTATAATACGCACAGATATATATTCTTTTTGATCTGGGTGTTTTCACTGAGCACCATACACTTTCTATACAGCTATCAGGAAATAACTCGGCTCTACTGACGTTAGAGTTCTTAACCGCAATAAACACTCCTCCTCCGGCTCTATTTTTTCTGTCGTTTCTATAAACTATGAAGGACTTGGGAAATATTTCGCAATCTGCGATGTCATCTGTTAACCAACTTTCAGTTCCTATAATGATATCAGACTCTGTGCTATGAATGAGATGGTGAAATTCCGGTATTTTATTTTTTAAACTTCGGCAGTTAACTACTACTACGGAAATTATATCCTCTTCTAAAACCTTCTCTGCGGTCTGCTTTCTGGGGATGCTATTTAATCTCTTTGATGTCTTAGTATGCGATCGGCCTATATTCTGATTGGTAATTTTATCTTTTGTCTCATTAGCAGTGCAAGTACTTGGAAGAATCTCTTCTGGTAACCTAGTATTCTTAGACCCACTAATTGACCTACACCTTATTATATCGTTATTTAGGCAATCTGCTCCACTACCTAACCTACGAATTTGCCTAAAAAATATCTACAGTGCTCGAAGATCCTATGAGCCACCCGAGTCGACGCCTCAGGGGTGTAGTGAACCCCGGAACGGTTCAAGGGAGTGGGACACGACCCGAGCACCGGTCTCAAGTCCACAAACTCGGCCCCTATGTCCCGACAGAATTTCCACAGCCTCCCGTTCAGAGACTCAATACGACTCCAAACGTAAGCACCGCAGTCAGTCCGCGGGACAATGCTACATATGGATAACCGTAAGTCCACACCAGATGCCTCCCGCACACGATCCACTTCGGATTTTAGGTCCCCAAAGGCACTCAAAATCCTTTCGGACCCGTATCTGGAGGCATCGTTGGTGCCGACATGGACCACCAATCGCAGCATGGAGCAATTCGTGCCCTGGACCGCCGCCCTTACTGAAGCCGTGGCGTTAGGAATTAACCCCCCCGGCATACAGTAGGAGGTAACCTCCTGGTTCGTCATGTCCCTCTCCGACCTTCCCCGCAATGGGGCCACCAACCGCCGGACGTTGGAACTCCCTAGCAATAAGATTCCCCCCCTCCCAGAGCGACTACCCCTAGGGATGGAGGACTTCGAGGCTCGGGGTGCACTCTCGGCCGCGCAAACAGGCGTCTCGACGCCGTCCTCGGACAGCGCCGCGAAGCTGTTGCTGACAGGGATGGGGACGGTCTCCACCGCCCCCTCTCCCGGAATCGACCTCGCCGCCGCTCCGCGCCTCTTGGTCGCCATCTTCCACTCCTCCATCCGAGGGGAACGGGTCGCCATCGGGCGAGAAGGGCCAGCCACCGTCGCCTCCACGACCGACTTATTAGCATTTGCACCCGGACACATCCGGGGCACCAAACTGGTGCTGCTTGCGGTCTGGGAGGCAACGGGGCGAGCCCCCGCGCCCGAGACGGCCACACACCCCGTCAGCTTGGAGCAGAGCTCCGCCACTATCCTCTCAAGCTGGGCGACGCGGGCCCTTAAGAGCTCGCTCTCCGCCGCTACTTTCGAGTCGTGGACGGAAGACCTTCGGGTAGCCATCCTATTCTAGATTACTATTTACAAGTTTTAACGCTTAGGTTTTACACTGCTATAACTCACGTGGAGTGGAAAATGCGTTCACTAGCTCGGATTTCAAGCAACTCAAGTATATAGGTAAGTTCGACGAGTGCGTAAGTGTTGGCTGATTCCAAAGTAGTGGTCAAATGAGGGTCGAGTACCCTCGCAGCGGGGGGGGTTAAGTTGTTGGTGGGTCACACAAGGGAAAAGCTGTTTACGCGGGGAGGGTGACCTTGAAGGTGACTCCGAGGGGAGTGTACAATGGAGAGGGGTAACTAAGGAATTTAGGGGGAGTAGAAGTCCAAGGGTGATACCAGCTAAATGGTTAAAATACGAAGAGAGATGAAGTGTTCAAACTGTATCTATATACCGCGAGTAATACACTTAAATCTACTTCGGGTTAGTATATAAGATGAAGCGGGGCTCAAACACAGAGAAGACACAAAAACTATATATAATTAAAGATATTTATAGCATGCACCTCTAGGAATATACTTAGAAACTAGCAAGGAAAATTAAGGCAACACTCATACACAGGGGAAACACACTAGAAAACGGAAAGGAAGCTTAACGTTAGTTAAGCAAAATTCACATGCAAATCACACGCAAATCTATACACTAAGCTGATAATTTATCTTAAATTTAATGGAAATTAGCTACTACATAGGAGGGATTTGATTCAGATAGTTGAAACGAGTATCTAACACAAGAAATACGCTAAAAATAATATACAAGGATATGGTAACACGGCAACTAAAAACAACGATGTCACTTTTACAACAAAACGCGAAGACGTTACTGGTAAGTAAGGGAAATATATAATATAATAATTTAAGATAGTCAAACGGTATATATACTAAAGTGGATATACGGTAAAATAATTATGTAAGATAAGGATAACACAGTAACTAAAGCAAACGATCTACTATCACGGCAATAAGCAGAATTCGGGGAAGCAATCAACTTTGTAAAAATATAACTATCGATATAGCTAAACACTTTAAAAGAACGAAATAAAATAATGTTATTTAAAATATAAAGAAATATGTACTACTTAACACTACTCTTAATATATAGCTAGCACTAGGCGGCTATTCTAGATGCGTCGCAAGGAATTCTGCAGGTAGCAGCGGAACAGGTTCCGGCGAGCTCGGAGAGGCACGTCCTTTCACTCCAAGAGTCAGACGAAGAATGGAAGAATGGAAAAGAAGAAGAATGGAATGGATATTTACACTGGTATATAGTATAGTGGACAAAATGATGTCGCAGTGAAACAATTTTTCAATGGATTTAACTCTCTTAAACTTAATGGTCTAATAAGAAAAGTCAATGTGATTTACCTACATAAAATCCAATGCAAACATATTAATGCCTTAATGATGAAACCCTATTCCTATGTTTATTCGAATGACTCGTTTAAACGTGCTCACCACACCATTTTATCTTAATCAAAGAAGATTCAATCAATTCTAGCCTATAAATATTTTCATTTATTAAATTTAATGACTGATTATCAAGCTGAAAAAAACCTCCAAACCTTTTGAAAGAAAGTTTTCACAAGAGTTATAATGCAACATTTTAAAGTACTGCACATGAAATGTTATTCATATATCTATATACTAGTATTTCAACTCTTCCCAATAGTGTACTATGGATTTAAGAAGTATTAATGTTAATCACTTCTTCCCGATTGGGTGATGCAGACGCTTGATTCTAGTTGGCTGGCTATTTGATTACTGGCATTTCCATGCAGCTCACAGATTAACTGTGTGATATTGAATTATGTTCCGAGAGTAAAATTTTAAACTTTGTAATGATAAAAAATGCGAAATAAATGTTCCCATGCAATCTAAATCAAACGCAATTAATTTGTGGATTACGTAATCAACGGAGGGATTTAAAAATTTTTAATATTTCGCGGATTGCTAACATTACTTATAATTTATTACATTCAAGACATTACGTTGATTACAAAAACTTTAATTTGCATCAAATGGAAACCTCACTTTTTTTAATTTTTACTCAAATTCTCTGGTTTATACTGTCATTCCTGTAATGAACGTTGGTAAATAATTGGAAATATTCGGAAATTAACGGCAGGATCCATTTTAAAAGAAGTTTACGAATACCTTTTTGTGTTAATTACAATGAAAAATCAACAAAGAACGAAAAGCATACGCAGTTGGCCGTCACATAAAGGGAATTGGTGGTCGTTAATCAGTAAATAGAAAAACGTACATCTGAAAATCCACAATTGCCAAAAACTGCTACCTTTCACAGTTAAAATAATGAAAATTGCTCACCTAAATGATATTTTACGCACATTTAGCAATAATATCGCTATTCCTATGATACTTCAGAATTGGTTTCGCAGTGAGTATTGATGAGATTAAATATTTCATGTTAGCGTAAAAATATTTCCACTGTCCTATTTGCATGTTTGCATCCATTGATGAGAGAATGAGAGAAAATGAGAGAAATTATGATGTTAAATATTTTAATTGCTTGCCAACTGATAATAAGGTGCAAGGTAAGCTTTTAAATATAAAATAAGCACAAACACTTTCACAATCATTTTGATGAGGAAATTCAGACACACGCTTCTTAACCGACTCTGACTCCTGACTTTCAGACTAACCGTTTCAAGGCAGTACAATATCTTCGTATTCATGGCAAGTGTACGACTCATATTTCTGAAAACCAATCTGGTAATTTTCCTACTTCTAAACTGTCAAGACATGACGTGAATATTTTATGCTTTCTATCTGAAAAGGTGTAGCGAAATTAGTCGAATAAAAGTCGTGCCGGAAAGGATTGATCTTATCGCTTGGAATGACACGATGAGAAAATTTTTCTTTCAACGCTCCAAAAGCGCTCTTTTGGCGAATAAATGGTAACTCCTTGGACCTGATTAAGTGAAATTTTTGAGCATAGAGTTTTAGCTAAATGGATGCCAAAGGAATCGTACTACAGTATCAGCGTGTAAAAAGGGGGATTAAGATTAAGCATGAAGGTTGAACTTAGTTTCGTTAGTTCTGTTTCTATGGGTATTTTACATCTCTTTTCTGCATCTCCTAATAGTTCCACATTTAGAATAAAAATATTAATACATGTACAGAAGTATAGTGCATGAAATCACATAATGTCTAAATTTGCTTTAATTTTTTCAATCTGAAAAAATAAGATAAATCTAAAAATACGTAAGAAAGCAAATCATCTTCATGAAAAAGAAATTACAATATACATGTATCGTTGCTAACAATGAAATATTATTATTATTATTAATATTGGTATCCCACTGGTTATCGTAGTTTTTGAATGATTAAAGCCTATAAAATTGGACAATAATACAAGGGTGGTCTGAAAAGTTTCCGATCTAAAAAAAATACAAAACATTTTTTCTGAAATTTCCTCAGCCCCTCTCTCCGAAACCCCTCACCAACGTTCATTTATTTTCCTCTCCAAACAAAAAAACAGTACCTGACCTCGGATACTGACTACAATATGACCCTCTTCAATTCCTCATACTTGTTCCCTTCCTTCATGCCGGTCAACATGGCTACATGGCAACATGGCTATTCCTTCCCCTTCCTCGTTTCCTTAACATTCCTGCCTTCACCCCAGGGTTAAACACGTCATTTCCAATGAGCATACTCTCTATTCGTCTTTACAGAGTCCTTTGAAATTCTTCCAACAATCTCCTCTTCTCCCCCACCTTGGATAACATTTCCTTCTTTTCTGTCTATTTCATCGTTTCAGCCTCCTTCACCCCCACCTTTCAGAAGACTTGAATCTACATCCATCGTCATGCTCCAACGATCATGTTTCCGTACCATACACAGCTATACAACAAATAAAATTTTTATATGGTCTTCTCCAGACATCCATAACAATTACCCTGTCATCAAATACAACCTCCGCAATTCTTATTCTGTTCCTTCTACTCTGACTAAATTATTATAATTATTGAGGCTCACAAAATCAGTGATAGGTAAATTGTTCTTTCTGCTATCGTTTATAAGCTTCTATTTTAGTATTTAAGCTAATTTTTTCTACTATATTTCACCTCTCCAACTCCCGCTTTATATTTTATAATTCCCTTGTTCTCAATATCATCCTAGCACTTCAAGTCACAATTTTGTTGGTTTCAATTTTGTTTCTCATGCGTTGTTACTGTCGATTTCGTTTTGAAAGAATTTTCTGAGATGACGATCGAGGAAGTCTTGTCTCTCCCGCTGCTGGATATGACCCACCAGGCCGAGTACCGTTTTTACCAGGATTCATACTCTGATCTATCGTACGTTCATCAAAGTAGCATGGAATAATCAATTGAGATGGGTTACCGTTTTATTCTTCAATTGTGTTTTAAAAGTGACCCCAAAATTCAAATAGCCGCCCTAATTGGGTCGTACGCCTTCAGTAATGCAGCTCGAGAGAACGAAAACAGACATGGATATCCAGCATGGGTCAGCCTACCGGAAGAAATAATCATTGCTCCCTCCAGGAAAGCTCTAGGTGTAATCAGAATGCACAAACTCTTCCACCATGTCAAGCTCTATGGAAGTGTTATCACCTCCATTAAATTCTAACTAGAAAATTAAAAGAACGTTATGTTGCATTTTTCCCACAAATGATATATGCACGTACATGACCAAAATACGCCATATTTCAAGCGTATTGAGAAATGTAAAGCTTTTATGTCTTTTTCTATCTATGTCTTTTTTATGGATGAGAAAATTCTCCTTTGTGCAATACAATATCTGCACCCACAAATAAGTGTACCGAACACCAGATGTACGAAATAGCGGATTTAAAAATTGCGTTATCTGCTATTATGTGGGCCTCAAAAACAGTAAACTGAGGAATTCTTCCCTCTCGTATTTCCTAGCAGTGAGCGGCATTGTATTTGGGTTTGTCTAAAAAAAAATAATTATAACGCTTAACCTCTCCAACTCATTTCACTCGCTTCCCTGCAGTAACACAAAATTGGTTTTATTATTTTCACGGTTGAATACGTTTTTAAAGCGAGAAACTTCTGGCCCTGATCCGACTTTATCACGCAGTAGCAGTAGCAGCATCTGAATGGCACCGTGGAAATAAAGCTCCCTCCCATTCCTGCCGGAAACGCTTCCCTAGGTTTTAAAATACCGGCAAGTTTAAATTGCCCCGTTAAGGTTACTGGACGTGTATCCTTTTATTTTTTCCCCCTGCATTTTAGCCCTAACCCGAGTGTGATGAGTTTCGCGAAATTATCACCGATGAAAGCGCCCTTGCGTGCGTAAAAACCCTTGGCATCAGTTCCAGATTCTTGCGGAAGAGGGCTCGTCCACAGCGGCTGGGCGCCTTGCTCATAATCCCAGGGACAAAAGTTATGACCTTAATAACTTGGTATGAAGAAAATAATGACAAACGGGCTGGGGCGACATGAGTGAGGGTGTGGACAGGGGGGTTGGGAGGAGGAAATTGTCCCGGCCTTGAAAATGGGATTTGTCATAATTGTGGCGTCCACTATTTCTGCTGAATACGATGAGATTGCGAAAAAAAGTAAAGTGTGAGCTATGTATTCATTAGCTCAACGAAACGCCGTCAGATGGTGCTACAAAGCGCTGTTCCCAATATAACCTTTCCTAAATGCTATTGGGAACGACGCATTCCTGGCCGCTTTGAAATGAGACTTTGTCTCGAGTCTCTTTATTGCAAGTGCCATTCCGATTGTTGAAATCCAGCAATCGTCGAAGGGCCATTGGGCTCATCTGAAGGCCAAAAACCTGCAAAATACACCTCAGGAGTTGAGGTTTTACGTCTAGGCAGCGATTTCAGAAATTGAGCGGAGTTCAAATTAGCAATGGAGGACACACAGCAGGGCACGCAATCTTTATTAATCGCGATTACCGTCCTTTGAACGCTCTATTATCTCCAGAGAGAGAGATAGAAAAATTTGTAAACTTTTCTTTTTTAGAAATACAGAATCATCAATTCCAAAGATGGAGAGAAAGGTTATCAGAATTCTATATCGGCGAAACTAATATGATAGAAAATATTTAATAGTTGTTAAATATCATATATAAACGGAGAGGTTTATGTTTTCATAATGGAATGTGGATCAGATTTTGGTTTAATAGCTGCAGCATGGTTATGGATAACAACGACGTAACATTTAAGTGAGAAACTATGAATATTTTATGTAATAAATATTAATGATTACTTTGCAGTGATATGTATACCCACAATGTTTCCAAACTCCGGCAATTTGCCATTCTATTCAGGGGGTATAAAAGACTGGTTGAAACAATAATATCAAATTATGAAACATTACTTCAAAAGGATAAAATTGCATTAAAATTTACTTAACTATGCTTTTAATTATTATCTTCTTATCATTTCTGCATCTACGGTCGTTTCAAATTCAGCAAATTACAGTGGGATATCTAGTAGACTTACCGAGGATGTACCATACACGATAAAATATTCAAAGTGACAAAACTTTGTAATGTAAATTGGTATACATCTCTTAAAAATCTGACAAAATAATGTAAAATTTACGCAAATATATGTTGCGATCTGAAAATGGATATGTTATTTGTAAGAGAGTAATATTTTTGACGTGAGTGAAAAATATCATCCAGGTACAATTCTTATAACAGAGCGTTGAATTAAAAATTCTTTAATGATCATGATTAAGTTAGATTTTATACACAAGAATTTCTTCCGATTCTAGTACGCCTTTGTAAATGTATAGTTTATAAATTGATGAATAAATCTAACGATGAAATACACAATAAATAAAAAAACTTATTGAAATATGAAATACATGGAAGCGGTCTTAGAAATGCGTCAATAACATCATGAAACGTTAACAAGACAAAATGAATTGTTTACCACGCTATTGTCAATTACTTTTTGGCATCCATTATTTAGTCAGGAAACTGTTATCTTTCGGTTACAGCATTTTCACAACATACATGAACGAAACATAAACCTTCAAAATTTCCGTGCCATTAAGTCGTGAAAATCATTTCACATGAATGGGATGCTTAATGGCATCATAATGCTACCATCCAGTAACCTCGCCACCTTTCAGCTCTTAAAGTCTCCTAGCCACCACTTTTGCTCTACCGACGACTCTATATCATTCAATGCAAAACATTCAGTTTAAAAAGACTACAAGCTTCCAAATGCGTAACCTCACGCCGAATTTCCGGGTAACATATCTGTAAATATCGGATTAGTGAAATTGTTACATGAGGTGTCAGGTTCCTGAGAACGATGCATTTCCCTTTTGTCGCTTTGGCATTAATATTGATGTTAGAAACTGTTTACACCATTAGAGGTCAATATGCATATCGAACATAACTGAGAAGGGAAAGCTGTAGAATTTATCATAAAGGTAGGAAGAAGCGAAGTAAACATAAATCAGGCGTGTGACAAAATATAATTTCGAGGAGAAAAAACTGAACCAACGAATTTGCTCAGTATTCAGATCCACATGCTGAAAACTAATCAATTGTAAAATTGGTATTTCATCGATTAAGGTAAGCTGTGAATTGACTAAGAATGAAATTCGGTGTATTTTCTGATTTTATCTAACAGTACACACCCTGGCGCCCTAAACTAGATAAATCAATTTTCAAGAAACTGTAACAGTAACTTTAACGGAGACACCCGCTATGTGTGCATTATAATGCAACAATATCAGAGAGTAAAACTCATTCGCCTTGACCGGGATTCGAACCCGGATCCCTCGATATCCGGCCGAGTGCTTTAACCAATTAGTAAGAGGACGTCTCGGTAGCTTAATTGGTTAAAGCACTCGGCCGGGTATCGAGGGATCCGGGTTCGAATCCCGGTCAAGGCGAATGATTTTCACTCTATGAAATTGTTGCATTATAGATAAATGAAATTATTCATCACTTTTGGATACTTCCCTGATTCACTTTGTTCAACATGTCTATCCTTTTCCGCCCCTACCTCGTTTGTCTATGGTTTTACATTCACCATTGTATACTTGTAGCCATCTTTCCTGCCCCATCTGGATTCTTTTATGTAATCCTCTCTCCTCTCGCCCATTGTGCACTAATTCGTTTTATTTCATTTTCGTCATTTTACTGTTTCCATCTTAATCCACACCGAGATCTCAAAAGTCTACGAACTACGCCTATCAACTGACTTAAAGTAGTAAATATAAATTAGAAAATTTCGCTCCTAAAACACACCTTGATTATATTGAATTCTATAACAATGATTTGGATAAATATGAAGAGACTGTAATGAAATCAATGATGGTTTTTGCTAATGTGGAAACAGCCATAATATCATCACTGAAAATAAGAAAACGATTTGGAATCAAATATATACAGGAAACAAATTAATTATGTATATTTTGTTTCTTAAATCATTTTAATCGATGGAGGGAGGGGCTAAGAGGGATAAAACCAACATCTTGAATGCTTGCTGACGTGATTACATGATCTTAAATAAAATTACAAAATATTAAGTTTGTATTAACTAGTGTTAATTTAATATTTCTATAACATTCCTAATTAATAAGGACTACAAATTTATTCCAAAGAGATTGTTTATAAGAGCCGTGAATTTTTATTCCTTAAAAACTTTGTTATACTCAATTTCACAAGTGGGAAGAGCGAATGGAGACTCGGAACGGGCAGTGCAAGAGAGTAGGACAGGCATGTCTCTCTTACCGATCCCTTCGGATTTGAACTACCCTCTATGCACCAATATCTCGAGGGAATGCTAGTTCTTACAAGTACTGAAAGTACCACATTTATCAATGCATTACAATTACTACATGAACGGAAATAGAAACCTTCAAAAGGGACCAAAAATGCAATTGTGAATTTTCGTGACGCCAACTGATATGAAAGCATTTGAAACTATGGATTTGAAACTATGGACTACATGCTACAATACTGAAATTGTCCCTCCATTGGCTACTCCGTTTTAAAGTGATGGCAGACCTTGTATGTTCTTTTGTGCTCCAGAGTTGTACTGGCATGAGAACTGGTAATCACTCCTGATAGAGTAAGTACGAAGTACTCTTAATCTCATACCATGATTAACCCATGCCAGATAGGTTGCAGGATAGGATTCAGGCGAAAGGTAGCTAACTCAGCGTCTCTCCTACTGAGAAGCGACTGCAAAGAGGTCTAACCACAGAGGAACCGGCAGGTGATTGATAGTGCTACGATAAAAACACTATTAAGGAAGGCAATGGGAGGCCACCTCAATTAATTATCCCGAAGGGCCAACTTTGAAAATGAGGCCTGGCAACTACGAGAATCATCCCGCGTGGCCGAGTGTCGTGCTTTGCAGCGGGGGAGACAAGGCCTCCGCGATCATGATCAAACAAAATCCTTGTACAGCTGAGCGGATGACAGTAGAAACGAAGACAAAAAGGAAGCCACCTTAAGAAGAGGAATTTTGGATTTTAGAATGATTTTGAAAACTTTAAAGTAGATAATCCAAAGCAGAAGGTAAAAAGAGGAGTAATTTTTTTTTTCAGGAGTTGGTGATGCATAATCGACATTCACATTGCCAGATAACCATCAAAGGTGTTACAATCACGTGCCAAACATGCAGAAATATTAGTTCACAAATGTGTTTGAATATATTTCAGGTAATGAACAAAAATATTCGTACATAAATACCGGTGTACAACATTCAATAGCTGATGCGTTTGAGCAAAATATTCTACTACAATCTTTAATATGATACACATTCCAGTGTTTTAGTTTAGATTTCGCTATGGCTGCATATCGTAACAAGGAATACTTACCTCTTGAATCTGTCTGTTACGCTCCTTTCGTGAATAAAGACGCTCCTGAACTAATTTCTCCAAGGTAACTGACACGATTACACTCATTCGTAGAAATGTTTTAGCAAAACAAGTGGATCTTTCCAATTTTCCTCAAATCCCATGATAAAAGATTACTATCATGTATTTTAAGTACTTGCTCGTATTTAAAATTAGGCCAAACTAAGTCTTACTAACACTGACTTTTAATAATGAAACCACTTTACTTTTCCACATAGTGGTAAAAGTGGTTTGATTATTAAAAGTCAGTATAAAGATTTTCCACCAAGTTACGCCAGAAACTGTTTTATTTATCGTACTAACACCTTTATCTTATTTTTTTATTATATTTTCAGAACAACCCGTCTCATGCGTCTTATGAAACCTAACTTAGATATGAATGACCCACCGAGATTGAAGGATAGCGGGAAATTTTGAAGCAATAGTTATATAGAGCAATACACAGTGGCGGGTAAGAGAACAAGCGAGGGATGGATTAAATGATGACCATAAAGATAGAAAGAACCGTAGATATAATAGAGCGGGTGAGTAATACAACATTATTACTGAACGCAAAGGCTGTACCAACGAACTTTCCATTATACGGGATATGTGCCGGCAAGCAACCATGGGGATAAATAGAGAAATAATAATTGCAATGAATTAAATGATATAATAGAGAGTTTCCCCGAAAGTGAATGTGGTTTTATAGTGGCCTGGTAATAAAACGAGGCTGTGGGTCAAAGGAGAAATAGGAATTGAAAAGGGTAATACATGCGGTTTAGGTTCAAGAGTGGACCGCGGAAATAGAGCAATAAAAATGAAGAAATCAACAGAAATTGAGAACGCAAAAATCATTATATACCATAAATCTGTAAACCACAAAACCTTTATAGATGTAGGTATAAATGAAGAACATCCGAGGATTTTAAGTAATTTCAGCTAGACTAAATTATAGTCAGTTGCAGATTTAGGAATACCGTCTGAATTTGCAAACTTATACGTGATAGGATGCAAAAATAGCACATAATATAACGCTCATTAAATATAACGTTAGATTCCATTGGATAAAACAGAGTATCCAGGTGATTAAAAATGGAATTTAGAAAAGGGCAGATAACTCTTACATTAAAAAGAAAGGATTACCAGAAGGAAGTGAGAAATGTCTTTGATGAGGTTGGGGGCAGTGAGTGAGGAAGTTGGGAATAAATTTGTGAAAAATGAGTCATTAAGTGTGGCCATTTAGGTCACGAATATATGGTCGTTGAAACAAGATGATAGGCGTAAAGGCTCTTGAAACGTGAATGCAAATGATAGGAATAGTGAATAGGACAGTGAAGAAAAACAAACTAAGAAATATATTTAATTGCAAAGAAGAAGATTGGATCGTTAGGAGAGATTCAAAGGAGGAAGGGAAAGGGATGTAAAGCAATTACACTAGGGATGAAATGTTGAAGACAGTGATAAAAAGAACAACGGGAAGGAAAAGGATAAGTAATTTGGGTAGCATGAAGAAAGTATGACAGTTTGCTGAATCGATGTTTCCAAAGTAAGTATGCAGTCGCAATGCATAGTGACAGGTTATATCGTGTCAGACAAGCTTCTAAAATTAAGCGGTGTTTAGTCTGTGTTCATCAAAATCTAACAAAAACAAATTGATTATTTTTTTAATACTCTAATTACTTTTTTCTCGAGAAAAAAATCACAAAAGATGAGAAGGAAAATTGAATATGTGATCTTATTCCCCACTCCAGTTTACTTTCATTTCATTCTAAAATTCTAGCTACCTGAAGTACCCTCAGCGAAGATCTTCGTTAAGTGCGGCTGGATAGGTCATTGCGACGTGTGAAATTAAAAAACTCAGCTTTGGTTGGTAGTTTCCTTCCCTGTTCAACTAATTGCTTTCTTAAAAAGGTCTGTAGTCCAGAAATAACACCATTTAATTTCAGGTATGACTCATCATAAGAATTTCCATATACTGGCTGTTAGATCATCCTTATAAAATGAACTCTTATAAAAATTTAAGAGAAATAAAATATTTTTCGGCCTCTCATCGTCTCTTATAAATGTCATATCCATATTTTGAGTAAAATATAAACATTCAAGTGCCACGTAGTGAAATTTCACGATACATATAATCAAATTTTAATTTTATAATGCTCAGGCGATATATTTACATCGCATGTCGAATTAAAGACCAGTTTATTGTAGTGTGCTGTTACAGGTTGTGGCTAGTTAGACGAGAGTGGTGGTTAGTCAGTGCATGATCCTTTAGTTCATCGAGACTGTGAGCATTTATATGCGTAAAACCTTTCCTCTCTCATCATATGATGGGCTATAAATTATCTTAAACTCATTGCTAATCACCTTGATAGTAACACAAGTAGGTGAATACGATTGGTAAATGATTGGTATAGTAAAATTATAGATCGATAATTTACATAGTAACCTTTAGATTATGTGTATTTTAGCGTTTTTCTTATCATTTTCTTCCCAGCATCGGTAGACATACTTTTAACAGTTGAGGCATTTTCCATGATGCGCCACTCATGTCGCTTCAATATGAGCAAGTACTCATATTACACACTCCAACTGAGTTTTGCCACTTAAAGAGCTAATTTCTGGATGATCTGCTGAAGGAATCCTAGTGGTTCCCTTAACTGCAAATGGATAAGATGGCAGTCATTCCCGGGAGGTGGGGAGGATACTAACACACAATCTCCTCCTTTAACCAGCCACACACACATGCGCACACAATCACATACACACCTACCGTGGTTCTCAAAGCGAAAATAACATTTCCCTTCCTCTGTCGCCCAGAGCATTGAAAATCGTTCCTATGGAATTTTTTTTCCAAGTCAAGTTCCTCGACCTTCCAAACAATAGAGAGCGACCGGAATGATTTACGGCAAACTTCCTGTTCCGCATTCAAAATTTGCCCTCCCGCTTTTTTTCCCTGCAAACTACGACTGCTCACCCACCCCCATCCACCATCTCTCCCGCTGGCCTTTTCTCCCTATCCCTGCGGGTAAGAGGGTGTGGGAAAGAATCCTTTAATAAATCAGACATTAGCGATTCCCTTCGATCATATTTCCCGCGCATGCGGGGCCTTGCGTTGAGGGCACTCTGCCATCCACCCCAAATCCCACCCCCTTCGCTCCGTGAGGAATTTTTTACCACGACGGAGGCCTGCGGAAGGCGGTTCGGGGGCGAGGAGGTGGGCGGGCGAGTGCCCTAGTTGGAAGAAAGGAGATTGGGGGGGTGGGTACGAGAGAGAGAGGGAATGCCCAGAAGTCCGTGTTGAGGGAAGCGCGGAAGGAAGGAAGGCACCCAGGAAATTTCGTGTTTTGACGCCCGCCCAAAATGTTGATCCATTTCGATGTCACCGGCAGACGTTCCCTCCTGTCTTCGGCGGGGTGAGCGCGAAGGTGGTAGGGGGGGGGGGCTACTAGCCGTGTCCGGCCCGCGTTCGGAGGGCGGTCGGGGGTTGCGGCTCCTCTCCCAAATTTTTTCCTTCACTCTCGAGCGAGGCTTGCCTACGTCCCTAGGATTCTTCCAGTACCCCGTTAGAAAGGGCGGTAGAGAATGAAGGAGGGAAGAGTTCGTAATATCCAAGGGGGTGATGGGTGGAGAAGGCGAAGTGCCGCACCCGGCAGACCGAAAAACATGCCCGAAAAGCCACCACCGCCGCTCCCGAAATTCACCCACCCCGAATCGCTTCCGAATATTCGGTGCGTGTCCGTTCCGACAGAACGGAATCCTATGCGCGTCGTGGGAGTGTCTCTCGCTGCGTCTTCCCTCTTCATTTTTCTTTCGTGCGGGGTGGGCGCGTGAGTTTGTCGGCGTAGGAAAATAAAATGGGGAGGGAGTGAGGGTGAGGGGATGCCGTCCCTCATGCGGACGGATGGCCGCCATATTGTCGCATTCGTTTGGGCCGGCGGACCGTGCGGAGCCCGCCGCGTGATTAATGCCGTCCGTCCTTTTAGAAAGAGATGGGTGGTGGGCCTATCCGCCCACTTATGATTTATATACAGAGCCAGACTGCCCGCTCTTCATAGGTATAACCTCCTTCCTCCTTCGTTATTTTTCCCTTCTCCTCCCGACCCCATATACTCACGTTCCTTGCGAATAACGTGCGTGGATTTGAAACACGTTTTTGGAACAGGGTTAGAGTAATTTTCAATGGTTTCTAGCTTAAAAATAAGTAAAAATTCAAACACCTATTTTTTCACGCTTTTATATGAATTACACCCTAGCGTTATTCAGGTTAAATAATAAGGACATATATCAGATCCCCCATTATCAAGATTAGATTTTGATTACTGGGGAATCAGGAGTTACCAGCATGTCACAAGAGGCATGCCGAAATTGAATAATTATCAATTAGTTACGTTTGTCTCGTGTTTCACCGGGATATGGTGCCCATTACCGATTAAAAGGTTTACATAAACTTCCAAAAGGTGATATTTCACGAGAATCTCGTGTTCGGATTCATTCCTGCATTTAATAAAAATAATGTATCAAGTATGGCATGACTTAAAATATAATGAGAATAGGATAAAAATATCACTTGGGTGGTACTCAATTTTTCGTATGAAGTTAGGTTTAAGCTAGAGTATGACCTTATGTATTATTCATTATCTTCATCATCAGTATTTCAAGCCTATGATTACTTTACTGCAGCCCTCTATTATTCCGTATTTAATGTCAATTCCCTCAATCCTTAACACGTTCTCTGTATTACGCTCTTCTTAATCTGTCCGTTGTACATGTCTCTTGGTCTTCCTCGTGGAATCTTCCCTTCTATTATATTCCTAATTGATCCACTGTTCCTCAATGAGTGTCCATTCCTTCTATTTCTTCTTTGCCGTAGAGGCCTCCCTATGGTCCTATTCTCTTCTGCTATTCTATGTACTTCCTCATTCCTTAATTTGTCTGCCAATTAATCTTCATCATTTTTCTCCAGGACCATGTTTCAAATCCTTATATTGTTCGCTGGTCCACTTTTCCAATGTTTCAAGTCTCGGAATTCTTGTGTTTCTTTTATTGCCTCTTCCGTTGCGTTGAATATTGCTGGCGAGAGGTTGCATCCTTGTCTTACTTCTTTGTTTATTTTGGCTTCTATTTTTTTCCATTTTTCGTTTGAATTGTTGTTAATGAATTTTCCTGGAAGATATTACGGTTAATTATATTGTCGTTGCATTCCAATTTATGCGCTTCTAACATCTTGAACATCTTGTTCCATTTGAAGTTGTCGAAGGCCTTCTCAAAGTTCACAGATGCCACTTGGGGATCGGGATGGTGCGGAGGCTAACGTACAGGCTTCCCACTGCAGAGGTTCAAATCCTGGAGACAAATATTTTTCAGTGTTTTCCCAATCCCTACTTGAGGCGCTTTGTGGACAGCACTTTGAGTCAGTACGTCCGTCGGATGGGACATTAAACTACGGACCCCTTGGTGCCTTTCGACAAGAGTAGGCTAATGCCGACGCCCGGTTTCTCTCCACCCTTCCTTTCCCACCCATCCCTAATGGCGCAAATGACCTTAGATGTCGGTCGCCTCCCCAACAAAACCAGACCAACGAATGCCACGTTTAATGGCTTATTAACGTGTCTAATTTTTTCGGCCATAACTCTCAAGCTGAGTATTGCCTCTCTTGCACCTCGATTTTTCCTGAACTCGAATTGGAAAATTAAACATAAGACGATGTAATTAGGTAAGTATGAAAAAGCATCTACCCACATTACTAAACTAAAAACCAAGTATAAACTAACACAGTACGATTTATTCGATATTAGATGGGATTAATATTTAAACACGTTTGATTTTAAAAACTCAAATTATTTATGAAAAATAACAGTTTATATTTGAAAATTATTTTGCCACAAAAATAGTGTGAGGGATCCGTTACTTTTCCTTCGATAAAATCATTAGGCCTGAATTATGATTCTGTGCCATTGCCATTGAGAGCTCAATATCTACCACACGAGTAAATGTAATACATATAGTTTAAGGGGAAATGGTACATTTAGCTACTCTTACCTGACAGGTAGGGATTCATCATCAAGAGAGCTTCGTCAAGAGATTGTTAATTGCCACCTGAGGCATAATTTTTTCTCATTTCTCCAGTCCCTTCTCAGAAGGGACCCTTCCCAGAAGAGGGACTGACTCCACCATCGTCCGATTACTCTTCTTTCGAACGTCTCGAACACTTTTGAACGGCTCCTTCCTTTGCATCACGCCCGCGACCGCGGTATTTTCCGTCCTGAATAGCTTGGCTTTCGTTCGCTCGTGTCCGCGCGTTACCAGGTCCTTCGCCTCGGAGAATATATTTCGCACGGGTTCAATATTCGGCGTACAGCGGACGTCGTCTTTCTCAACGTCGACAGTGCTTTCGACTGCGAGGGCCCAAGGACCTTGTATACAAAATGCATATCCTCTTGATTTCCCCTCTCCCTTTATCCTTCTCGTCCGATATTATCTCTCAGATCGTACGTTCCGAGTGTCGTTGGGTTATTCCATCTCTTCTGTATAGAGAGCCTAGGCGGGCGTGCCCAGGGCTCTCTTATCAGTCCCTTGTTATTCAATTTTTACGTCAACGATCTGCTATCTACACATCACACTTCCTTTCACATATACGCCGATGACACTGCAATTGCCGCCACATCTCAAACACGATCTGCGATCATCAGACAATCTACGACACACCTTGAAAAACAGTACTGGTAGATACAGATCTGAAAAATACGAATCGATCCTGACAAAGCACACATATTAATTTTCCCCGCAAACGAAAGCGCACGCCCCACGCTCCTCTTTTCTTCCAGCAACACATTATACCGAGAGCATCTTCGGACCGATTTCTTGGTGTCATTCTTGACATCAATCTAGCTTTCCAGAATGCAACTTTACGGGTCGATCATTTTTCCGCACTTTATGTACGCTAGTCCCGTGTTTGCTATGAAGAAAACGCTCTGGCGACACCTAGAGATCGTTCAAAATAAGCCTGTTCGGGCACTACTCCAGGTGAGTCCATTCACCCGAATGGCTGACGTACGAGCGACGCATAAACTCCTGTTCTTCGCGGAGTTTATTCGCTCGCAAGTCGCGTCATTTCAATCCCCCCTCACACCGTTCGGAAATCAGCTGTTACAAACCATCTGGGACTACGATCCTAGAGGGAAACACAGGTATACTTTGCCTAAAGATATGAATCTCCTATGAGTCTTTCCTATGCCTTTTAATTTTAATTTTCTAAATCGATAAAATCCGCTTCACTGATCGACGGATCTCTTCCTCAGTACTCCATGTTGTTTTGGTATCATTTTATCCGCTTTCGCGGTCTTGCTACCACCCTCTTCGCCTTGTCTAATTGTTATTTCCCTCTGTGGGAAATGGGCACTCTTTGTCTCCGTTTTCTTTCGTTCCGTTCTATTCTCAGAGTGCGCCAGAGGGTAGTTATAACTATTACTGACGTTCTTATTTGTAATTATTTATAAAAAGCCATTCCCTATCGGCTTTCCTTTCTGGTTAGGTTAAGAATTAATATTTCATTCCTAGTTTTAAGTTTCTCCTTCTCGCAAACCAAACTTTCACTTTAGTCATTTTTCTTTCTTTCGATCCTGTGCGTTCCTTATGTGCAATGACCGGTAAAGGTGAGACTTCACTCATCGGGACGGTTTCTACTTGCCCGTTCGGGTAGTCAGTGAACACTTCGGGTTGTGGAAGAGACTCCATGGTCTCAATCTCATCCCAAAATAAACGACTATCAATCTTATAATAATTTATGGCGTGAAAAACCCTTGCGTTCATTTACAAATAACTCGTTAAAAAATAACCTTGCTATTTTAATAAATGGACCCCTGAAAACCAAACATTGAAACAAAGAAGATGTGATTACACCTCCCAAGACAAGAAGCTAATATTCTTGAATAATTATATTTTGTAGACTAACATCTGTGAAACCTTGTATTATTCATTATAGATTCATACTAATTATCCGTATGCTCCTGTTGGCTTGGGGGAAACTTGCACATGTCAAATGCAGAAAATAGTGAGTAGCACAACAGTGAAAAGGGACAAAAGCGAAATTCATCGTCTGTAAAACGCTACAAGGTTATTTATGATTATATGATATCCATTCCGGATCGTACACATTTAAAATCCAACCTACTCGTAGGATTCGGTTTTAGGAACGAATCTAATAATCACGTGTAACAAAGAAATCATCGGATCATAAAAAGATATTGTAACAAGAGAGATTTACTATTTAGGTAACTAAGTTTACGAATTTGTTTACCGCGTAATTCGCGACCACAACACAAGTAGAAACAATAGCGTATTAAAACATATTTTTTTCCACGATATCTTTCACCCTTATGTCACGCCTGTTCCTAATACTCCCCTATCCTTCCGCTCACACTTGCGACGTCTTGGGGAGTTTTATGTGGATAAATTACAGGACCAACCTCTCTCCCGCCTCTGTCTTTCATCATGGCGGAGGGCCAACTCTAAGCTGTCGCTGGCTTCCACATATTTCGCGTGCTGACATTTTGATTTGTCTTCCGTTCGGCGCACTTACTTGGGGGGGGGGATGGGGGCAAGAAAGAGCACATAAGGAGTTTCCTCATTATAAAAAAAGACTTGAAAAAAACACTAGACGGGATCCTCGACTGTGTGTTCTCCTATATAAATAAATATACGTATGTCGAGGAAATGGGTTTTGGAAGATTGGGAGCGATAAGAGCAGACTCCATTTCCTCTTCTTTCGACTCGGCCGTGATCTTTTTCAGTTTGCCACTTCCGCCCACTACACGTATTTGTTCCAGTTGGTCAGGCGGATAGACTGGAGGAACAAATCAGGCTGCACGGCAAAAAAAAAGATCGCTTCGTGTCCTGCAGATATATAAGAGCATATGGGGGGGAGGAGAGGGAAAATTACTCTTTACCCTGACATGTCTAAGCTCAGTCATGTGTATTCACAGAATGGTGCTTCAGCAAATGGAAATTACTTGGCTATTGCAGGGGTTTTCTATTGCATATATATATATATATATATATATATATATATATATATATATATATATATAACTTTTGGACGGCACAATAGAACACAGTATAAAACAGATAACACGTAAAAGGACACTCACACTGTAGATGATTTAAGCTTTCGCCCTACTCCGAAATGCGTAGAGATATATATATATATATATATATATATATATATATATATATAACTTTTGGACGGCACAATAGAACACAGTATAAAACAGATAACACGTAAAAGGACACTCACACTGTAGATGATTTAAGCTTTCGCCCTACTCCGAAATGCGTAGAGATATATATATATATATATATATATATAACTTTTGGACGGCACAATAGAACACAGTATAAAACAGATAACACGTAAAAGGACACTCACACTATAGATGATTTAAGCTTTCGCCCTACTCCGAGGCCTTCTTCAGGTCAGACTTAGAGGTTTTGAGGGAAAGGTGTCTGGGGAGGGGAGGGGGGGCGGAAGGTTTAGGGACTGTTGGGAAGGAAATTAAAGATGGCGGTTAAGGTTGGGAATTTTAAAGGATCGGAAATATAGGATGTATGCGGATTCTCAAGTTCTTACCTCTATGTTGGTGGCTGAATCGGGTAGGGATTCTAGAACTGTTAGGGAAAAGCATTCGTCAAATGATAGGTTGTGTGAACTTGCATGTAAAGGGATAGGAAGAGAAGAGAGTGAAGCAGAATTACATGAGTAGCGGTGATTGTTCATTCGGATGGATAAGGGGGTAATGCATTCGCCTATGTAGAATGAGGTACACTGTTTGCGCGACAAATGATAGATAACATTTTTGAGAGGCAATTAGCGTGGGAACGGGGTGAAGGGACAATGAGGGGATGTGGGGAGAGGGGAGCAGATCTGATTAGGAGACATGTTTTACATCGGGGGCGATTGCAGGTAGGGGAAATATGTGGAAATTTGTCAGGGCGGTTAGTCGTCGGGGTATATGACTCATAGGACTCAGAGTCATATCTTTCTTCCGAAGAAGACGGAGCTCGAGTCCGTCGAAATTATCAAGATATTATTGTGAGTGTTCTTTTTATGTGTTCTCGTGCTGTGTGTTACTGTCTAAGTTTTATATATATATATATATATATATATATATATTCATTCAAACATAGAAATAGGAGAATATAGAATATAAAGTATGCGCTCAAGTAATGTTGATGAAAGACCGGAATGAGACATTTCGGACACAAACTTTTACATCCCAGTCTGTTGCTTGTAATTTGGGCGCCATTCCCAACAAAAGCCAAGAAAAGGAAGGCGTCAGAAGAATCAACCCTATCATACAAAATAGTCATGCTTTGATAACATTATTATAAACAGATTCCATTCGTTAACAGCTACCTGAACTCTTAAAAATCCTTGAAAAATTTCTTAAAAATTTCTCATAAAAGCTACTTAAGCTTTGAAAACAATTTTTCGTGATCCGAGTGATATTGCATCAGAGGCACAATATGCATGCACAGAATTCTCTCCACTTTAAGCTAGTTGCACTGTTATTAGACTGCGCTGGAACTTCCTCTAATCGTTAAGTAAGTTTAATGAAAGTAATAATGAAAAATAATGGGTCTGCCGGGTTAAAAGTGGACTAAGTTTCTCATGTAAATTTGGTACTATTTTTATTACAACATAAGTAAGTAAATGCGGTCGTACGAGATTACACGATATGAATAGGAAGATGGATATTTCAGAATAGGACGTAATTTATGATGGAAATTTTCCAAAACTCCAAATTACTGTTATTTTCCCAATAATAAGAAGAGAGTAGAGATGAAAGCAAGCCAGTTAAGATTATACAAGTAAGACTACTAGATAATAAGGCTTCTTTTAACGCAGTTTAAGCGAGAAATTTGTAAATTAGAAGCATTTGATAACATTACTTATGAAATTATCTCGCTATGATATTAAAAAAAAATACATGTTAACAAAGGAAGAACAAAGGGAAGAAGGGAATCAAAAACTATAACTGAAAAATAATCGCAAGGAAAAATAACTTTGGGAATTTAGATGTGTGGTGTTAAGATAGATAAATGAGAAACCTGATCTTTAATAGAGGATTTGAGGCTTTTGACATATCCATTAAAGGAGGAAGAACAACTTCCCTGGATAGGAGGATTGAGAGAAAACCAAAGAGACGAAAATGGTACTCCCGAAAGAAGACACAGATAGTTGATGAAGATATAGAATAAAGTAAAAAGATGATTGAAGGACATTATTCGAGGTGGTTGGAATTTGAAGGGTGTGATAAATAGAAAAATTTTACGTAATCAGAAAGGAGAGAGAGAGAGGAAAGAGTAACATTTTACACGGCATAAAGGGTAGGGAAACAGATGATCGCGGACATCATGTAGAAAATATTTCCTTGCCATGCAGACATTCTATAGAAGTCTACGAGTTTGGTTATTTTTCTGAATAGTCGAAAACAAAGCACTCAGTCAGAGACAACATATAAAAGCACTATAATTTACATTAAAAATGATTTACTGCTTGTTCGTGAATTTTTGGCCAATAACATACCTGTAATTATGTCCTAGCCATTCATTTCCATTATTGCCAGGCATGACCCCGCGTGAATTTCCTGTTCCCAAAAATAAAGAGAACCATTTAGGTCCGTCATTTTACCAGTATAGACTATATTATAAACGCATCGCCGAGAGAGCTAAAAGCAATACCAAAGATCGAGTTCCAGAAGAGTTTGGATTATTGCAAAAAGCGCAAGCATAAGTGGTATAATATCTAATGGGTATTACTGCGAAGATAGATGTAGACGTATAAAATAATTCTTTCCAAATAACTTAAATTCCCCTTATTTATTGAACACACATTGTACATAGTTATATAATATTAGGTATGTATTATTTATTCTTCAGAAGAATTCAATATGCCGCTGATATGTGTGATATGCTCTTGTATTTTTGTAAATTACTGTGTACTGTTGTAGTGTTACTGGAATTTTGAACTTCCAATTTGGAATCTAATAGCTAGATTTCCCACAATTTTTTCTACGTAGTACGGCAGAGGATAAAACGGTTGCATATTTTACTTTTATCTCAAGAAATAAAATTTAAAAAATATTTTTTGAATAAACATTTTATCATGCTTAAGTTAAAATTTGAAAATTAAAATTACAGGATCATTTTACAAAATATTCTCCTTATTTGTCACACGTAGATTCAATTTTATTTGAGTTGTAAATAAAGTATGAATTACTTTAGCGTTTTGGTTTAGGATAAATGTTTCTCATTACTATGTGCACTAATTATTTGCATCAAGGCACAATTCTTTGTCTCTTTATTGCCCATTTTCGTCTATATTAACTCGTATAATTCCAGAGTAGACTATTGTCGTGATCATCAACAACTCCAAGATATAATAAATCCACGAGACAAAGGGTTCCATAAAAGGGTGGGAGTGAAGACTTACCATTCTCCTTTGCTCGAAATGGCTTAGGGGAGAGAAACAAAGGCACGAATTGAAAGGGGACTCCCGGGGAGAATTCATTTATTTATTCTCTCCGCCAAGACCTTAAGGATCTGAGGGAAGTGAAGCAATGGAAGGGGAGGCAATGACAATATGAAGTATATTTGCGGGCCCTGACGTAATTGCGATTGCTTTCGGAGTATAAAAGGTCGTCTCACGAGATGGTCGGATTTTCCTTTCTCGCAGCTGCGATCAAGGGAACCGAGTTAAATATAATCCGCTCGCAATAACACGATTCTTGTCCTTGGGTGTGACAAATTACAAGGAGATGAGATTATTTTTAATCCTCAAAGCCTATCTTCTTATGAATAATTCAATTTTTTCCAATAAATGCGAAACTATGTATAAAAGCTTAGCAATTTACGTGTACAGTCCCAACAGAAATATCCCTATTGTAATAGTTTCAGTGGATTTGGGATGGAATGCTATCAAAAGGGTGGAAGCGATGTTGCTGCAATAAGCAGTTATCATTTACCAAAAACGCATGCTACTCCTTGTGATATTCTCTGTAGGAATTTCAGTTATGGCCACTGCAATTTCTGCTTAATGGCAATGATAAGTAAGAAGGAAATAGAATGAAGGGTAGCATTACTGCTCACGGTATTATCGTGAGGGTGAACTGAAACTGAAGTACCGCAGGACCCATTGTATGAGACTCGCGGTTCAGAGTAAGCAAAAGTACTCAAATTTGCTTCTTATTATGCTAATTAACTGACAAAACATTTAGAATTTGTCACAACACCTGAAATATTAATACTGATGGCTTAAATAATATAGACTATAAAAATATATTAAGGGTTCAGATAAAGGTTATGTACAAAAGTTAACTATTAGACAAAACAATTTAAATTGTACAGGCAACTGTCAGTATTATTATAGCTGCGATCAATATAAGGAATAATTTTTGAAAGCGCAAATGCTATTAGTTGATGATTGAGAAATCAACAAACTATTGTATAGATATACAAAAATTGTCAGGTAAATTAATTTTTTAAAGTATTTTTCATTAGAATGAACAAAGCCACCTTTATTTTTGAATGGGAAAACTTGTCAATGCTGTGACTTTAGATATTACTAGAAGCCTAAGTCAAATAAAATGTAACAACTTATATGGATCCTATATGTTATTGACTAAAATTTAACTTCCAGATGCTTGACTGTGTTTTAATTAGATTTTTACTTGCGATTTTGTTTCCTAATCACCATAATGTTTAACTTACTTGCTACCTCAATGATGTTATCGCTATAGCCATATTTTCCGAAGGAGTAGATATGGAGGGAGTATGTTATGTCGTCTTAAGTAGTCATGCACCACAATCCACAGCTGTGGTGAAATAATGTTTCCCTGAATTGCATGCGTATCCCAATCGTAGAAGAATTTATTCTAATTACTAAGAAATTCCTTGGGAAACAACTAGAAAAGTAACGCATTACATTTCATATTCCGATGGGCATTTGAAAGAGGAGAAACATATTATATTGCTGATGGCATTATGAAAATTATTTCAAATAATACATTTCGTTGAGTCACGATAATTTAACGAAGGAAACAGAGGTGAAGAATTACAGAGAAAGGTCAAGGATTAATTGCACGACAAGTAGATGAAAGATGTTAGTGCACCTATGAGAGAATAAATAGACTGTCAGATAACAAAATTAATTGGAAAATTTCGTCGTATCAATCCATGGATTGATTACTCATGATGATTAAATACCTGCTAAGTAACTTCGGAAGACACCATATTTACCTCGGTGTTTTTTACGGTTGTGTCACTTTGATTGCCACGGTTAAATTTGTAATTAAAAAATTCAGCTAAAGTTTGCTGAATATTTACCAGGCGTTTAGATCGTGGGTATCCCGTTAAAGTCCTGGCAGAGAATTCGACCCTATTTTAAGCTTGGGAAAGCATTCCACCGCGGTGGGGAGTCGGAAAAAAACGGACGATGAAAAAACTATCAAAAGATTTAGAAATATGTGGGGAAGAAAGCGGCCTCGCATGGGCAGGACGGAGTTTATTGTGTGGAGGCAGTGTGTCGGTGAAAGCACAGCGAGGGCGCCTTCGGGTAGGTGGGATTGGACCCAGAGAAAGGGGCGGATTTAATTTCCATACATATTTGACGTTTTTTTTTCTTGGTCCTTTTTCGAATTTCTCACGGTGTCCAGTGCACCCAGGGCGTTCGATTTATCAAGATTGCGCCGAGCTGCCGTTCCCCCTGCCCGCAGACTCGTTTCCGTCGTCCACGCCGCCTAAAACAGTACCGGTCACATCATGAGCTAAGCGCCAGTTTTTTTTTGGCGTTAAACGCCTTCTTTTTGCTTCCGTTTGGAAAGTTATGTCGCTAACAAGAGCCGGAAAAAGATAGATTGAGCGTTTGTCACTGTTGAACGATCGAAAAGCTTTGAGGTTAGAAGACTTCAAGAGTCGGATTTAGGGATCGAGCACTTCATTTTCGTCCGTTTATAAATTTAAACGAAAAAAGAAAGTTATTGGTGACACTTTTAGGAAGTCAGTGCGTGCTAATTTTATGTCAAATGAAGGATATAAACCAGAAATAAGTGCAAAAATGCGCTGTTATGTTTTAAGAACGAGTTTTTAGCAATCAATTATTTGAAAAGAAATGTTTCCTTGAATTAAAATTTACCAAATTTTTTAACGAAGCCAAACATTTTTTAAGAAAAATTTTAATTTCAAGAATATAAGTATATAGTCCAAAAAATGGCTCATTTATTTTTTCGCCCAATATCGTAAAATGTATTTGTCCAATGATGGATATTTTTATTTTATATGAATATGAATCTTTTACATGAATGGTAGATAAAGTTATTGAGAATATGTGTATCTTCATCGACATAGGTACCTTCATTTCATCAGACAAATATTCCGGCTACATTTCAACGAAATAAATTCAGAGTGTAAAAATCGTGACCGGGAATCACGGTCACGGCGAATGAATTTTATACTCTAAAATTGTTGCTGCATTGAAATGCATGTTAGCAGATGACTCCGTTGAAAGTTACTGTTGCGGCATCTCCCACAGTTTCTTGAAAATTTGCCGGCTACATCTTAAAAAATGGTATTATTTGTGTCAGCTGGAATGATTAGTATTCAAAACCCATTTATTTCTCAACTGCATGAGTTTCGCCCCTTCAATACGATTTATGAAAAAATGGATTCAAAGTTCAGCGCACCCTCAGGAATCTATGAAGAAATAAAATTTAATTTTGACACCAGCAGAATGTCTTTCTTATGAAAAAAAAATTCACTTAAATTTTGTTCCTAATAGTTCATTATCTTGTAAGGTTTTAACCTAAAATACGCTTGCACGGTCATTTTAAGTTAATTGAGCAATTACAGTTGATATTTTGCAAAAAACCTGGGTAAATTTATGGCCATGTTTGTCCATAACTTATTTCATGCGTGATTATCTTGTCGATTTTCACACGCAAGGAGAAAAATAAAACTTTTCCCTGCCCTGACAGAGCTACCCGCTATAACCAGAGAATCTATAGAAAAATGGAATTTAAACAAAAAGAGTGAATGATAACAGGTAGTAACAATAATATAGGAAAAAAGTAGGGCCCTTTCCCTTATTAATTGGATGTTAAGAGATGGATCCGGGAAAAGAGAAGGGTCGAAGGCCTTCAAAGTGAGTGGATTGAGGACAACAGCTTCAAGAGTGGAAAGCAGAAAGAAATGAATCGGGGAAAGATGCAATTGGATGAAGAAGCCGGTTATTAAATCATTAATTTGTGGAAATTAATAGCAAGAATAAAATATAGTATTCTTTATTCGTTCCTAAATTTCTTCATTTTACTTTTGCAGCTTTAAGGAATAAACAATTCGACGGAAAAGTCTGTTGTCCACATCCTTCATAAAATGAGTTTCGAAACTGCGTGTGTCTCCAAAATAGCCTCTTGAATCTCGCTGACAATCTCATCTTAATATTCATAGAACTTTCCCAGATGAAAATTTGGAGAAACGAAGACGGGGTACATACAGATTAGGGAAATAGTAAATCTGTAAAAAAATATAGTACCTTCCTTAATGTACAGCAATTTCCTACTAACACTTTTTAGTACCAGTGGAAATAGGTCTCGTATTTTGAATATTACGTTTTGGGTGACTGTCATGCGTCCCATGTATAATGCATAATATTTTACCTTCACTCCCCCCTTCCGAAACCCTCTTAACCTGCTTCCATTCTTCTAACGGATTCTCACGCGGGCATTTTAATGGGCTCGAAAGTACCTGAAAAATCTCATTTTTTTATTTAATTAGCATGCAACTTTAAAATTGTTTATTATCACAGCTATCCGTAAGTTTGGCATAGCAAAAAAGAACATTAAAGAAAACAAAACTTGTTTTAATTATTCAAAAAGAGTTAAAGAATTGGAAGTACTAAAATTAACATATCGTTTTCAAAGGTACAAACACCATAAATAAAACCTTTATGTTAGTAATGTACTAGTATGTATTTTGTAAATAAATAAATATATATATAAATAAATATAAATATACATATATAGTATGCATACAATACATTAATGCTATGGTATTTTCTATGTTTTTAGATATTTTAACATTTTGATCACTTGAGTATTCATAATCTTTGGATCTCAACAAGTTTTTTTATACATTTTTTAATTTCCGGAATAAACTAATAATTTGTTTTAACTTCCACTTCAAAAGATCACTCCTATGTCAGTTAATAAGGATGTCGTCGGATTTAACGTAGAATTAACTGAATTCTGGGAATGATTATTACCACGGAAACGTGACGTAAAATTTAAAACAAAATTCTTATATTACATAATTAAGTAATATATATATATATATATTGTTTAATATACCATAATTTAATAACAAAACTAGGAGGATAGATATATGGGAGTACATACTAAGAATTAACAGAGATAGATAGTAGAAATACGTCTCTTTTCTTCCGCAAGTTTTCCACGAGCAATCAATTTCATCTAGATTAGAAGTGTGTACACCTATATAAAAACAGAACTGTAACCCCTGTGTTGCTGAAAAAGAGCAATTTTGAAGAAACGTTTATAAATTTAGCCTAATTAATTGTTTTAGTAGTTCTCCACTCATAAACAGTTCAAGCTAACTATAATAGTAGCATTTCACACACTAATTATACTGTATCATTTAATGGAATAAGATGGCTCCGCTCCGTAAATACTTTACCTAAACCCGAATGCATTCTGCCGAATTACAGTTGATTATGGATAGTTACAGTTTATTCGCGAAATGAAGGCATATTAACATGCTATGAACTAAAGAAGCTTTAAAGAGTATTATCTATTTCTATTAACAATTCTTCATATTAGTATTTTCATTAATCTGTCGGCCTTTTGGCGGTGGAGTAACCACCTTGCTTCCTTGGAGGTCGTGGTTTTGATTCCCGCCTAGTAGGGCTTGGATCTTAGTGTTGATAAAATGCTTTTCCTGTAATTGTTCGGCTGAGCCGAATAAAAATGCGTATATCCGGCAAACATAGCACCCGCGCTGAAAATTTACAAGGTCTTGCGTTAGAAATCAAGCAACCCACGGCCCTGGGAAAAGACTGCACTAAATCTTTGCGATCCTCCTTAGAGCCGCAGACCATAATTCTCATCTCTTAGATAAATACATCCAGTCTCGCAGATGCTCCCGCGCCCCGCAAGACATTGCCCCCGCGACCCACTCGACCATCATCTCCTTCTTTCGACTCCCTCGGGCGCCGCCGGTCAGGCTAAGGGCGCTGACGGGAATCGAATGGGGTATGAGAGAAGTGGAAAGAGACGCGAGAGAGGAGGAAAATAGATGCGGCGCCGAAATAAATAAATAAATAAATAAATAAAAGTGATGCGAGAAGAATTGCCGGATTCGCGAGGGCTGGAGTCGTATCATGCAAGGGAGGGGGGAGATGAAAAGGGAACAGGGTACAGGAGTGTGGGGAAGAGGGAGAGGCGGACCGAAAAGGGTGTAGTGGATGCCGGAGGAGGATGGGAGGGTGGGATGGGAGATTCGTTGCGTCGTGAAAGACGAAGCAGACCCCTTGATAAATTGGAACGGGGAGGGGAAAAATTCTGCGAGCGATTGTCGAGAAGAAAAACGAGGCTCGAGGAAATTAATGATCTCGAGATATTCGAATGGAGTTAGTTTGGAAGGAGTGTGTGATGGGGAAGGCGCGGACGACAGGGTTGCGGGGGGAGGGAAGAGGGCAGAGGGAGGAGGGCAGAGAGAAGGAGGCGAGAGGGGGGGCAAATTGCGAGAGGATGGGCGAGAGAAGTGGGCGGCCGCTTCCCACCACCATCCTTTCCTCCCATCCCGTCCGAATATTGTCCTCCGCCGATGCGTAAGCGGTGTCGATTTCCAGGGTCTTGTATTTATCGACGAATCTGAAAGCGATACCCATTCGATAAATCACCCTGGAAGTTGAGTGGTGGAGCGGAATGAATAAAATAGAAAGGGGAATAAAAAGAGGTTGTCCTTTACGGACGCAATTTGAGGGTCTTGAGAGCTTGATGGTGGGGGAGGGAGGTGATGTCGGGGGAATTAGGTCGGTGGGACTCTCCCGTCCCGCCGACCTTCCATTCCCCCAGTTTGAACCCCCCCCCCCGGGAGCGATATCTGCTCCGGAAGCGTGGCAATGGTTGACTTAGGACGCAAAAGGGTCTTTGGCGCTGAAGGAGGACATTCCCGGGAGTACTAATTCCAGAATACAGCGGGAAACCATTCTCTTTGCTCTAAGATGTTCCGATAGGAAATTATAAGTATTTGGAACAAGTCCTGGTCAATATATTGATATTAAACACACCATAACCCTACTTAGGTGTTCCAATAATTTCGATAGCCACACTTTGGATTTGTACTACCTCAATTTTCTTATGTTCCATTTCCTTCTATTTCCTTATCCCTTTCCAATTGGATATTTCCTTTCCAGTAACAATTGAGATACGCAAACTCACATTCACATATAAAATGTAATATGATAATGTATTAATAATATGTTAAATTTTTGCAGAAAGTAACTTTTAATATATATTTACTTCCATAATGCTATCTCTGAAATGTCATCCTATCTTTTACTCGTAGCTTTAAGTTGGCTATTTGTAATTGTCTCAATTTTATTTTCAAATCCTCGTACCTCTTTCTGACCTGTAATTTTCGGCTGGGTGGATGGTTTTGTGGGTAGTTAGATCATTCATTATTGTGATGCATATAAAATTATTTCAATACGCAAGATTTCCTATTACCTGAAAACTTATGAATTTAATGGAGATAAATTTTGTGAAATACATATAATACAGGTAGTGGGCCAGCTAGCAAATGTTATTATGGAAGATAAACAAAACATACATTATTCGCGAGAAAATGTACTCATTTACATGTGTGACATATATTTTCGTCTTAACAGTAGAACGGTATTTTTTGTTTACCCTGTGACTCAACTGCCAAAAATGTGTCTTATCATTAACGGAAGAAAACGATACTCATATGTATGGTCCTGAATGCGGAGAATTCGTACCTTTTCTATTAAAGGAGCATTTTTCCGGATTATTTTTACAAATTATCATGTCACTATGCATGCATACATAGACGTGACTACTACTTAAATTTTAGTCTAATAATTTGACCATAATAAATATTGCCTTGTTTTTGCAATAATAAGATATCACATCTACGCAAAAAAATAGAGCAGGTAGAACAGTTTACATATCTCGGAAGTGTTTTGGACCAATACGGTCAAAGTAGTAGAGACGTAAGGAGAAGAATTGCGCTAGGCAAGGAGGTTTTCTCAAGGAGGAGGAAGTTGATGACGGGGACGTTGAGTAGGGATGTTAAGAAAAGACTCGTGAACACTCTGATATGAAGCGTAGCTATGTTCGGCGCGGAAACGTGGTCACTGAAGCAGGAGGATAAACGTAGATTGGAGGCTTTTGAAATGTGGGTATGGGGAAGAATGAAGAAGGTGAAATTGACCGAAAGGAAAAAAAATAAGGAAGTACTGGAGATGGTGGGGGAGGAGAGGGGTTTGTTGAGAGAAATCCTATGGAGGCAGGAAAAATGAATGAAAAGCGTATTAAGCGGTAGTGGAATGTTGAAGAAGGTAATAGAGGGGAGAACGTTGGGCAAGCGGCGTAAGGGCAGAACAGGATAGGGATGTTGGACGGGATGAAGGGAGGAAATAAGTACATAGAGATGAAGAGAGAACTGATGTAGATTAGGTTGCTGGATTTGGTTTTGTTTGGAGTTACAAAATGTTTATATGATAGTTGTGTCCATCCAAAAACCTACATTAACCGGTAGATTACGTAAAAAAATATATTTCTACGCATTGAAAGCCTTGTATGTCTAGATTTCAAAAGTGTATTCCTTACCCAGTTGATATATATGATCTTTATTCACTCCTCGTACGATATTTAAATATCATATTAGCTAAAGCTTTTTCTATATTGTATGTTTCAATCCGAGGGTTTCAAAGAATAAGAAAGTAAGATAGCTTTATTCCGTGATTGATATTCACGTACCACATATTTATTTTCAACGTCAAATGATTTTATGAATATATACGTAGTGATCAATTTGATGTGTCATAGTGTTCAAATTAAATACAATTTGACACCTCGCGTCATATTGAATTTGTTCCCCTCAATTATGATTAAACTTTCATGTAGGTAAAGTAAAAAGAGGTATATTGTTGCCAAATGCTTTCTTTTTAGGGATCGATTACGCATTAATCCCGATAATCATCGATCACATGGTTTGTTCACATCAAATAGAAAAGTAGTTGTGGCAGGCTTCATAACGCTTTGCCATCATTCCGACTGTCACCTACTCCCGTCTCCGCATTTTGATTGATCACACGAGAGACTTGTCATTCTTTGCGGCAAGAAAATCGAGGTGATAAAGGCGTTCGCTGTCGAAAGCTATGTTGAAAGAGTAAATTGCAATTCTTTTCACGAGAAGGTAATGAATCTCGCAGACTTTTTACGATTTGCGGTTTGGAAGCTCGATGGATAATGAAACGTCAACGCATACGTTTTTAGTGGCTGGAGAGGAGTCATTTACAAGGGAATCGTCCCATGTTACACCGCTGCATTCTCAAGAATATCCACCAATCACCGCGCCACGTCACGATCTTTTACGTGTGATTGATGCCATCTTTTGACACACTCCCGCAGAATGTATGCGCATTTAGACATTTTTTTCCTCTTCATGAATATAAGTTCCTTCAAAGATGGCGGCCAATACGCGCAGCTAGTGTAACAAATATCACTTTCGGTTGTGACATGTTTTCGTTACTTCAGGAGACTTTAACTTCTTATATTTTGAAATAAGGTGACAGAAATGTCGGCAAACAAAACTCAAAATAACCGATAATAGTGCAAGGTATGCATTTACTTTTTGACAATCATTGCTCTTAATAGATAAACGGTTTTATATGATGTTTGTTAAATTAATGTTGAATGACGGTTTGGGTGTTGCATAGGTTCTCTTAGTAAGTATAAAATATTCTTACTTAGTTATGTAGTTTATTTTCACATATTTGATACCATGCATGGTGTAGCGTGGTACGTAACCTTTTCCTAAAGTATTTGTCAACATATTGTCAGCAAAATATATGGTAAGACTTTAAGTTCCATTTTGCCCATGAACAAACAAACATGCCATAACAACCATGGAACACGAAATACAAAAAAATATGACACGTCTGCTGCTTTTGTAGCAATACGTTCATTACCTATTATCTTGATATTGATAAATCTTCCAAAAAGTAGGATAGCTTTTTATCAAACCGCATTAGTGATCTCTCACTTTTAGTTGCCAGCTTTTGGCTTCGAACACTCTTTGAAGATTCTCATAGAAGACCGATTTTCCATTATATTCGCTATAAAATAACTGAAAAAATTATATTTTCGTACTCAAAATGCTAGCGACGCTTCAAAACGTGTTTATAGCTCCAGTAATATTCAGAGATAAAACATTAAAGGGGTTTTTTCAACGAGGTCATGCTGCACGTAACTCATTATATTTTATGTCCAATTATTTAAAACGAGAAGGTTTCACAATTAATGTACCCCATAAATATCCGTTTGTATGATTGCTTTGAAACGCAAGGGTCTTTTCTGATTTTCCTGCCTAATCAAATGAGATCACACGAACCCTGGAGATAATTAATTAGAAAATTTAACGAACTTTTTTACAGTTATCAGCCAGCTGAGGTTCTGTGTGAGCTATGAAAATAGTAACACTATCGTTGGGAACTCTCTAATCCCTACGATCATTATTCGATTGAAAAGATCTCAATTTTTGTTGATACAATATACAATGAATAGCAATAAACTCAATCTGAAAGGGTTTCACTAGACATGCTATGATATCAAATGATTTGCCTAATATTTATTGGCACTGTAACATTAAGTTTTGCTCTTAAAGTTAACTGAAAATATTCATTATTCCAATGTAATCGGTTGAATAATTTTACAAAATGGTTTTAAATACATTTTTAGCCTAGAAAATGCCTAATACTACCTTGATCAAAAAGTTCCCGGAATTTATTCAGAAAATTAAAAGTACAAGTTTATTCATCTAAATCTATATTGTCCCCTTCAAAGTAATCCCCATCGACTGCAACACACTTATGCCAGCGCTTGATCCAATCCTCGAAACATTTTTTATATTCGGTTTTCGGTATGTCCATCAGTGCTTCCTGCGATTTTTCCATTACTTCCTCTCGGCTGCTAAAACGCGTTCCCCGTAATGGTTTTTTAACTCGATTGAACAGAGAGAAGTCACAGGGAGCCAAATCAGGTGAATTCGGTGGCTGTTGGATGGTATTTGTTGCATTTTTCGTCAAAAAATTACGAATAATGATAGCACTGTGCGACGGTCTCGACGCACTGTGCGACGATTTCTGGTCTCTTTCGGCGAATTGCTTCACGCAAACGTCTCACAACGCCCAAATAATACTCTTTGTTTACTGTCTGGCCTTCTGGCAAAAATGCATGATGCACTACACCGTTGTAATCCATGAAAACCGTCAGCATTGCCTTCTTTTTTGACTGAAAACGACGTGGTTTTTTTTGGTCTCGGCTCATTTGGTGAACGCCATTCACTTGCCTGATGTCTGGATTGCGTGTCGTACTCATAAACCCACGTCTCGTCTCCAGTAATGATCCTTTTGATGAATGTGGGATCGGATTCAGCCTCGCAAATCATGTCTTTTGCGACGTCAACACGGTCTCTTTTTTGCATGAAATTGAGGTCTTTTGGCACCAACTTTGCTGCTACACGACGGAAACCCAAATCATTAACCACAATGTCTTGGACGGATCCATAGGCAATGTTCAAGTCCTCCGCTATTTCTCTGATGGTTAATTTGCGGTTATTGACCAACATTTCTTTTACTTTATCAATTTTTTCACCGACTTTCGATGTCGATGGTCTGCCACTGCGTTCATCATCTTCGATTGACTCACGACCACTTCTGAACCGCTCGTGCCACTGGTAAACGACCGTTTTTTTTAGAGAATCGTTGCCGAAACACTTTTCCAACATTTCCAACGTCCGTGCGCCACTAAATCCGTTTTTTTACGCAAAATTTAATACAAGTTCGTTGTTGCAAATTTAAATCCATTTCTGCAATTGTAAAAAATCGCCAACACACACAGAGATAGATGTACTCTTGGCTACGTAACTTTTGCAAATGTCAAGTTATGACACTAAGATTTAAAGGGAATATCAACAACAGATGTACCAATTTAACAAAAAAAAACAGAACTCAAATCGGAACGATGGGAGCGCCACACGGTGGTTATTCCGGGAACTTTTTGATCAAGGTAGTATATCTCAAAATCTTTCTCGATAGCTCAAGTGGTAATAGCATCCGCCCGGCAAGTGGAGAGATCCGGTGTTCAATTCTCGATCGAGGAAAATATTTTTACATTAGTGGTCTGCTTGATTCCGCCTTTTCCACCTCTCCTGTGTTCGTCCTTCTAGTATGTTTCTTTCCCCTTTCCTTATATCTATTTCTATGTGAATGACTATATATGAGGTTTTACACCGAAACCGATTACTTGGGTAAGTATCTCTAATAAAAACTTACATATTACCACGTTGACTGTGATTCTTGATGAGTATAGTTATATTAATATAAATGGTTACAAACGGGTGCAAAGCAGAAAAATTCATACAGTTTTAATATATCCAATCCTTTATATTGAGATAAAGATACGATTTATAAAAAATATGCGAATCTAGAATTTTTCAGTATTTAACCATACGGCCTTCTAAGATAGTAAATTTAAGCTTAAAATATAAATATGACTATTTTTTATTGTTATTCCCAAAACGATTTCGTTGCCACCATTAGCAATCCATTTGATGGAAAAATTTCCCCCTGGTCCCTTGTTTCAAGAGCAAATTCCTGATGAGGCGGACTGCCATTCTACACTCAAGGCAAAATTGGTGTGGCGCATGTTTTAATCGTTACTGACTGTTTTATAGAGAGAACGTTCCTGGATTAAACTTGTGAGATTGTCCGTTTACTCTCACTAAAATTCTGTGAAAATCATCGGTAACCTTAAGATTTCTTTCTGAAAATTGTTGTTGGGCAGAAAGTAAAAGAACCAGAATCTATGTGGAAAAGGTGTGATTTCACTCTGTTTACTCCTCGTCCACTCACTTTTCATCTGGTCTTAAGTCTTCATTGACAGTCACAGCTGAATATTTAATCAGTAACTTGCGCTACTTCAAGGTCTCATAAGGAATGTAGTAAATTATTGAAGATCAATAAGTACACTGACTTAACGGAAGGTTTCGCTGAAATAACTTGGTTTGAAGAGCACTCTAGAGAGCGAGGCAAGAATTACTAGCCTGTATGTTCGGCAGTAGCTGGATGAGTGAGCGTGGAGCACGTGATTGATCTCGCGATTACATACAAATTATTGACCACGTAATCGAGTTATAAATGAGGCTCACACTAAATCACCCATGACGATATGTTGCAGCTGAAGTGAAGGGAATTAAAACGAATGTCCAACTCCTTTGACGAAAGATTAACGTGTATTGAAATCATGTATAATCACAGTACAATATTAAAAGCTTCCGTAGTCTTTTCCCCGATTGGCAGGTGTTATCGAAGAGAAAAGGAGGCCAGGGATGGGTTGGGGAAAGCGTGGATCATATCGACTTACCGACTCTTCTCGGTCAAGAGAAATCGGCAGCATCCCGATCTGTGTTTCAAGGATAATCCCGCCAGGTAAACAGAGAAAATATCCCCTTGTATTTACGTGCGCGTCACCACTTAAGGCTTCGGGGGCAAAGGGTATGTAACGGATTCCCTCGAGTCAAGCGATTGGTTCCCCTACCCTTTTCCATGGAACTGCGACCACTGCTCAGTTAGAGGGGGTTGCAAACAAAAGAAGAATACCCACAATTGCTCCTGAAAGGATAGCCTCGGCTCAAGTCTAGCGTGGAGCACTGCCTTAAACAAAAGTTTTGCATCGATCTCTCCGATCATCCCTACCTTCAGATGTCCTTAATCCTATAGGTGAACTATGGATAAGTATTCAATACCTTCTGTCGTTGTCTTTTACCTCTTTCTTAAAACCGCGAACAGCAGGCTTTTAAACAGCGGAAATAAACCTAAGTCATCTCAGAAAAGTTTCCCAAGAGATTAGTGTTGAGTTAAGTGATTGCTACATAGCCGCACATAATATAGTTTCCCTCCATATTTTAGAAATATATTTTCCTTATTTTAACTTATAAAAAGAGTACTTTTAATGCCTGAGCAATAATCTAATTATATTGAATAATCCCAATATTTTTCGATGAAAACGAAATATCCAATAAAGGTACAAATATACAATCATCTAAATCACAGTAACCCTTTGAAATGTCCTAATAAATTTAAATGCGTCGCAAAAATATATGTCTAAATGCACATCTCATGAGCTAGGGATTCCATTACAATCATTGAAGTGGGAAATCATTATGTGCGTGAAGATAAGGTTAATAAATTCTGAGATAACCCATTGGAATTAGCGTAAGTACTTCAAAGGCTAGCATATTTGTTAGATTATGAATTTACGCCATAGGATTTAATTCTTCCGGCACCACGCAGAAATGGACCAGGCATGAAAAGTAAAATACGGCACAATGCATCAAAGGAAAAGGACAAAGGGCTTATCGCAGAATATGACGCGGAATAGTGGTTGGAATATCACCCTTTTGGGATCAAGAGTTGAAGTTAACGAGCCGTACGCAATGGGACATCCCGCAAGCTTCATTTGTCACCGCGATTCGGACGTCACATTCCGGAATCTAGAGCTATGAAACTGTTTTTTAAAAGAGAGGAGGACAAAGAAGCAGGAAGTAGAGGGGAGATCGAGTGAGGTGGAAGAGAAATATGAGTGTGGAATATAACCCAATGTCCCCATGCTTCCCCGTGGAAACTCCGACCCCTCTGTCTGGTTACGTAGGAGACACCACTCTCGTCGCAACTGCGATGCACTGCTGACTCTGATTACCATGCCGTAATGTAAGTACGTTAACGCAATATCGAACATTGACATGCTTTCACAGAATATAAACCACCAACTCCAGGCATGCGCGAATAAAAGTTTGACTTTAAAGTTGACAGTTTCTTTTTGTGCTCTAGAAATATTTAAGAAATGCCATCAATAAGAAAGAACGGTCTGCAAAAAATCTATCTGCAATATATATTTATTATTTACCATAATTTATCGATCGCATGTTTGAAATATTAAAACAAAAACCTGGAAGAAAATGCTCAATTTATAGTGCTGGAGTTTCAACTACGTAGAAGATGCATATTTTGGAGAGAGAGAAAATGTAGACATTTCTTGCATCTAATTACTGCGATTTTAATATGTTTTTCCAAGAATGCATTATAAATTACCTAAAAATAAACTCTCCACGTAAAGTAACACTAGTTGGTCATTTCTAACTAACACTAACATTGGTCTAAAGGTTTAAGTTTGATTGTAATCAAGTCAACTCAGCATTACCTAATGATCGATTCGCTCTTTGTATTATTTACGTAACATAAAATGTCAAAATTTAAAGCAAGTGTCGATTTATATGTCCATACGCAAATATCAGTCGGGCAGTTAATACTCTTCACTTTGATCTTACATATTATATATTAACCATATCAATGAAAATTTTTTATAAAACACAATTTATTAAATAAAATATGCAATCAATCTCTCATTAACAATTCTTCAAAGGCCAGTTTACGGACTGGATTTTATCAGTAGTCATTCTCCGAAATGACAAAACATTTGAACCGTTGTGAGGGTAATGTTCCGTAAAATCTTGAAAATGGATAATTATTGCTGATACAGACGGTGCTAACACACGCTGAATACTGCACGCAGTCTATGCAGTGGTGAACGGGAATTTCACAAATTAAGGAAAGCTCGCAAGGGAGAAAATAGTACCTTATAACTCTTTCATAAAATCTAGGAAATTTTAAAATCTTAGGTATTGTTGGTAATGTTTTCGCTTTGAATTCATGTTTAAGAGTTTGAATTTATGTTTCGTATATTACACCATAGAAAACGTAGGTTTTGGTGTCCATATTTATTCTCTGGCGTAGATAGCAGGCTTTTAAAGTGTGAGCGTAGGGAAAAATGGGAAAGGTAAAATTGACAGAAAATAGAATCAGCGAGGGAGTTATAGGAATGGGGGGAGGGGATGTGATTGCTAGGAGGAATCCAAAGAAGGCAGGAACGAAGGATGAAAAGCGTTTTGATTAGCAATGGAATTCTGAAAACTGCGGTAGAGGGGAGAAAGTTAGGAGTGAGTATAAGGGTGAGGAATTGGACAAGTATGTTGGACGGAACGAAATGAAACAGGAGTTATGTGGAACTGAAGGGTAGCTTATTCAGGTATTGGATGGCTGTGAGCGTTTTGCTAAGAAAATCAAGGAAATGTGTTGTAATACCATTGCGAAGTTTTTGTCCATCCAAAACTTACGTCAAAAGCTCGAATATCAATATTAATTACTTAACTTTTCATTTACCTTTCCGGTACCATCAAAAGAAACTGATGCCGTATGTAGAAAAATTGGGGATGATAATAAATCAAGTTTTTTTTGGATTTTAACGAAGATTTTTTCATTCAAATATGGTTCCGGCCGAGATTGTCTGAATGATTTTTGTTTTTTATTTAAAGATCTTTATATTTAATTATAAAGATTTATTTTCTTTATAGTACGACGTAATAAAATGATCAATTTCATTGTAATATTTTTTTAAAATGGCTGGCATGCATCTATATCTTATGAAACTGCGGAAGTTTTCACAGTAGCTAGATACCGGGAGAAATAAATCCGATCACATTCACATTCCTACAATTCCTCTTCCTCTATCCAGATACAGCTAACCCGATCCTCCTCCTGAGTTCATCCCTGCACCCTCCCCCTATTCATCCCTTCACGCTCTATCACCCGAATCGTCCCACCCACCTTAGATCACCCCCGCCGCTCCTGACCAGAATCCCATTCGAACACAAGGACAACGCCAAAAGCCCCCGCCCACCACCCCCTTTTCGCATCAATCACCTGCTCGTAGTCCTGTCGGCGGGGTGGTTTGAGAATCCATCTTCCCTCCCCTCCTGCAACCCTCGGAGGTGAATGCACCGCACCCCCGGCAGTAGGAAAAGGGACTCTTCAATCCCTCCCTCTCCCTTCTACCTCCCCCTCCCCACACCCTAACCGATAACCAAACTTCCTCTGCCCTACCCTCCATCCCACTCACTTATACGCGTATTTCCCGCCCTCCGGTAACCGGAGGCCAATGCCGACGCGTCGCGCGCTCTGGGGTCGGGCGGAAAGGCGGAAACTGCGGCCGGAGTACCCGGTGGAAATGGGTTTTCCGTTCCGCGGGAGGGAGCGACTGTGAGGGACGGAAGGAGGAGCGGCGAAGGGATTTTACCGAATGCGTGGGACAAGGGGGTTGGGAAGGACAGAGGGGGATAGGGAAAAGGCTGGGGCACAATTGAGTGTCGGATCGCGCGCCCAGATTCAATGGCCTATGATCTTGCACATCGCTTCGTAATATACGTACGTCTGCGCGGAGTTCGCTCATTCGCGTAATCGCCGCCGATGCGTCTTTGTCGATGTGGGGAGGTTTAATGCTTTTCGAGCGATTGCGCACGGGTTATTGCGTGGAAGGGTTAAGTCGGAGGTATTCAGTCGGTTCTTTCGTCACATTTGCCTTGGGCGTCGTAGGCTAATAGTGTTTTCCGACGAGGGAACTATTTAAATTCTGTGTGACTGTGTATGTGCTAAATAGGGCAGCATTCTTAAAATTAAAATCTTCACATTAGATCATGGCCTATTAATGATTTGTTCATACGAAAATGACGTCTAGTTAACAATAAGTAACCACAGTGATACAACTCCCATTACGGAATCATCCCAGCACACTAGTATTTCATTAGGGCACGCTATTTTACTAATGAAAGAGGTTTTACACAAATTCGCTCAGTCACTGGGAATTCGTTGCACAGCCTTGACAAAAACAGGCATAGGGAAAGCTACTCTTCTTGCAGATAAATGAGAGGAGCTGAGTTTGTATTCCAAAAGTGTGTTTTGGTGGAATTAGCGGTCATGAAACTTACTTCTCTCTAGTGAGGAGTTCATCGCGGCGGGTAATCTTTCAATCTGAGGAGACAGACATAAACCTGTAGATCCGGGTATCCTTTACCAAGAGTAGGTTTATGCCGAATCTGAGCCATTCATCACGCTCCATCAATAATCTAACACTCTGGGTACCACCAATTTTCCTCCTAATGGAACAAAATTACCTATTAGTTAACTGCCTACTAAAAAAAACTAATAATTTCATGAACACGTTCCTATGAGCCAAACTAAAATACATAAAAATAATTACATGTTGGTAGAGATATGAAATTTTCTAATTCATGTTATCCTGTGCCCTCACTTGATGGGTGCAACGATGAAACTTTGAAGCAGAAAATAAATTCTTTTTGATGGAGATGTTTAACAATATAATTAACCAATTAAGGGTAGTTTTCAGTCGATAAAACTACTGCTACGTATGCTCTTGCATAGTTTTCGTAATTTCAATGCCGTTTAAAGTGCTTCTTCGCCATTGTAACATCTCCCAAGCTCTTTAGGCCTTTCAAATTTCACTGCCTTTTATACATTTCTTCCACTCTGTCGGCCGTTTTGAATTTTTGCCTCGCAACTTCCGTTGTGCACTTACCACATTTCAAACTCTTTCATTAGTCATCCTCTCCGTATTTATTTCTTATTATTCTTACTTTATAGACTTATTTTCTTCATTATTATCCCAACCTTCTAAAACCTCTACGCTCCTCCTTTTCGACAAACACCAGGTTTCAATTTCAGGCAGTGAGACGTTCAATATTAAGGTTTAAGCTTATCTTTTACAGCAATTCACTACATTCGCATTCACATGGGAATAAATGTAAGCTAAACGTATAGGAACACACATAAAACGCGAATGCAGTAATATTGGAGAAGGTGAAGTCGATCAGATTACTAGCGCAAAAAGGTTTCCTTGTGGGGAACTTGAACCACAGAACTTCGACTTGTCGGGTCGATTCTTTCAAGAATTTCAGCTAACGAGAAAGGCTTTAGAGATAACGTAAATTACAGCGAAGTCTGCGGGGAGTTTATGCAACAAACTGCGTCGATTCTTTGGCCAGAAGATGATGGATAACACTTCCTTTTAGACAATACAAAAAAATAAGTATACATGAAAAAGCTAGCTACCTCAGAATCAGAAGGTAGGTAGTAGTAGGAAGAAGGTATCAGATAGATTATATTATGATTAGACAAAAATTTAATAATAGCATTGTAATTTCGAAGTTTCCCAGGGAGCGAATACGGAATGATTATAATTAAGTAGTTAAGAAGTATGGTGTTCGCTTCAAAATGATACGGCAGGGGACTGTTTAGAAAATGGCATTATTATTATTAAGTAATTTAGCGGTTAAGGTAGGTTTACAGATGGACACAACTCCAAATAAATGTTTTGTGACTCCTAACAATGTACAATACAGCAACATACTCTATATTAGGTCCCTCTCCACCTATATGTATTTTCTTCCTTCCTTCATCCCGTTCAACACCCCTATCCTGCACCTACCATTTCCTCGTTTGCCTAACATTCTTTCCTCTATTACAGTCTTCAACATCCCACTGCCACTCCATACGCCCTTCATCCATTTCCCTGCCTCCATAGGATTTCTCTGAACAAACCCCTCTCCTTGCCCACCATCCCTAGTACTTCCTCATTTGTTTTCCTTTCGGTCCATTTCACCTTCTCCATTCTTTTCCACACCCACATTTCAAAAGCCTCCAATCTATTTCTATCATCCGACTTCAGCGACCACATTTCCGCGCCGTACATAGATACGCTCCATGTCAGAGTTTTTACGAGTCTTGTCTTAACATCTCTACTCAACGTCCCCGTCATCAACTCCCTCCTCCTTGAGAAAGCCTCCTTGCCTGGCGCAATTCTTCTCCTTACGTCTCTACTACTTTGACCGTGTTGGTTCAAAACACTTCTGAGATACGTAAACTGTTCTACCTTAAATTGATTCTCATTCCATATTTATCGCACTGAACCTCCAATCCACTCAAGCAATGCTTGCAACCCCTTGGCTGACTGAGCAACTAATGCTTGGTCATCAGCAAACGTAACCGATTTCCCGAATTCCCCTCCGACTTTCATTCCTACCTCCAGTTCTCCCCATGCCTCTTTAATCATTTCCTCCACATATACGTTGAACAGCACTGGTGACAATGGGCAACCCTGCCTTACACCTCTTCCTAACACTGCCCATCCGGATTCTCCATTCCCCACTCGCACCTGAGCCGTCTGAGACATGTACAGGTTCGGATTAGTCTCCTGGGCCTCCAATCCATTCCTATTTTATGCAATACACGCATTAATTTTTCCCAATTCATTCTATGAAACACCTTTTCGAAATCTAAGAAACTGGCAAATACGCCCTGATTGTATTCTGTATTCCTCTGGATTAGTGATCTAAATACTACTATGGCATCACGCGTACCTATCTCCTTCCAAAATTCTAACTAATCAACCCCTAAGTAATCACTTGCCTTACTGTCTATCCTTTTGTTGATGATCCTGAGGAAAACTTAAGCTGGGTTGGTTATCAAACGTATTTTAATGTAGTCCTCACATTAAATAGCCTTTATCTTTTTCAGAATAGGAGCCCAACTCTGATTTCACAAAATCTTCTGGCCAGATTCCTTCCTCATACAGGGTTCGTCTGGAAAATAAGTGTCATTGTCTCGCTGTCTTTTTTGACAAAAGGGGAGTCGTCCACTACGATTTTGTATCTGAACGACAAACTGTAAATGCTGCATTTTACGTCCAAGTGCTCGACAGGCTTCGAAAACGAGTCGCCCGCGTCCGACCAGCGATCAAAAACATCTGGCGGCTGCATGACGACAATGCGCCGTCTCACACCGCGCTTGTCGTATCGGACTTCTTGGCCAAGGACGGCGTGGCAACGCTGCCGCACCCGCCCTACAGCCCGGACTTGGCACCACCGGACTTCTTTCTGTTCCCGAGGATAAAGAGGAGTTTGAAAGGAACGCGATACGGGTTTTTGGACGCCGTCAAATAGGCCTTGACGACGTGTCTTCGAGAGGTTCCCGATGATGCCTTCGCGGGAGCGTTCCAGGAATGGGAACGCCGCTGGAACAAGTGTATCGACTCACAATGGTCCTATTTTGAGGAATATTAGCTTAAGATATGTAAAAGTGTAATAAATTTTTTTTCCTGAGGTCAGTACACTTATTTTCCGGACGAACCCTGTAGATACTAAGAATCAGTCCATATAGAGTCCTCTGCCCACATTCTCTAAAACCTTTCATGTGTTCCGTAGGTTTGTCTACCCCCACGGCCTTATTTGTATCATCTACCTTAATACCCTTGCTAGCATATCGTTGAGTGCACATATGTCTCGACCTAAGCTATCTTCCTCTGCGTAATGTTCCTTTTCTATGTGTAACGTTGTCGTCCTAAGCTCCTTATCATAAAGTGCTTCTATATATTCCTTCCATTTATCTTGGATATTTTCTGTGTTAAGTATTATCTTACGCCGCTTATTTCTAACTGTAAGCACAGATCTTCCCTCTTTACCTCCCGATAGTGATTCAACCTTGTTGTAGAGAACACCAATTGTATCTTTCCTCTGTAAACTTTACAGTGCAAGGATATGATAAGTTTATAGAGGGAAGATGCAATTGGTGCGCTTTACAGCAAGATTAAATCACAATTTTGGGTGGTAATGAGGAAAGATCTGTGCTAACATTTAGAGATAAGCGGGGTAAGATAATGCTTTCTTTCTTCCTCCGTCTCCTTTTAAAATGGGTTTCAATTAATGTTGTGGCACATATTTTTTTCTTCGCCACAAGTAGCCCCCCAAACAATGAGATGACACGAAAGTGTGACGAAACTTTCCATTTCCCCTTCAAAGCGACCAATGTCCTGAATATCGAGGCAAAACTCCGTCAAAACCCTCCGCAGAAGGACAAATTTCCTATACCCGCCCGATTAATTTACACAAAAGTTTACCTCACTTGGGATTAATGTGTCCTTTTTTTACTAACGCACCACTATTGGATGAAATCACATGCTATCGCGTGACCGGAGTACCACGCTTACTTAGTAAAAAATTAAAATGAATTGTAATATTACACGCACGACTTACACGTCCCCTCTATGAATACCGAGAGAATTTACAGAAATCTGCTGTTATCCGCGACTGATCTCCTTATTTCTTTCTCTTAAGCTTCCACTCATTCGATTCCGCTCACCTTTATCACTTTGCTTTTCGCTGCCACTCACTGTATCCTCTTCCTACCTTCACTCCCCAGGTCTCTGACAACATCCCCACCCCTCCCACTACTTCGGCTGAATGATTAAGACAACTTCCTCTCCCCTCCAACCTCTGCTTTCTCCTCCGAGCCCCTTATCCTCCCTTGACTCCTTAGATACGAGATGAGCGCGCGCAGGTGTGTGCGTGCGTGCGTGTGCGTGAGTGGAGTGGGCGTGGCGTTTGACGTCGAGTTGAAGGGAGGGAGTAAGAAGGGACACTGTTCCCTCAACCCCTCTCCCGCCGCTCCAATTAGACAAAGTGGCCCGGGTTTGGAGAATAGAGGAAGGGGGAGTGTAAAGATAGAGGTCGAGGGTGGGGAAGGGGGGAGAGGTTTGAATAGACCGGGGAGAGAGGAAGCGGGAGAGATTGAAACTTGAGCCCCTCTCGGGGGGATACGGGATTGGGAGGGGACTAAAGCGGACGAGAGGGAGGGAATTTGGGATATAGGTAGGGATGGAGGAGGAGGGAGAACCATTTGAGGAAGCGGCCTGGGTTATGAGGAGGCGGAGAGCAGTGGCTGCTTAAGGGGATTTGGAGAGCACAATGGGGGTGGAGTGGGCCACGGATATTTAGGCGTATTTGGAAAAAGAGAAGATAAATAGAGCAAAATAGGACCGACGTGGAGATGTTTGGATGGATGAGTGCAGAAGGTGTATCTCTAGTGTGCGTAGTGTTGAAGGAGGTGTGCGAGAGAGGACGGAAGAAGTGTTCATGTATTAGCCGGGTTTTAAGTTGACTGGCTGGGAAGGGAAATGGGCGGAAGAGGGGGTAATTAGATACGACGTCTTGACTCGGCTGCAAGTGTTTTGAACTCCAGTAGTCTTTGAGCTGGGAGATTAGCTCCGTCGACTCCAATCCTCTTCATGTGGTAGGACGGTTTCGATATCCACCTACGTTATTAGTTTTAAAACATTTTTGAGTGCATAATGATGCAAAGGGATGATGAAAATGGCTAAGCAGAATGCATTGTAGATAATTGCGAGACATGGAAATTACATTAAAAAATAATTACTATTGTAAAAAGTCGACGCAGCAGGTTTCCGGTTCAAGATGAAAAGTATTTTCATAATATCAGAAGTATTTCTGAAACTTATGAAGAATTAAAGTGGCTGTAAGTAGTCGTCCTAAACATGCAGATAAATATTTGTGTGACTAATCGTGATGGTAAAACAAAAAAAACGGATTCCTATTCAATTTTTATTAATTTTTAACTGATCACATTCGGAATTAATGTCATTTTAATGTTGAAAACAACCATAAATATAATAAATTAATAAATATTTTATGAATCAAAACCAGTAGAAATAGAAGAAATTAGTATAACATATTAAAATCCCTAACTTTGTTCACTTAATAAGGTATCACCCTAAATGGCATAAGTCAACTGAAATGATGAAATTCAGCCTCTTGTGTGATTATAAATGTAGATGAGCTGTTTTCTTTATCGGGAAGATGGATAGAAAATAAGATAAGAAGAGAGTTGAAGTTGGTATTCTACTTTTTAGCCTTGCTCATGAACTGACGAAGACTGACCAATGATATATTCCTTTGCCTCTCCTAACAGAATAAAACCAAGTATTTAGCACTACATTAAACCTTTCTACAATTCCGTATACTTCTTTTCTCTCTTCAAAAAGAACTATTCTCCCTCGCCTTCCATTCCTTCTTCCTACCACTCCTTCGCTTTCTAACTTTCTCCCATTTACCATAACACAATCGTTGGTATCATATTGCCAATCAATATGGTATGCATCGCCATATCCTGCCTCCTTTGGATTTCTGCCAACAATCCCCTCTTCTCCTCCACCATGCCAAGCACTGACTCGTTTGTTTTAATTTCATCATTCTCCACACGCACAATTGCGAAACTAAATGTATCATCTTGCCACAAATGAATATTATTGCGCGCCGTAAAAAACCTCGATCCATATGTTTTAATGAGAAATTTTCAAAAGGTTTTACTTAAATCCTGTCATAAATTCCCTCCTTATAAAATAAACATTGCATAACGCAATACGTTTTAGCTTATCCCTATTGAACTGGCCATTTTATCCAAAACTGCCAATATAGGGAAACTTAACACCTACTCCAAACTCAACACTTCTCCGATTTCAACGTTTATCTTATTCGTCTTCTTTCTGAAAAACCTAATAGCCAATATATTGTTTACACAGATTCTAATCTAATAATCATGTAACCAATTTTCTAATATTCTCAGCAATGTTTTTAACCATTTGGTTTACTGGTTGAATAAAGCTTGATCATCCGTAAAAAAACTGGTATTATGAATTCTCCGTAGACATCAACTCCTGTCGCCATCTCTTCCTATATTTTTTTGCCATCTTTTCAACGTATGCGCTGAAAACCACGGGTAGTAACTGCCAACCCTGTTAAATCCCTGTTTCGACCACTGCCCATTCCGAATTTCGATCATCACTCCCACTATCACCAATTATCGAACCATTTCTTTGGCATCGATCTCTTGTAAAATATTAGAGCTTATTGTTGTCAGTAACATCGTGAGATTTATTGATAGTAAGAAAATAATAAGCCACAACCAATACGGATTTATAAAGAGCAGATCTTACGAAACACAATTAGGTCTTTTCATTCATGATATACTTAGATCGATAGAAAGCAACAAACAAGTCGACGCAGTATTCCTATTAAAACCACAGGTATTGCAATTTTCCACTAGATATTTTATTTCGACACTACCGGTTTCGATGTTTTCACATCATCATCAGGTGTGATATACACCTGATGATGATGTGAAAACATCGAAACCGGTAGTGTCGAAATAAAATATCTAGTGGAAAATTGCAATACCTGTGGTTTTAATATGTTACGCTTCCACCACATCACGCCTGAGACCTCATCATTCGGCAGTATTCCTAGATTTCAAAAAAGCCCTCAAGCCCTCCTAGATTTCGATATAGCCCTCAAGCCCTCATTATAAATTGTTACTCAAACAAATGCTATGGAATCAATGAGAAACTTATTAATTGGATTAGAGAATTCATGTCAAATGGCAAACAAATAGTATTGTCGTCGATGGGTTGTGTCCAACGGATGTGACTTCGGGCGTCCCCTAGGGAAGTTTAATAGGGCCTCTTCTTTTCTTAATATACATTAATGACCTAAGCGCACACGTTAGTAGCAAATCTCAGGTTATTTGCTGACGACGCGATGGTATACAGGGAAATAAGGAGCCAACTAGATCGCAAGCTACCCTCTAGAAACCCCTACCCCTATAACCAGTAGGAGGGTTCAATCAAACATTTCCTTCCAGGGTTGCTCACAATTATTTCAAAGAATTGACATGCCCTTTTTTATCCTCCTCTTGATTGATTTGCTATAAAACAGATGTTAATATTGAAGAGGTTCGTTAGTTTGACTGGTACCTATGGTAATAACATTCCATGCACCGCCCGCTCTATTCTCACTTTGCTTTTTCCTACTATTTTCTAAAATACTTTTCCTACTTCTTGCTGTCTATGTTTCTCCCCGGTGAATGGCAAAGAAACTGAAAGACGTTTTCACGCGAGAAGCGAAATCAGAAAATTGGATTTTTTCTCCCATTCGAAACCAGTTTAACATCTTTAGAAGAATTTTCAAGACCATCAGAGGTATATAAAATTCCAAAAATGTATCTAGGACATTTGAAATTATTACGCTCACGGCAGGACAACGAAGGATTCAGGCTCGAATCTCGATTAAGGTGAATAGTTTTTAGAATCTGAAGTTGTTGCTCTGTAATAAACATTTAGCGGATGACTCTGTTAAAAGTTACTACCGCGGTAACTCCGCGGCAGGAATTTGTCAAAAGTGAAGCACCCCTAGTGTTTAAAGTTGACTTTAAGCCCATGGACTGTGGCACGTGGGGCATTTGCATTCTACTCCCTCATCGATTACGTTCCAGTCTCCTAAGGTTTTCTTCCCTTTTCTTTCTGTTCCCGGCGTAATGCCCTTTAAGAGATAATTCATTTTGCTATCGCAATCCCTTTTAGCAAAGTGGCGTTTTGCGGTACTCCAAAATTTTCCTACCCATTAGTGTATTTTTGAAATTCCAGAGTCACCCTCATCGGCGCAGAGTTCCGTCGCTTTGTCGTACCACTCGATTCCCCGAGAATTACAGATACTATTCTATTGCTCGGCACCTCTTTCTTCAAAAGTGTCCAATTTTAGCTCTTATCATTTAACTTAATAATAAATCTAAATATATTCCACACATTTCTTCCCTAAGATTCTTTCTTATATTTACTGCTCAAAATCATCTGGTATTTGAGGTCTCATTTTCAAATAGACTGCCAACTTCTGTGATGAATCTTCTAAGAGAAATCTATGTCAAGAATAAGTCTACCTCGGGAGCATTTTCCTCGAATTTGTTCCACCTCTTTAGTAATAAAAAAACGAAAATTAAGTATGTAATACATATAGTAGTTTGAAAAAAGGTACTAGCTATCTTTCATATCTCAGTAATTAAACAATTATTGTTGTTTTTAACAATGAAATGAGTGGCATAGCAAATATCACTGCATCATATGAAGGAGGGCTTTAAGGTAGGGTATCTACAGATTATTGGCGGCTTAAAAGGTCTCGACAACCATTCATGGATATCCATAAAATTGGTTTATATGATCCCTATATACTCCAAACAATGCAGCTTATTTGACATGAATGCTAATTCTCTGAGTTCCTAGTGGATTTTGTAGCTAATTGCAAGCTTATGACATGACATAGCTTTCGTAAGTCATGATCCGCAAATCCAGCTAAATATGTTTTACATTGTGAGGGAAGCGTACACAATAGAGCGAAAAATAAAGACCACCAAAGACTCAAAAATATGGGTGGCGAAAGGCGCTGCACCTAACGCTACCTAACGTACCGCTAAGATTATATGGAAAGTACATTATGAAGTTAAAAATGAAGCCAGTACAAAATTGAACTTTAGCGTAAAGTGAAATGCTTCTTACTCATTTTTTCTTGAGTGCATCCATGTGAAATATAAGAGGTTAATGGGGGACCAAGGATCCTACTGTTTGGTGTTTATATGGTTAATAGTGGTACAACCATACTCTTCAAAACTTTCTAGGATTTCTAAGGGTAATATATAAAAATAAACCCGAAAATCAGAAATAGATTGTACATTTCAGTTCACATGATTTTGAAATTAAGGGGTGAGTAGGTATTTAAAAGCACTTTTAACTTGATTCACCATTTCGCTAATATTTAGGGTACACTTAATAGACATTGCCAAGATCACTGTAAAGAGACTAAATTCCACAGAAGGCAGGGTAGATTTTCTCTTCTGGGAGGTGAAAATAGAAACAAAACACCTCTCAATTTCTCATGAAAAAATGTGTTAATTATACAATATGGCCCTATTAAATTCGTATAAGTAATACATTTCAATCTTGGAAATTAAAATTGTATCTTTTAATCTTTAGAATCTAGAATCTAAATTTTCATTGCTGAAGAATCGAGGTTGATTTAATTGAAGTTGCTCGATCAACTGTTCCAGGTTTTTTCGATGTTTAAAAACTGTATCCCTCAGCAACCATACATTTTAAATTTCTATTTGTATTTTCACGCCACCAATAAGACAAAATATTGGCTAAAATATAGCTCGGACAGGTCTAATTTAGTGACCCTAAAATGTAACGGTCACAGCAGAATAACAACGACAAATATCTAAAATTTTAGATTTTATTCATTTGAAAGCATAGTGTTAGAAAGAAACCCTGAAATCGATTTACAGTTAGATAGTTTTTGGAAAAACATTTGGAAAAAACGCTCTTTGGCTCAATTAGCGGTAAATTCGTTCTGTATGAAGTGAAACCCCTTTGCTCTCCTCATTTGCTACACATTTTATTGAACGTTTTATTGCTTTGTATTCGTGTTGAAAACATTTTAAATACGTTTCAAAGGAAAAATTTAGTCGGACCATCGCACATCATGACCCCCTTGACTATTGGAAAGTGATAATAACTTTTGTTTTGAGTATTTTTTCCTCTGTGTCCTCAATGAACACCATGGATCGGTGAACACTAAGTATTTGATAGGGGCAATGGAATGCCACATGACGAGTTTCATCATACGCTTCCGATTCAAACGGAATTTTATCCAGCATACGTACTTCCGATGGTGCAATACAGCTCAGCATATTCTCTACAGAGCGCGCTGCAAATGGCCCTGCGGAATACTCATCGTTGCAGGCACGGTTGAATGGTTTCATTACTGATGCGTTTTTGTGCTTAAATCTGGTTAGCAATGGAAGCAATGGTGGGGTGTTGTCTCCTCTCTTGCTTATCGGCGCGCTGATGATTGGATGAGCGACATTTGAGCCCCAAAGCATTGTAGCTTTTGAGCATTGCCATGCAAATTTGATTCGTAGTTCATGTTCATTAAATTTTTAAGGGATAAAAATTCGATTCTTTCGTTCACATATTGATTATTAATTTCAATTGTCTTGATATTTACTTTGAGAAGTACATTTAGGTATTCCTGCCATTATATTAAAAGTGAAAGTGTAGTTGAAGAGGGATCAGATTAATTCCAGAGAGAGTTTTTCTCGGCCAATAGCATTTTTATACGAATGGCTTAGCCCTAACTCGATTACTTAAATAAACTGAATTGCTATTGGGGACCCACTAACCTCTTTTTTAAATGAATCCATGCTTCTTGACTACGACGTAAGAGAAATATTACATTTCCACGAGCATAAAAATGAACCAGCATAAGGGAGAGTTTTAGAGAAAAAACCGTATTGTGCTATGAATAGACTAGTACCTGAATGGAAATGCCATAATAACGTGACACGCAATCTCTACACGTACATGTGAGCCAAGAAATGAAATCTCTATCCTTTCTCAACATTTTTTAGTTTTATTTTATCGTGGAGAAATACCCCTAGCACCGGTAATATAAAAATGTAGAAAGTCGAGTTTGTTAATAAAAATATTTGTTGAGATCAAAGGTTTATTTTCATCAATAAGGGGCCTACTGAAACTGACTTACAAATTAATGACGACCATTCCTTCAGAGAGGCTTACTCTTGTTTGTAATTTTCATTTAAGTATTTTATAGTTTCTTGAAACAATTAAAGCTAGCATCTTGTAATACTCGGATATCATTTGAGCTATATTTCAATTTGAACCATATTATTGAATATTTCCTTCTATCCAATTGTTTTTCCAGACAAAACCTGCCTTAAACTGTACACAACCTCTTAAATAAAATACATTTTTGGTGAATATTATCAGCCTCATATTGCGTCATTCACGCATTACGTACTCGTACATCGGATCAGTGGGCGTCGCCTGTAGTGTCACTTGCTTTCCTCTCCCCGAAAGGACTGCGGAAGGCCTCCATTTCCATTCAAAACGCAAACGTCGCCCGCTGCACAACTGCCAGTGAATCATTTCCCATCACTAATACCGAGGAGAGCTGGATTGGTGTAGGGAAGAGAGAGGGGAGGTTGTCGGTGACCTCACCTTGGGCGCAAGACACAAAAAAGCACTCATGCCCGCGTCACTCGTCGAAATGGCAGCATGCGTCAGAGGTCACATTCAGGCCCGACGCGTGGAATAATGTCTCCTCGGGCCCACGAAGTGTGTTTTTGGCGTGGTACTTGATTTTCGCCATACGCATTTGATTCCGAATGGTGTTCAAAGAAAAAAGCTTGGAATCGAATGGCATACTGTTCACGGTGCGTGGAAGGGGAAAGAAGAAAAAGACCCTCCTCCATTCCCCCTTACCCATTAGGGATATTTTCGCGAAATGACCGCGTGTTCGGCGAGTCGGGAGAGCAAGCTCATAAAGTAACGGGTCCGAGTTTTCTCCCTTGCTTTGGTGGCGTGGTTCACTGTAATTGAGTTGTTTGACATCCAGGTGTTTGCATGCCTTTGAGTAACCGAGACGAACTTGGTGGCAATGAACTTCACGCCGAGGACTTAAAAATAAGGAAGTAAAATATCTATCTCATAATGGAGGATTAGTTGCCTTGCGGTTTCGCCATGCGTTAATTTATTCACTTGCTCTCCTCATTAGGTAATTAAATACATGCATTGATTAAATATATTAACCAATGTTTCATAATTCCCTGAAAATACCCGTCAACATGATAAATCTTGAACTAGAAACAAAATGGTGAATCCAAGTTAGATTGAAACACGTTCACTGCATTGTTGATTGCCAAAAATGATATTCTAATGCTACTCTTAAAAACCTCTTAGGAATTCATGAAATTAAAACATTTAAATAAATAAAAATCCAATTCTCAGTAGTTCTCTGCGTAAAAAATACAATACAAATATTCTTATGTGTCTGAATATGTGCCTACGCACACATACTTATAACACAGTTTTAAACCTCCCCTAAGGTGTAATATCTACCGTACACAATTGCATTTTACCCCAAAAGAAATTTTTATGCACCGGTCCATGTTCCTATCATATGGTATATAGTATATATATATAAGGAATACTATGATTATTTCAGCGTTATCGCAAAATTATGGAAGTCCTAAACTTAGCGAAACAAAATTAGGTTGAAAAACGTCTCCTTACAACCAGGAGGGGCGAAGATATGCAAGCCCGCGCATTAATTTGGGGGAGATCGGGATGTTCGGGTTCTTACTTACTGGCTTCCCACCCAGGTTTGCATCCCGGAGGTGACATATTTTTGTCAAAGGTATCCCGATCCCAACTTTACACGAGGTGCCTTGTGGAGAGTACTTTGAATGAGAACGCCGTCCGTCGGATTAGCAGCTAAACTGCAGACTCATTGGCGCTTTTCGACAAGAAAAAACTAATGCCGACGCCGGGTTTCTCTCCATCCTTCATCATTTCCTGTTCTAATGGCGCAAATGACCTTAGCTGTCGGTCGCCTCACCTAAAAGCTACTACTACTACTTAAATTTGGCTCCTCTCCAAGGCGATGTCCGTTTGCCCGCCCTGCCAATGCATCACAGCCTCCGCGAAATAACGCCAATGACCTTAATAATTCGCCCCCATACTCCACCGCTCACTAGTGGCAGCATTGCCGCCGCCATCACCTGCCCCGCGAGCCCCACCACGCCCGGAGCTCCACCCTACCCAGAGCCATCCGAACGAGCGCGTGGGGTTCCCCGGGGGCGACCTGTCGCACGTCGTCGCCGAGATGGCAGAAGTGAGCGAGAAAGCCTCCCCCTTTCCGTTATCCCCTCACTGCCACCGCGCGACCTTCATCTCGCGTCTCCCGCAGGAGATTGTCACCCTGAGCTGTTCGGGAATTGCATCTAGCAAGACTATCCGTTATTTATTTCCCCCGCTGATGGGGTTTCGGGTGCGGTGACGTGCAGCTGATTGAAACCCCCAAACGGCCCGCTCTCGCAACGGCTTCGCCGCGCTTTCGGGGGGCTGTTCAGGATATCCGCATGGATGGAGGGGAGTTGATTGCGTGTGGGGAATACCCTCCCCCCTCTCCTTCACCCACCCTCCCTCGTGGGATGAAGGAGTCTCCTTCGTCTCAACCCCCATCTCCAGGGGAAGGGAGGGATTGAGCAAGATTGTGGGGGGACCGTTGTGATTGGGAAGGGGGTTGTGAGAATTGAGGGGGGTAAGGGAGTGCGTAAGAGGATGGATTTGGAGGATCGGAGACAGCTCGTTTGCCTGTTTTGGGATTTCGTGTCGATTGATGGAGGGGGTCAAGTACCAGTGGCAAGATTCGATAATTATAGTATAACAATATTCTCAAGGGTAGATTCGTACCCGTTAATAAATTTCTAAAATTCTAAATATATATCGTACTTCCATCCTTTTGGCCTTAGATCACGGCGTTTGTATGCGTGGACGAATTTAATTAAACTGAGATATCATAAATGATCAAAGGGATCTATTATATTGACCCAAGTGTTTTAGTGCACCTGGGAAGGACACGGCAAACATGGTTATAAGTTCTTAAAATGGTTGATATGTGGCTAAATGTGTCACAAAATTTAATAAAGATTTAGTAAAATTATCATTGATGCCTATGAAATTACCACTCACGTGAATACATGCGTATGTAAGGGAAACGTTACCACTCAAATATGGCATGAAATATAATAAACTAACAATAATACAATTGAAAAAAAGGAGACAAAAGCACATGTAAAGGATTAAATTTAGTTTAGTGACGGAAAATAGTGATATTCCTGCGACAACATTTTTTAATTCAAATATCTGACGTTGCTAGTTTCACTTTCGAGGGCTGCTCATCTAGGAGGATTACTTGACTAAAGAGTTCTTTAATGCTACACCTCATGGAATCAACAAGGAAATGCTTACGAAGCCGCTTGCTTGAAACATGAAATACACAACGCTCCACACGCAGTTGCATTTGAAAGCTGCAGTTCCATTAAAAAATCTCCAGAGTACGATTAAAAAAAATATGATGTTTTATATTTAGAGATAAATTCATGATATATCGATATATTTCTTATGTTCCTGGTGTTAATCCTGAACATATTGTGTAGGTACAATTTTACTCTCAACTAACTTAGAATTAGAAAATTAAATTCATGAAGTTGATAAGTTTCCGTTAATCACTTTATTGGATGAATAAAACTGACTCACAATGAGCTCTATCTCAATAGCAACGAGCTCTTCGAAGCAATTAGTATCTACTTGTTTAGAACACGATTTCGCAGAATATTAAAAGCAGGAATAATACAGAACACTGAGATTATATAGGATAATAATATCTAATGAAGATCTCAAATAGCTATATGATTATCGTAAGTGAAATACACGCCAAATCTAAACCCTGTGCATAATTTGTATCCCGTTCAAATCACACAACGATATACTTGTACGACAGGGGGTTAGATCGTGAGTTAAACAAAACAAATAGAGAAGAGCCCCGTTGCCAGAACACATGAACGATGAGTATCATTAAATCCACAGATTACAATTTTTAACCATAATTTTTTTGAAAAGTGCTACTCATTTCTACTCATTTTATCTTTTCGTGTTTGCAAGTCAGAACTAGTAAAACTGGCAACGAAGTCATTCTTAAAAACATAAGCCGTTGGCTTGGGAAAAAAATTTATTTGGTAAGAAATGATACAATGACAAAACCTGTACAGCCATCTTAGTAAAAAGTAGGACGGAAAAATTTTAAAAGCGCAAAAAGACCAAGTGCAGTTCCGTAACCTACAGAATGAGAACGAAAAGGAATGAAAAAAAAGAAAATAAAAAGAAGAACGAACAGTATTCTCACTTGATTAGGCATTCTGTGACTGAACTTTACTTTTATATAATTAATTGGATTAAGATTAGGGTTTTACTTTAACAACCTTTGATTGTAAGGATGAAATCTAAGGTTACTGAAAGAAATTTAGTAGCGCTAAATCCCTTATGCTACAAGCTATGTGCAAAAATAGCAGATAAATACTTACTCTTCTGTATTTTCATAAATCCATGTTCGTCAATACTGATGATATTCGTGATATCGAGCCTATTCAACGAGGAACAAAAAACAATTCATTGTAATATCACTGTCCAAGGACATACGAACAATATCAATTATTACCTGGAAAGACTTAAAAAAATTTTTTTATGCACTCGGATGTCTTCTTCCGCTGATTGATGTCTTCAAAATACTACCCATGATGACATTGTTTGCTGTTTTAATACGTTTCATTCTTTGTAGTAAATCTCTTAACGATATACTGTAGCTTTCAATTTACTCGTACCTCTACAAGAAACTAATGGCAGAGGTCATGGTAGCAGAGGAAGAATTGGGATTGGTAGAGATTTAGAAGGGAATGAGACAAGGTTCCACGCGTTTCCCAGTATTTTTCAATATAATGCTTAGAATGTGTTAGGGGTCAATTAAAAATACTTGAGCAGGGAAAAATGACGATTAGTCCATTTAGCCTTGCATATAATAATAAATAATGAGTCAGCCACGCGGTTTCAGGTTTTATCGACTGATGTACAGGATAAATTCTATCGGCATTGGATTAAAATTAACAAAAAGACAACACATTCTTGAGATTAAAGAGAAGTAGGAATGCTAAGTTAAACATAAAAATACAACGGAATGAACTAAAATAAACCAAAGCGATTGGAGCAATGTGAACATTTGGGCAGTATTTTTAAGGAAATGGCCATAGTAGTGGGGGATTAAGAGAAGCCTGACGTTAGCAAAAGTGAAATTTAGAACGAAGAAAATAATTGACGATAATTACAAAGAGTAAAAATGTGGAGAGAATATTATGAAAGAATTTAAAAAGGAACACATGACATTATGTGTGCGGGGCATGGTTCATAAGGCTGGGCATAAATTGAAGGATGAGTATACATTGAAGGCTTTTCAGACATGAATGTGGCGAAGATTGTAGGAAAGAAGTAGAACAGAGAAGAAGGCAAGGTGAGCTGATATGTTTAGGGAGTCCGGTGAAGTGAATAAGTTACTAGAGGAAATTCAAAAAAGGCAGGGAAAGTGGAAGGAGTAAATATTAAAAGTGGTATTCTGTAAGCCGTGAGAGAAGGGAGAACTTAGAGCAAGCAGGTTAGAGGAAGGAGGAGTGTAGGAGTTTTAGAGAGCATGAAGGCAGATAAAAGTGACGAAGAAATACAAGGAAATAACGTAAATTAAAGAAAGAGAGACCTTGAACGATACTTAGAAGTAAGTAGCTGTTGAGACCCATCCAAAAACTACTTTAAAATAGCTGTAATATTTCGAATGTAGTTTTCCACATTCTCTACAGGCTCCGTTCATTCGCAGATATTTTTTTCCAAATCGCTCCAGATAACTTCCTCTCTCTGCGGTGCTATTATAATTTTTCCATTTTATCTTTCTTTTAGCTACCGCTACCACTATTTTCCAAACTGTTTCTCAAAATCCTCTATCCTACTTGTTTCCTTCATAATACAATCTCTTGGGTATATGAGGATATTATAATGCGTCGTGTTTCATGTGAATTGTTACTCCACCACTTGATCCCTCCATTCTTTACGCCTGATGCATAAGCTTTATTTCATAAGAGATTCATTTGTTATCACAATCCTTTTCCCACTGATAATATTGACATGACTTTTCCCATGTAAGACTATTCTTCTATTCATTTAGTTTCAACTGCTCTAATTTTTTCGAGAAAATATTGGATTTGGCTTTCCAATTTTTCAAAAAGAATTTTGAAGTGGATTATAGTAGTAAAATTTACGGAAGATGAAGTTTTAGTAGGCCGGTCATTCATTGGAATAAAACAAAAGCTGAGCAATATTCAGGTTCAATGAGTTAACCTTTATGAAATACTAATGTTGATACAAAATTGCAACAATTCACTCAGGAGTCGGTAAAATATAATGACTGAATGAACAACGAAAGCTTTATCATAGGTAAATAACAAATGTAATCAAATTCCCGCCAGCTTTTACACCTGATTTTTAATTAACTTTTCACCATTTTCTTAACCGATAGAAAAAAGTCCATTTAAATTTCTTCTGTCTTCTTTTTTCCTTACAGGTTTACCATTCACGATCCATCGATTGACTAAACAATGGGTCTTAAACAACACCCTATTTGTCCAGCCCGACACTTTGTCTGCTATGCTGCGCTACCTTTCCTGTGTTATCAATAGATTAAATTTTCCATTCCAAGAATGAACCAGAGCCATTCCAAGTGCAAGGGTTGTTGCGTACGAAACACTCATTCGAAATGATAACGGGGGATGTTAAATCGGTTCAATATTGCTATCTGCATTATGTAGCTTCAAATATGGCGACATAACATCATTAGAGGGCCCGATTATCAGTAATGCTAATTATGTTTTTTTGAAGTATATTTGTATTTTTCCAAGAATATTATTTCGAAGATCATTGTTAAGTTATCTGTTGATTTGTTTGGAAAACATTGGTCGTTGCTGGTTGAAGTACCATTATTTTCATGCTTTGAATATGATTCAATTGTTTACTCATATTTCTGGAGAAGTAAACCTGAAACTGCAGTGATTACAAAGTACCCGTATTTATTACATACCATACATTAGTTGTTATGGGAATGACTAAAGATAGGGATGAAAGCCGGGGTAGAACTTATTAAATCACTTAGATTTGCGAACATTCAACCTTTAATTAGGTATTCAGCCAAGACCTGACAATCATTTCATAGTGTATTAACAAAGAAGTATGATAGGTACCGAAAAAGATCAATGTAAAAAACAAAGTTTAGGAGATTTTAAAGAAACAGAAAGACTAATTTGATCGTTGAATTGTAAGAACAAAAACTAGAGCAGTTTTTATGTCTCAGAAATGTTTTGGGGCAAAATGGTCAAGTACGGAGAAGAATTGCGTTATGTAAAGAGATTTTCGTAAGGTGAAAATTGACGACAGGGACGTCGAGTAAGGATGAAAAGAGAAGACTCGTTAAAACTTTGATATGGAGCGTAGTTTTTACGGGGAGAAAACAGTTTCGTTGCAGCAAGATGATAAGCGCAGATTTGAGACTTGAAATATGAGAGTGGAGAAGAATGAAGGTCAAATGCATGGAAAGGAAAACCAACGACGTACTAGGCATGACAGGTGAGGGGATTAGGATACATTGAAATCGTATATTTTGGAAATCGCACTAGATCCCATTACTAGAAACATTAACAAAATTTGCTACTGAAAAATGGGAATAAGATCTCATGCTTTACTAATAAAGTCAGGGTTAGATCTTGGTTAAAATTATACGTATGATCAAAGTATTTCCAATAGGTTTGAAAAATTATAAAATAAATAATTTCGTTGAATGTTACCGTTCGAAGTAATATTCTTTGAAGAGGTCTGAGAAAGTGTCTTCTAAAGTTGCGTAAAATATTGTATAAACAAAAAATATACTGAGTGAAAAATAGAGGAATATAACTAAGAATGATATACTGAAATAATTTATTTCAGTTAATCGAATGAATTACATTATTCTTTGCAAGTTATGATACATTTAAATAAAAAAATTGCGAAGAATATCAAAAGAAATACTTTAACATGTAAGTTTAAAATGAAAAATAGTTTAGATCATAGATATTCCGTCCCTCCTTTACTAATGATTACTACAACACGTCTTTACCCTTAAAAATACAAATTAAAGAATAGTTAGAAAAACATGTTTTCTTTACCCATGGAAATATTATCGTTACATACATGCAATACGTGAAAAAACTTTGCGGCAACTTTTGCTTAGGACGTAAATGAAAACTATTTAATTTTAAAAATTCAACTAGCTTGAAATGCCATGACATATTATTTAGCCAGAATATTTTCTAAAAACAAACAGTAGTGGTAAAAAAAAATATCTGAATTTCATAACGTATTTTGGATCAACATATGAGAGTAAAAAATTGTAAAAAAGATTACGCGATAAACTTGGTTGTAAAATGCCATTACAAGAATAAATGGAGCTTACACAGTGATTTTGAAGTGTATAGATTAAAGGAGTCGCAGAAGATAATTGAGAAAAATCATTATCCCGTTATAGTACAGTTCGAAAGGATAAGGGTGTACGCCTATGTAGAATGAAGTGCATTGCACTATCTTTTGTCGTGCGAACAATGCACTTCATTCTACATAGGCGATTGCATTACCCCCTTATCCATTCGAATGAACAATCACCGCTACTCCTGTAATTCTGCTTCAATCTCTTCTCTTCCTATCCCTTTACACGCAATTTCACACAACCTATCATTCGACGAATGCTTTTCCCTAACAATTCTAGAATCCCTACCCGATTCAGCCACCATCATAGAGGTGAGAACTCGCGAATCCGCATACATCCTGTATTTCCGTCCATTTAAAATTCCCACCCTTAACCGCCATCTTTAATACCCTTCCCAGCAGACCATTTCTTTTCACAATTTTTCTTTCTACAATTTCTTATCGGCCTTAAATTCTTCTTTCACTGTTAAATTCACTTCTTCCATTTCAGACTCCACCATCACCTTTCTTCACACAGACATCTCAATTCACAATAACAAATTCACCACTTCAGTACACATCAAAGCCACTAATCGTCAACAATATTTACACTATACTAGTAGTCATCCTTCTCATACCAAACGCTCAATTCCCAACTCTCTCTCTATCCACGGACATCGGATTTGCAACACCACAGCTACCTTCAACAAACACCTCCACAATCTACACCATGCACTCCACAAACGCGGTTACCCAGAAAACCTCCTACAGGATAAAATCTACCGCTCTACTCGACCACAGACACCACAGAATAACAACCCCACATCTGACGCTGGACTCAACTTATTGCACAACCTATTTCCCCGGATCCCACAGACTGAAAACCATTCTCAAAGAACTTTATCCTATATCACAAGACAATGAAGCGACCACACCCTTACTGCCCCAATGCCCCTCTGTCGCTTACAGATGACCAGCCAATCTCAGAAACCTTCTGAGGTCCACCAACCCTTTGACACCCCGCCCTGACAAATTTCCACATATTTCCCTTACCTGCAATCGCCCCCGATGTAAAACATGTCTCCTAATCAGATCTGCTCCCCTCTCCCTACATCCCCTCATTGTCCCTTCACCCTGTTCCCACGCTAATTGCCTCTCAAAAATATTATCTATCTTTTGTCGTGCAAACAATGCACCTCATTCCACATAGGCGAATGCATTACCCCCTTATCCATCCGAATGAACAATCACCGCTACTCATGTAATTCTGCTTCACTCTCTTCTCTTCCTATCCCTTTACATGCAAGTTCACACAACCTATCATTTGACGTATGCTTTTCCCTAACAGTTCTAGAATCCCTACCCGATTCAGCCACCAACATAGAGGTGAGAACTCGAGAATCCGCATACATCCTATATTTCCGATCCTTTAAAATTCCCACCCTTAACCGCCATCTTTCATTTCTTTCCCAACAGCTCCTAAACCTTCCGCCCCCCTCCCCTCCCCAGGCGCTCTTCCCTCAAAACCTCTAAGTCTGACCTGAAGAAGGCCTCGGAGTAGGCCGAAAGCTTAAATCATCTACAGTTATATGTATATATATATATATATATATATATATATATATATATATATATATATATATATATATATATATAACCATAAACACAGTAATTAACCCGAAGATCGGTTTAGTAGGTGATGGTAGAGCTCACCCGTGTACCAAGCCTGACGGCGTGTGAATATTCACACATCAGGGTAGGGGGGCCAGTTCCTTTCCCTGTGCCGGTTATGGTTTCCCAGAAAGATCTGGTACCCGAAAAATCAACTAGCTTGGGTGGTGCTGCAGGTGCCCAAAGTGCCTTGCTCGGGAAGCGAACCCGGGACCCTCCAGTCAGTAGTCCAATGCTCTACCCACTAGACCACCGCGACCCTTTATATATATATAATATATATATAATTATATATATATATATATATGCAACGTATTCAATGAGTGTAGGAGAAACACAATGAGCTTTAACTTACTAATATTTAATTTTATCTTCGCTGGTAAAACTCTTCTGTGGAAAAGTGTTAGAAAAATAAGACCAAAATTACAGTACGTCTCATCAAATGAGTAGGGAGGAACGTAAAATTGCATGATATTTTTTTAGGAAATGAGCTAAGCCAAAAGCGATATGTTTAAGTCTTATGGAAGGTCTCCGTTAAATGACTAGGTTTACCGACCATGGCAGTGGGGGAAATACTGGAAAACCGTTTTCTGGGCAAATAACTGGCAGCTTGAACACAGCCAGCGGGTGGATGAACTTGGCGCATCGGTCTTGCGCCGGTTTAAAGTGACCATCACTATGGGGCCTTCAAATATAGGTATGAGACCCGAGAGTGAGGTTCTGGGGAGAATTACTCAAGCAGTCTAGCGTGGAGGCCCGTCCAAGTCTGGGCAATGTCAGGAAAGGAGAAATGAGAAAACGGTTTGCTGCCGCTGGCTCTCGACCTACTTGCTTCCTCAACAGGTACTGTGGCCACCATCCTCTTTTTATTTCTTCTTCGCAGTTATCTCCTACATTTTGCTTCTAAAAAGTTTTGTTGTTAAAAGGTAATCATTGACTCATCCAGGGAGACTTTATAAATATTCCGGCATTAAATGCATACAGTTTGTTACCAAAAAGAATTGCGACCGTTGTGATGGTGTTGATATTCTCATTAACTATTTTCAGTATTTAAAATTTACAAGTCCTTGTTGGGATTATAATTAAATTTCACAAATTTTGTGACTTCACATCTGGATAATTCTTGGTCCACTTTTCACCACTTTCATAGTCTTATGTAGATAAAAGTTTTGCTAGTAAGCCTGCTTCAGGTAAAAGATATCGGGCTGCAATTTCTACCTCCTTTTTTGCCGTCCCTTTTTGGTGATTCTGATCGTCTGGCTAACGTATCCACTTTTTACGAATTATGAGAAATCCTTCGTCTTAGTTGAAGTTCATGTATGCATTGGCTATCTAAAAAAGACAGATAAAAGATATGACATACATCTTTTACCTGTCTGAGTTTTGGAGTACCAGGTCTCATCAGCAATCAAATTGACCTGTCTTTTCGAATTTCATGGTTATAAGTCTTTTTGTGAATAGAGTCTCCATATATGCTAGTATCTTGCAACAATATCGTATCAACGGGCATAAAAATGAAGATTATGTATCTTTCATTCAACGTTTTTCCGGGAGATGAGGTCTCGCGTTGCCATGAGAATGGGTCTTATTGGATTCTATGGAATAATCCAAAACAGGTGGGGTGAAACTGCAAAAATATAGTAGTTGCTTTTCAATCGCTCGTTCACGAGTTCATTTTGATGGTAGCAGGAATGCTCTTGGTGGACTCCAGTTCCATTTTCCATGGTATCATCCACGCTTCTTCAATTGATCAGCTGGTGACGGTTGATTTGAGCATTAAAACATAAGAAAATTTTTCCATTTCTTGGAACTTGGAATCAAACTTTTTCACCAATGACAAATTCCTCTCTATAGATTACTTATACGAAGCGGATTTCCTTCCATTCTATGTCACCAATAGTTAAGAAGTCAAAAATTCAGTTGGGCGACTGGCTGTACAATGAAATGGCGTCGAGTCAGCGAAAATATAATCAAAGGTCGTCCACCATAAGCGGCATTCCTCCCTCTCCTCTCTTCTAGCAATCGGTGGATGAGAAGTAAATCCATCGCAGTTATGCATACCTTTGCATGTTCAAATTGTTACTTGCTTTGAGCACTGATTCTTCATTCCTGCAAACCGGCGCAAGGGCATTTGGCGGGAGTTGTTAGGTCACCAGCCATGCACACACAATCCCAATCGTGACACCTCTGCACCAATATCAGCATTGATCATGCAATGGATGTAAGTTAATCACATGAAAGAAGGTCCTCACATGCAAAAATATTAATTAACATGTACGTTCAATGTACGTAAAGGACATGTACGTTCAAATAATCAGAGAGTGGTATTAAGAAAATACGTATATTAACAAAAAATGCAGGATTCTCATCAGTAAAGAATTTCACTAGAATGCAGCACTGGAACATACAAATATGCGCTGAGAACAGAGTAGATGGGGTGGCTATAACTAGGGGTGAGGAAGGGCGGGATATTGAACTTAGTGGTACGGGTTGTTTGGGTAAAGGAAGGGCAAAGGTGGTGGTGCCGCGACTGTGACGTACTTGGGGGTGGGGTAGAAAGGTATGGAAAGGGTGGGGACGATCAGGTGCATTTAAGGATTAGTTTTGTTTTCTCCCACAGGTTTGTTTCTGCAAAAGGAGAGGGGATGGTTTGCGATAGAATTTCTCGTTACAAAGGGTCATTTTGAGATCTGTCAGGTGTCTTTTTATCTCGATTTGCTCGAGAGCCTCCATTTTTAATTATTTGGGGAATTTATGCAGTATTCCGGGAAAATTGTGTTATCGTTGTTGAATTCCGAGTTTCTTTGCGGGGAGGGATTTTAAGTTCTGGTTTATTTGACAGCTGGAATATTCTTTGGCTCGTATCTTGAAATTTCTCCCTTTCTGACCAGCACTACTTGCATGTCGACTGAGAGCAACAACATCGATGCGTCACAGTATTGCCGTCTGTCTGACTTTTCATGAACATTTCAATCCACTATTATATTTCGTTGAGAATGGATATACGATTAGAGGTAAATTTAGCCTCATGCTAATAGCCGTAGTATTTTATTGAAAATAGGGCTTGAGGAGAATAGGTAAATTTTTCTCCGTAATAGGTAAATATATCCCGTATCCATTGGACTGTATAAATTTTCGGCTTTTGCATGAGTTTTTTCTTAATTACAGAAGGTGCCCTAAAACCCCCGCCACACGCCCTTACGGCGGCTTGCAGAATATTAAGTAGATGTAGATGAAGTTTTCGGTCTTCTCTAAGGCCTTCTTTAGGTCAGAATGGAAATTTTTGAATGGAGGGAATCTCATTCTCAGTTAATCAGTTAGGATTCAGGAAGCGGAAATTCACGCAGTTCACTGATAGAGAGGAACCTACAAAAATACAGGATGCAACGGTTTGTTTAGGGGATTTTCAGTAGAAATTCGAGAGAGTAAATTAAAAAAGAAACATATGCGGCCATCCCAGGAAAAAAAGGAGCTGGTTTGAAAGACAGATGACTTAAACCGCAAACTGCGTGTGTCTCAGGCCGCATATAAGTGAGTCGAGGATGGAGAATCGGGATGTGCTGTGTTAAGAGAAATGGTTAGAGAGGGATGCCATTATCACTCTTGCTGTTCAACGAACTTGTGAAGGATATGGGTAGATACATAAGGCTAACTGGAGATAGGAATGAAATACGGTGGAGAATACACAGTATCAAATAAGTTTACAGAAGAGCACACCTTAGTTTGTCAGGCAGTCCAGGAGTTATAAACATTAATGAGCGCATCGGTACATCAGCACAATTGGTATAGGATGAGAATAGGCATATGTAAGCAAACCTTATGCGGTTTAGGAGATGAGAAAATCTAAGTTATTTGACAAAATAGACAGTTATGAGCTATAGCAAGTGGAACAGTTCACCTACCTCGGAAGAGGAGATTCAAGAAAGAGAAAGGCTTAGTTAAGCATTAACATAGGATGGCATAAAACAGAGGATGTGAAACGATTTACCTGTCTGGCATTTGTTTTGAACCAAGATGGTTAATTTAGTACGGCAAAAGGAAGAAAAATTACGTTCGGCCAAATGTTTTTCACAAAGAGGAGAGAATTGTTCTCAGAAAGGTAGGGTAAGGATGCTCAGGTTAGGTTCGCGAAAATCTTGACTTAGAGTCTCATTTTGTGCGGAGCGGTAACATACCTGTAGTCATTAAAGTAAGACAATAAGCGTATTTTGAAGACCGTGGAAACGCCGCTGTAAAGAGAGATGGGAAAATTGAAATGTAGAGAAAAGAAAACAAACAAGAAAGTTCTATTCATAATGAGAAGCGGGAATTATTGAACGAGATCCAAAGTAGGCAGAAAAGAGGAATGCAGAGCGTTTTGTTTGGCGATGGGATATTGAAAATTGTGACTGTGAGGAAAAATTTAGGACGGAAAGGAAAAGGTACGAATAAGATAAGAATTTTAGGCGGAATGAAGAGAAGGAGTCATGCGAAATTAATGAAGGGTTGATTGAACTGTAGGGTTTCCGGTTGTGTTTTATTAGAGAAAAATATATGCATCTATTATCAGCCTATGTTCATCCAAAGTCAACCTCATGATGTAGAATACCAAGCATCCAAACATATATAAACATATATGTGTGTATATATGCGTACCCATATGTGTTTTATATATATATATATATATATATATATATATATATATATATATATATGATTTCTTCGAAGTAACACGGAAGTGTTGAATAAAAAACTTAGACAGTAACACACAGCACGAGAACACATAAAAAGAACACTCACAATATTATCTTGATAATTTCGACGGACTTGAGCTCCGTCTTCTTCGGAAGATAAGATATGGCTCCAGAGTCATATCTTATCTTCCGAAGAAGACGGAGCTCAAGTCCGTCGAAATTATCAAGATAATATTGTGAGTGTTCTTTTTATGTGTTCTCGTGCTGTGTGTTACTGTCTAAGTTATATATATATATATATATATATATATATATATATATATATATATATATATATATATATATATATATATATATATATATATATATATATATATATATATATATTATTTTAGCACATAGAAATAGACATATAAGGAAAGGGGATAGGAAAACACATAAAAGACCAACACAGGAAAGGTGGGGAAGGCTGTTTTGAGCAGATCACAAATGTAAAAATATTTCCTTATCCGGGGTTTCCTTATCCAGATATTTTTAATTTATAAATATTTCCATGTATACGGTAGATTACAACTTCTGTACCATATTTTAGGATTGAGCTCGATTTGAAAAAAAATGCACTGCCAAAATTTATACATTCACTCAAAAGTATTCGAAGTAGCACACCTGGGCATCCACTCACCGCTACCAATGGGTTTTCCACACCCTGTACGCATTTTTGATGGCTGTGCCCGGAATGTCGCTAAGTTCTCGTCTCGTATGCTATAGTATGATTGACTTACTCTATCTAAGAGCAATTAATGAATCTTACCTCGGGAATCATCCCCTTCTCGATAAGTCTTCCGAGTAACAGGGCGGCAACTCACTAATATATACTAATAAATTAACCTCTCTTCTTAAATTATGAATCATTATTTTTGAGGTTAACCGAAGACGGTCGTTAATCGGCTAACTGAAGGTGGTCGACTTGACCTCTTTCAGCATACATAGCACAATGCCCTTTTTACGAGGCCCCGATGAGGCTAGTTTGAGTCTGCCCACTGGTCTCGTCACATTTTTGTAGGGTTAACCCTTAGCTGAGTCAGATAGCTGAGAAGTATTCACCCTACCGGAATGAGAGAGATTCCTCGAAAGTAGTTAATCCATAGGGGACCAAGTAGGGTGACATAAAGTCAATCCCGCGAAATTGAACCGGCGTACTCTAACATTAATGTGCTTGGAGACCTTATAATTTCACCACAGTCCTGTACATTTCCTGCTACGGCTACTTTCGCGGTTGTGGTCGGACGCTGTCCAGTTAGGTCATATACAATATTCAAGTAATATCTCACAATAGAGGAAGCTTCTGAAGAGGGTGTTGATAAGGCAATTAGCAGTAATTATAATATCATTTTGTCGTTTAACCTGAAGATAACTGAATTTGAAACCGCTTTGTATTGATATATAGTATTGAAGAGATATTCAGGAGATATTATTTTATAAGAATATGGAGTAACGCAATAAGCGTGCTAATAAAGTACCTATTATGGATCTCAACGGTTGTTTGTGTTTCTTATCTTTGCATGGAAAATAGATCGGCATTAAAATTAATTTCCCAAAGGATGACCATAGCATAGAAATAAGCTAAAGTATTTGGAGAATTTTAGAATTTGGACATTGTTCAGAGAAAAGGGACATAATAGTTGGAACAACTTGAGAAGGATTGCGTAGGAGGGAAAAGGTATTTGCTTGAAGAAGAGAATTGATGACGGGTACACTGAGAAAACATACAAAGAAAGGATTACTAAAGACTTAAAAATGGAGGAAAAAAATAAACGTAATATCTGGTCACTGAGCGTAGGTTGGAGGCTTTTCAGATGTTGCGAGTAAATTTACTGGAGATGAATCGGAAAATCTAGAATAAGTGAGTAAAGGAAATACTAGAAGGTAACGGAATGATTAGGTTTTAGATGGAAAGGGGGAAGGTTGAATAAGCGGGCTAGAGAAAGGAATAAAGTAGGCTTTTTAAAGAGCATGAATGCAGGCAAATATTACTAAGTAATGAAGGAGTGTTATGCAGATAGACAATAAAAAAAATTTATGATCTACTTATGGAAATCCATAGAAATCGCAGAAAACATACTTATTAGATAGACTACTTTAAATGAAAATGAAAATAATTTGGGTGCATTTAAATATTTCCGCAACCTGTACATGTCTCAGACTGCTCAGGTGCGAGTAGGGAACGGAGAGTCCGGATGGGCAGTGTTAGGAAGAGGTGTAAGGTAGGGTTGCCCATTGTCACCAGTACTGTTCAACGTATATGTAGAGGAAATGATTAAAGAGGCATGGGAAGAACTGGAGGTAGGAGTGAAAGTCGGAGGGGTATCGTAAAATCGGTTAGGTTTGCTGATGACCAAGCATTAGTTGCTCAGTCAGCCAAGGGGTTGCAAGCATTGCTGAGTGAATTGGAGGTTCAGTGCGATAAATATGGGATGAGAATCAATATTAATAAAACAAAGGTAATGCGATTTTCCAGAAAGAAAAAGGCTAAGCTAAATATTAAAATAGGCGGGGAAAAAATAGAGCAGGTAGAACAGTTTACATATCTCGGAGGTGTTTTGGACCAATACGGTCAAAGTGGTAGGGACGTAAGGAGAAGAATTGCGCTAGGCAAGGAGGCTTTCTAAAGGAGGAGGGAGTTGATGACGGGGACGTTGAGTAGGGATGTTAAGACAAGACTCGTAAAAACTCTGATATGGAGCGTAGCTATGTACGGAGCGGAAACGTGGTCACTGAAGCAGGAGGATAGACGTAGATTGGAGGCTTTTGAAATGTGGGTGTGGAGAAGAATGGAGAAGGTGAAATGGACCGAAAGGAAAACAAATGAGGAAGTACTAGAAATGGTGGGGGAGGAGAGGGGTTTGTTGAGAGAAATCCTATGGAGGCAGGAAAAATGGATGAAAGGTGAATTGAGCGCTAGTGGAATGTTGAAGAAGGTACTAGAGGGGAGAATGTTTGGCAAGCGAGGTAAGGGTAGGAACAGGATAGGGATGTTGGACGGGATGAAGGGAGGAAAGAAGTACACCGAGATGAAGAGGGACCTGATATAGATTAGTTTGCTAGGTAGGGAGTCACAGAATGTTTATTTGATAGTTGTGTCCATCCAAAAACCTACCTTAACCGGTAGATTACCTAATAATAATAATAAACTGTGGGGAAGACTGCATTTAAAAAAATCGAAATCATATAAATAGTCATTTAGTGGTGGATACAATAACATTTTTCATAATTCTACCCATTATTACAGGCAAAAAGACAGAATGATGTCTGCTGCTTTAAACATAAAAACATGAATTTTGTCTTTGAATGATTACCCATTCGTATATTCGTCTAATGTAACAAGTTTAAAATATTTTCGGTAGACCAAAAAATGTATCAGTGATTATATAATCTTTAAAATAATTGGCGGGTTGTATTTGCAAAAATTGGCATTTGGAATTAGTAATTACACAAAATATTCGTTTTCACCTTTTCGAATTGAAGCACTATGCCTCTGCCAGAAAAATAATAGATATCTCATTGAATCGTATTACTCATTCAAAAAAACCTTTGACCCATGTATCTGAAGATTTACTTTTAGAATGAGTACCTAAGTATAACATATAAATAAAGCTTGCAGGTTTAAATTTTCTCTTCAGAAATCGTTCATTTACGAACGTAAAGAATTATTAAAGATGATATTACACCTAATAAAGTTAACAATATCTCCCCAAGGAATTTTTACCAGATTATTGTTGACCTTTTAATATATGTTACAACATCAATACCGAAGTTAATTGGAAACTCTATTGAAAAAGCTGTTTACCGCCGATGCTGTGGAACATGGAATTTTTTGCCTCGAGGAGAAGAATAGAAAAGCGTCAAAGCAAATCGAGACTGGTGCGGCATTTGTTAATTGAAATCACATTTGAAAAAGGTAATGTATTTATTGGAGGAATATTAATTTTCCTCCGAATGTTTACCTTGGTAATCAAACTGAAATATAAATGGTAGACTACACTGAATAAGTTTAAGAAACTTAAATAGATCCCTCTTACTGTAAACAGGACAAGATTTAGAGAAAATTATATAAACATGGAACTTAATTATATGGGACTTTATGCTAAGGTAAACTGATTTCCTATTTAGTAATTGATCAAAATTTATCTTAAAATTTGATTCATTTTAATGAAATACATACGTGCAGAATGTGTCGATAATTATCTCCCTTTGACCACCATTTGGGCACACATTTTTAATTTCCATTCTCTATGAATAAGAGAAATACAGCTATTCAAACTAAATAGAAATTTATTTGCTCGTAATCATTACATTTTTTGAGAATGGCTCTTCATTCTCAGAGACCTAAAAGTGTCTTCACCCTGGAAAAAAGTTAATACAATGGTTTGCAATTAAATTAATGAATTTGACTGGATTAAAACATCTATGCTTCAACCTCTAAGATCCAGTGCAAAGTGATTCTTAAGGTGTCATTTATTATGTCCAAGGGCTTTTAGACTTAAGGTAAATAATTTAAATGAACTTCATGAGCATTCTAGAAGAGACAGGGTATGTGGCACATTTTCCACCTACTTGCATTACTGCCGAAAAGGGCGTTATGATGATCAAAGGGGAGTGGCGAGAGACTTGAAGGTGACTCACGCACGGAGTGAAGAATGAGGGAGGAAGAGCGATGGTTATGGAGGAAGATAACATTTGTCCTCTTTAAACCCTGGATTGCACGCATAATTGATTTCAGGGAGCGGTGAAGCGCGAAAAAAAGGCAAGAAGAGTTGAGATGCGATGGGAGTTGGGATGTGAAAGAGATTGTGGGGCATATTTTTTATGGGAACGCACTTTTCTCTTGCTCCTTTCCTCTTCCTGTACTGCAAAAGCACTTTAGAAAGGTAATCCTACCTCGAGGTCGAGGGAACGGCATGGGGAGAAAGAGCGAAGGATAATGAGACGGAGAGAGAGTGAGAGATAAACGAATGAGTACGGAAAAAATGGGCATCCTTTTCCTGTTCTGCGTCGACCCGACGACTTACGAAACCAAGGAAATCGTGCATGTTTCGACCCAGTAACAACATCAAGCAACACAAGCGGCTGATTTCGGATGTGGGAGACGGATTGGATGGGGAGGATCGCGGAGGGAACTGGGAGGTTGAAGGAGGAAATATTTCAAGAGCCATTAAGCTCCACTCCTTATTATCCTGGAGGATTTGCCGTTTCCCATTCCATTAAGAGGAGGGGGGTGGTCTACCCGCCCAGTCCCCCACCGGTCCCCCAAACACCCCCGCGCCACCATTTCTTGCACCCTCGCCTGGAATAGGGACGGAGGCGGTCTGCACCCTCTCGACGAGAAGCTAGAGTCCTCTTTTCTTTTTCGCTCGCGTGCCTCTCGTTCTCCACCTCCATTGCTATTTTTTTTCTCCTCCAGGACGCTCACTCAAAGGGGTAGTACTGAATTACAGGACGGGATTGCCGTCGCGCATCTTTCACTGCTTATTTCCATGACAACTACATAACGCAATAGAAAAGTCTCACTACGTGCATGAGGAGACAAGAGGGATGGAGATAAAACGTAAGTGATCTCTCTCTCTCTCTCCATGTCTTTTTATCCCATGCTTTTCAGCTGCTTTTAGATTTCCAACTGGTCCACTCGATATTTCCCCAGACAGGTCGACTGCCTGCGTTCGACGAGGTTGTTTGCTGGCTTCTCCCAAATCTATTTCTCCGCCCCCTAACCCCTCGGCACACACGTCGACTCTTCAGCTGTGGAAAAAGTGGGGAGGAAGCCCGGAGAGGTTTGTCATAGACGCAAACCCAATAAGATTAAAGCTTAATGCACAGAGATTTCAATCTGCTCTGTAAAGCGAGTTGCGGAATTATTTGTTTTCCCCACAGCGCTCACCATCCCTTTGGACGAACCGTAATATTAGGAAAAAATGATGAAATGTTATTCGTCTCTGTGGACCAGTACGTAGACACAAATTGTTTCAAGATCTGCTATATACGGTATCTCTACGAAGATATAAAAAAAATCCAAATTGGAGTGCACCACTGCATATACATACCTACTAGCTCACCAGTGAATACTTCTGACCAGTCAGGCAAATCTTCCCACGACGACTTATCATCAGTCGAGCGTGTAATTTAGTAAAATATTTTAAATAACTTAATAAAGAGTTTTGACTAACGTGGTGAATGGAAAAGTGGTGCCAAAATTTTTTTGAATCAACTATATTTCCATGTTCGTGTAGTTTTCATATTTTTGAAAATTGGATCTAGTTATAAATCAGCAAGGATTCCGTTTTATAAATCGCATTATGATCATGAAATAATAAAGATAAACATAAATACTCGAGACTAGGTTAAGATCCTAAACCCTCTTAGGCAAAGACCGAACGTATGACATCTGAGTAGACGGCTGAGGACGTTACTATTTCCTATCAAGAACCGGAAATTTTCCTTTAAAATTTCAGTATCCACTTCGCACGTGCAAATTAACATTGGTTATATATTTTTTAATCTAAGTATTTTTGCATCAAGGAAAAAATACTAAGAGTAATAAATGGAGGGTAATATTTTTATATACTCGAAGCACAATTCCAAGGTCTAAATTCAAAGATGAATTCTCACTGCTTTAATGCAGACAAATTATGAGAATATTCAGGCATAAGTGACATATTCAATACGCTACCTAAAAGCACCACAAAAGGTGGCTATTTTTGCTTCGAAAAAGTTGACTTACAAAGATTTTCAAATAAAATGAATTGCATTTTGCGAAAATATGGTGACTAAAATAAATATTAAATTTGTTTTTTAACATGGCTTATTCAAAAACCAGAGGTAACAGTAACTCTGAGCATTCGTTTGATATTTTCTTCATTGTTCTGATTTATAGAGCCCGCAACCATTACAATGTCTGTATGTATTCATGAAAATTCAAAAGCAAATGCCTCGAAGCATAGTAAATAATCCGCTTCATTTAAACAATAAATACACGTAAACACTATGATACGATTGAAACCTGAATATCTTTCTCGTGAATCTACGTCAAGTAAAATGCTTTAAAAACACAACGATAATTTTTATTTTCTGTTCATCCATCACAAACTTAATTAGAAGCTTTTGTTTACTGACCTGCCTGACAATGAAAGAAAACTTTGCAAGCAATTGTATTAGGTTACAGAGTGTGAATATAAGGTTAGGATAGTGTTTTTTAAATTTTGAAACTTGTTTTTACTACACCACTACGTTTTATATTATTTCGATACTATGACGCCAAAACTATGGCATGTTGAAACTTTCAAGGCTATTAGCAACAATATATTCATTTGTTCTGCAAAAGGAGTAACTTAAAGGACAAATTAATAAACAATTGAATAAAACAATTGTCAAGGATAAAAAATACAATATTTTTTTATTTTTAGATATCAAATTAATTGAAATGAAAAATATTGAAATAATTTTTTCAAACCTGTTTCATCATAAAGTCGATTTACGGCCAGATTTTTCGCGGGAATGAATAGGTCAATTGAAATATATAAATAAATCATAGCATATACATTTAATGCTTATATTCAATTAAAATTTCACATTAATATAAGCATAAATAATAAAACAGGTATCAAAGCGTTAAACTTATATCGGTCATTTGGAGTCCCGACCGCCATAGGGCGGCCTGATAGCCCAATGTAATAGAGTTCCACTTGAGTGCTCTTTTTCCATTCCCGTGATTTTGAGCCCCCCAGGTTTCATCCAACTGTGTGATATTTCGGATACCAGATCTTTCCGAGAAACACAGACGGTTCAGAGAAAGTAACTGGCCCCGTTAACCTGAATATATGAACGTACTTTGAAGGAACAGGTACTGAAATGTGCCATTCACGTGGTTAATTACTTCGGGTTTTGATCGATATTCGACGAAATATAGGTATCACTTTCCTTTTTTACAATTAACTCATATATTTAAAGAAAAGAACTAACTGACTATGCTTTCTTTTGTTAAAAGGGCTCTTTAAGATGAGTTTAAAGTTTATAACTAATTATCATTGAATTATTAGCCAAAATGAGTATTTGGTAAAATATTTATGGTGTACATTCTCAGAACAGAGATGATATATTTTTGCTACATATCTCGAAAAACGGATAAATCATACTTAAATTGTTAGATTTGAACAGCAGAGAGAGCAGAATTGTAAAGGCGAGGACATCCGAATAGGTTCCATCTGTATACAATAAGGACAAGGGATTAAAATATGAAGAGTAACATGTTATAATTACAAATTAACAAAACTAAATATTGATATCTTGCTGTGAATTACATGATTTCGTTCCATTTATTTGCCATAGTTATTAAATTTTCAAAATAACATTAAATTTTTAAGGAGGGTAAAATGGTACTTTATTTAATTAGGATTTTTATCTTTAGGATATCGAATTTAGAGAAAATTTGCGATAAAAAATGAAATAACGGAGGCGATCTACCACAATCTCATATAAAATTATTGACAACTTCAAACAGACTACGGGAGATACTGCGACAGTAACTTTTAATAGAGTCATCCGCTAATGCGTATTACAATACCAAAATTACAAATTGTAAGAAACATTCGCCTTGTTTGCCGATTGGGATACCGGTAAATGCGAAAGAGTTTTACTCTTTGAAATTGTTGTACAAAAAAATAATAATTTTTCATGCAGAAAGTGGACGGTCTCATTTAAGGGCAATATATAATCCAATTTGCTAAAATTAATGAAATGTATCCCCTTAATTAGAATATTACGAATATTAACTTTCAGTTTGAAGCTTTTAATGGCAAGCATCTGTTCTACGAGAGTAAATAAATATTATTAAAGACCTTTTGAAAGAATAATTCGTTATTTATATCCTGTTATGATATTTCCCAAATAACAAAATGTTTTCCGAAATGTGGGGTACTAGAGAGGCATAATTTAAGTGGCTCATAACTAAATAACAAGAAAAATTAAACATTCACAGTTGTGGCATTGTTAAAAAATTCAGTTATTTAATTTCAGGAATTATCCGCACTGAAATCTTGCGCGACTGAAAGCCTATTAGTAAGGATGTATTTTTCTAAGCCTCAATTTGATTTTACAGATTTCCAATAAAAGACCTTTCAATAATAAGATGTAAACTACAACACCTACGTTGTAGGAAAAAGCGTGATTATTCAGTTTCTTTTTTCAGTATTGTCAAGATTGAAAGAGCTTAAAAATATAACAGCTTGGCAAATTTCCGATTTTGAAAAAAGTTCGGCTGACAAAAAGAATGGATGTTTAGATTATTGTTGTCTTTGACTCGAAGTATTTAGTCATCCTTTGACGATGCCCCTTTCTTTCCCGGATCACTAAACCGCAACCTTGGAGTAAGAAAACGAAATCCAATACGTGAAAGTAAAATCTGCTACCAAATCTCTCTAATCAATGAAGACTGTCTTCGGACTGGGGAATAGATCCTCTCGGGAATATGATCTCGTTTCATCGGCCTTGAAACCCGAATCATAAAACAGGGGCATATCTGAAGTAAGGTTGCTAAGAGCGAGGCAGCACCGCCCTTTCGAGAGCATTAACATTAACTACACGCGGAGACCAGAGAGGGGGTTGCGGTTTCGCAGGAAGAGAGTGAGCAACAGAAAGGGTGAGGAAGGGGTCGTCAGGGGAGGAAGGGTGGGAATGTAGGGGAAGAAGATGTTGGTGGAAAAAGAAAGGAGGAGACGTAAGTCGAGAGATGGGGAGTGAGAGGGAAGAGTTTTTGGGCGAGATGTTGGCCTAAAAGCAGAAAAGATGGTTCCTCGGGAGGCTGAGGGTGGGACGGCAGTAATGGAAAAGACGATGGGGCGGGGGACGGGCTATGGGAGAGGGGGGATGGCTTCACAGGGCGTGGCCGCGTGGGAGCGCGGAGGGTGAGAGTCCCATTGGGAGCATGGTATCGGGGGTGGTTGAATTAAAGGATGGAGTACGGGTGCTGGTTGTTGGGGGAAACAACGGCCGCGGTGCAGTTGTCGACACTGAAGCTGGGAAGGGAAGATCTCATTTGCTGCTCCATCTCTCTCAACGAAACTTAAAAATAAGAGAATAAAAAGTGGATCACGTTAGTTAATCCACTTTCTGCGTGGAGTCACTAAAGCTTCCTATATTGACCCTGGCTAAATTTGTATGATTTATTCCCTTTCAGAGGTGCAAGTGCTGCAGTCTGAGAGCCACTTTTACGGTTTCCCAACGAACTACTAATCTTTATGATTTAATTATTTTATCGCCATTTTTTAAAATGCTGGACCGTTTTCAATTAGAATTGTGGTGATTGCTTTACAGACGTAGTTGTTGATAACGGCAATTGAAGTATAAATACCATGCTTTTAAATAAGTGTGTATGCATGTAAATAAGCAATGCATGTTGAGAATATTGACTGGATAAATCACAAAAGCGTCCTTGAAGGAACAAGCATATTGTTCATCCGATGTTGCCCTAAAAGTTAAAGAAAATATCTTCAGCGAATCCTTATTAACTTTGCAAACTTTACTCCAAAATATCAGTTTTCGTCTCAATCACGCAATAAAATGTTTATTTAACGCTAGCATACCAAAAAAGAAAATACATATTTATTTTGAGGACATTCGTCGAAATTTGTTTAATTACTTAAAATACGAAGCAGAAATGGCCTCATTCTTTTAAGGTTTGCATGCATATTATGCGACTGGTAACAAATTTTTCGGAAAGGTTGGACCAAAAGCGCAAAAAGCCGAGGTTAAAAAATATTTGAAATTAAAAAATAGAAGCTCCAAGTGTTTTAGCATACTTATTTTTTGCATTCCGACATCAGAACAATAAGAAAACTCTCCTGGTGGAATATTCCCCTAACCAAGTTTTCGCGGCCTGAAATTTTAAAGCTCGGGAAAGCAAATGAATAAGTCTCCTTACAAGGCGGCATAATTGCCAGTATTGCGAAAGTTTTCGTGCAAGTTTTCTCAAACAATGTACCACGACCTACAGTTAATTAATTGCCAGTAAACTGGGTCGCACTATTCGCATGTCCAGAGGTCGCTGCGGTGGCCGAGCTAGTTGAACCCGTCTTTCCAGCACATTCACAACGCTTCAGCTTCCCTTGCGGGGGCGGAGGGAAGACGTTTAAAGAGTTACAAAATACGAGGGCAAACTCAAAAGTTCTTCCTCTGTGGGCCAGGTGCAGTCATACGATATGATTAATTTGTAAGTTCTGCCAGAATAACATACGTACGGATGGCGTACAATTTAAAATCTAATTCTCGCTTTCGAAATTGGCTGACACTTCATAAATTGGCCTTCGATGATGCCCACACACGTAAACTATCCATTATTTAGGTGCTTCAAAATAATACCTTGGTTGATAAAGGCTAAAATGGTGTGTTATCGCTTAAAAAAATTCCACTCAAAATACAAAGCGACACACTCCAATAGTTATTAGAGATGATAATGGAATGATTCGCTAGGAATGAGATTAAAAATTTGCGTAGGGGAACCTGATAGACAAAGTGATAATAATAATTTTATCAGAAACAAAAGGGTATTTCTGGATTCTTGAATCAAGTCTCCCTTCCCAAATCAACACTCCCAAGAGAAAATCCAATGATTACAGGAAAAAAGTTTAACTGATTGAATATAAAAATACAGGATTAGTACGCTTGCGTTATATATATATATATATATATATATATATATATATATATATATATATATATATATATATATATATATATATTAAAAATGTTTTTTTCCTTATATTTAACAGTATTTGATTGCCAAAAAAATAAAAATATATTGCATAGCATTAAAATAATCGGAGAAAATTTTGAATTAATTTAACGCACTAACAGAAATATCTGTACGTAAATCGAAAGTATGTGAAATTTATTTCGCAGTGATTAAATGAATGGTTCCATTTATTCGCTTGATTTCGTAATGAATATAGTTTTAGAAAAGCAGAATGGTGAAACCCTCGGTGGGGTACAACAATACCGTAATGAATCGTATTTTCCGTCCCACGGGTATCAGGGGCACCTTCACGTTCGAGCGTCCCCAAAATATATTTTTCTTTTAATTTCCCGTCCCAGGCGGGCAAACGTTTCGCTCTACTTGGTTAATGGTGGTAACAAATGATATTCATCGAAGTTTGGCGAGGAGTTCAGCTCCCAAGTTTCTGCCGTACACAAGCGAATGGGAGTGGATGAACAAAAGGAGAAATAGGTCGCGCGGAGCATTAATTTATTGTTTCGCGAAGACATAGCGATGCAATGCTCTGCCCCGAGCTTGTTGGTCGTAATTATAGGAACATTGCCAAACATTAATTGACCAGATCCCCCGCGAAAACGGCATCCATTTGTAATAATCGCGGAATTTATCTTTCTGTTAACGTGGAGCCATACAGAACGGTAGAAAATTCACGAGTAGCTTTGAGCTATAATACCAATAAATCATTGTAATTAATCAACGCATGGGGACAAACTATGGGGTCAGTTTCGATTTTTGGTCGTATGCTATTAAGCTATAAAGCAGTAAACATACGTAGTTTTTACCTTGAATCACCAGAAACATATTTGTTTCTCATTTTCACGCTTTAATTAATGCTTTATGGCGGAAAAATTGTCGAAGATGGAAGAAGAATACATTTCATTATGATCCCACAAATTTTTCCGATTTTTAACAGTTTGGTCCGTGAGCTCATTAAATGATACACATTTCATTCCATATGTACGCCAAGTCCATGCGTAGGGTCATAACATGAATTTGTTCCACCACGTAAAATATGAGTAATGACTCTGGGTTCAATCTAGCTGTCTAGAATTTGAATTTAATGCACTTCAATGCAACAAATTCAGTGTTCAAATCATTCACTTTGACCGGGATGGCGAATGGCGAAAGGCGAATGATTTTTACACTGAAATTGTTGCATTGAAATTCATGTTAGGGGATGATTCCGTTAAAATTTACTGTTGCGGCATCTCCCGCAGTTTCTTGAAATTTAATTAATGCACTTGTCGTAAATAGTCAAGTCTTAGGAAATTTTACAATGGAAAATTTTTGACATCGCTAAGCCAAGTATGTGCCCTTTTGGTGGCAGTTTTATTGATACTTAATTTATTAAATAGAGAAAACCTGGGCGATGGAGACTGGACTCCTTGACTTGATTTGAACATTTCACAAAATTTTGTGCTTAGTATGGGGTGAGCTCTACACTCTCACCTCTCAAACAAACTTTCGGGTTGATTGCTGAGGTTGATGGCCTCGATAACCGTCAGTGTAAAACCGAATATGGCTAGAAATCATTACATTAGGAGCAGGTACAAATTTGAGGCTATAGTTTCACTTTTATTCCAATAAGATGATCTATCATAATTGACGATGAAAAAGGCCGAACGCTTTCAGTCTCGTTTAATCATTATTACCACAATTGCATAAGTTAAATTGATTTTACACCAGGCTGAAATGAATTTTGAAATATAATTTCGTATTTAACAATAGTATTTATGACAATAGATCATTTACTTGTTAGTGTTAATATTTTTCAAGTTTCTAGAAATTTCGGAAGCAGTATTTAGTATCTTCAGCAAATTCAATTGTAAAACATGTAAATTTCTTCGTGATTCCCGAAAAAGTGAAGCAAACAGGATGTAATGGATGACTTTGAAAAAGATTTCACCAAGTCGTGGTGGTGAACCTTTAAGTGTAATAATGTGATATGAAAACAAAAACCTTGATATAAAACATGCTTTTTGATAATTAAATTCACTTAAAACCACCTATTATTAATAATTTGGGTAATTTTTATTTATTCCACCTATTATTATTTACTGTAATTTGCTAAATAAAAACAAGTTTCAAGCAGGAAGTATTGAAGACACTCCAGACGATTTAGGCAAAGAAAGTTTTAAAATCAAAATGTGCCTTTGACCACAATCCTTAGTTTTAACAGCTAGTACCACTTAAGTGGAATTTAAAACCCGCGTTTACAGGGTAGTGGGTAGGTGGGACCTTCCGCCCGCGTACACTCCAGGGATGCCATGTAAAGTATGATGGAATACAGGAAATACGGCATGAATTCTAATTAGAGGCTGACAGAACGGCCGTTGGTAACGGGATATTGTGAGTGGCTAACGACGTACATCACCATTTGTTTATCAATGGAATCCATGAACTCGGTTTCGCTATTTAGTTAGAGAAAGGGATTTTTGGTGTATTTTGGGCTAATAATATTTATGACCTTGGGTAAAAATAAGGGAACCCTTGAGAGATTTCATAACATCAGCAAAATGCACGATTTTTAACCATAAATTAATTAAGGGTCCACGGGTAGGAGATTCTCTTATTAAAGTGCTATACAAACAAACCACATGACACACTACAGAGGCTGAAGCTAAGTGTATTAAACATGGACAGCTTTGGAGGAGTTTCAGGGCAACCTTCAAGCGCCTAATAGATGCGAGGAGGGTAATTGTTGTAAGATCACCCAACATTTCTTAGGACTGGGTATTCATATAAATATATCATTGAGCTTAAAATACGTGGTAAGTCATTATGAATACAAGACATATATTGCTGCACCGTTCAGTACTCAGACTTAGTATGTACGTACACGAGACTAAAGTGATAAGTCTCTCCAAGACTCTTTACTTAGTCCGCAATTAAAGCATGTCATCTGTTTTTATCACTAGAATTATTAAAAAGTAATTGTAAACCGTGTGCGGCATACCGTGATGATTTTATGGGTGTGATAAAAGTTCGTTTATGGCTGTAATAGTAAATAGAAGACCGTACGCCTTGAGGAGCGGAAGCGACAGTAGCAGCATACGGGACAGCGTAGAGGACCAAACCGGTTACAATAGGGACTTGAACGGCAGGGACATTGTCGAGGAGCGGGGAATCAGAAAATAGGAAGCGGGAGATTAAGAATGGAAATATAGATATTTTATGGTAGTGCGGGGTAAGAAAGTACCACGGGAAATCCTGGAATGATCGTTATAGAGGAAAACACAATAGGTGGGAATAAAACCAGCGAGGGGATGCAAAAGGATTGAAAACATGTAGTAAGAGGAGGCATAGCAAACATATAAGCGGAGTGAACATTGAAGAGAAAAAGAATATAATATTTTTAGTAGAAAAAAAGCCAAGTCACCAAATTGGATCATTTTTCAGATCTATAAACCAACAAACAATCATAGAAAGGAAGAAATAGAGAGGATATAAGGCCAACTAGGGAGAGTAAATACTAGTTTTCCAGGATGGAAATATTTGTTAGTCAAAGTGGATTGAACTTTGATAGTAAGCACAGTGAGAGACGGCATTGAGGCAGAAGCATACGACTTTGTAATGAATATGATCACGGGTAGAATGTCATAATGTTCTGCAGAAAATGGGTATTAACAATAGAAAACATTTTGTTGAATAAAAGTATCAATAGCCGTAATTATTGAAGAAAAATATAGATGGATTCAAAGAGATCTGTAATAAATCATATTAGTTAAGCTAGACACAGATAAGGATACGCGCGATCAATTCGCAAAGTTTCCCGGGAGTGCAGGCGAAATCAGATTATCATTAATTATATTGAATTGTAAAGTCAGGTTCATGAGAATAAAACAGGGAAGGAGGTTCAATACATGGAATGTGTGGAAGCATAAAGTAGGACAAAATAAATGAGTACCAGGAGGCAATGGAGAACATTATGACTTAGGTTAGGAGACTGATTTCTAATTTAAACACTATTAGGTAGCAGAAATCACAAATAGATCAATAAACTGGGGCGGAAAATAAATACAGCAAAACCAGCGAGATAATATGGAAATCTCACAAAGTAAATGCAAAATCGGTGCAATGTGGCGTAACGTGAAAGTACTGTCAAGAAATACGAGAAGTAACAATGAAAAGCCGTTTCAAAATAAAATATATCTGAGGGAAATAATCATGTGAAATAAAAAAATATTCAATAAGTATTGGAAAATCAAAAGGGTGATATATGGCAACGATATTAGGCCAGCTAATTTAACCATAGGAAGCCATAAAGATATCTAACGTCTAGGCATACCGGATTGCGAGATAGAAGGGTCCATATAAGTCAAAACGGATAAATAAAGGTTTCAAGAAACTAATAAAATAATTAAAAAAGTATGAAAGTAAGAGTATCGACTGATTCATAGCTCCTATAAGGAATAAATCTAGCCAGAAGATTTTGTAAGATCTTTTTGTTACTAATACCAAGAAATGGAAAGGCAGTATTATGTGATAACTATAGAACAATGAATTTGATTTCGCACACAGCTATGGTTGCCCTTCGATCATCAACAAGAGAATAAAGTGGAAGGGAAATGACTACTTATGGTGGGTATCCATGAGGCGTTAGATTGAAGCGGTTGAAAAAGTATTATTAGGGCCATCATACTGCGGTAAGAAAGATCATGTAAATAAAATTGCGTAGTGATTAGTTTTTGGAAAAATAAATTCCTCCCAAACGTCTACTGCGTGAGGGAAAATCAAATAGAAAGTGAAGACTCGATTAAATACTTAAGCGTTACTCTCACTCACGAGCTCTCCTGGGTGAGACTTATAGGGGTTATATTGCACAATATAACAAAAAATTAGGAATTATTAGAAACGTTTTGGGGAAATGTGGCAAAAAATTTAAAGAGAAATGTTATCTTTCGCTCGTGAGGCTTCATTTAGAATATTCTGCTAGAACATGAAATTCTCATGATGTTGGATTGGTTGCCGATTAAGATCACTTGCAGCGTAGAAGAGCTAGATTTATAAAAAGTTGTTATGATAAACCGAGTCGCATATCAAAAGTCTTAGCGGGGCTAGGTTAGGAATGAATCGCGGAGTGAAGGTTAAGTTACAAATTAAATCTCTTACATAAATTGGAAGGATATATCTTGAGCGATGATGTTGAAAATGTATGATTAGCCCCTTCGTATTAAGGTAGGAGAGATCATGTCAATAAAATTAGAGGCATTGAGTTTAGAACTGATAGATTTAAGGTGTAATTATTCCCACGAACGATACAGGATCAGAATAACGTCCGACCGCGCTTCGGGGGAAAAGTATTTTGTTTCTTAAGTAGTGTGCTGTGTAATCACTCATTGGCAAGCCGGGCATGTTTGGACGAATATCCAAAATTATTACGATCCTGAGTTAGAGATATTAAGATGTTACCTGGTGTATATATTCTCTGGAGTAGTGCATTGAGAATTAATATCAGTCCGTGTAAATAAAGCCCGTTTATAAAAGTAATATTTTCCGAAATTTCATTGGAAACACTTTGGGACCATATTTTGGATAAGAATTTCGCAGAAAGGCATAGTAATACCTTCGAAGTTTAAAATCAAATAAACCCTCTGTTCTTAAGGAAATACACGTTATTTTCCTGGAAGTTCTTGCAAATGAAATCGCAGCTTACACAGAATATTTTCCAAGTCCATGACCGAAAGATCAATGCTCAGAGACAAGGAAAGGGATCTCATCATCCCCGACTCAACAAAGGAGGCCACGATGAGGGTAAAAAAAGAATCTTTGTACTTCCACATAAAGATTTAATACTTCACGACCATGGTTTCGATGCTGCTCATTATCATCAGGTGACATACATGAAAAATATTTAAATCTATGTAACCTGACCCCAAGAGGGGAGGAAGGTAGGGGGAGTAAGGGAAGCGGGTTAAGTTTGAGTACTGCTACAGCAACCTACTAGTGGACTGGAGGAGGGGGAGGGTATACCCTCCCCCTCACCTAACCCACTAGTTATATCACCTGAATGTCAACTCATTAGCATGGAAACCATGGTCGTAAGAAGTATTAAATATTCATGTGTTTGTGCAAAAAAAGGATTTTATATTAAAAAAATTCTCTTACACCAGATGATTATGGACATCATGAAGGAATTTCACAAAGTTAAACATAAAACTGTGATGTTCAAAGGAGGCCACGTTGAGAATCCGAGTAATTGCAGTCTAATATCAATAACTTCGATATGCTGAAAAATCTTGCAGGATTTATTAGTTGGTAACGTAATGACCTTCCTCAAACGTGAAGACATACTTTGCCGAGCGAAGAACGTGTTTAGAAAATTATGTCACGAAAAAAACAGTTTGTACTTTTTATTTAAAATGCCCTGGAACCAGGATAGTCGAATGCTCAAGTAGATGAAACATTCCTAGACTGAAAGAAATTCCTCCACAAGATTCCGCACCCCTCACTGAAATAAAAACTCTTTCAATATGGCATAAGGAGGAAGGCAGTTAACCAGATAAGGCAATCCTATCCCATCGAAAACAAAAGTAGTAGCAGATTCTGGTAAGTATTTCGGATGCTACGGCGATCAACAGGAGAATGGAGAAACTGTATACAGAAATTGAGCCGCCAGTTGATCACGGACTATTCTGTCACGATTTAGACAATATTTTGGATTCTTTCGGATGATGAAACGGATAATTAGATCCAAATAAACATCCAACAATGAAATTTTGGATGAAAAGGAATGAGAAACTCATTATCTCGTAAAATTGACGACGCCCAAATACAATATACGGAACAAGGAAGGTGCTAGGGCACTACCCTCACAAAACCTTGCCATAAAAGATAATGTTCGTAAGATTTAATGAGTTACCTTGAAGAGACTTGGATTAATTCAACGAGTTCCGGAAAATATAAAGGGGAAGTGTCACTTTGTACTGATAATGGGTTTACTTGGAATATACATAAACTATTTGAAACCGATCGGGGTAATATAGGTTAAGGAGATAGAAAAAGCGAAAAGAAAATTCTCTAGCTTTCTGGATAAAAGTAAAGACAAAAAAATTAACATAACAGTTAGTGGAAAGTTCCTTTTTTTATCTCATCGTAAAAAAGTGAGCTGAAAGCGGCTAATACATAGGAATTATAGGATATTGTATAGGAAGCGAAATGGGAATATCTCCAAGTGCGTAGGGAAAAGGAAAGACTAAGGCTATTAGAAAGGTACATAACACTTTCTTTAACAAATGAGATCAAAGAAATCACAAAGGTCCATCATTATATCGGCTGGCTGAACCATTCGGATAATGTATGAAGTGAACACAACATTAATAGGTAGACTTTCCTTTCCACGTAACAATCAGTGATTAGAACAAATATCGAAAAACTACGAAAAAACTACGGCCGATGAATCTAGCTGTGAACCACCAGCCTCGATGAAAATACTAGAATGTTAGAAAAATTCTTGTGTAGTTGCCATCGAAAGCTTTTCTATAGTCCGGTGAATAGGAATCAAAGAAAATATTCTTGAGTGAATCCTTGTCACCCTCGACGGGAATCAGAATAATGACAGCGATGTATAAACATTTCTTTTACCCTCAGCTCGGATTATTTGACCGTTTGGATTACATCCTTAAATGGTTAACTAAATAATAGAATTCTTTGGCAAACAAATTATATTATCACGACAAAGGTGACCATACATTCATTCGTCATGATTTGGAATGAAAATTACAAGTAAATGTGCCGGATAATGTATTCGGTTGTTTCTGGCTCAACGTTGTGGAAGTCCATGTTCATTAAATGGAGAACACAACGTATTTTCCCATTGTTCTTTTCTTTTCGCACTACTAGTTTCAACGCTTAGGCGTCATCATTAGGTGCAGCTTAGTCAATTTGCGGTCCATTTATACGCCGTTCATGTGGGGGAAGGGATGGGTGAGAGAGGGTAGAAGGATAAGGAGAGGGAGGGGATCCCTCATCTCATCCCTCTCCTCCTTCCCATCAACGCCGATCATAACCCCATCTCTTTCCCCTCCCTCTCCTTCCCCATTCTGGATAAGTGGGCTAATTTTTACCTGATGGTGACGCCTAGGCGTTGAAACTAGTAGTACGAAAATAAAGAACAGTGGAAAACTACATTGTATTTTTTATTTAATGTGCTGGATAATATTATCTCTTTCCGAATGGTTGTTATCCCATAATTTAAAACCTATTTCATTACATAATATTTCATTCATTGTGAAACCTTGCAGTTAAACATTCAGTTTAACATGCTGAGACAAATCAGTTTAACCATGCTGAGATGCAATGGTCTACATTTATTTTGGGATCCATACTGATAAAATAGATTAAGAATCCTGAGAAAAAGGAAATGGGATAGGTGATCCGTATACGCTTGCGATGGAGGAGGAGGAACTGATTGAGACCCTTGCGCTTAAACTTCGTCACTTGATTTGTGGACGACGTCATAGACAATCCCTTATTATTATTATATTATTATTAGGTAATCTACCGTATAAGGTAGGTTTTTGGATGGACACAACTATCAAATAAACATTTTGTGACTCCCCACCTAGCAAACTAATCTATATCAGGTCCCTCTTCATCTCGATGTACTTCTTTCCTCCCTTCATCCCGTCCAACCTCCCTATCCTGTTCCTACCCTTACCTCGCTTGCCCAACATTTTCCTATCTATTACCCTCTTCAACATTCCACTACAGCTCAATACGCCTTTCATCCATTTTTCCTGCCTCCATAGGACTTATCTCAACAAACCCCTCTCCTGACTCACCATCTCTAGTACTTCCTCATTTGTTTTTTATCCCTTACATGACATGGAAATCCGCTCCAATCAAATTATCCACTGTTTAATCCCACACTATGCGTTACTCTATCTCAAGAAATCTTACACGCTGAAAATAATCTTACCATAATTAATGCATTTCATACGCACTAATTTAATCTTTTCGGGCCGATCGGGTTCGTCCGATTAGCCCGTATTTATTTTATGAAGAACAATATATACGAATCCACTGTTCATTATTGTCGCACAACTAGTTTCAACCCTTAGGCGTCATAATGATGACAACAATGTATACATTGTGTTATTAATAAAATAAATATTAAACATGAACTTGCACAAAGTTGAGTCTGAAAAAATAGAAAGTGATTAGTCCGCGTCTAATTTATAACCCAATGAACTAGGATTTGATGAGTATGGCATGGGTCATTGGTAAAAAAATAACTATGAAGCTTAGGAAGAAATGTAGGAACCAACTTCCGCGATATAACTTGATATTATAATTATACTCAATTTGAGATGGTGAAATGGCAGAAAAATGTGATTATCTTCTAGATTAAAAGCTAGTGGTCTCCAGTACATTCCATTAAGGAGTATACCCATCGACAGAGGTTTCCATTCTTCCTCATTCATCCTTTCCTCATTAGACTCTTATTAGACCCATCCTTCCGGCCTGAATTTTCTAAATTATTTCGAATATTCCGGTCGCCAAGTGAAAGCACGGAGTTGGATAAGAACAGGGTCGAACAACGATTAACCAATTAGAGAATAGCGATATTGACGAAGCAAAATAGCTGACCTTTGAATTTTGAAAAAACTGGTACCAGATAAGGCCAAAGTGCCCAGCTTGGTAAGACTGGTCAAAATTTATGTACAAATAAAGGCTTTTCCAATTATTTATGTAGAGGCCTTTCAGTAAAGGCCAATGCATGCATAAATTTGACATTACCGAGGATCATCATAGAGGCCAACACAATCTTCAAAATAATACCTACTCTCATCTATTTTGAACACTCAGATATTACAAAATGTTTTTTAGAAAGCATAAATGATGGTATCAAGCAAATATTAAAAACAAATATTTTTGAAATGTTAATTTAGCTACTTCCCGTACCCGAAAAATAATATTTTTAATATCGAAATGTATTGTTTTTAGATTACTAAGAATGTTTATCTTACTTTTTTTTTTTAAGATCCATTGTTTAATTAAAGACAAATAAATCTTTCTTTCTTTCATCTGGAGCCACTCATTTTGGTGATTGGAAATCATCTTCAGTGGAGTTACAGTTGAACCCCTTTCTTTAAAAATTCCCATCCAGGAAATTATTTTTCTACCTCTGCTTCATTTCCTTTCTATTTTTTATTACATGATTTTTAAGTAATTAGTATTTGACGCCTACAAGTTTACATGTATTATAATGCGATCAAAATATTGAAGCTTTCCGATTTAAATAACTCTTATTATCTTGTTCTCTTACCTTTTGTAATACTTTAGAATTCGTCACTCCCACCTATTATATTTTTAGAACTCGTATTGATTTTTAGAAATTGCATGTTCCGTTATAATTTCAAGCCTTTAAATTTCTTTATACTATACTATTTTAGTGTCCATACTTCGTGTGCAAATATAAGGGCATAGAAATTGCAATTGCGCAACATACATATTCTTAGTTCTATGGTTTTTCCACGTGTGGTAATATCCTCATGCCGTTAAAGGTTTTGCGTGCTGTATCAATAAGACTTCATTTGCGATAACGGGCATTTGCAATTCATGTTACAAGATATTTCTTGCATTGTACTCTTTCTATTTGAGAAATATTAATTTTTACGTAAGCTTTCATATCATGAAACTTTATTACTTACATAGGATTTGTTAACTTCAGATTGATTTAAAGACAATACTCGATGCATTAACTGCTCATGCATTAACTACTCATAACTGCTCAACCAAAACTTTTCGAATTTGTATCGCTAGCATTTTTCATATAATTTAATATAGTTCCATCTTTGATTAACTCGTTCGAACTTATCTGCAGTGTTCCTTGCGGGGTGCTATAGATATTTAAAATATTGGATTCTACATCCTAGACGAACTCCACGGCGAATTAAAATTTCTTTTGCGTGTCCCACCTCAAGTTTGAGATTTACTTTCTGGTTCCAGTGCAGCTTAAATATCTATGTTACATGTTATAAATATGTAGATGCTATTAAATCATGGTACGTTTTCAACAAGGTAATTACAATACGAATGAAATCAGCAATCATACTGAGGGCATTAGGTGAAATCGAAGTGTAGCGACTACTGTCAACGTGTAATGACAAAACACAAATTGCATCCATAAGCGACATTTTAAAATATAGATACATTCTGGATTAACACTGAATTGTGGAATTTTTGAGCCTTTAAATCTACACGAGGCAACTTCTCGTCCAGGAAAAAAAATATTTTTTATCAACATCTGAAACATATAGCAACCAAAAATAGAACGCACTGATGATATATCCCATTCTTTTCATACATTTTTTAATTGCCTAAATGTTGACTCTGAAAAAATACATATCATTTGCCCTTCACGAAGCGACATCTCTAATTGTTAATAATTTTGAGCAACCTTGCTCACGTTCCCAAAAGTCTCAGAAGGTCTATGGACTTCCAAAAATAAATGTTTACAGAGCAACTACCGAAAGGTCCAAACTTTCAAACAAAGTTCACCCCACACCTCTACGTCTTCCGGTTGCCGAGATTCACTGCTCTCAGAAAAGACAGACAGACTGAATGACTGGCAGACCAATAGGCATTTGGTATAGGGGAAAGAAAAATGTCGGAAAAAATTATTATTCCTCCCCCCCTCTCACGAGGCAGGAGCGCAAAAGAAGCTAAGGGGGAGGGAGATGTTTTGAAGAAGAGATGGCTCGAGAGGGTCTTTGAGGTGGGAATTTCTCGGTTGCGGGTGAGAGAGGGTGACTTGAGGGGAGCGGGAAGGAGAGAGATGAGCAAAGGGAAAAGAGAGACAGAGAGAGATGCTTCCAGTATAAGGAAAATGGGACTTTTTTCTTTCATTAAAAAAAGGGTAAATAAAGGGAGGGCGTTTGAGGAGTGGCGGGAGGGGGGTGGTTATGGGTGAGGACGATGTAAAAGCATCAGCAGGGAATGTTTCCCTGCGAGAGATAAGAGCGATTCTTATCCGAGGAACTTTTTCGAGAAGCACCGTAGGAGCGCTCCTTCCCTTATGGCCTGGTAGTGAAGTGGGGATGAAAGTTCAATACACACACTACGCCGTCGCCGCCTGAGATACGCTGCCCGCCTTCACTCTGTTTAACTTCCGCCGAATCTCAACCGCTTTAACCTCGCCCTCTCACCACCACCGCCAGATTTATTTATTTATTACTGGTGAACGTCATTATTTATATTCCAGAATCTTGGATTCCAATGAGAATTCGAAGTTGCGAGGATAAATTTCGCGTCGTGTTTCCAAAAAAACATTAATTGTTTATAATATAAAATAAACAACGTTTTGAAAAATGAAGTTTATTTAGAATTATTGAAAGATGTGGGCGTAAAATTAAAGATATCGACTGACCAATTGGCACATTTTAATTGATAAGAGGGTAAAGCAATGAATACAAAAATTACTTTGAATAATACCACAGTACTTATGTAAAAGAGCGTAATTATGATAAAAAGGAAAAAATACAATAAAATATTCCCTATCCTATAATCCCTAAGATTAGAATTACAGTATATTGACAGTATATGCATCACCATATTAGAGATTGAAGAGAAGTTAAAATATGTTTGACAGACGTCAGTATTGAATGATAATGGTGAGAACTTATTAGGAAAATAATTTACTATATAACTAGGAAGAAAGAAGCAAAAATTTGGCAGAAATTCACCGATATTTATTTAATTAAGTGAGTGGGCCATAATTAAAATGATTAATAAGCAGTCACATCATAGATTAGTTTTGTAAATTATTACGCATGCAAATGATTGAATAAAATTCACCTGTATATCTTCTTACGTAATTAATCGCAATTATCGAAGTAATTGAAACAATGTTATCATAACCGGAGTATGGTGGCATTACGTAACAGAAAGCAAATATCATGGGCCAAAGGAGATCAATTTAAGGTCTCTGATGCGCTAGAATTTATACCTATGCAAGTATGTTTGGTAATTAATTGGTTAAAGCACTCGGCCGGATATCGAGGGATCCGGGTTCGAATCCCGGTCAAAGCGAATGATTTTTACTCTCTGAAATTGTTGTATTATAATGCACACATAGCGAATGACTCCGTTAAAGTTACTGTTGCGGCATCTCCCGCAGTTTCTTGAATAAACCTAGGCAAGTATAAAATCGTATTTTTAATAATTTACTCAATTTGCCTTGACTCTTTTTCTGATTGCCAAATTATTGCTATGCAACATTTTCCTTGGAACTTTATTGTATTTTCCTTATAAATTTGTGACATTTTCCTAGATCGTTCAGTGAAATTTTAGGAAACTGGGTCGTTACATTTTTAAAAACTATTTAAAGAAGATTAAAACGTATCGGTGATGTATCGATCTTAAAATGAGACTTGTATTTTTTAAAGATTATCAATTCTAATTATTTTGTTTTGTCTTTTTGCGAGATAAAGCGGCATCTCATTGTTAAGAAAATGTTTTCATGTCTTCTAACTAATTACCTAACACTACCGTTTTCTAATATTAAAATACATTTAAATCAATTATTACTAGTTTTAAGGAGAATTCATGTGTACTCCTATTCTGTGAGTTAGGGCGAAAGAAGAAAACATCACGCGCAAGCATCCAGAACTAAAGGTACTGGTTGGTTGATTTATTGCAGGGTTTTGTAATAGAAGGGACAAGGAATGCGTCATATATTTTGAAAAACCCAAGCACACTTCGCAATATTGTCACTATATCTGTCACTATCACCTAAAATAAATCGAAATCATTTCCAATTATTAACCAATGAAATTACATATTATTATTGAAATTTTCGCAGTCGAAGTGCGTTAAAGGAGAACAGAAGGAGAATAGCTGGGTTAAACATTTTAAGAGATCAACAATTCCAGTGAAGTTAGCTAAATGTAAAGCGAAAATTACCATCTACATATCGAAGAGTCTCATGCTTCTAAGAGATCACCTCGTGCCCCGCGCTTCCCCATCCCTCCCTTTCCCTTCCACGAGAATAAAACAAACACGTCCCCCTTTTCCTTTCCACACCAGAGAACCACTCCTTCTCACTCCCGCCGCTCACTCACCCTCCCCCATATCGGCCTTCCACCCTCTTTTCCGCTTTTTTTGCTGTTCTTTCATCCCATCACTCTCATCTCCCCAGGGGGGGGGAGTGCGCAAGGGTGGAGAGCTGGAAACATCCGACACACGGTGCACTTCCGATATGTAGGTACCGAAGCGCTTGGAATAAATGCAAAAAAACGCGCGAGCACGCTAGGAGGACCCCGCCCCCTCCCATTTATAGCCCCATCGCCTCCAGTCACCCCTACCATCCCTCCTTCACTTCAGGAAAATTCACAACCTTCTCCCCTTACCGCCGATGTGGCGGAGAAGAACGGTGGAAACGTTGTTTGATACGCGGCGTCGAAGCAAGCCGGGAGATATTACCGCCAGAGTATGAGAAAGAGAGTGGGGGTGTGTGGAGAGAAAATGAAACAGGTTGGGAAGGAAAGAGTGAGCCGTCGGCATGTTTCGTGTGTCCGTGAGCGTGAAGGGGAAAGGGAATTGGGGGAGGACTATGAGTTTAGTGTTTGGTTCCATAATGCTCTAGGGTCAATACACTGATGTTTCGAAGGGAAAAGGACAGGCGGGGAAAGAAATGTAACGGGTGCGAAGTCACGGGCTGCATTTTCAACCGAGGTAGAGGGATCCCGAAAAGAGGAGAGTTTCGACGGGGAGGGTGGAGTTTGGGAGGTTGGCGAGCGGCCGCGGTGCTAGGGAACGGGAGAGGGTTGTTTTTCACCAGTGTTGGTGAGACCCGAAGTGTGAAAATAAACGAGTGTGAGCGGGTGTGTCTGCGAAATGTGTACGTGAGCAGGCAGTGTGCGCGTCTTTGTGTGTAGTCCTATGCTTTGCTTTTACGGGGTTTTTTTCCCCTCTCGTCGAAAAGAACAAAAAATACGCCCACACACAAACAAACACATAAAGAGGAGTCGAGCGGGTAGTCGAAGGAGAAAAGGAGAGAGTCAGAGGGGGTGAGGGAAGAGGCTTTTCCGCACCTCCCCCCCCATCCTCTATTCGTTTTTTTGTAACTTTTTCAGCAACGCTATTATTTTTTTCCTTGGGAGGCGATCCTTTTGTGTTTACCCAGGAGATGGCGTAGATATGTATCTCTTTCGCCCGCACGAGAACGGTTCTTCTTGGAGTCCGGCGCCGCCCTCCCCCCAAAGTCGCCCTTCTGCCGCGCTTTTGTGCCGCTCTCTCCCCCGCATCACCCTTGTCCCACCTCTCCCATCTCTCCATCCTCACTCCCCCCCCACCGCATTCCCCGGGTGTAGAAAGGAACGGGGGCGAGGTAATAGTCGGCCGAGGTTTTTCTGTTCCCTCAAGTTAGGTTATTAATATGCAATTAGTGTTTGCCAAATGTCGGACTAAAAGGGTAATATACGGCCCAGTCACTAATACTTTTCCCTTTAAGTAGCCATTCTCATCCCGACATTGTTAAAAGCGAACGATTGAGGTAATAGAAGTTTCTTAAGCAAATCTTCAATGATTTGTCATCTAGGATCATGGACATTTTCACACTGGCTGTGATTTGTAACGAGTATCTAGTTGGATTCTCTCCTCATGGCCAAAGTTACGGTATTACCAAAAGTCTGCAGCTGCTTTTAATGTTGGAAAAGGAGCATTAACATTGAATCTTGTCGTCGTATAACATCCGATATCAATTACTTTGGCGGATGGAATATCGGTGATGTTAAAAACATTTCTTAAGAAGTATTGAGAAATCACAAGTTTTAGCAGTTCATCGTACTCCATACTATTTTTAACTCGGTGATTCTAATAATTATCCTATTAACCTAATAAAAGGGAAAATTACACTTTACTACTGAATAGAACTTCCTTTTTTCTCAATGATTTGTACATTGAAGTATCTAAAATCTACTTAGTAAATGTCTAGCCCCAAGACAGGGATAAAGAAAAGAAATGATAATATTATACCGCACCCTTTTATATGTAGAATCCTTCAGGTATGTCCAGCTCTGCAAGCAATAAAAAGCTACAATTTCAGAGTGTCAAAATAATACGCCTTGACCGGGCGAATGATTTTTGCACTTTGAAATTGTTTCTTTATAATGCGCATATTGCGGATGACTCCCGTAACAGTAACAATTACGGCATCTCCCATAGTTTCTTGTAATCTAAACGCAATAGTCTCACCTGTTCTAATCTAACTAGAAAGTTCGGTATTATTTATGGACATGAGAGTTAGTTCTCCACAGGCATTGCTTAATACAGTCCTGGCAGATCCGAAGATAACTAAATACAGATAAATTTAAATTTTAATTACTACATTCTAATTAATCCTTCGGCACTGTAAAGGATCAATAGAGACACGACAAATGTTTTCCTTAAATTAAAATAAAGCGATTTAAAACTAAGGCAAAATAGTGTATGGAATATAATTATGGATATCTCTCAATTGATAGTATCGCCGATTTGGCCAGGATTCAGATTAGGTACGCTTTGAATCATGAGATTAAAGGCAAATAATGGCATTGCGTCATTAGACTCTAGTTGTGACTAGAGGTTCATATCTAATCATTGATGAGTTCATTGAAATGATTTGAATTGTTAATCATCAATCAGCTTCTCCAAATACGTATTATATTTCAGTGTCCCTACGGAACAAGTATGGCACACGCCAAAGTGAGGGAATAATATACCTCGCCATCCAAGTGAGGGAATAATATACCTGCATGGGAAGAAAATAAAAGATGAACTTATTTTGCGGGTGCCTCATAAGCAATATATTAATTCTTTATGGATACGGAGTCTAGGTGAAGATATGCAGTCGCAAGAGTGTGTGGTGTGGGAATAACTGCATTTACTTCTTAGAGCAGCCAATATAAACATGTTTCCAAAATGTTGATTCAGGAAAATTTAGTACTCATTTGTCTGGAAAACCGTGTAATGGGACATATAACGTCTATTTCATAATCTGCTCTAAAGATAGGAAAGTCGCCTACCATATTAGGAACACGTGAATAAGGAAATTTGCCTTGATACTCTCAAACCTCGATCTCGACTTTCTCATGATTATTGCCGATTACCATGATACCATATCAAACTAATATATCTCTTAAAAAGAAATGCTGCCTCGTAGCCAGCAACCTCCTTCCTTACGTGTCCCAGAACACTGTGAAACTCTCTACCGTGAAGGATCTACATGAAAAGATTTCCCGATACTCGCACATCTTTCAAAACCCTTCAAATAACCCCAGTTTATAAAGCTTATCTCTCTAGCTCTACGATAGAAAACAATTAATTTCAGAAATAATCCATTACCAGAACTTACCCATTAAAGATTTTACCCATTGCAAACGTTCTCCGGCATTGAAATTAATAAGCATTACTTCAACTATTGTTAAGTTATGGCTGAAAAGAAAAAAAGTAAAAAAGACGATAGAAACAAAACTATGCGAAATGAAAACTCGATGACTAAGGGAGACACTACTAGGTAAAAAAAAACAAATTGATAACATGAAATATCTGCTGAAAAATTCATGTAGTAGAAAAACGTGAAAAAATCATTACGCAATAATAAAAGGCTGGCTTGGCTCTCGGTTGAAGTTCGGTCGTCAAAATCGAGTGGCAAGGAGCTGCACGTCCTAAATCAATGAATCCTAAAATTAAGGGGTAAACTAGACGGAAACAAATCCATAACCAATGAAATTATGTGCATATCACTCATAGATGGGTCATCAATGGAAAGAAAATAAATATTCCTAACAAAATTTCACCAAAATGAAGTTTGATTAAGTGTTGAGACCGTAATAGATCATGCAAAATCAACACAATTCCCACTTGATACATGAATTAAAGAAAATATGGACAAATTTTGATTATGCATATTGATAAATACTGCATAAAATCTTCATGTCAATCCATGAAAATATTAATAATAAGACTGCATCACAGTATTGGTAATTAGTATATGCAAAAAACGTTATAATTAGTTTTATATTAGTATTGTAATAGAGATCAATATTTCCAAAAGTAAAATTTCCGATAAGTACTTATGAGCTATCCACCAGGGAGATTTGCGCCTTTTTACGTGTTTATTCTCTTTTGAAATCATGCTCAATTAGAGCGGTGAAAAGCATGTAAAGTAACACCTTCCTTAAATAAACGTATAATTGAGAGAGAATTCTAATTCGCTAATTAGCACCGTGTTTGGTAAAGAGAAGTATACTTATGAGATGATTTGAGTATGACCCACGAAAATATTTAAAGGTTATTAGCAGAAAAAAATGTTACCCTAGAAAAGGTCGAAAGCCTTTTTTGTAGAAAGCCAAAATGAGGAAAATATTGACATTTAAAGAAAATGTGAGCAACGCATTTATTCGTCATGAAACATAAATTATTACAATTTTGTGATGTGGTAATGCAGGCAATAGATGAAAGAAAAATAAGTGTCTTAATTATATAGTTGCTATCTTGAACGGAAAGGTACCCAAGAATGTGAAGGAAGCAGCTAAAGATGATCCTCCAAACAAACAATAACAAGAAAGGCATGAGAATATGGAAAGTGCACAACGGTGGAAATATGATAATATATAAATATCGGAATAAAAGAAGCCGGATAACATGCTGTCGGATGAACGAAAGCTGTCAAGAATCTTTGGATCAAGGAGAAAGTACGAGGCGTGTTCATAAAGTAAGGCCCGTTTGGTCACAGGAAAAAATATACTCATATGAAACACATTTTATTGGCACTTTTAGTTAGCTACAAACCTACTTCACTTATCTACATAATCGCCGTTCACTTCTAAGCATTTTTCGTACCGCTGCCACAGCTTCTTTAACCCCTCTGCATAGAAACTCGCCGCCTGAGGGTTGAACCAATCGACAACGCCATTCTTGAGTTCCTCTTCTGTTTCGAAACGTTGTCCACCGAACCACTGTTTCAAGTGCAAGAAGAGGAAGTAGTCGCTGGGTGTAAGGTCAGGACTGTACGGTGGGTGGTTTAAAGAGTTCCCAACGACCCAAAAACTCTCGTCCATTGGACATTCTTTGCTCTTTGTGGTGGTCGGTGAGCATTTTTGGTACCCACCTTGCACACAATGTGTGGTATCCGAGGTTATCCGTAACAATATTGTAGACAGTAGTGCGTCCAAGTTGAGGAAATCGTTCAGCCAGGCCATTAAATTGTCAATCGACGATCACATCGCAGTTTTTGTTCCACTTTCGAAACAATTTCATCGGTCAGAATACTGCGCCTGCCACTTCGCTCTTCGTCATGGACATTTTTTCGTCCATTTTTAAAATCACAGCACCATTGTCTAACCTTTCCTTCACTCATAACTATAGGTTTATAAACTAGGCATAATTCCCGATGAATTTCAGAAGCCGACATTCCTTTTGCATACAAAAATCGTATGACAGAACGCACTTCACAGCTGGCGGTATCAACGATTGTAGCGGACATTGTTGTTTGCATGCACGGACAAGCAAACGACTTCTGAAACAAACCAAATGCTGCTATAGCTTCTTAATGAATCAGTAGATGGCGCTGCAGGAGCAAAACTGTGTTCTGAAGCGCCAGTATTTAAATATAAGCAAACGGTACTTATTTTAAGAATACGCCTCGTATTAAAAATGAATAAGACAGTAGGAAGTGTGTGCTGTAACAAATAAAAATGGATATTTGTGTCGCCAATGGATAAGAAATTAAATAAGCCAGGGAGCAAGAAAACTCAAGTGTAATTGGGTTAGTACCTTAAACAAAATATGCACAAGAGCGTACCATATAGAGCGGTTGTATGTGTTTAAAGTATTGAGAAAAATATTTCAGAAAACAAAGCAAACTTAAATAAAATTCGTAACTGAAACAAGGAACTTGAAAATAAAGTGTAGACATCAAAAAGATATTCGGAGTAATACTAAAAAAATAGTAAAATTTTCAAAAGTTTAAGGGTGTTCATTAAAACACCGAGGAAAGAAATATACTACATGCAGTCATATGGACATCAGCAATGCCTACAAAACTTATATTTTGGTGTTTTCGATTTATTACATTTTCTGGAGGACTTATACTCGACTTTAAAAGTCGAAGATTTACATATATATATATATATATATATATATATATATATATATATTATATATATATTATATAATATTGTGTGTGTAATAATATAGTGTGAATATATATATATATATATATATATATATATATATATATATATATATATATATATATATATATATATATATATATATATATATATTACACACACACTCATATTAATTCATAGTATTCAATATTGTAGTAGTAAGTTTCGACATATATATATTGAAAATTTGTGTAGTACGTGTAAAAATATGCACTACACAAATTTTCAATCGTCGCATGCGAAACCAAGTTCTCAATGAGCACTGTTATCAACCGACCATTAATAATAATGAATAATATTCCACCACCGGAATATAGAATACAAGCAGGACGTATTTTCCAGTTTCGTAGATTTCGAAAGGGCGTTTGATGGTGTAAATTGGGAAAAACTAATGAGTATAATGTAGAAAATAGGAATAGATTAGAGGGACAGGAGAGATGTCTCAGACTGCTCAGGTGCGAGTGGGGAACGGAGAGTCCGGATGGGCAGTGTTAGGAAGAGATGTATGGCAGGGTTGCCTTTTATCACCGGTGCTGTTCAATGTATACGTGGAGGAAAATTATTAAAGAGGCAAAGGAAGAACTGGAGGTAGGAATAAAAGTCGGAGGTGAATTCAGGGGTGAACCGGATCTCCATCGATGTACACCAAGGGTCTATACTTGAGCCATTGCCCTACAACATCTGTTCCCTCGACATTCCAAAATGTTTTTGGAATTTGGAGAACATGTCCTTGTACTCAAACGACGCGGTACTCCTGAGCCGTTCTTGTCAGAAGGAGACTTCGGTGTGGGGACTGCAGGACGTCGTTGACGAGTTACCACTATGGTAACGCCGAAGGTGCAATGTGATCAACAAACAAAAGTCAAAAGCGAGTGTTTCAAACAGGAAGAGGGGGGCAGCCAGGAGTGAACCTATTGGTGGAAGGTGTCGTCCTACCGTGGGAATCCGAATTCCTCTACCTCTAATTGCTGATAGGCAGGAAGCTCCTTTGGAATTCTTAGGCGCTTCGTGCCCTTGCAAAGACACATATCGTGTCTTTGCACATATCGTGTCTACGCACTTAATCGTGTCCCGCCGATTATTCACTCGCATGTCCTGAGCATGGAAACGAAGCGTCGACTGTACCGTGCGTCCTGTCATTAAGTACGCAGGACCGGTATGGTCAGGAGTGTCGTGAACGAGTCTCGCTCGAATTCAAGTAGTGCAGAACTCTGTTTTTCGGTTTATCTTGGGCCGCGGATTCTTTGCCCACAGTTCCAAGATTCGCGAAGACGGAAAATTGGAACCTCAAGACGTCATTCTGCCGAGAATTTCCAGGAAATTCTTTGGTAGACCAGCAGCAGAATCGGAGGTGCCCCTCATCCGGTAGGTCGAGGAAATCTGGGTTGAGCCATGAGACCACTACAAGCACCCCATTGCCAGCCTGGAGACATAGGAAGCCCTTCCAGCTAAGCAAAACCCTGGGCTACTTAGAGCGGGGAGGAATTGAAACATTTCACAACGCTGAAGATTTCTCCAAGTCTCAGTAGTCTAAGCGGCTGAAAAGGCGCTGCGCAGGGGAGCACACACAGAACCCATGCAGACGATGCTTCTGGCAATTCAGAAGGTGAAATACATTGCTAGGAGTAGGGAAGTGGTGAGAGAGATTTAAAAAGCGGGTTAGAGAGGGATGGGTTTCGGGGTTTTAAAATAGAACATGTTTGGCATCTAGGTTTAATGGAGGGCATGGGAGTTGTTTTGGGATAGGGCGGGGATTGTTTGATTTGAGGAGATCTGATAAGTTGGCGGTGCGTTTGAAAGTAACGCAGGGGAATTTGGGAAAAAGGTCGGCGGTGGAGTTATGGTTTATGAGAAAAGGGTAGAGGTTTTTTAGGATTGATGTCAGAAACTCTAGGAGGAGAGAATGGTGTATATTTGGGAGGAATTTATCAAGGAAGTGGGGGTTATTGGAGATTCTGTGTCTTATTATAGAAAGAGAAGAAGGAATGGAGCATTTGGTGTGATGCGGGTGGTAACTGTTATAAAGTAAGTATTGCTGTTAGTTGTTCGGTTTTATATGTACCGAAGTGTTGATTTTTTTGTTTGAAAGTGTCATTGGAGGCTAAATGTGTTCTCCTTTTATGCACATAAATTAATTTTACATATTTAATCAGACGGGTGCGCATTCGCTAATATCGGCAGCTTTTCATTGGATTTGTCACATTTTACTTTCGGCAACACTTCTCATTGAACTAGAACACTAATTAAAAAGCCCAAGTTTTTCATTCTGTAGCACAGCCTTTAATACTGCAATGCGGTTTGTGTAGACATGTCTAATCCAGAATGTAAATTACAACTTTTGCGTAAGAGAATAAGCCTTTCATTCCCAACTGGAGGATCATCATCTGACACGTTCTTTTTATTTTGAACTCTTTTCCAAGGCTCGCCGCGCCCTGGTGACTTTTCTTTCACTTTAGATTCATGTCGTTTAATTCCTTTCCTTCGTGTCACCCTTTTCAGCCCAGGATCCGGCTATCTCTCCCTTGACCGCCAACGGGGCTCTCACGCCTTGGGGCTGACCACCCCTATTCTCGAGACGAGGGACGTGCTCCAATTAAGGAGGCAACCGTCCGTTCAGGCCGCCCGATGGCCTCCTTGCGGTCGTCCTGACCCCGTGGCAACGGGAGAAGGGAGACTCCGGCACCGCCAGGGGACCTCGAGTTTGGAATGATATACGGGTGGAGATGCGAGCATGTAAGACATCTTTTCCAAACTTTAAGACCGGTGTGCGTTATATTGCCTTTGATATACCCTTCGCTCACAAGGATGTGACAGGGAATGTTTTCACAAATATCCTCTCTCAAAATTATCTCTCTAAATTATTTGGAAATGAAAATTAATACAAGTCATAGTGATCACTCTGAGATCATAGATCAACCTATTAGAAATTCATCGTTTTAAAGCTTAATTTCACCAGTTCATTGGAACATCATCGTTTATCACAAAATTATATTTATATTTTCAGGATTAAATAAAATATACGCTAAGTTCCTTAAACTGTGAATTAGAAAGTTGTAATAAAAGATCTTACAGGCGTTTAATTAAGTGTCTAAGTAATGATTTTGAAGTGAATTTTTTTTATATACAATCAATATAAACAGGCTACACACAGTTCCTTTAGTTGAAATAATGTCAATAAAATTCTGATTATAGTTACCAACGGATATTTACTCTTGTTTCCTTAATGTTTTCTTAAAAGTTTGTCCCTAGGCTATACGGTTTTTAACTTGGCATTCACTGAAAATGATTTGACGATGGTCGTATTTGGTGACTAGATACCGAAATTTTCCATTTTTCATAATTTCCAAACCCACACCATAAATGATGCTTAACGCTTTATTTATGGTTCCCATTCAAGAGAATTCTTACTTATGGAATTAAAATTGTTAGTTTCCAAGAACTCACGAATAAGTAGCAGGAATTCGCATAAATACAATACTGATTTCAGTTAATCCCCTAGTAAGTGTATACCAAATAACCCAAAAACCACCGTAAGGGGTTTTTGGGTTATCGGGCTTAAGGCAACAGCTACGCACGCACAAATATGAGTTCACCAATGCATTTGAACAATCTATTTGCTCATGTACAGGAGCACTTGCGCATACATACATGTCCATGTTCACCATGAAAGATTGTTTTTATCAAAATTATTAAGTTTGATTTAGACACAACCGTAGCTAGCTACCATTTAAAGAAAAACACGCGGTACGTTTTTGTGAAAAATTTGCAAATGAACCCTTTTGTCAATCAGCTAGTTTCTTCACTTACTCATTCCGTCCAATAATACCACTTTCGAACTTAAACCTTGAAATTAATGTGAGGTGAAAATGGTTCTTTCAAGGATATACCAAAACCCGCCATGGAGTGCTTGGATAGAAGTGATGGCTGTATCCCGACGCCCGTGCCTTGAGTTGAGGTCAGAAATGATCGAGGGTAGGCGTTAGAGGGGTGGCGGGCAACCAGAAGGCGGAAAAGCACAGGAGGAAGAGACGGCCGAACTGCGTGTGTTCCTAGGGACGTGTAACCGGAGTCCCGTGCTGGGGTTCGACGGCCAACAAGTGTAGCGTGGGACATTCGTCATCACCTGGCCTGTGTCGCCTCTGTTTCTCTCTCTCTTCCCCTGGCGAAGTGCGGGGAGGTTGATGGAGAAATGGAAAGGGGTGGAGTTAGGGACGGAGTGAACGGTGAAATACGTCGCGCCGTCAAGGGATCGCCTCGGGGAATGCGCTCGGAGGCCGGCCGACGCTTTGGTCGTTTCTTCCGGGTAGGGAGGGATATCTCCTCTCCCCCCAACGCAGGCGGTAGAACCTCGCCCACCGTGTCTCCGTGTGTTCGTTCCCAGGCGACGACGTGGAAACATGTTTACGAAAGAAGTTTGTTATTTTCTCAGTCAGGGAAAATGTTGGTTAGGGTAATGTTTAAAAAAAAAGGAGTACACCAAACGCATGTGCAAGAGGCAAACAAACAGCATTGTGTGTGTATTGTCGAATATCCAAAGCTTTGAATAATAGCATCGGTAGGGTACAGACATGAAGTCTAACGGGTAGAAAATTGAAATGTTTCCGATTTGAATTCCTTTTAGTGCAGTTTTATTGCACTGTTGCACTGTTTTTTAATACATTAATTTGTCTTTTAATTTACCAGTCAATTTGGCTAAAAATACATGAATAAATGCTATCTCCTACAATTCTCCCATTTATTCGCTAGATTAGGAGAAATATCATATTTCATACAAAAATTAGTTTTAATTATTGCAATTGGTTATCGAATGATATTACTGGTTCTTAAAAGGTTAGAACAATAAAACTAAATCACTGAACACAATTACTGACTGCAATATAAATATTGTATAAAATTACATTATTTTAATTTAAAGCACTCAGAGGCTTGATTAGTAGTGGTTACTAAAGAGAAGTTTATTTTTCGCTTTAGATATTTGTACCTTTTCTTCTACTTCATTTTCTACTAATACTTCATTTTTAGATAATAAATAGACATTTCATAAGTCCACCATAAATTGCGACACATTTTTTTAAAATGGACAATTGCGACTCACCCCTCCAAATTGTCTGGTACGAGGAGATATTTCATGCCTAATGTGTAGTCATATTACTGATCCATAATTTTAAAGTAAAAGGAAGGCTCATATTAAGGTGAATAGTTTTAAAGCGTAAATTAATTTCTTGTAAATAAGGGAATATATTCAGAAAAAAACATCACGCGTAAATGCATCTCACCACTGTCGTAGCATCTCTCAATTACTCTTTTGTTCACTATATCATGGTCACACAAATTTGTAGCGTCCTACATTTTAATATGTACTCGCAGGGAGATTTTTAAATATGCAGTTAACGTCACCCCATTGCCTCAAAATACACAGAGATAAATCAACTCCCTTGAAAATTGCCGGTGAACTTCTTTCTACGTTTATTTGGGCTTCGCTCACGCAGAAGAAACTCGTAGAGCCAATTTTTTTGCCAATAGCCAAAGTTCCGTCTCATTCTTGCGTTCATATTCCCATGGCAAAGCTCCCGCTTGATATTAGTCAACATTTTTTCATTCGCCGCCTTTTCCTACGGGAGTTCTCTTGTGTTACACAGTTCTGTCAGAAGTCTTTCTACCGGCTTCACCATGAGACGTATTTACCCTTACCTCCACCGTTTTTCCGTGCACGTTTGATCCTCGTTTTGTGTAAGCACTGCCCTCACTGCTGCATGTAATTACATTAGCACGCTGCAAAATAATCTGAAAAACGTGGATAGGTAGGCTCATTCCCTGTCATCCCATGGGGAAAGCGTTGCACGAACCTTACTGAAATATTGTGCCACCCTCGTAACATCTTTGACAAAATTCCTTTGCATCAACATGGTGGACATTTTCAACCGTAATTGGTCCTGTGGCCATTTTTCTCTAGTTCCATTTGAATTCATTCTATGTAAAATATTTCTGGAGTTGATACTAACACACCTGTCGCCCTTGATATAAAACGAGACAGAAAAAATAAATAAAAGTAACTGAATTTTTTTCCGAGGTAGAAATTATTTTTTGGCCTTAGTTTCCTGTATCTGCACAATTTGTATGGTATAAATAAATTCGAATAGCAAAATCACCGTATTATTTCATTCCAGAAATTTAATGAATGGCTTCTGAAGTCAGTTAACTACGAGAAATTGGTAAGTTTGACAAAAAATGTATTTATATTTCACAAATATTTTCCAAACGAATTATCAAAAATCGAGTACCAAAAAATTTGGAGAACTGTACAAGATTCACTATCGTGATTACCATAGCATTGATACAAGAAATCGTCATTTTTATGTTTCCTTTATATGAGGATTCCTTTATTACACTTATACCATCATGCTTTCCACTGTTTTAGAGATATCTTTCATAACATACCAAATATGAAAGTCCTCAAAAGCCAAAGATATTTCAGGGAAGCACTAAATGTACCCATGCCTCATGGATACAAGACTTGAATACAACTGCAGATTAATTGAAAAGAGGGTATATTATTTGGCTAATATCTAAAATAAGGTATCATAGAATAATTTTACTATTCTTTCAATGGTGGTTCATTAGAGGATTCATGGATAATAGAGTGTCGGTCGCGGGGTCATTTAAAATCACGCAGAATCCAATGTCATCCGCTGGGAACACCAGTGCCCGCTGATTGCATCGCATCAACCTTAAATAATTTCAAAAACAAACAAATAGTTCTAAATATATCTGTTATTACATACTTAGCTTCCACTTCGGTATTCAATCCAACTTCATGAGGATCCCATGTACACGTACACGTAATACCAGCATATTCCAAATGAGACCAAACTTGCGAAAGATAGGCTTTCACAGTATCCACACGTATAATTTCCCCAAAACTCTACCAATAAATTCAAATTTCTGTCTAACTTAACCACATATTCCATACATAGTTTTCATCCGTCATAGGAGATAAGGATAACTCCAAAAAATTTAACAGAAGCAAGAATTGCCATTCAGTATTCAGCCATATGAGGAAGGGATGTAGGAGAAAAAATTCCTTCGTAATTATTTCCGAAACCATTTCGAAATATTTTCTCAAAAATTCTTATACTCAGCTCAGTCTTATTAGTTTTATTACAACGCATGCCAAAATATAAACTTATGTATACATTTAATATATTTATAGGAAATGAATCTCCATTATCTTGTGATTCTCATTCACTAAGGGCACCGAAAACCTAGAATAGAGTTTTCATGAATGAAAATAGGATTCAGTGCAGTATAATTTATTCCAGGGCGATTGAAAACAATAAGCCCGCAAACGCAGTTTACGAAATATTAGGAATCGATTCGGAATTATTTTATAGCCGTGAAAAGGCATAGGCAGGCACCCCGACTCCCGAGTCCTGATGGGAAGTGTGTTCCAGTTAAAGTGCTCTCCACACGACACACTATTATGGACCCGAGGACCAACGAAATCTCCATTGTCGTAGGATGTGGAACAAAAGGTCTCATTGTGGAGGGCCAGTACACAAACCACCGACCAATCTGTTACCCACAGCGATGGAGAGAGCGAGTAAAACTCGAAATAGCTGATTGAAAATGGACGCAAACAACCCATTTCGTCACTCGTCGCCCTCCGTATTTCATCGGACTGTTGCCTGGACGGCTTTGAGATGAACTCAAGAATAGTGTCCACAGTTTGTATATTTTGTCACGATTTAGATGATTGCAATGGCGTCCATTTGTCTGCCAACATGGGAACCGTATTTGCGTACGCAACCTGTTTCAATTCCTCTCCGTACACACGTCGCACTGTGTCCTCAATCTCGCAACTTCACCTTCCTCAACAAATCGGTCCCCGACTTCCACCATCCTCTTCCCGCCAGGTTGGCAAATGAATCTTTCTGAACATTCAGTTCACGTTTCCATGCTCTCTTTCATGATCTCTCTCGACTTGGGCCCCTTCTCGTTCTTACTTCCGTTCCATATCTCTAAATAGGTTTCACATGTGACTATTTATCTTGAAAAAAATGTTCCCAGTTGCACATATATATGAGTCCCGAAAAAAAGTTCATTTCTTCTGAGAATATAATCCTTTTACAGTCTTTTGTAATTTCAACAATATTCCGACTTTCATTTAGCATTTATTATATGCACAAATATGCTAAACTAAATTTTATTCTTAATCTCTGGTGTCCATTTTACCCATGGATCTCAATAAATCAATCAATTTGAGCTGAGTGGTTCAAACATAAGAGTTTACGCAGCACATTTTTCCATTTCGGCATTCATATCTATTAAATTTGAATTGGCAACAAATCGTAGTCTTCAATGTCAAATTCAATTACTATTTAGATATTTGAATACCCTGCAAACCTAGGGTGTCTGGCAGATGGTGAATACACACCAGACTAATTTTTAGCCGAGCATGACAATAACTCGATCGACATTCGAAGTTTTATTGGATATTTCAATTAGATTTAAATTTCTACGACTATTGACACGTGAAATGTTTTCCGTCAAACATATTGCATCACACAAGTTAGTGAAAACTCCATAATAAGAGGATAAATCCAGCTAGTTACACATATATTTTAGAAAAAAATGATCATTCTGAGTGAACAGAGGACTCACGAAAAAAGTACTTACGAAAATAAAGGCATTATCTATGACGTTAATTGCACAATCCAGGGTTTAAGAGCACACTAGGGCAATTTTTTACAGCATTATGAACGAATGAGATTATTAAATTATATCTTTTAGTATATTTTAGGTAATCATATTCATGTTTTCTACTATACTCGGTGCTATAACCCACTTTCAGAATTTTAACACATTCCATTAGATGAAAAGTGTTCCACCCTAAAACGGTTATAAAATAACATATAATTATATAATAAAAAGCAAATAATAATAATTTTAAAAAAATTCACATTGGGATTTTTATTGAAGAGATGAGTTAAAGAGTTTGAATTTGCGACCAATGATCGTTAAATGGTAGGACGCTGTTCGAACGTACATCAATTTCATTTGATTCATTAATACTCAAATGACATCGAACTGCTTCAATGCTATATGGTGTCATAAATACGAGTGGAGAGGCATACATAAACACTGTGAGGTAATTAAACTACTATTAATAGAGGAAGAAGATCCACAGCTTTAGCACAGTGCGAAGGCAAACGAAATTTGTGATGTGGCGAGGCATTCGTGAATTAATTGAGTTTACTTGGGACCTTAGCCAAATACCATGAAAAGCGTTAAAATAAATCTTCTATTTTCAAAGTGGATCTTCACTGAATCTGGTTGGCAAGTGACCTCATATTTATCTAAACTAGAAGATGTAACTATGAAAATATTTGTGTTTCTGAGCATCAAACGAAGTTGGATAGTTTATGTAAGCTTTAAGTTAAAATTAATCACCAGTAAATTCTGAAAGATATTCGGTTGTTGAAAAAACCCATACCTTCGCGTCAACGTTATCTGAAGGCTGTTTTGTCAATCCTCGTGGAAATGTTGATAGAATATTGAGAGCGTACAGAGGTTAGGCCGATGGCAAAATTAATTAATTAATTGGCAAAACTATTGCTTCTACCGTCAATGAACTATATATTAACCTTTAAAAACGTGATAATACTTGATTTTTACTCAGTATTAAAGGTATGATATTCATCACTATACATTAGCACTCACACAATATCGTGCTTCATGATTTCCAGCAGATGCACGGTGATTCCTCTCGATCCCCATTCATCTTCTCTTGAGCAGTGTTAGTCCCACCCGTTCTCTGAATATTTCACTCAGCTACCTGAGATGAATTTTCCTTCCGCCTGTTTGTACATTTCACCTTTTTCCAGTCACGTGGCGTTGATTCCGCTTAATCAAGTGGGTCGAACTGCGATGGAGGCGAGTCTTCCGTATCGATATCGGTAATAATAAGCCGTTTGGGCGGTTAGTGTTTTAGCCACCCCCCCCCCCCCTGAATTCGATTTCCTCTCCACATCCCACCACCTCCCCACGCCCCCCAGTTTCACTTTCTCCCCATTCCCTTTCACTATACCCTTCCCCTCCACCATCCTACTACGCCACTTCCAATCCAATCCTGCCGCCCAACCAGAGCCCTACACCCACCTTAGTTTCCTCCCTGACCCCTCACTGCCGATATCACCCTCCTTGCATCGCCGCTCCTCTTCTCTTTCGCCCTCTCTCCCTATACCTCTCTACGGTGCTCACACATCCTCTCGTTTCATTGCAGGCCCTGTCTTTTGATCAGTCCTCCACTCCTCTCCCTACTCTTCCCGCAATAATCCACCTGTCTCGTCCCCCACCACGTTTCGAGCCCGCAATCCCCACTCCCTCCCTCCAGCCTCCGGCCGCAACCACTCCCTCCCACTCGCCCTCTCCTTCTTCCCCCACCTCTCTCCCGGCCAACAATCCTCACCGCACTCTCTAGACCACTCCATTAATCACCTCTATTACACGTTCACCGAGACGCCTCCTACACCTACTGCGTATCCCAGCGGTATCCAGGGGCCCTACCTTTCCTTCCACCACCCCCTCTCTCTCCCCTTCCCTTTTGTATCTACTTCTTCCCCATGTTTTCTCTCAAACCACCATCCGTCTCTCCCTCTATCTTTCTCCCTAACCGTGGAACCTTTCCGTTCCCAATTCCACATTCTCCACTCTTTCCGGCAACTGGCTCTTTGCCCGTTTATGTGTTTATTTGTGTATATGCTTTCCATATCTCCAGTGTGGATACACACATAAGCTTCTCTACATTAGTACTTTGAAGTCAGCAGTGATTCAAGTTTATTTTCTTGTGTGCGTGTGCTGATGTACAAAACGGGTTTCCAAGAGAAGTAAAATGCTTAATGTAATTCTACTTTGTCCTCAACTGTTCAAAGAGTCGGATTCTCTTTTTTTAATTTTTATACGGTTTCGTGATAAATTCTTCTTATCCATTTTTTCAATATTATCTATGCCTGCTAAATCAATTATAAACCTACAATAATGATTTCATTATGAATAGTTTAAAATAAATATAGGTTAAGTATTATTTATTTTTATGAAAATAAATTAAAATACCTATGTTTTTATCTATTTCTCATGTTTCTCACTATCGATATATGAGTTTCGCATTCCTTACTTTTATGAAAACAAACCAAAATACTTCTGGAAGTAACTTGGTTCTCGTGTTTCTCACTATCACGGTCCTTGTTTTGCAAACATATGATGTCTCATTGAACGACATGGTAGACGAGGCAATACTGAAACATTTGATTAATGAGCGGAGAGCCTAAGTTAGATTCCGAGTTATTTAGGACAAGACTAGAGACACCAAGTTGCATAACTTTTCGAGTACTACTACATAATATCTTCTTAAGAAATCACGGGAGATGAAGAAAAATATACGCCCCGCTACAGTGATATGTGTGTGGATGTGTGTGCATGAATATCTCACATTTTAGCGACTGCCACACGTTGAGAGCTAGCCTCACATTAGAAACCAACATTTGGTTGATTAATATGGTTGCTACTGGCTGGTTCTCTAAACAACTAGCACTCAAAAATGTTTTCAGATTTAACTCTTATGTTTAAACTGACCTTTAATAATCAAACCACTTTACTTTTCCACATAACCTTTTTAATTTTTACAAGTCCTGATGTCAGGACCTGATGTCCTGATGTTAATCAGACCTGATGATGTTATGCTATAACGAAACCTGGGTTGTAAAAATTAAAAAGGTTATGTGGAAAAGTAAAGTGGTTTGATTATTAAAAGTCAGTATGAAGATTTTCCACCAAGTTACGCCAGAAACTGTTTTATTCTTATGTTCAACATCATTCTATATAAATATAATAATATAACTCTACTACTAGTATAAAACTAATATAAATATACTACATACTTAATATAAAGCTTAATTAGAAAATAACCAGTGCTTTCCGCTCAAATTTGACATGGCTCCATTGTTTTTCGTTCTGATATGATGTATTAAAAACTATGACTAAAAATGCTTGATTATCAAACATGACTCAAGTGAAATGACAAATCATTACAAATATGACCGGATGTGAGGAAAATGAGGCAAAAAGCGCATCAAAATAGCAGGCCTTCATTAATCAGATAATGAAACTGAAAACAATGGACGCATTGTAAAATGCGCCGTAACCACACTCCCAACTTAAATCACACACTCTTTCTTTGCTTTTCTTGCGGGCTTAATGTTTTCACGAGCACTGACTTTCCTCGATGAATCTCCTTCACGGAAGTCATTAATTACTTCTTTTTTCCTTCGTTTTTTATGCCCTCGTCTGAATGACATGATGGCCACTTTCTCTGAATTTAGGAATCTATTTATCACTTTCTTTGTCACTAGATTTTTCCTTCATTATCTGCTTTTTATATTTTACATTTTTAGTTTCTTGGTAGCAAATTTTTAATTTAGTAAAATAATTATGTCTTGCCAAGAAGACATTAAAAAATTCCTGCAACTTCTTTAATAATTTTTAAGTATGTAATTATTGATTTTTATGGACAAAACTTGATGGCGTTATCACCAAAAATATTTTCTAACGCTTGCAATATTTTAAAAATAACTTCCCTTCTATCTCTATCCATTAATGATACATATAAATTAATTTTAATAAGAGATTTCTATCAACATATTTAAAGGTGAAATGCTACAGAAGGGTTTTATCATAAAATGAACAAAAGCTATTTTATATTGTAGCCCTATCACCAAAATCTACCTAGTTAATAAATTATTTTTTTATGATACATTTGACTCAATTAATTTTAATCAATTATTAAATCAACCTAAAAAATTATATTGCAGTGGAAATTATTTTAAGAGATTTTCATGTTTAGACTTGATATGTTAAAGCTAATGTCAGCCAAAGATGAATCTCTAAGGTTTTAGTAGTATTTAGGGGAAGTGACCGACAGGTAAGGTCATTTGCGCGATTGTGGATGGACAGGAAAGGATAATGGGTGGAGAGAAACCCGGCGTCGGCATTAGTCTGCTCTTAATGAAAGGGGCCAAGGGGTGCGCAGCTTAATGTCCCGTCCGACGGACGGCGTACTCACTCAAAGTGCCCTCCATAAAGCACATCAAATAGGGACCAGGATACCACTGAAAATATATCTGCCTCCGCCGGGATTCAAACCTGGGTCTTCTGGGTGGAAAGTCAATAGGTTATCCACCGCACCATCCCGAACCCCGAATCTCTAATGGTCTGGAGAGCTGTGCCGATATGAGAATTTATTATTTTGAATCGAATTACAGCTACGTTAAATTTACTACATTAAGTATTCGTTCTTTTATAATTCCAAAAATATCCCTCTTATTAGTGCAGAAATTTGCTACGGATATCTTATCTCTGTTAAATTGCCTGTCTGAGAGCAATGAGACTATTTTCTACGTTAATTACAACTTATTAATAATATAAGTGGAAAAGTATATTGGGTATTTGCACTTCTGAGCTTTGAGATTGCATGTACAAATTTTCACGATGGAAAAGGTTGCAGTACCGGACATGTAAAATTATGAATGGTTCATCACCATAAAGTAACCTACTGCTATCTTTAATGGACGTTATGCAGTTATCTGATCGTCTAGTCAGTATATTTCCCTTATGTTTTACCCTTCGTGAAGAATCTTCCATCACCGAGGAGCTGAGGAATCTTTCCGAAGAGAAATGAAGGCCGATATCCACGATTACGGGGTGCCATTTCCATCCCAAAAACACTTCTACGCCCTCACTCATCCATCCTTAAAACCTCTTCGTTTTACGGCTCGGCGCACATCAGATAGGATCCTCACAGCCTTGAACTCTCTTCGCTCGCCTTTCGTCTCTCCTTATAATCTTATTCCCAGTAGCGTCACTGAATTTCTTTTCCAATCGAGTATTAAACAAAAATATTTGAAATATAATTTTAACCAATAAAAAATAAGGACAGCAACGTGTAGGTAGAAGCTACTAAGAAACCTAATGGTACTATTTCGTATTTTAAAAGGAAAAGACTTACTGGTAGGTAATTTCTCCATTATTTGCTCGTGAAAGAAATAAACAAAGTGGAAAATTCAAACTTGGACAGTCGACCCGCGAATTTTCTTATACCTTGCAGTTTTAGAGAAAAATTTCACATTTGGATAACGACACTACACAGTTCCAGCGAAGTAAGAACTCGCTAATTCCCTCGTTGTTAAACCTTCTAATGTGCATTTCTCTAGAATTTTGAAAAGCAGTAACCACGAACATAGGAGAGTGTACGGGAGGATGATATTATGTAAAAATTAAATCATCAAATTCATCTTAAAATATGCAAATGATATATTACAACTACATAGTGTAAAAGGCTTTCGTCTCATGCGTTCCATAGCGGCAGTCTTTCATACTAGTCGTAAATGAGGGAAGACTTGCTTGGCAGATTGCACCAGAATTTTTATCTCTCCTCATTTCACCTCCACTTACCCTTCCCCAGCTAACCTCTCGATTCTTCCCCTCCATTGGTTACTGCACATAATACTCGTATGTATGTGTGAATATATATTTATATGTATATATAAATAACTAAATAAATAAATAAATAAATATATATATATATATATATATATATATATATATATATATATATATATATATATATATATATATATATACACGTTCAAACACGAAATCCCGCCATACGGCGAACAAATATTCATTCACATAGAAATAGATATAAGGAAATGGATATATAACATTTGGACGGCACAATAGGACACAGAATAAAATAGATAACACCTCTCCAGTGAAAGTTAGTCTGCACTCATTTAACTAGTATTTTACCTGTATAATTAGGCGAAAAAGACCTTTAGTTTTACTGTTTTAAGCGTTTTACTGCAAGATGTACAGCAGTTCTTTCCCTTTATGAAGGGTCCGTTATTCCTAACGGATTAAACAAAGATACACATTTTCTTTTTTATTAAATAATCTTCTCTATTTAAAAAAAATCAAAGTTTTCATCAAAATATTATTTTAACTATTACAACACTAAATGATGAGGGAATATCGCTGATTATAACTTATTAATTATTCTTTTTGTAATTAAAAGAACAAATCAGAAGAGAAAAACCTGCGATGTCTCAAAAATGAATATGCGACCTGGTGGGAACAAGCAAAGGGTAATATATAAAATATTCTTCGTCAGAAAAATGTTTATTCAGTGATATAGACACATATGTCCTACAAAATAAGGTGTCTCACAATCTTTTTAACGAATTTATTTGGACTACTTTATCACCCACTTTATAAGTTCAATGCATTGAATCAAAAGTGGAAACATCTCTTAGAGATGTTGCTGAATCATACGTATATTTTTCCAATGCCTGCCCAAAAACATTCAAAGCTTACCATCCATTCAAGGAGACTATTAATTAGAAAGCGACAAATATGCAATCAAAAACGATATTCGAAGGGAAAAACCCTTAAGAGAACGTTATTCCCCAGACTTCTCCACTCGGTCTCTCTGTCTGTCGGTATAAATGGTATAGCAGCACACCAGATGCGAGGAAGCTAGTACATTCTGACGGGCTTGTCATCATCTTATCCAACCATTTGGGAGAAAGCTACTTATTCTGGCGAAAATAATCGAAGATTTGTGAACCAGTACTTAGTCATTCCTCTCAAAACAATGTTCATTTTAATGATTTAGGTTTCACGGTGCTGTATCATCCCCGCATGACACGGAGAGATCTTCATGAGATGGAGTCGGAGATGGGGAATTGATGCTGTTATGGAGGGCTAGGGAAACGTTTGGGGAAGGAGTGGAAAGGATTAATGGAAGAAGTTGATGGCGGAGGGGATACTGGGGTGAGGAAGGAGGGCGACGAGTTTGGAAATGAAGTCTAAGTAATCACGGCGAAGTTTCACCGAAGAAGAGGTAAAGCTGTAAGACGTCCAGCTGGGCGGAGGGTAAGAAGGGAAGACAACTTAGGACTACCATTATGGCATATGCTATGGTCGGGAAAAGTTCAACCTGCATATTAATGGATAAAATGAACATACTATTAAATTCTTGTTAAGTCCTTCAAAGTCATTTCTATCGTAATGGATACCGTTCACTAGAACGCTCCGGTTGAAATATGTCTTCATTTCTCCAATACCACCTGTCATGTTATGTACACTTGTAGGTGCCCACGGACATGTTAAACCAACTAATTGTTCACATGTCTATAACTTACAACAGTTGAAAACACGAGGAAGATTTTTATTTACTAGAACTTAACAAACTTAGATTCACTTTAAAAGTCAAATGCAATACCTTGTCGAACCTCAAGTTCTTTTTTCTGAAGCTATGTTATCCTAAATTGGGTTTCCCTAAGAGATATGATAAGCTTTATTTTCCACTTCCTACTAAATTGAATGTTCCCAATCCTATATCATACAATAGGCATGCTAATTATGTTGCTAATATAACTCTGAATAAATTATATAATTGACGTACTTATAGCATATAATCTAGTGCTATTTTCATAACAATATTCCGAATTATGTTTCCAATACAATTATGATTAGATTATATAAATGACTTACTTAAAACTTTTAATCTAGTATGATTTTCATAACAATTTTCCTAATTTTGCCTCAGGTGATTCAAAAATACTCAACGTAAGAACTGCTGGAAGAGTATTTAGAACACTGGCAAGTTTTAACTTTCAGGTAGTTACCGCTGATAACCTGAATTTCGAAATAGTGGACACCCACGTTTTCATCTTTAAAAAAATTATCATATCAGCTTATTTTGAAAAACTGTTCCTAGCCATGTATCCATTCTTCATACACGCGATGGACATGAGAACTGTGTTCTTACAGAAGTATATTTATATATAATACCCTCATACCCTTATAAATCATCATTCATAGGCAGATAGGTTTTCAGACTCCCTTCCTCTGTTTTCCGTCCACATGCCCGTCGCTACCTGATTTCAATTGTTCGTCAGTCCTTACACATCCCTCCATTATCCTCCTATTCTCTACACAACTCTCTCGGGGTTTCACGTCTCGTACCGGGGCCCCTCGCTCGTCCGCCGCAGTCCTCTCTCCTTTCCGTGGCGTATAATTTATCAAGTCGGTCGGGGCGAGCCAACTGGCTTGAGAACAAATGACTAAAGGCTTATCCTTCGAGTGATCGATGAATAAATTAATTTCCCGCGAGTTGCAATTGTTTTCGGCATCTGTTTCAGGTGCGTGTGTGGCGTGAGGAGGGGAGCAATCCATCTCCCTTCCTCCCACTAGGTGTGAAGGAGTGAGGGATGGAGGAGACGGAGAAGTGGAGGTAGTGGATTCTCTTAGCACCATTGAATAGTAAAATTTTCGCCGGAGGTAATGAAAAATTCAATCTCGAGATGGACAATTCGGGAAGGAGTCATTTTGGCGGGCGCAGTTAATTATCCCGGAGCTCTTTTCATTTCCCTCCCCCGTATCCTTGTCCCATCGATCGTTGAGGACGATTAAGGGTCATTTTGACTCTGGTGTTTGATTTCTGCGGATGTTAAAGAGTGTGCTCGTGGGGAGAGGGAATGCTTCATAACATGGGAGTGAAAGTAGGGGAGACCTTATCAAAGATTAACGCTCGGGTGATTAGACGAGGAAATAAAACGCTGCATGACTTGAAAAAAAACAACGCTACCATCGGCGCAACTCATGCAATTATAAACAAACGGTGTTTCCACTCATCATCTTCACGAAAACTCACCAAAGTTACCTTAATTATGTGATTAAATGTACAAATTATAAGCCATTAATTTTGAGTGACTCAAAACAGTGCATTTATATCGAAAAGCTCATCGATTACTCCAACGGGTATGATCCTCAAAACGTATTGCTGAGTAACTCGCTCAAATCTGCCGCCTCCAAGTCTTCGTATAATTTTGTTTTTATTTTTTTTGTATGCTATTAGTTTGGAAATGACTCAAAGAAAATATTATTTATTTTTTTTTTCGCCGGTGAGTTCAATTGGTTTTTATAACTGCAAATACTTCTCTTCTAAAAGGTTACAGAAAATTATATGGTAATATCGTTTCGCTTTTATTAATTGAAGACACTAAATGATAATTTTAAAAGAAATCAAGAAATAAAAAACAAATTTCTTTAAGGAGCCATTGAATCCTCATTTTTTTATCCTTGTTTTGAGCGTATTTTGTTTTATTGTACAAGTTTTCCTCACATGCATATTTTTTAAATTTACTCTGACTGAAGTTACATTTCAAATAGTTTTTGTAGTCCTGATTCTAATACATCTATTCTCATACTAGAGAGAGAAATAATAAATATCTCCAAATTTCACCACGTAGACATTTCGTAGAATGTACGTACTCTGTCGGCGTTATCTGTTTCAAAAATACTCGGTTAAAATGCCGTTCTAAAAGTGGTTTTAAGTAATAAACATTATTTAGCGGTATGAAGGGAGAATAGAGTTTGAGTTAAAATACTTGCCATGAAAATAAATTTGAAAAACACATAAAACTATACAAAGATAACGGAAAATGAATATCCACTTCATTAAAAATCATAGTGTTAATGAAATTCAAACTTTTGATATATTTGCGCATATTTCTGCAAATTTATGAAACCATGTACTTCAAATAAATTTGAGGAATGACAAAATGTGTGGTAGAGTATTAAAAAAAATATTTATCCATTCGTGATTAGAATATTTTTGTGGATTTTGTGGAAGTGGCAGGATTAACTGGAGTTATCGGACTCGGAAGCGGCGGGGTAATGTCCTCGCCTGCCAACCCAGGGGTCACGGGATCGATTCATGCTTAGGTGGGTTTTTTCTCCACCTAGAGCTTGGTTGTTTGTAATTTTATTAAATGTTATAAGTAGGGGTTAGATGTAAGAGAGGACTATAAAGTCTCAATATCGCCCCATTAAAAACGTCGTTAAATAAATAAAATTCAAATAATTTCCAAATACACAACGTACATTATTAATATATACTGACAGTTTCAAAATTTTCACTAACAACTTATGTTCTAGACGCGAGATCCTTTAGTACAGTAGCCAGATTCACTGTTTATTTTCTACCATCTGCTAGCACCAATCAAAATGAGGCTATTTAAAAGTCCCAATTAAATGATTAGTGTTGCGATCAAAACTAGTATGACTCTAAATAATTTCGATATCTATTGTTTATCATATATACTACGCATAAAAATTCCATAAATAAGTCTAATTCTTAAGATTAAAGGAAAAAGGGACCTCTTTCCCCTACTCATGTCATTCTTGCATTAGTTAGGCATTCTATTCAAAATCATAGATCAAGGGTTGAATAGCGTCTAGATTCAAATTTCAGGGTCTCCATTTAGTCTTAAGGAACATAGGTCGAAGAACGAATTATTTCGCCACATAGTCGTTTTTTTATTTCCCTTTCCCCCGATGTTAACATGAACGAAGTGAGCAAGAAAAGCGTCGGAGTAGGACGGCATAAGGGCGTTTGTCGAGAAATTACTCTCAACAATACCGAGGAGAGATGCCTAGCTACCCTGCAGAAACACCATAATTATAGTCCGATATCTCTCGCGACCCAATTCCACCCCAGCAAGCGGGAGGAAGACGGAAGGAGAGGAGAATGCGGTGGACAGGGTGTATCCCCAAACGTGGGGAAGAGGGGGAGACAGGAGGGCGGTTGTTAAGGGGTGAGGGGAGGTTTTCGATCAGTACAAGCAGGGTTGGGTGGAGGGTAAGGAGGTGGTGCATGTATCGGATGCTACATGATGGCTCCAGATGCGTGCGGCGTGCCATCGATACCGTCCTGCAGACCCCCTGCGAAGATTTGATCTAGATTATTATGCGGGTGCTGGATTAGCGTGGGGAAGCTGCTGCCTTCCTGCTCCCTTGACTGCGTGATGCATGGTGCTCTCCTCTCCCAACGATCACTTCCTGAAGGACCCGCTGCCCACTTGAGTCCGTCCGTGAACGGGATATGTTTGATAGCGGTCCGCGAGCTAACAATCGCTCGGGAGGCTAAAGGCACACGAGTTCGATTAGCGCTAGATGCCTAGACAGTAATCTAGGACTAATGGAGGGGATTCTGTACACGAGGAAAACAATGTGATAAAAAACATGTATTCTTTTGAGGGATGAGCATTTGGGTCTAGACAATTTGCACGAGTATGAATTAATTGCAAATTTATGCTATGTAGTTTGACAAAATTCAATGTGACATGCTAATAGCTATATTATTGGTCGAATTATATTAATGTGTAAACGGAATTCAAACTGAAGTCCAAAATATTTGGAATACGTTGCTCCTTGTTGAAAAGCTTAAAATAGTCCTACAATAAGAAATTGAAAAAAAAAATACTTTTTTTTTCGTCTTCAACCCTGGTCGAACAAAGGGCGTCTACTTAGTTGAATTTCATTTATAAGTGTATTAAAATGCTCGCACATAATTTATTTGCCATATCGCCAAAAATTAATTTAACTCAAAATGCTTATGGAGTAAATGTTTGGAAGAATTTTATTGGTCCGATTACGTAGAACATTGAAACTGAAAAACAGAAGAAACATCTAACTCTGAATTTCCTAAATCATTGAATTGCTTAAAATCCGGCTATCCGTCTTTCATGCATAACAATCTATGACTGTAGTGCAAAATGCTAATCATTAGGGGGGAAAATATTTATTCAATCGATCCTCAACAAAATTACGTACCGTCGATAAACTGCTTGTGCAGAGTAAGGTAACTCAGACGATAAACCGCTTATGGAACTTAATGGAACTATTTTGTGTTCGGCGTTGATATAGGATGCCAGCACGATAAGCCCGTTCTGCCTCAACCACTACCTCTCTCTCCTCATCGCTTTTTCGGCATCGATAAATTAAGCACATTGATCAGTTAAGTAGAGATTGATGCAGCACGGCTAGGTGGTCTCACGATTCACGCAGCCTTCGGGGGTAAATACTCGGGCCAAGCTTTGAGTTATCCCCTCGAACCTATATCTGCCCACACATTTTCGATCCGTTTTAAACCCCTATCCTGCTAACACCCGGCTCCTGATACACCGACCCCAACAGGCCATTTTGCATTCAATTGAGCGGGACAGGGTCACTTGTTTTGATTAGACTCGTCCGAAACGGGGAGACGACGATTCTTTCAATGATTTACCGGATTCCGTTTCGGTGAACAAAGGACGAGAGGACATGTACGGACGAAAGAGAGTATTAGAAGAATAATCGTTTGAAATTTTGTTTCCACCTTCTTAGCTTTCAATTTTTTTAGCCTGGAATTCAGGCTCCAAAAGCATGTAAGCCACATGCTCAATTTTTTGTCGCAGTTTCCGCATGCCTTTTTGTGGCGGGAACTTGATAGATGGAATCTTTGGTCAGCCGTAAATCGAACTTTAATATTCTTCTTTTTTTTCTCCTTCTTCCCTACCAATGATATGGAAAGAATAAAGCAAACTTTGTCGTTGTTTGGGTCATACAAACGAAATTGAACCATACTAATGGGCAATGACTCTATGTTAACCAATTTCTCTGTTTAATGACATCAAGACAATTTAAATATACAAGGAACGTAGCTACGGTCGTGAATAAATGTAAACAAAAAATACCGGGACCGTAAACTTGAATGGCACTAATTAATTAAAAATGAAATAAACCCTCTTATCTCAGTGACCCGTCAATCACACAAATATATGAAAATTATAAGGATGTAAAGAAACAAAACAACTTACGTGAATACACAGTCACTCAATCACTCAGGTGTGCCCGAAAACAAGGACCTTTGTGATTCACAATTACTCACACAAAATATAATAAATAGAAAATTGACAGTGTATACAGAAAGTGACCTAACCAAGTGTATTTTTCATTTTTGTACCTTAAACTAAAGTGATGTTTATTATAATATCCTAAAAATTTTAAACAATATTATTAGAAAATAAACTTAGTTAATCAAATTTTAATTAAAATTCAATAAATTTTTACTCAATTAACTGCTTCTTGGAATTAAGGTTTTGATTTAATTGTACGTACACTTAGTACACTTTGAAGGAAGTACGCAAATTTAGCAAAGAAACTTAGACTAAGTGTATTCTCTCCTGCATTAAACCTACAAATATGGAAACCCATAGAAATGAAAACATTAAACATGAATGTCATGGAAGAACCAATTGTATACATTTTGAATTTTCTTTGATTGATGGATGGATTTTAAAAAACCCTAGAGAATTATTTTAAATTTCGAGAAAACTCCAAGGATATCTTATGGTTGACTAAGAGTAAAAGTGCAAAAGTATTTTTTAATGGAACTAATGAAAAAATCGTGTTTTTTATTGATCAGTAAAATAAATTCATCTTATTTTTCATCGCCAAGTGCCGCATTCATTGTTTTTTCCCTTCAACGAGGCCCGTTTGCTCAATTAAAGGTTAATAGAAAAAAAGACAATACCCATTTTTGAACCAATCCATTAAATTTCCTATGGGGGCATAAAACATCATTCGGTGTAATTGAAAAGTAGGCTTTCAAAGAAACTATCAATAATACAACATATGCCAACAGAACGACGTATACAAGATTCTTAATGCTTAGCTGAGGACTGAGGATTGATAGAAATGCAACCTAAACAATCCAACAAATAGTGGCTTCATAAACAACACCTACTCTAATATATTTTCCGCAATTTAACCAGAAGGCGGAATAAGCGTTTAGGAAAAGCACGATTTGAATGACCCTCACAAGTAGTGACTTTTGGGAAATTGTGGCAAAGCCTAAGATACAAAACCTAAAAATGGATGAATTAATATTTCCTCTTTACCAACATAAAGAAAAAGCCATTTAGCCCGGAGTAAGGTTTTAAGTTTCCTTAAAATAATTAATAAGCAAAAGAAAAATCTTTTCCATTACTTCTCATGATTTTTTTCTTATTGTAAGCAAAAATGTGCAATCTATCGAAATAAAATCTGTTGAAATTAAAAATATTCAATAAGGGTTTATAATTAAATAAGAAAGCAATAAAGATGAGTATGCTTTATACATAGGTATAAAGAAAAAATCATTAAAATAAATTTGATGGACGTAAAGAATGTACCGAAACAGGTTCATGCTTAATAATGTGTATCTATTTCAGTTTACCCTGCTAGAATAAAACCTCAAAAATATTTTTTTTTCGAAAACTTTTTGAGTTAATTTGTATAATGAACTCATGTTTTTAAAAGTTTGCTATAGTTAACAACACCAAAATCAGATTAACCAAGAAGAAAGTTTTCAGAATTAAAATTCTACCCAGATACTACGGAATTTATTTTGTCAGTCGAGCCAGAATCGTGGGTTTGTGAGATACCAGATTTTGTGAGAAATATAAGTGTATGGACAACCTATAAAAAACAAAACTTTTGTTAATTATTTTTGCAAGCAAAGATATCATATTTTCATAAATATTTTAATGTTAATAAAATTATTAAAATTCTATAAATATTATCATAAATCTTCTTTACTCTCGTATATAAGCAAAAATGGACCTGAATCCATCGCGAGGAATTATTTTTATTTATTGCCATTTTTACCAGATGTAAACGGTGATAATCTTATTATAATCAATCCGAAATTCATGAACTATCCCTTTAGTAAACTGGATGAGTACAATCAGCCACCAATGAGAAACATAGACTATGGATAAGGGCTTCTGATATCGACTTCGCAAGATTTAATGTATAACAGAGTTTAAAAAATATTAAATTCAATATATATATATATATATTTATATTCATATATATATATATATATATATATATACATATATATATATATACATGCCAAATTATTTAATTATCACTGCAAGTTGTTCCTAGATTGAATTAGATGTCACCAAAACATACCGTAGAGGAACAGCGTACAAATAATATTTAAAAACATACGAATTATGAGAGCATAGGTTTAAAAAATTTTCGTCACTTAGAATTTATAAATACGGCCAAAGACATTTTCAAGTTTATTTAAATTTCTTTGTCAGGAAATTCAGGGGATCAACTAATGAGGGTGTGGAGTACCATTATGCATATTCACAACCATTACACATATTCAACATTGTGCTTATCTAGATGTAGGTAATGTCATTTCAAAGAGCAATACTTATCAGTGCCCATTGAAATGGTACTTTCGAACTTTTTCTGTCATTTATAGAAATAGCATCAAGAACCGTCTTGCCCGATACATATCGTTTTCATCACGCATCAGGGAACAATGTCTTTGACAGAAAAAACCGCTCTTACTGAAATCAGTCAGTCATCCGTCGTTTACTCACCTCAGAGGCTTTTAGTCACATATTCATGATGAATAACTTGGCGAGCATTTGTCCACATCAGCTTGGGACGTAAAAAATAGTTGGACGAAATGAATGTGATGATGGATTACTGTCGCTTGTTTACCTCGTAAACGACCAAAAAAAATGAATATATATTTATAATTGTATTGGACCCAACTTTTTATGACTTGACAATGACGCACAATACCGTTCCCTCGCCATTCGATGCTCCTTAAAGAAGATGCCATTCAAAAAAGAAGTTAGTAGCACACGAGATGCGCAGGAAAAATTGGAGAAGGAAAGAAAAAAAGGTCGTATAATAATGATGAGACGGTAAGCTGAGATAAGGGGACGGGAATGTGCGGTGGTTTGGCAAGAATGTAGAGGAGTGGAATGGGGCACCAAGGAAAAGCCACGGGTGGTAGGGATGAGGAAGTAACGGTCTGGACCGATGATAAACGAAAGGAGGAGAAAAAAGAGCAAAAAAGTGAAAGTCCCACAATTTTTTCAAAGAACTGTTAGGATGGAAGAGGAGAGCAAAGGCGTATGAAAGGGAAGGCATAATAACTGTGTGCATGATTATTCAAGATAATTATACAACCCGTAAAATGAAGAATGGTATAACTATGGTTTGATTGCTTTGGCAATGGTATGTGCGTAGCTAAAGATCGATGCAATTCCCACGACCTTGTTATAGTCTAAACCACCCGAAGAATACGTTTTATATTAGAAATAATTGAGCAGCGATAATTTTAATCAAACTAATCATTTTGAGTGCTAGCGGGAGGAAAAAAATTTCCCTCGCCACGAAATGCATTCAGTCCCCACCGTTACTTGCGTCCTACTTTATGCTAAATAAAATATATACTATTTTTATGCTCTTTATGGCATTTACTTTGGTCTAGACAATTCAGGATATGCCGTAAAAATATAATGATATTGAATTGTATAGTCTACTTGCATGTTTATGAGATACTTTTATTTAGGCTGTAAAATATCAGTGTTATAAAGAAAGGAAATACGAGTTCCTACGCGTATAACATTATATCTTTTGAAATAATTCTCAGCTGAAAAGCACTAAATTTAACTTTCTCTTAACTTTGAATACAATATTTTAAATTAAATTTGATTGAAGCTGCTGGTATGAACTGTATACTTTATCCAATGAAAATATCTCTGTTAAATTGCGAGTACTATCTAAACAAATGAAACATATATTGATAAACTATGTACATGATCTAGGAAGTGTACCCGAAGGAGATATAAACACATTTTGAAGACGAGAAAACCTAGCATCAACGGTTACTTTAAGTTACCAGTAACCATAACAAAGTCGGAAATCGATTATTATTTGAAAAAGTCATATCTACTTATTCGAGAACATGTAAGCTAATACATATTTTTAAAGGATAAGTACCCAAAATACCGTAGCTTATGAGCTCCTGTTTATTTTGTTTAAATATCGATTAAACTGCCTAATTTTTTCATGCTTAATATTCTATATTGCAGATATATAAGGCTATATGACTTTCAGAATCGTGTTTTATCGTAGTTCTTCTATCGTACATGACTACCTCAATTAAAAGTCATGAATAAAGAAACATTTTACTGCACAACATTTACACTCAACACCACTACACTTTCTCCTGTTTCTAAGGTCCAAAATTTGTCTCAATTACACCATATTTGTTCCTCTCTCTTGTTTAACTTCTGGAACGCTCCTTTAATTCCATGTGACATGGCTTCATCGCCTGGTTATCAAAGAAACGCCTCCCTAAAATTCCCTTAAAATTTCAAGATGGTAACCAAAAGTTAACTGGGTGCCTTTAAAAGTGCTCATTTGACGCTAGGCAAACCCTAAGTAATTCTCTGCTTGCCTGCTACATGGAGGGCTGAATAAAGACGGCTGGTAGGGATGGGGTGATGGGAAGAAGGTGAAAGGAAGGGAGAGCTGAGGGAAGGGGGACAGCGGGGTGAGAGGAAGAAAATGCGTGAGAGGAATTAGGGCAAGGAAGAAAAGGGAGCGCAGGGAAAGACGAAGCAACACGGGAGGACGGGGGTAGGAGAGGCGAGATGAGGAAAGAGTGAGGGTGGGGGACGCACGAAATGAGATCGCAAGGTATCTCCAAGATTGCCCACTCAGAGCTTCCGTTGAGGGCGGAAGGGGGGGGGGAGCGTGCCGGACTGGTTACGAGAGCGGGTGTGAGGCTTGGGAGAAGGGGGTTGGGGAAAGGTCGAGGAGGCGAAGGGAGTGAGGAAGAGAGTGAGCGGCATGAGAAGTTTCCCTTCCGAGGGAGATGCAGAAGGAGCTAGGAAGAGGAAGATCGAGAGAGTGGAAGGACAAGGAGTAGCAGCGGAAAGGAGGTATAAGCAACGACGCAAAGAATCGAATCATTTAGATGCAAATTAAGAGGACGGGGATGGTGAAGGGAGGAAGGCGAGGGGAGTTGGAAGGTGGAAGAACGAGGGGTTGTCATGGGAGCACGCCGGTATCCACCGGGCATTCACAATGGAACCGTGGCAGGGCTACCACCTCACTCAAAATGATCCATAACCTCCCCTTTTCCGTCACAGGTCACGTGGGGTGAATTTTATTGCTGGCCATCGAATAAGCTCACATTTTTCCGTTTACACCTGGCAATTATTAGCTATTAACATTCATGATATTCCAAACAGCACTGAATTTGAATGTTTCCGTCTGAAGTAATGAATCTCTATCATTGAGGATTAGGCATTTATTGTATCACGTCGATGTATATAAAACGCGATGGAATCGATTTAACGAACAGTGCCGCATCTTGTCTAAGTACGATGTAAAAATTAATGAAACACTTTCCTTCACAATACGTCTAGTAAATTAATTAATATCGGCAAGTAATAAAAATTTTCTCTTTCATGATTTGTCATCAAAGGGAATCACAATCCGACACGATAAAGCTCGCAACAGGAACGAATATTGAGCATGGCGTTACGGAGAGAAAATATTATTTTAAGACTACTTGCTCAAACAACAGTTTCCATTTGAACCTATGAATGGTGAATGGTGATGAAGGTTAAAATCGAAATTAATATGTTCCCAGGCAATTATTGAATTATTATCATTCAGCCAATATTACACCCATTCTTTTAAATTGTAATAAATTCCGGCATTACTGTTTCCGAATGACTGGTTAAGTCCATTAACAATTTCATGCATTATGAATGAAATTTTTGTCCAACTCCGAAGTTGAATACAGCAAAAACCATGTTGGTGCTGAAAATTAGTGGGGAGATGAACCAGAATATATGAGCACAAATTGATGCACCGATTTGGCTCCAAAGGAAAATAATTTAACTTTTAGGGCCCAAAATATTGCCGCAGGTTCTACTCTACAGATGGTGATAATAACTATTGGTTAATTAAATGATTTATTAAATGCCTCTTATACACAAAATCAAGCATTAATTGCTCAGCCAGCCAAGGGGTTGAAAGTATTGCTGAGTGAATTAGACGTTCAGTGCGATAGATATGGGTGAGAATCATTATTAATAAAACAAACGTTATGCGATTTTCCAGAAAGAAAAAGGCTAAGCTAAACATTAAAATAGGAGGAGAAAAAATAGAGCAGGTAGAACAGTTTACATATCTCGGTAGTGTTTTGGACCAATACGGTCAAAGTAGTAGGGACGCAAGGAGAAGAATTGCGCTAGGCAAGGAGGCTTTCTCAAGGAGGAGGGAGTTGATGACGGAGACGTTGAGTAGGGAGGTTAAGACAAGACTCGTAAGAACTCTGATATGGAGCGTAGCTATGTACGGCGCGGAAACGTGGTCACTAAAGCGGGAGAATAGACGTAGATTGGAGGCTTTTGAAATGTGAGTGTGGAGAAGAACGGAGGTGAAATTGACCGAAAGAAAACAAATAAGGAAATACTGGAGATGGTGGTTGAGGAGAGGGGTTTGTTGAGAGAAATCCTATGGAGGCAGAAAAATGAATGAAAGGCGTACTGAGCGGTAGTGGAATGTTGAAGAAGGTAATAGAGGGGAGAACGTTGAGCAAGCGAGGAAAGGGCAGGAACAGGATAGGGATGTTGGACGGGATGAAGGGAGGAAAGAGGTACACAGGGATGAAGAGGGACCTGATGTAGATTAGGTTGCGGGAGTGGGTTTTGTTTGGAGTTACAAAAATGTTTATTTGATAGTTGTGTCCATCCAAAAACCCACCTTAACCGGTAGATAACCTAATAATATGCACAAAATCCCAAATTTCTTATTTATTTCTTTTTGATCATGGCCGAGTAAAGCAAAAGTTCATGAGGTAGAATTATGAAGATTTCCTGCTTTGATTTATTATATGCTTTACTCTCAAGGTAAGATCTAGGATGTCAAATGATACACAGGCCAAAAATTTAATAAATCCTTTTCATATGAAATTTATCAAAGGTTTTTTCGGCTTCTTTGCCAGGTATCCATGACCACAGCTATGATATATTTTGATTGTTTGCTGCTAAAAGTTTTTCCTTGAACAAATAATACGGTGTATAACAACATTTTCAAAACATATAAATTATAAATTTAATTTATAAAGCCTTCTAGACAGGAAATATATATCTGAAAATTTATTATTTAAAACCCAATAGAAATATTCAGAACGTGATTCATTCTATTTTCCCCTCATACGCGACAGGCAGTACTCCAACTATAACTAGATACATGAAAATTGGGGTAGGATATCAAGCTGGACCTCCCATTCACTTTCTTTGTTCACTTCTTGGTCACAGCATTCCGTCGTTGACGGAGACGCAAGATTGGAAAAGGGAAGGAGAAGGTTCCAAGGCGGGAAAGAAAGTATTGCTGGCGGAAGACAGCGAGCGAGGAACGGCCTAAGGGTGGGTTGCGTTTTTGTACACACCGACGTGCGTGCGTTTGGAATGGGAGAGATAGCCCACTAGGGGAGAGGGGGGAGCCGAATATGGAGCAGAGGATATGAGGGGGGACGGGGTAAAGGACAAAATGGTGTGACAAATACGCATCGCGGAACGGGCGGGAAGGGAGTTCGGGACAGGAAAAGGAACGCCACGAGATGAGACTCGGTTAGAAATTGAGGAATGAGAAGGAATTTTCTGATGTGGACGAGTTTCGTAAATGGTCGACGGGGTATTGGGCGAGAAGGAAGGAGGGAGGGAGGATGGCTAAAGGTCCCGAGGACGTAATGCCGGGGCGAGAGAGTGGGTGGGATGAAGACTGCTTGGAAAGGGGTTTTCTTCTAGTTCTCTTCTTTATTTTTTTTCCGCGCAAGGGGAAAGAGTCCTCAGAGGAGAGGGGGTGAATGAGGGGGAGTGGGAGTGAGTGAGTGATGGAGAGGGACGAGAAGGAAATTGGTACGGTTGCCCCGTAAAAAAAGGACGAGTCTCCCCATTTCCCTTTGACGAGCTCAAACAAATTGAGACGCGGGGTTTTCCCCGAGTGGGGAGAGAGGGAATGCGAAGGGGACGGGGGTGAGGAGGAGGGTGGGAAGTCCAATCCCCTCCCTACCCCGCCTTTCCTCCCACCAACCCCCTTTGCGCCACGCACGTCCTCATAGCGCCCAGCCACGGCGCCTCGCTTTCACCGCTCTGATTAAATGGCCGGAACGAGGCCATCGTTGCGGATTCATTGCATTTGTTTGCCATCTTTCACGTCGTTGGGCTTTTGATGGTCGCAAAAATGTGGTGAATCCTCACAAGAAACGCGGTCGTAAAAAAATATAGCAGCACCGAGCGGAGAGAGGTGGCAATATTATTTTTGTCCCTTTCAAATTTCTAGATGAAGGTTACATTACTTTTTTTATAACTAGCTTGGAGTGTCCGCGAACTTACTTATTCCAAGAAGCCTATCGCTTTGGAAGAATCGGGCTGTCAAAGCAGCAGAAAATGAGATCAAAATTAGCTGACTCCGTAGTCACATCTGTCGTTACAACAATACAGGTGTAGAGATTATTTTGATGCAATGTGGTAGTCATAAACGCTTGGCAATGAGCACTAAATCATTGACCTTTAGATTTTTCCACGATTGCAGACTGCATTTTAAGGATTACTAATGTTATTCCAGGAAGAAAGGGGTTATACTATAAAATGAATTTATCAAGAAGTTCATGTTTGCACTTTTCAATTTGCAATATGATCATGTTTGCACATTAATTGCAAAGGACATATGCACAATGTAATATAAATAACTTTCGTTGGTGTACCTTTCCCAAAATTCTCAGGGTGAATAAAAATTAAGGAATTGGAGGGCGCTGAATAAGTCATGCTACTCGTATTCATACTTTAATATAGGGAGATGAACTCATTTAGCACTTCAATAGCTCATTCAATAGGTTAATGAGACTTTATTTTGGTGTTTTCCGATATTCGTAAAATCTTCGGACTATTCGATCAAAATAATGATAATTAGTTCACTAACTAGATCAGCAGAATATATCCTTTACTGATAAAAACAAATGAAGATGTAATAATCATCGACATCATTAATTATATGCTTTGACGCAGCTTGATACTAACTTTCGTGACGTTCTCACCTCAAGTCCTCCTTGAACTAGTCTATTGAGACCCACTTGATTGCAACAATTTCAGAGTCTAAAAAGAATTTGCCTTGACTGGGATTCCAGTCAAGGCGAATGACTTTTTACGCTCTGAAATTGTTGCATTGAAATGCATATTGGCGGATGACTACGTTAAAAGTTACTGTTGCGGCATCTCCCGCAGTTTCTTGGAACCCGCTTAATTATTCTCTCTGGCATCTCTCATTAATTTCCATATTATCAGTCATTCTCGTGTATACTTGTTGGCTGTTCCATCTTCTCAAAAGACAATAAAAATCATGTACATCTAATCTTTAATTCCCCTGTTTAATACTCAGAGGTGTGACGTTTTTCGCATTCTTTGTGATACAAAATATCATTTATGTACGTATTTAATTCTCTCTCTACAACATCATCTCTTTTATCTATGAAACGTCACATGCTGAAATTTGAGTAGTTCTTCAAGGATTGCACTTCGATTTTATTTCAATTAATTTATTCTTTTTTTTCATTTGAACATCATTTTAATGGGTAAGTGATACCAATTATTCTGATTTTTTTATTTTTGCTTAATCATCGATTACTTCAGATTTAAACCCACTAGCGATCAATCATGTGTATATTTAATTCCAGATCTCGGTGGTGGAAAAGTAACACCATCGTTAGTGGATTTTAATCCCGATTTAGTTGCTTTTCCTACAACTTAACCTTGGTTGTTTATAAAAACCAATTTTTAACTCCCTAACTACCGCAGTTGGCGAACGTTTAAAACATACTTTTGGAATTTTCGTTCATATCACTCCAATTACTATGAAAATGTGTAATGTTCTTCATATTATGTGCAATTTACATCCACCGACATAAGACGCTTTTTCCGGAAACGCAAAGGCAAAAGAGATCAGGACAGAAATTTTGTGCGAAAAACGCAATATACTCACTACAAGAAACTGCAGGAGATGCCACGGCAGTAAATTTTTATCGGAGTCACCCGCTAAATGTGCATTGAAATGCAACGATTTCAGAGTGTAAAAAATACTCAATTTGACCGGGATTTGAACCCGAATTCGTCATTCCCCGTTCGAGTGCTTTAGTCATTTAAATTATCAAGGTGTTAAAGGAGCATGTCACAGGAATTGGTAGTTGTGCGCGTTGCGCCAGTCCATGAGATTAAAGCCAACTTTAAAACACTAGGGGTATTATACCTTTGAAAAATTCCAAAAAACTGAGGTTTGTCGGATGAATCCGTTAAAAATGATTTGTACACTCTGGAATTGCTGCCTTATAATGCACATTTAGTGGATGACTCTGTTAAAAGTTACTGTCTAAATCATTTCTTGGAGTTGGTCAAATATTTAGATTATCTCCGAGGGCGCACATCCCAAGTTACCTTGAATTTTAATCTTGTGTTTTAATTTTTCGGGTAAATATTTTAAGATATGCAATTAATAAGACTGCATATGTAGGCGTGAATTCTTTCTATACGCTTAATTCAACACCGTTATGCGAGGGTAATTAGAAAAGTTCTAGTAGGCTAAATTTTTTTATTTTTCAATCTAGTCTTCTTGAACATTTATGTAATTTTTCCAGCGAGGTTCCAATACCTTGAGCCCATCTTGAAAATAATATTTCTTCACGCCTGCGAAAAAACATTTCTTTTCGATGTAGTCTCCCTGTATATTAATGAAAATTTTCCAGCGATGTTCCAATGTCTTGAGCCTATCTTGAAAATAATATTCCTTCACTCCTTCAAAATATCCGTCTACTTCTGCTGTTCGTTTGAAGGGAATCTCCGTTTACCGACGAAAATATGGAGGAAGAAATGGAAATCTGATGGAGCAAAATTGGGCGAATAATGCAGATTATGCAACAATCTGTGTCTAATTTCACGCATTTTTTTTTCATTTCAACGACAGAATTTCCTTGTCTTTCATACCTGTCTTTATGAAGTATTTAATCACTGCTCAAATCAAAATTTTTACCATATTTAGAAATTACTGAACGGGAACAAAAACAATGAGTTTTGTACCACAGATCTCTTCCCAGATCACTGATGCGGAACATGTTTACTTATACAGAATCACCTATTACTACGCAATAAACTCTTTGCCCTAGCGCTGATACTTGGTGGTACTTCCGAAAACCTTTAAAACTACCCTCGTATAAAGAGTTAATTATTAAATATTATTTCCTGTAAGCAGCATAATGCTTTAACAGCTCTTCGTATAAGGACTCTACTGTTTTCATTTCAAATAAATATTCCCTTCACGGGTAGATTATTATTAATAACATTTATTATGCATTAATTGTCGCAATAATAGGTCAAGTGCCTTTATATTAAACTGCTTCTTTACATTTTGGAATATGGACAAATTTACTCTAATGGAAGCCTACTGGAAATTTTATCGAAGTTCATATCCCTCATTATTTCAGATGTCAGTCAGATGTTTCCTCCAGAAAAATATAAATAAAAGTGCAATATATTGAAATTTCAAACTATTATAACACTGAAAAATAGTTTTCATGGGACTGACTTTTGAAACATGTCATGAAAGAGAAATACTTTCTTTTCATGTTCGGTTTTAAAAATGTACACTTATTATCTTCGTTTTCATTCATATTTATGCAAAATGTTTTTATTTTACCATGTAATTTGCCTTTTTTGTTATCTTTTCCTCGAAGATATGTTTCTTTTTTTTTCTTTAACATATGTATTAAGTTAAATTTTGAATTAAGCTTCCCACAATTCTCTCGAAAGAGTGGAACTCCTCGATTTAGTTGTAATTTGTTACTTGGTTTTAATCTATTGTTCACGTGGGATAACTAACACTCCGATGCTATATTTTAAATGGCGAGGATTGTAAAGAAAATTTCCCGTGACCGTTCGGTGGGGATGGTGGTATTTAAGCTGCAAAACACTTTGCCGCATAGAAAGTGGACCGACAGAATAATGATTGTCGTCACTCTGTGGTGGTGGAAAGGTTTTAAACAATTTCTATTGCCTTCTTAGTCGGTAGAAAGCCGGAGCCGCTTGCCTCTCCGGCACAAAACTTCACCCGCTACTTAGTGTCCGTGCGTTTGTCACTAAATCGTGCACCAACGATCCCACCCTTTCCCTTAGGTTGTTTTTCGCTTATGCTGCGACTCTCCTGGCCGCGACTACTCTAATGAACCTGGCCGATTGGCGGGGATGTGTGTATGTGTGCGAATCGCCAACGCCGGAGCGAAATTTTGTGAAGGGAGATTGTTACTCAGGCAGGCGTCCCGCCCCTCCCCAAAAACGCCCACGACGAAAACAGTCCCGTCATCATCATCCAACGCTCCTCTCCCGACTCACACATACATACTCTCACACGAACATACGTACGGACACGTACGAACGCATGCTCACGGCGACATACCCCACTCTTCCAAAACTACGGCCGGCCGCTCAACGCCCCGTGCCGTTCCAAATTCAAAACAGCAGCTTCGAGTGACGGCAGCGGAGACACCACCTCCTAACCCTTCCTGCTGCTGCTCTTCCTTCGTTAGTCCAACTTACTGCATGTGGCTGGAGGGAAGAAGAGAGTGGGAGAGAGAGATAGAGATAGAAATGGAGCCAGGAATGAGAGAAATGCAGAGAGAAAGATGAAAAGTGATACGAAGAGAGAGAGGAGAGAGAGTTTTATGTAGTGCCCCACGAGCTACCGCCAGGGTATGTGGCATTGAAGGAAAGAGAGAGGAGAGGAAAGGAAAGATGGGGGTAGAGAGAAGAAGTAAGAGAGAAGTAGAGAGAGAAGTAGAGAGAGAAGGGAGAGAGAGGAGGGAGGGAAAGGGGAGAGAGAGAGGAGAGAGGGAAAGGGGAGAGAGAGAAAGAAGGAAAGGAGTCATAGAAGGAGAGATAAGCAGAAAGAAGTATTTACAGAAAAGAGAAATATAAAGATAAAGAGGAGAGGGAGAGATGGGGAGATAAAGATAAAGAGGAGAGAGAGATGGAGAGATAAAGAAGAGAGAGAGAGATGGGAGATAAAGAGGAGAGAGATGGAGAGATAAAGAGGAGAGAGAGAGAGATGGAGAGATAAAGAGGAGAGAGAGAGATGGAGAGATAAAGATAAAGAGGAGAGAGAGATGGAGAGATAAAGAGGAGAGAAAGATGGAGAGATAGAGATAAAGAGGAGAGAGAGATGGAGAGATAAAGATAAAGAAGGGAGACAGATGGAGAGTCAGAGAGGAGACAGAGATGGAGAAAGATAAAGAGAGAGAGATTGTCACGGTCCCTCGGCCGGATTGTTTGTCCGACGGTCAGATCTTGTTTGCCGTACCGGTCACCATCGAAGCGTGGGTGGATGTGGGAATAGAGGGAGTTTTCGAGGCTGTGTTGGACGAGAAAACCCTCCCCACTATCATCCCTTCTAACAGGTTGGGCTCAAAATCTCGGGCTTATAAATAAAGAGACGGAGAGAGAAAGAGCGAGAGAGGGAGAGAGAGAGAGAGAAAACCGGAAGTCTCGGATGATTTCCTTGCCGGCCGAAGAGAGAAAAACAGCAGTGCTCGTTGCGAGTTGAGTTGGCCGTATAGGAGGAGATGGCAGACTCTATTTGCCGAAACAAAGGCAAACATCGAGGCTGTAAGGGATAGCGGGATCGTTTATGGGTAGAGGCGCTTCAAGCGCCGGATTTATCGTACTGTTTAATCAATATGCTTATTCTCCGCCACATTCTAATGACCCTGAACGCTCACACTCACCTCTATTGCCTCGCATATCCCGTCAATAAATTTGAACTAATAATTGGCATCATATAAAATTTCGGCATTATATAAAACAAACTAAGTCTTGATGAAAGAATTTCTCGTATTTTGTCTATTTATCACACACAAAACACCCGCGGACCATATAAAGCAGTTAACTGAGGTATTCAAAGCTGGTACGGCTATTGCAGATTGAATTTCCATGTAAATTAAAACATGACTGATTGAAATCGATATAATAATTGCCTATTTTCATCTGATGAATCTGTATACCTTATTAATTGATACTCAAAATGTGTTCGAATTAACTCAATTTTTCTTGTTGAATCTATTTAATGCACGAGAATTCTCAAATGTTGCATGGCTATCTACCTATATCATATTATTATTAGGTAACCTACCGGTTAAGGTAGGTTTTTGGATGGACACAACTATCAAATAAACATTTTGTAACTCCAAACAAACAAAACCCAATCCAGCAACGTAATCTACACCAGGTCCCTCTTCATCCCTGTGTACCTCTTTCCTCCCTTCCCTTTCCTCTTTCCCATCTCTGTGTGCTTCTTTCCTTCCTTCATCCCGTCCAACATCCCTATCCTGTTCCTGCCCATTCCTCGCTTGCCCAACATTCTCACCTCTATTACTTTCTTCAACATTCAACTACCGCTCAATACGCCTTTCATTCATTTTTCCTGCCCCCATAGGATTTCTTTCAACAAACCCCGCTCCTCACTCACCATCTCCAGTACTTCCTCATCTGATTTCCTTTCGGTCCATTTCACCTTCTCCATTCTTCTCCACACCCACATTTCTAAAGCCTCCAATCTACGTCTATCCTCCTGCTTCAGTAACCACGTTTCCGCGCCGTACATAGCTACGCTCCATGTCAGAGTTTTTACGAGTCTTGTCTTATCCTCCCTAATCAACGTCCCCGTCACCAACTCCCTCCTCCTTGAGAAAGCCTCCTTGCCTAGCACAATTCTTCTTCTTACATCCCGACTACTTTGACCGTATTGGTCCAAAACACTTCCGAGACATGTAAATTGTTTTACCTGCTCCTACTATCTAATAGCCTAGCTGTACTATCTATTAGCCAATAATAAATACGTTTATACTTTATACTCACGCTTTCGCCGAATTTTATGATAGGTGTATACGATAATATAAATAAGTTTAAGTAACTTTGCTGAGACCTTTCCTTTTACTACCCTTAACATAATTCCCCTATATTTGGAAACATCTTACCCCATCTTATTACAAATCGTAAAAATGTTTTCTTCGGCTCTTCTTATCCCTAGGCTCCTAACATTTTATGTTTTGACAGTTCTATTAAACAACATTCACTGGTGAGTGTCTCAGTCTCTTCCTTCATAATAAAACGTTTTGCTCCTTTTATTTACCTGCACAAAACTTCGAATATCAAATTGTTTCTCAAACAAGCATACTATCACAGCACACCCTATACCTGTATTTTACCGATCAATACTAATACTAAAAATGAAAAAGGAACATAAACCAAATATTGGTATAGAATCCATAACAAAACTGGTCATTAATTATAAAATTTTATTTAACAGGAATTTCGTCAAAAAATGGAGAATCCTGACTTTTTTCCATTGGGTCCAAATTCATCTGCACTCCAGAAGCAATTTCAATCACTCCATTTATTATTTACTTTGAATAAACATTGAAGATAACGTGTGATATTTTTCCACTGATAATTTTGTTTATTTTGACTAAATCGCTTCTGGATTAAGACATTTTTACTGTGATCTTTTTTCATATAAGTTGTAAAATACAGTTTTTTTTAAAAAAGGATTCATATTCCTCAGATTATGGACACTTTTGGGTGAACTGACGTAATCGAATAGTTTCCATTTGGTGCAAAAAACCAATGGATGTCTGCTTATTAATCTAAGAGTTGAAATAGCTTCTCTTGTGACCCAAATTTCCTTAAATCTGAACTGAATTTCATCTAAGAACTCCCCTGGCTTGCGAAACGTACTTTTGTGGAAAATAATTGTTAAGTTCAACGATGCAAAACTCATCAGCCTAATGGTTCAAAAGTTTCCACATTCAACTACCGTCTTTATTTTGGAAACAGGAATAATTATGCTCTTTTAGAAGTGCATCGGAATTTTCCAGTCAAGTACAGAATATAGATGAATTTTTACGACCCCGTATTCTCCCAGAATTTTTAATAACCTGGGAAGAACATCATTGATTCCGGAGGTCTTGATGAGCTGGTGCTTAAGTGCCGAATCGAGTTCCAATCTCTGTGTACTATCACCAGCAACCTCTTCAAATATTTTTGTGAGATCTCTTCCATTCATCATCTCCTCACGCCATATTTACCGTCAATTAAAATTTCCCGTTTGAGTCAAGACTCATAATGAATCTCTCACTGTGATCCTCAACGTGGTTTTTCTCAAGCATGCGAGAAGTATATCTCGTATAGGTGGCTTTAATCTTTTTTGCACTAGTTTTAATCTACTTTTCAGAAAACTTTCCATTTTAATTTCTCATATATTGTTTATTCTTATGTTTTCATTCATTTACATCGCTTTTATGATTTATTGATTTTCCATCTTCCTGCCATTACAATGTGGTATCATGGTTTTATTTTCAGATACGTACTCCTTTAAAAGATCACCCTTGGTTGATTTTCCATGAATACCTTCACTAGGAATAATAAATATACCTCTCCTCTAACAGATTTGTAACTTCCAAGATATCTGCTTCAAAACTACATTTTTGTAGTCTATTTCACGGTTCTTGTTTCTGCCTTATCTAAACTATTCCTTGCTTTTAATCTCAGAAAACACTTCATAACACGTCCGCAATCGTTCTGAGTATTATATTCTCTCCTGAATTTTCGTCATAGAACCGGTGAGGTTGATGCTTCTTCTCCTTAATCTCCGTCTTTGAACATTTCTTTGATCTTACTCCTATTATCTCTGCTCATTCCTTTCATAACCATTCTTAGGATATCTAATATTGTGAAAGTCCAAAGTATTCATGCTCGATTAGTTGCATTTCAAATTTGATTGTCTCATTGGATTAATTTACTCTCACGGTAGTCCCCTAAGATAATAGTCGAATGTATAGTAACCAGTTAGTTTTTAAGAAGTTCCATGAGGTTTGGATTAATAATAGAAGAAAATATTTTTGATTTGATGTGGTCGGAGGAATTTTCTGCCCCAGCGTTTCCTTCCACGAATTCGGTACTTCAGTTGTTAAAACCGATCTAAGACCTAGCGTAGTAGCATATCACATTTTACGATATACTATTACGCTAGTATCGCTAAATATTTGCTACTACCAACAAAAGGCTACGTTAGGAGTAGCCAAAAATTTGCTACTATCACCAATATCTGAACCGACGGCGGCTCCAGGCAGTCTCGAGCCCAGACCCTTCTGCGCACGCCAACGTAACCCTCCTACTCGTCGCCGCGTCAAGCGAACCCCGAATTCATAAATAAGTAATCAATCAAAATAAATACAAGGTAAATCTTCTACACCGTGTAATTACAGGCATATATTTTTAGAATGTGCCAACCACTATGTCAAGGCAAAACTCGTAGCACGCTTATTTACAAAATGGTCATTGATATATGAGCGTATATATATTTTTTTCTATACATATCGAATACCCTCTCATATGTCGACACTAAACTCTGTACATAAAGATGAACACACCAACCACAATATTATAATATGAATGCAGTAGTTTCAAGCGGATAGCTGGGAAAATAAAACATTTAAACTTTTTAAAAATTACTCCGGAGTCAAGTACACACCTAAGTAAGGGTTCTATGGGTAATCATTGAAATAATAAATCTATAGGCAATGGAAACTCTGGCCAAGTTTCTATTCTGTAGCCGGTGAAATATTTTTTAATGCGACAGATACACGTTGAAAACAATCATAATAAATAAAATAGAAATAAATAAAACAGTGTTAAAAAGTTTTAAAATACTTGTGGGTGAAGGAAAAATGTATGCCCGGCAGCTGAAAAAATAAAAGGACATACCCTGGGCAATAATGGGAAAAATGGTAAAATCGAATAATAAAAATTGGAGCTAGGAAATGAGGTCTGTGGGGGAATCATGAAATCCATTTAGCCAGTGAGACAATAGTAATCAAATCAGCCAGGAGTTATAATAATTGATGACCACATTTAACAATTACTGTGATCGGTGATGAATATATTAAAACCTAAATAAAACATGGGTCATAAGTTTTTCGAGAAAGATGAAGACAAATATAAATATTAAAATAGAAGGAATCAACCTACAACAGGTGGAATATTATATCTTGACAGGGTTTCGACCAAGATGATCACAGTACAAGGGATTTAAGAAGAGGAACACATTAGGAAAAGCTATTGTCACGAGTAAAAAGGTAACGATGACGGGGAGTTGAACTAAGGAGAAGAAGAAAGGACTAGTGAAAAAACTTTGGAAGCAACTTGGTTTTGTATGGCTCAGAAACATGGCCGTTGAAGAAAAATGGTTGAAGGTTGAAGGATTTTGAGTGGGGGAAGTAGAGAAATATGGAAATGGCCAATGGGCTAAAATAAATGCAAACAAATAAGTACTACGCATGGTGAGGTAGAGAGAGAGTAATTAGGAAAAATCCAAAAATGACAGAAAAGATTGATGCTGAGACTTTGATTAGCGATGGAATACTGAAGGTTGGTAGGGGCCAAGCGCCAAATCCACAGCTTGAGAACAATAACACACTACGAAAAAAGAGCCGTGGTGTGGCGGCGTAGCCTACTGACAATTTCAAAGCTTCTTAAACTATACGTGTGTTAATAAGAAGCTAGGAGAAAGTAATTAGCTAATAATACATAAATATATTAGCATAGGTGGGTCGCGGTGGTCCAGTGGGTAGAGCGTTGGACTACTGACCGGAGGGTCCCGGGTTCGATTTCCGGGCGAGGCACTCTGGGCACCTGCAGCTCCACCCAAGCTAGTTGATTTTTCGGGTACCAGATCTTCCTGGGAAACCATAACCGGCACAGGGAAAGGAACTGGCCCTCCTACCCTGATGTGTGAATATTCACACGCCGTCGGGCTTGGTACGCGGGTGAGCTCTACCATCACCTACTAAACCGACCTTCGGGTTGATTACTGTGTTTATGGTTTATATTAGCATAGGTTCAAACTTCAATGGTAATTTCAGGAAGCAGAAGATAAGAATCGATGTGATAAAGAAATATCCGAACGGTTAATCATCATAAAGGAATTCATTTGATTTTAAAAATGATAATGGTAATGAACGATTTTACTGATACATGTCATAAATTAAAATTTTTACAGAGAAACTTCGAATGTTAGTTAATCATTAATAATAATTACAAAAAATAAATAAGAAAACTTAGTGAAAACAGGAAGAAGTATGCATAACTTAAACAATGCGGGAAAACTCGTATTCTAAGCTTTTGATGTTGATCGAAGCCAATGCTTGAGTTTAAATCAGTGCATCACTAACGAGTAAAGTAATAATTAAAATTATTTAAATGAAATAGTATCATGCAAATAATAGATACGTATGCTAATAATAATGAACATAATATATCCATTACTTCTATTCCTTTCGACATGAGGGTGTGGACAAAAATGAAGAACATTAAATTGTGGAAAGGAAAACTAATAATAAATTTGTTGACATGGTTGTTGGAAAAAATTTAAAGGCAGGATGAAATAGATACATAGAAGAAATGTGATGTTGAAAATACCGTTAGAGGGGAGAATACTGGAAAAGAGAGGTAGATAGAGGAAAAAAAGGTATATGGGTTGGAAATAAGGGATATAAAAGGTTTTTCCAGAACTAAATAATGAGTATTAGCTGAATTATTTCTTGTGAAAACTTCCATGTCACGATAGTTATGACTGAAGAGCACAGCAACCTTTAGTTTCATGGTAAATCAAAAACATACCCCAAGACTATTACTAATAGAATATTACTCCGTCAATTAGAACTGATTATAATGGAACAATGAAATTATTTTACCTTCCAGATTTCTGCACAGGATTGACCAAGTAAAGGGAAGAATAATTTCAATACAGATTATTCTTAGCCTCCTCAGGCAAATTATCACTTCACATTAAATTAAGGATACACTGATTTTACCTAAACAACAGACATTTTAAGATCCGTCGGAAATTTTGGACCTGACAGGAAACAACAGAATTTACAAGAATTGTTTTATAATTTCAATTAAAATTGAAACATAAATTTCAGCGCAGAGCATGTAATGCTCAAAACGTTTTATTTTTAGGTCATTGGCCTCAATATTCCGCTCTGCGGGTCTCACCAAGTCTCTGAAAAGCCATTCCCCCACTCCTTCAACCAACCCTTTCGCCTCCGCTACTCCTTTTTAAAAGAAAAAAAAAACATCCACTTTCGCCTTCCCTAGCCCCCATCCTTCTGCCCTGGGCCCGACTCAGCGTACCCCTCACCCACTCCTTTGATTCCACAAGAAACATCTTTTACCCCAGACTCGTTCGTTTCAATCGGAAGACAAGTCTCCAGTCCTGCTCTCTGGTGGCTCTTCCACGAGTTAATCTCGGCGGAAATGGAGCGTGGGTTATATGAATGGGGGAGAGGAAGGAACGAGTGTTTTGGAAGTCTGGAGAGAGGGTAAAGGAGAGAGAGGGAGAGACAGATAGGAGGTGGAGAGGGAGGGATGGCGGGAAAAAAGATGGCAGTAAGAGCGGTGGGGGTAGTACAGAGAGAGAGAGACTCAAGAGATGAATTCCCTTGACGTCGAGTGGAATCGCTTAAAAGGCATATATGAGGGCATAAAGTAAGCGGTGGGTGGAGGAGGGGTTTGGAGGAAAGGGCTTGGAGATGGGGGGCGGCGGCGTGGGCGGAAGCACTGGAACGTTTTTGAGGTCACCCTCTTCCTCTCATACGGGGAGCGGAAAATTTAAAACACCGTGCAAACACGGTCCGGAATTCGTGGAAGCACCGAATCGACAAAGAAAATGATTTCTCGCAGTAGTGAGCGTCGGCTTTGGGTTTCCGTTCCTCGGGCCTCATCTCAAAGCTTTGCAGGTAATTATTGGCCATAAATATACTACACACACACGTGCATACATGTATGCATGCGCCCGCGTTTCAATTGAAGATAATATAAACTTCACCTCACTTTAGGTTAAAGCCTAGTCTTAATTCAAACGGTTGTTCGTAAGTGTACGGAATTAGGTAACAGCGGATTAATTTTCTTAAAAATGAAAATAAAAAATTTATCCGTCGATGTACAATTAATATCTGCAATGTTTTTATAGGAATTTTATCATGCAGAAGAAGTTTCTGGTTATTTTGAAAAGTTTTCATGCAGTTTTTTTCAACTTCTCTACACTAATTGCGAAACCTCATAAATCTCTGTCTCTCTATACTTTTGGCGTCCTGAGAGGTTCCAATTCAAATGACGGTATTAGGAAATACCATTTTATTGCCTTTAACTGATATATTTCAATTTTTTATCATACTTAATTCACAACTCAAAATCCCCCAAAATTTGCTTTCACCGTCTTTTTATAACTTCGTTTTCTCTCAAATAGTTCTACCCATTTTCATACCATGGGTAGTGTTTTATTGTTAGTATTTCCCTTCTGTTTGAAGTACTTTCAATTATATTACTGTATAGTATACACCAATTAATATTATTAGAGTCTCCACTTTCCTTTTTTAACGACCAAATTTCGGAAACGCTAGGTCCAATATATTTTATTAAGTGCCGCTAAATAACACTAATTGTGCTCTATATTCCCTTCTCATTTAAGTGACTTTTAAATCCCTGGATTTCATCGAAAAAAGCAATTTGCTAATTTTTAAGAAAATTTTACTGCCAAGTAAAATAATAAATCCTTTATAACAACTGTCAAATTTTAATACTAAAACTGTTTCATTCCAAAGTTATTTTTCATAAGAAATTAGCTTATTTTAAACATATCTACCATAAAGACTGAAAGCTACTCTTTGTGACGCCCATCGTCATCTTTGTATTATATGTTAAAACTCTGCAGTGCAGAGAGCGTTCAATTCACGCTATTTTATTATAACATATCCGGAGAACCAAGGGGAAACTATTTTACCAGAGATGTTTTCTGTCCCATTTATTTTTAAGGAAGCTTGAAAATTGAATTCTGTCACGAACGTCTTTGATATCCCCAGGTGCTTTTCAACGGAAAATTGGGCTGATAAATACAAAATTTACTGCAACACAGCTTTAGGTACATGCCTTTAAATTTCGTAGCACACGAAGGAGTCAATTTTGCATTGCCGGTAGTGGTTCTCTCGAAGGCAATACATCTATAACGTCAGATAAGACATATGAAGAAGATTTAATGAGAAATAAGAGGCAATACCATTTGTAGAAAGTACTTGCAAAGAATGTTGTTTTTTTGCCTTGCTGAGAAAAACGGCCCTTTTATTAATTTTATAGCAATTCCTCAGCATGAAGAAGAGTTAGAGGCACCGGCAGGAGCGAAATGTCTACGATTTGCAGTAAAAGCAATTGCTGAAACCAATTTGTGTTTTTACATGAATGTGCAATACTGGGCTCACTTCATTTTCCAATTTTTCTTGGTTTGTGAGAGTTAATCTTTACCTTTCAGAGGTAATTGTCGTTTGGGGTTTTCTTCTTCCAGGTCGTGTTTCTTGTACAAGGAAATTCAGTGGGTAACATTTGAATTAGGATACGGGAAAATTAATTGAAATCTCATTCCTTTCTGTTTTATTATCCTATAGAACATAACGACAATAATCAAGAGTTTTTTTTCGGAGTATGTATTAAATAATTCGACGGTATTATTTAACGGAAATTATACATAAATTAAATATTGGTTTTGTAGGCAATAACTCAAAATCTGTTCTCTCATTTGTAGCATTTTTGGGCCAATGGATATTGTATATCAGAGCTAATGTAAAATTAGATTAATATGATTTAAATAAAGTTTACAAAATTCTATTTCAGTCTGCTCATTTCTTAAAAAAAATTTATTTATTGTGTTTTAGTACTAAACAATGTAATTTCAAAATAACATTTGAATTTTGCAATTTTTATAAACTGTATTTATATCTTTGGGAAATTCGATGTTCGGTCAAGTTAGAGTCACTTAGTTACTATATTTCTTTGAAAGGAGTACGAAGAAAGATGTTACTGAGTTTTAAATATGCGTGCACTATTTATTAATAAAAAAACATGATTTTGGCACCCTAGGTTGCGCATATTTTTTAAAAAGCTATCGCTAGAGAGAGAAGTGTTTCTAATACTTAAAATATCGACGTTTAGTGTGTAAAAACAGCGTGATGGTCCATTTTTCTCCACTCGTTTGGTTTAACTCCTATCCAATAAATCGTCAATTGAGCAAGACTTGCTTTTCTGGTGTTTTAGATGTAAAATGTGAGCGTTCGTAGGTATAAGAATTTAAAGACCGAGCGTTGTTTGACAACGACCTCAAGGACCCTTGACCATGGATCATCGCATATTATCCATTGGGCAATAGGGAGCTCTGAAGATGTGTCTCTGTGGACCATTTATCCATGACGTCGAAATTGTAAAATTGTGAGTTTATAAAGAGGAAAATTATTAAGTGAAATGGTAGAAGTTCAGCTTTATGGTGTCATTAGTTTGTCAGAAAAAATAGAAAACTTTATTACTCAATAAAACATTGTAAAAGCGCTTAATTCTCAAATAAAAAACTTAAAAAACTGATTAATTCTACTTACGAGTATTATTTCCTAAATATGGAATCACAATTAGTACATATTTTAGTACTTGGAGCTGTATCTAATTTTACCATTTAATTTTTAACTTATATATCATAAATATTTTCGAAAATTACTGCATCACATTACAATTTTCTCTTCCCTAACTTCTCAAGGTTTTCGAATATTTTATTTGCAACGCCTGATGGGGTTTACGAGTATATGTAGTTACGCGTACTTAAACTCCTTCATGGCCATTTCAATATATTTCACACTTATCGTTTCGGTGTAGCACAAATCAATCTATTTGTTTCATAGTTGAGGACCTTTAAGTTTCTCCATGTTTCATTTCTTACTTCCTGATAAGTATAAAAAAGGAACAAGAAACATGACTTTTCTTGCGACACCCAGGCAATTATTATAGCACAAAGTTACACTGATAGAGCTGCTACTCGGTAGTAGAATTTTTAGAGGTGACCGTCAGCTGGGATCACCTAAGTCACCTTAGAGATGGACAAGAAATAATGAAGGGTGGAGAGAAATCCGGCGTCGGCCAAGGCCTACTCTTGACGAAAGGCGCAAAGGGCTTTACGTCCCATATGACAGACGGCGTGCTCTTAAAGTGCTCTCCAAAAAGCATCTTAAGTAGGGATTTGGATACCACTGAAAAATATCTGCCTCCGCCGGGATTCAAAACTGCTCCTTCGGGATTCGAACACGGGCCAACTGGGTAGGAAGCCAGCAAGTAGCTACTGATAGATTCGATCAACATTTTGTAACATACCCTCACTATCATATTCGAGCACGCATTGTCCCTTCGTACGATACTCATTCATAACAAAATAGGATCCAGTGTTCAAATGTACGAATACACTTTAAGAGAAGAACTATAAATTCTCCTAATTACCGAATGATGAATATGAGTATGGAGGAGCGTATTTGTAATAGTGTGGAATATGTTTGAGATAATACAGGGTTCCTCCGGAAAATAAGTGTACTGAGCTCAGGAAAAAAAAATTATTACACTTTTACATATCTTAAGCTAATATTCCTCAAAATAGGACCCTTGTGAGTCGATACACTTGTTCCAGCGGCGTTCCCATTCCTGGAACGCTCCCGCGAAGGCATCATCGGGAACCTCTCGAAGACACGTCGTCGTGGCCTCTTTGACGGCGTCTAAAGTCCCGTATCGCGTTCCTTTCAAACTCCTCTTTATCTTCGGGAACAGAAAGAAGTCCGGTGGTGCCAAGCCCAGGCTGTAGGGCGGGTGCGGCAGCGTTGCCACGCCGTGCTTGGCCAAGAAGTCCGACACGAAAAGCGCGGTGTGAGACGGCGCATTGCCGTGATGCAGCCGCCAGATGTTTTTTTTTGATCGCTGGCCGGACCTGTATATAGTCAGATTCAAAAGAGCTAATAGTTTTGTAGGTATAATCCCCGATCGTGCCATGGCTTGAAGGATACCACGCAGATGTACATTGCTTAAAGAATGTAAGCAGACAACTTAGAGCCCAATATTCTTTCGCCAATGGAGGCTCTCTTCTTCTATTCTCACAGGTGAATCGAACGGGTACTAACGAGCACGAAACCGTGATTAGGGCCGTCTCAATATGCACCGGTAATGCGTTCTTCAGATTAAAGAATATATATTAAACGAGATGCGTGGTCGCGCGAGGGACAATACGGTATCCCGGTATCTGTCGGTATAACTGTGTGTGGGAGGCGACGGCGAAATCATTTGCTTTCATTCATCATGCACGGGTCACGAGTCGGAGGCGGGTCATTACTCGGGCGCGGGCTCGTTAATTTCTTCCAGTGCGGCAATGAAAACGCTCAACTTTTTGAGTTTTATGGGAGAAATCTTCGCGGGGCGGACTCCATGGAAGCGAGGGAGAGAAGAGAGTGCAAAAGGGTGGCGGTGGGATCAGGGTGGTTGGGGTGGGGTGTTGGAGGCCTTTTTAAGGGTGGAGTTGATGGATTGCCTGGGGCCTGTGTGGGGACTTAGGAGGAGGAGTTGGGTGGGTGGGAAAAAGTAAGCGTTTTGATGCGCCGAAAGAGAGTTCGACAAATGGATCCTGTGCTAAATGAGTTCGCAAGGATTGCTGTGGTCAGCCAAGCGAGAGGGTAGAGGGAGGGAATTTTCCTGTGAGTGAATGGAGGAAAGGTGGATGAGACTTAAGGCATGGTGAAAATCCTGAGTACCTGGAAGATGAATACAACGGCCGCCGTTGAGAGAAAGGAGGGAACGGAAATGAGTAAGGAGATGGCGAAAAAAATTGTTGCAAAATTTAAAATAGTAATTTCGATAGGAAGCAACTTTTAAACTAAGTAACTGAGTGAATCACAAAATATCTTTGCCATGATTTATTTCTATTTTTTCCTAGGATATTTTTCCATCGTCATCATGCTTCAGATAAAAAAGAAAAGAAAGCATAACGTTGTTTTTCAAAGAAAAGCAACGTTATCCTACCAAGAGAAAATAAAAGGCACGAGAAATTGAAAGATAGTTTCTTGCGAAGGTAAAGGTTGAAATAGATGATAAACATGGAAATTCACTCGCAAAGTAATCTAGATATCAGAAACTATTGTGGCACGTGTATGCAACTTAACTGGTCATTCATGAAGGCATGCATATTTCAACATTTTACAATTTTGCCATTTCAAAATTTCAAATGAACTAATTTAAATTATTTTAGACGAGTTTAGGTGTTGCCATTTTCATATTACTGAAAGCTCACTTTACTATTACCGATATAGAACCTAAAAATGATTTTAAGATGCTTTTAGAAGATGAATGAGATATCTACAGAAAATATTGGTCAAAATATTTTACATTTATCAATTTGAAATAGATATAAATGTTTCCTTTGGAACCCACATTTACCAAAACACCATCGCGTGCCATTTAACTAAAACACAACTCAAAGATTAGACAAACCACTCATGTCATTGCTAATGAAATCTCTATAGAGATTAGGAAAGTATTACATTTTCGCGATTTCCTCATTTTTTGCAATTAACCTCGTTTTTGTTGCAGAGCAGCGCCCACCTTATACGCCCGTCGTGACTATTAAAATTTTTATTTTATGTTATTTATAGACTTTCATAGACATCGTTAGTACACGATCATCACAATAATTCTAATCCAATAAATCTCACTAATTTCATATATTTTATTCATTATTTTAAAGTAATGATGTTTTGCACGTAATATAAAAATACAATAATAGCACAAACACACGTAATACAAAAATAATATTACCTCTTTACAAGTGTGTGGCATTTCATTAGGAAACTCTGTTTGCTCAAAAAATAAATGCAAAAATGCTTCATATCAGATCATGGTTTCAATCTGGATAGAAAAAATTAATTATTTTATACTTGATGGATACTTTTACGGTTATTTCAGGGCCAAGATCAGTAGAGTTTGAATTTAGAAATTTTATGAGATTTTTTAGCATTTAAAACAACTGCAATGTTTTTGAACATTAAATATTAAATTATTGTACACTAAAAACATTATGAAATGCAGGTTATTAAAAACGTAATATTTTTTCCAATTCCAATGCGGTGTACTCATGCATAGAAAATAATTTGTGAGATAAAAATAACCCGGATTTACTGAAAAAAATATTTTAAAGGCTGCTCTTTGAACATCATGAGAGTTCCCACCAAATTAAATCTTTCCATCTCAAAAGAACAATTTTGTTTGAAATTCGACGGGACATTTTGCAGTAATCTATGTTTGTAAATTCATGTTACCGACTGTTTATATTAATTAGGAGAATTTATAATTTTAATGTTTTGACATCCGCTCACCTTTTGCTACACACAAATATCATTTACTATTAATCTACAAATGTGAAAGGCAAAAAAATACATTTAATTCACGTTAAGAGTTGTTCATTATCACTTTGTTGTTTAACGTATGTACTATGAAATGATAAAAGAGGCATGAAACTGGAGTCAGGAATGAAAGTCGGTAAGTGTTGAATGAAATCAGCTAGGTTTGCGTATGTTCAAGATTTAGTTTTTCAATCAGTCAATGAATGGGTTGCAACAATTGCTGAGCATTTCGGAAAGACAGTTCGATAGACATGGGAAGAGAAAACATCTACACAAAACGAAGGTTATGCGATTTTTTGGTTGAAAACGTTTAAGTAAACGTTAAATTAGGAGGGCAAACACTATATTAGGTACAATAGTCAACGTATGTCGGAAGTGTCCTTAATCAATATGGTAAAGATGGTAGCAACATACGACGAAGAATAGCGTTAGGCAAAGTAATGATGAGTAAGGATGGTAATCAAAGGCTCGTTAAAACTTTGATGCGGAACACAATTTTGTACGATGTGGAAACAAGGACATTGATGCAGGAAGAGGAGAGACGATTGTTGAGAAAAATTCAACGTAAGCAGGAAAGATGGATACAGAGCATGTTAATTGGTCGTGAGACGTTGAAGGGAAAGGTTATAGTGGAGGGAAGATTGTTAGGCAACAGAGGAAACTGTAGGAATAAGACGGGAATGTTGGGTGGAATAAAAGGCGGAAGGCAATATTCGGAATTGGGGAGGTGGTTATTGTAAAGTTGGATGTTAGGTTATGCTTTGTTAATAGAGACAATAGAATTGCCGCTATTCCCTTTAGTTGCTAAGTAGCTTGTGTCCATTCAAAACCTACCTTAACCAGTAGATTTCTATGTTGATAATGTATTACATATTTAACACACACATACATATACACTTATATATATATATATATATATATATATATATATATATATATATATATATATATATATATATATATATATATATATATATATATATATATATATATTCATTCAAACAGAAATAGGTATAAGGAAAGAGGATAGGAAAACACATAAAAGGCGAACACAGGACATGTGGGGAAGGCGGTTTTTGAGCAGAATACGAAAGTAAAAATATTTCCTTATCCGGGATATATGTGTTTTCCTATCCCCTTTCCTTACACCTATTTCTGTTTGAATGAATATTTGTGCGCCGTATGGCGGGATTTTCAAGTTTGAATATATATATATATATATATATATATATATTAACTTCACATACATGAGTACATACTATATATGTAACATGAACCGACTTAATTTGAACTAATTATATTCTCTGTTACTCCAGTTAGTATTTTAATGTCTCTTAGTAATTTAATGTACAATCAGGAATTTTTAAAAAAGTACTTTTCATTATTTTCAACAAAAATTTAATGTAATTTACTTCAAGGTCCCCATTATTTTAATTAAATCCCTCACTGAATTGAAGGAAAATAATTTTCAGCCAATATTATTAAAATTAAAACTTTCAGTAAATTAACCAAATTTTCAGAATTTTTTAAAATGATTTAATTGTTTAAGCTTAAAAGTTTTTCTCAAAATTTTGCATAATAGTAGCCAAGAAAATCTTGCTAATTTTCAGAAAATTCGGAGAAAATATCTTTTACGGTGTAGGTATATGGTGGAGATAATATTTTTTCTCGCGATTAATATACACAGCAAAATAACATAGAGATAGCCCCATTTTAATTCTTTTTACTATTATAAAGAGGACCATATGTAGGTAAGGGTCATAAACATTGTAAGTTTTCGGTATTTTATATGTGTTACTCTTTGGAAAATACAGGGGTTTCTAGTATTTGACGAAACTCAGTTGGCCAGCTTTATCCAGGTTTAATACTGGTAATCCCTGCAACATATTACCCAAGAAGTAAAGGGAATGCCATGATTGTGGATAGTGTCGTCGCCGGAGAGTACAAATATCTTTTTAAATCTGATTAATTTTCTTCAAGTGCATTGTCAAACCATTATTTGCGTAGAGGTGCCCTGATTGTGATTGTGCATGAATCGCTGGTGACCTAACACCGGCAACACACACACATTTGCAGCGACTTACGGGATGTAATGAAGATATAGATAAAAAGAGAGACAGAAGAAATCGATTTGATCATTCTCATATCATTTCAGAAATCAGATTTGTCTTCGGAAATTTTGCAACTTTTGTGCTCATCGTAAAAGTTCCCAATTACTTCTTGATCCATCAATCAGATTTTCCAACTCCTTCACAATAAGAACTGGCGGTGATAATAAACACCACTGCAAATTCCTAATTCCGAGGTCTTTTTGTCATAACCCAAGTGAGAACTCCTCTGAATTCCATTTCTATCACGGGATACTAAGAAAGCCGCGGGAAAATATTGAAATTTGCACTCCAAGAATATTAAAAAAAACTGAAGCCCGTGAAACGAGCACCTGAGACGGTAGCGATCGTAAAAACCTAAATTAACTGCCGGAACACTTAAAGGGCGGAATTGAACTTCAAAATCATTAATATCCATCTAGGAAATAGAGGTTTATATCCCGGATCTCATAAATATGACCATTGAAGCATATTTCTTGCATGGTTGAACCTGGCTTGAATGGGACGTATTTAACGTCAATGGGACAGGAATAAGGGACTAGGGTCACACCTTATAACCCTTTTTGAATTAATTGGGTTCTATGTGGCACCACCGTAGACTTTCAAGGCATAGAGCTGAAAAATATATAATCAAGAGTGTGGTGGGTTGTGGAATATCGCGAAAGGAGAGGGCGGCTGTAGTGACGAGTTCTGACCCAGGATTTCCCTCTCAGCCTCCCCGTCCCTCTCTCTTTTTCGACTTGTACGCTTGGAACAGGGCGTCGGAATTAATGTAGGCAATAAATTTCAGAGCGAATTTACTCTTAACCAAGATTGAAATTTATTTTACGCCTGTCTTATGACCTGTAATAAATACCTCATGGACGCGCGGTAGGAGATATAAAACAGGCAATATTAAAGTTTATACGTCACATCGATGTGTTAATATTCTGGTATTAAAAAATAAATACGAGAAAACTTATGGAGGTAAAGACCTCTTCAACAGTATATCCACGTGTAGCGAATCAACTGAGCTTCATCCGAGCAAAAACTACTATGACAGTAATAACCGGATTATGAACGAAAGTCAATGCAACTGTGAGGCAACGATTTTTTGGTCTTTGAGTCACACCGTTAAAGAATTAATTGGAAATCTTCCTGATTTTAATTAAAATAATTCCACTTACCTAATCGGAAAATTAGTAATTTACATTTAACCACCCAGAAAACCTCGCTGTTGCTGGCCGGTGTCTTCGAAAGCAAAATCCCTATAAATTTAAACGAATTATATTAATGAATTTCAAGAAACTGCGCCATATTAATAAGTGAATATTGAGAATTTTAATCATTTACAGAATATATCGAGGAAAGGATATATTATCAAATATGCTTTATGAAGTTCTATATTTTCGACTCAATTCAATTCCATAAATTATGCAAATAACTTATAAAAGCACCATATATTTTGAATGAAAGCAGAATTGTATTTAGTAATCCACGTTTTAAGCGGCATATTAATATAAATCCGTTTAGCGAGAATTAAAATCATATAACGCGCGTAAATATTGAGTTTTAAATTGTAAAAGCTCAATTCTAGAAAAATAGCAAAATATTCTATATTTACTGACCTAATCCTAAATATATCGAAAAACTATCCAATTATAACTATGTCCAAAATAGTTTCCTGGAATATATGGTGGCTCATGAATTTTCCGATATTCGCGTAAGAGTGCGTACAAATATTGCACATACCTTAATTCACAAGCATACCTACCTTCAAGCAATGATAGACCCCTGAAAAACACACATTTTTCATAATTAATTACAATGAAATTAATAGCGTTATCATAAATCTAAAAAATGCTCTGCTAACCTGTACATACAACTTAATAATAAACTCATCCATTCAACCTAAATCCTGCCAAAGCAAACATCAAAATATTTCGTTCACTATGGGAACCATTCCTACATGTAATGCTAATTTCATGTACTTTTGTTGAAAGGTGCTGCTTTTAATATGTTTAAGTCAAAAACTTTTCAGAAATTGTTCATATTGGAGGACCTTTGAGCAACCCCCTCGCCTCTGTCCTCAGCGTATATATTTAATTACTGCATGCGAACAAAATTTTTACCTGATGATGTCGCAAATCGGTGACACGCGTTGTATCCCAAAAACGTTGGTAGAATATTACGTGCTCCTTTAATATACATTACAACACATCATACAATTTCGCGAGGGTGAAGCCTGAAAGCATAAAGCATATCCTCATATTTGATTTTAAATTCCTAAAATCAATCTTCTAGGAAAGATGCAAACATGATTAATTCCTTATCTGGTCATACAGGTTTGGCTATTTTAAACATTGATTTCCTCCATCAACGCTAACTCTACCCTTTCCTTTACGCTCACTATATTTATTTCGTAGTTGTGCCATCCAAAAAATCTACCTCAACTGGTAGATTACCTTATATTGAATAATAATAATATTTATGTGTGTGTATACACAAAGCTACTTACAGAAAGCTTGGAGAACTGACTTTAAACAGTAGTATTTCCAGTAACACTCTTCACCACGCTTCCATCGCGCTATGTTAACTTTGATTTGTTCATTTACAACGGCATTTTGAATCGTAGGTTGTACCCTGCATCGAAGCTTTGTGTATGTCACAGAACAAATACGGGGAGTGGTTAACACAAGTTAACCACCAATTCAGGAAAAGAAGAACAACACTTGGGTGTTTGCCGAGGTTAAGACAAGAATGGGGGAGCATCTGCAGGGAGAAAACCTAAAGGGGAAAGGGTCCGCGGAGTCTTCACAAAAAGGCCATCAAAACCTTCTACCTCCCACTCCCCCAGCTAACGGGAAGGGCAAGGGGGTTGCAAAGGGAGTGGAGTGTTGGCGGCGCAAGAGGAAAAAGTGGATTTGGCGCCCTCGGAACTTTTCAATTAGGGAACATTGTGAAATATTAGCGGGGACTGTTGGGAGCGGATGGAGGACGCTGGTGGGGGGACTCGCGGCCGGGAGGTTGAGTAGGGGTCTAGCCAAGAGAAGCCCAGTGGTGTGGACGGGGGGGGGCGAAAAGGCGCCACTAGTTGTGCGGTGGACTGAGGGATGCCGAGCAGGACGAGAGGAGGAAACCGTAGGAGTGGACGGGGGTGCAAGGAAGGAGAGATGATTTTTCGAGGGAGAAAGGGCTGAGAGCGTGGTGAAGAGTGCAAATGCGGAAGGGTGTGAAAAAAATTTCCATTTAAAAAAATTCGAAATACGTACACGTGGTAGAATACTCTACGGAAGGGGTGAGGCCCTTGTAACTAATAAATCGCTTCCGGTTACTCTTCTTTCCGCAAGAAAAAAGAGCCAATCTCGTGTCATAATATTTTGCCCGAAGCCGCGAGGAGGAATGAAAGAATTTTTGTACGAAAATTAACTACATATTCATACTTAGATTTGATGCTTAACTCGGAGTAAATATGGAAATATTATTTCTTAATTATTCGGAGAAAAATAACAATTAACTCGTTATCACAATTATTTCACATACTTTAATACAACATACTTAAATAAACTTATAGAAAATTTTGATCAATGGCATATTTTTGTGTGCCTGGAGAAAAACTGTATGCCTACAATTAAACACGTTTACTTGTTCCTAATTATAATATTTTTGTAACAAATAAACATTTTCAAAGCAAGTTGGATTAATTTAATGAAAAAATAGCAAATTCATGTACACTTATTTTAAATATTATGGATCAATCACTTGGACGTTCTTTCTTAATATAATTGGGTACTAGACGAAAAAATAAACAAACTTTAAAAAGATAATCGACCTTTGGCGCCTTTCCTGAATGCATTCATAGTCAATTATCTTATGTTATGTCATTAATCTTATGTTAGATAAAAAATCTAACATAAGAAAATTTAGGTAAATTCCTAAGAAATGCATGAGGTAAATTAAAGAAAGGTTAAATTTCTAGAACACAAGTTTGAGTAGACATATTTAAGAATAAAATTTTATAGGCATACGTACAGGAATTCTAAGAGAAAATCGCATTAAAAAGAGTTTAAAAATGAGATTAATTTCGTGCCATGCACCATATGAATATATGTTAATAAATAATTAGTAAAACAAGAAAATGTGGCCTAGTCTTACGAGTAGTCGTATTTAGTGTCAAAAATTGATCTTTGGTTAATGAGAATAAGCATAGACTGCATGCTTTTGATGTTTAGGTGTGGTGAATTATCTAGTAAATTCGTTAGACGGAATGGAATGCACTCAGATAATAACCAAGTAAGTAAGGTAAAGGAAGAGAGAATTTTGCTAAATTTTCTAGAGGACGAAGACATTTATTTTGAGTTAAATGAGAGGTAATGGGATGGTGAAGACTGCACAGGCAATGTAAGCGAGATAGAGGTAGGAAAAAAATATGTATTTTAGAAGATGCTAAGGAAAGCACTGTTAAATAATCGTTTATTACAACGAATGCTTATTTGGTGTGGTGAAATACATGTATGCCTTGCTAAAATATTTAATTAATAACATAGGTTGATATGCATAACTTAAAATTTAATAAAGCACATTTCATACGACAGTCACGATATATATTCTGTCCATTTTCCTGTGCCTATAAAAGGTTTTAACGTTGGCAGTTTAACTATAACAATTTAGTACATAACAGAAATGTGATTTACATTAAAATGATTTGATTTCCACGTGATAGTGAAATGATATTTTCATACTGTATTTCTCATTGTAGGATACATTTGCCGAATGGTGAGTCAAACCTTATGATGGGAATTAGAAGATCCTATTATTCAGTCGCACTCCACTTTATTTTGAGTTATGGCATAGGATACTATGGGCATGAATGGATCAGAAATTTCACGGAAGTGTAAAATGAGCTCAAGCATTACGTGTACTCATTGATTTAAACGATTTATTTCTGTGTGTTACGCCACACTGCTATACAACTCCACGCAAAATCACATTTGAAACAACAATTTAAAATGAAGATAGCGTAAAATTAAACGGATATACAAAGCTCCTACTTCAAGATTTTCAGCAATTGAATGGAAAAGAATGCGTAGAAACACTTTCATTGATTAAACGAATTAAAGAAGGACGATATGGAAAACCAAAAACAACTACTACAAAGACAAAATGGTGCTCCTGGACCATCTAGGTAATTTTAAACTTTGATGCGTTTATAAATATAAATTAATTAGATACCGGGATATATACAGTTATATCATACTTTTCCTTTATGTATAACTTGGAAAATTCGTCAGATCTATTTAAAGTCGTGAAACTTGAAATTTCGTCAGACGTGAGCGGTAAACATGCTGATACAAATAATTTAGAAGATAAAGAGTTTGCAGAATCTACAAAGACTATCCCAAAGGTGGTAAAATTGAATCGACTGAAAAGTATTTATTGCCAGAATTGATAGAGTTACATAAAATTCTGCGAAGTAGTGCCCTTGTGTGTCCACACGCCGCTACCTGTTCTTGAGTCTGCTATTGTTGGCATTTATTTCCCGAATTTTTTTACACATGATCCAAGCGACCAACGTATGTTGGAGTGTGAATAGTTACAAGAATTCGGCGCTGAAACCTGATGATCTGAATTTATTTAATAAGTTCAACATAGCATTGAATCATCTTTATTCTAAAGATTCCAACTCCAACTCCAAAAGCATGTCAGTGACGCTTTTCGTTTTATCGCAAGAGTTTTTACCAAAACGGGCTGCCCGGCGTTGAAACTTTTCAATATCCCGAGTGAGGTATTTTTCACTCGTATCCCATAAATTACATGTATATTCTAAGCGAGGCCTTATAAGAGCATGGTAACAACGTTCCTTGGCCTCGGATTCACTTCCGCTCACAATGCATCTAATAAATCCCAATTTTTTATATACTTGCCCGCAGACGTATGTGGGTGACCCTGAGTGTCTTTAGTGATTTTAACACCTAGGAATTTCACCGTAGCAACTACTCCTAGGTCAAATGTAGCTAATTAGTAAACAAATCATGTTAATGTTTAAAAGAAATTTACCACCGAAAATTTATTAAGGCTTAATGACAATACCCATTTTGAACTCCATTTAGTAATGAAATTTAGATTCTGTGCTAGAATTGAATGTTTCTATCCCTATTTATCTACAGATAAATCACTGCGTCATCTGCAAACATCCTAATCTTACTTTTCACTTCACGGTTCAAATCGTTTACAAGAAAACAACGGCCCTGCATTCCCTGAGGTCACTCGTACGCTGTCAGAACTAATGCCGTAAAGGACTGTTCCCGCTCTGAGAGAGTCTTCAACGCCATTTATTGCACCTTTGTTTATGCCTGCAAACTTCAATTTATGAATAACTTTACTATGAGGAGCCTTATCAAATGCCTTACGAAAATCTAAAAAGAGTGCATCCTTTTGCCTACGACTTTCACCCGATAAAATTCATGTGTGAATAATCCTAATTGGGTCTCACATAATCGGGTTTTCCTAAATCCGTGTTGATTGTTCGTCAAAAACTTAATGTTATCAAGGATCTTATTGTGGAACTGGCAATAATGTGCTCCAAAATTTTGCGTAATTTGAAAGAGGGAGAAATTGGTCTGTAATTACTTGGTTTCTCCCTGTCACCACTTTTATCAATAGGCGTTATTTGAGTGGTTTTCCAATTCTTAGGGACTTTGCACTTAGTGAGGGATTTGTTTAATATAACTTCGAGATTTTAGGAGCTCGATGCTTGATCACTCTTGCTGGTATATTTTATTTATTTAGCTGGTATATTTATTTATATATTAGCTGGTATATTTTTGGAATCCGGGGATATGTTGGGTTCCATTTCTTTGAGCAATTTGACAATTCTTTGTTCGTCCGCTTTTATATTTGTCTAGTATGTGTTGTTTTTTGGAGATACGTGGTGGCTAAATCTTTGGTCAAAACGCTTTGGATGAATGTATTCAGAATATTACTTCACTGTAAGTAGAAATGATATTGTAAAAATATTTTAAACAAGCCACGGCTTACATACACACCTTTACTTCCCTAACATATTAACAGAAAGCTTTAGGGCTAGTGCCCGAATATTCGCATAGTACTCTACGCTTAAAGGCTTGTAAGGCGCTACGTAATTGTTTTTGTTTCAATTTTAGAGGAGCCATACTTGTCCAATAATTGTTTATTCTCCGAGGTTGATATATTCCGCCTACTGTCTTTACCCTAGAGTTTAACATTGTCTACTTTCGAAGGGTTTCTCTAACGCCTTTATTGTACCATATGGGGTCGCGAATCGCTTTAAGGTACTTTTAGGGATGAAATTTATTATAACTTTTTGCATAATATTGACAATTTGTGTCCAAGTTTTCCCACGCTGGCATGAAAAAAGCGCCTTCTCTACCCGGATAGTGAAGAGTTTAACTAGCTGGCAAAATTTTCAAAGTTTGCTTAATATCAATTATAGATTTTTCTTTTTTGTTTAACAATCTTTTTTATTTCTACGTTGAAGTTGACATAAACAGATTTATGGCCCTCGTTATTTGATACATTCGTAATACGCTCTGGTGTGTTCGTAAGAAATACGTCCGATATATTCTTTCCACTGGTGGGCTTGTACACTGCTTAATGGAGGGAGTTTCTTTGCACCTATTTTAATAACGAATTAGAAGATTCGCGGTCGCGGGTCCCAGATTTAACGCTGTCGCTGTCCCAATGTATACCAAGCAAACGCCAATTATGCTGATAGTGTTATTATTTTAACGCGTATATTTGTATATTTCTTCATAGAGTGCAGGAAGTGTTTTAACATCTGAGTCTGGAGGTCCAAAGAAGGACCATAAATTAAGTTGGGTTGATTAGATCGCAGTAAGGTCCACCGAAGAATTTCTATATTATTATTTTCAAATACACATTTTCTACTGAGTACTTTTCACTGCAACGAAAATGCTTACTCTGGGTCTTGTACCACTGTGTCGGTAAACTGTGAAATCTGACCCCGAACGACCGACCCTATATGAACGCCTTTGGACGATGATGTGGTTCGCCTTCGAAATGTTGGCAGCTGAAACCTCGATCTATAGGAAAACCCACGAAGAATTCATCAGATAATTAAATCATCGTCATTTAATCAATGGAATATGGTGGCAAGCAAAGTTCATAGCGTACCCTTAACTGTTCGAGCAGCAAAGATGAAATTGAATAGCCAGATAACTTTCACTATGCACTGTCGTAGCTTTAAAGTTGTATTAGGGCTTACATTAATACAATTCCTTATAGTATAATTCAAATATGTTCAAACTCGCCAAAATCCGAAGATGAATTATGATAAATTTAGAGAGAGCTCACCATGATCTATAGTAAGTCTTAAGATATGTGAAATATTGTAAACAAAAAATTGCCGAGACCGTAAACTTGACGTAACTTCAAGTTTACGGTGTCGTATTTTTTTGTTTACATTGATTCACGACCGTAGCTGCGTTCCTTGTATATTTAAAGTGTGAAATATTTTTTACAGCAACCGGTTAATGTTCTTATTCTACGCCGTATTCTTCCCCACGGCTTTTTTCTTTGCATTTCGACGAACTTCTAGTAAATAGAAAACTGCAACGGTTGGATGCAATGACATAGCAGTCTGAAATTTATCTCGGGAATGACCAGTCAGTAGCCAAACGTCGCACGCATTAGACTGACATACATTTATTTGTCTAATAAAAGCAGCAAAATTTATTTCTTAGTCTCAACCAGGAATCTTTATCACACCAAAAATCCATGTAGATGATTCCTTAGGTTACTCAGATTTAGAACGAGGGGTTATTTTGAAATATGAGTACATTTCCCATGGAAAATGAGAGACTGAATTAAAGAGACACTAATCCATTCACAAAATTTTTCAAAGTTCTTAAAACTATTTAATTTTTTATTTGGAAGCATTTTAATAATAAAAATTAATATTATACACGAGATTTCTTAGCAGTAAATGGATTTTGTTATACTATTTTGAATGAACGTTCGAGTACATGGCCATAAATTTGAATAAATTCATTACGCACACTCTATTCCGTACAAACCTGGCTCCAAATACAAATGCTTGTTCTGCGTCATTTAATGGAGCAAAGAAATACGTAATCATATTAAGTGAATACAAATTGTGGGAGATTCGACTTATGGAATTTGATTTTCTTTTATTATTTTTTCTACTATGATACCCGATGAATGCAGGATGCTAAATTTGGCTCTTGTAATAACGATTTATTATTTTTAAAATAAAATCAATTTTCCAGTATATTTTCAGTTAAAAAAATAAAAAAGTAATTATTAGAAGGCTATTATCTGAGAACATGATGGGTTTCCTCATGGATCTTTTAATGATGTCAAAGCACTCACTTCCTTATTGTGATGCAACCAACTCGTTTCAATACGCTATCAGATAATTCTATAATTAGGAACTCTTTCAAAGAATCTTGGTTAATTACTGATCATTTTCAATGGTATCTCTCTAAGGTAAGGTAATGATACAAATATGGTTGAGTTAAATGTAATAAGCTCCAGACATAATAATTTTCAGCCCCTTTAAATTATGAATACGAAATACGTCTTAAAAACGATAGCAAATAAAATTTCATGCAATGAAGTCACAACATGCCAGTTGCAGAAAATAAATGATATCTCCACGAAATATGGAAAATAACTCTTGATTATTATTAAATTTTCTTCTAGGTATCGTAGTTAAGTTCAGAAAACGTTAAAATAAGGTGCTTAATTTTTCGTACTTATTTTGTTCCTCATCACGTAAATTGTACCAGCCAATTACAAATAAACTACAAGTATTACAGTTTTACAATCCCTTTCTCCTACAAATTCCATTGGCGTACGTCTACTCAGAATTTGTTCTAAAACAGATTCTCTCAGGATCTCGAAGATTATCTTTGTCTATGTCTTTTTTAGTTTTATTTCCCCACCCTGGTAGCCAGACTATGTCATATACTTCACACAATATTCTCTATTGCGGTTGATCTTATGGACCTTAATTCATTAGGCGTGTCTGGTAAAATGGAAACCCTGCATTTATTGATCAAAGAGTCCATCAGTGGTATAGATTCCTGAACTCTTTTCAACCAAAATAATTTTGAAAATAAAAATAAGTTCCCGCATTCACCCACCAAGTACCACGTGATGCACTGGAGTTTTATAATTATCAGTATCAGGCGCATTTTAACGAAGTCGATTTATTTTATAATGAATAGCTATAACTTGGTAATTTTACTTTAATGTTCATTAAACCCGATTGGAGTTTTGATTGATATCGTAATCGTCAGATGACGTTCTGCGTCAAAAACCGGCTCGTGTTTTAATATTTTATTTTTCGGGGGACTTAGCAGGTCACTACGTTTTTTCATTCCATTGAAGTTTTTACTGGATCAAAGGATGAGCGTTAAAATATATACCGTTTGCCAAAACAGACATACCTTGAGTGAGAGTCTATGTAGAAAATGAGAACAAGCGTCATAATTCCAGAATGACGGAGCCGAGGTTGATACTGTTGGAAAATTGTGTACGTTAAGAATAAAGGAAATTTAAAGCGTAAATGTAAACAAGACATTTATTCCAACACGCATACAGTTCCTCAAATGAAAAATACCCACATGATATTTTACCAAATACAAATGGAATAGTAACTACTTAAATTAATCTCTACACTGGCAAATACTGGTAGTCTTTGGGTAAATAGCTCTTCCAAAACACGGGATTCGACAAACAGTGAAATGAAGCTTCAGTAACGCGGGACAAGTTCTTGATAGCATAGAACTGGAGGCAAGCCTCTATCTGATTGGTTCCCATCATCAGAGTGACTGAGGCAAAAATCCTCCTAGTCAAAAAGTGCTGAAGAAATATAAAAGCAAAGATATTCCCTCTGACGGAGAAAACCCTTAAGAGTAGCCCCAACTAAAAGATATTGACCTCGTGGGGTCATTAAAGCAGTAAAAAACTGAAAAGTAAAGGTAGAAATGTTGCTCAATCAGTCGTAGGGAATCATTTATTAGACCTAGGGCAATAGTTTTCTGACCTTGCCATGGCCCCGAAGAAATTCTATAGCTATATGTACTCTTAGAAAATATTTTGCAGTGGTTTTCAGTACATATATTTTAGACGCCGCATTACTTTGAAAAGTAAAGGCGCTTGGAGTCAACGGATATTACTTTTCAAGCAAAATATATTAATTACCTACTTTATTCCAGCAGTAATGCGTGAAACTTTTTGGAAAATAATGCTTAAAGTTCGGTGTATTCAGGGCTATTCAGTCGTTTATACAAACTATTAAAAACATGCAATGGTAATTTTACAGGTAGTACGTGAAATTACGTCAAAAACGTTGGTGTTGTATGTTTTTAGGGTGTGAAGGGTGAGAAGCGAGAATATCAAGTATTCCTGTCATAAAATACAGGGATGTGTCTATCTTGCCAGGGTATTATAGAGCGAAGTGGGAGACAGCCAACAACTGGTGGATACGGTATTGAATAATAAGGTATAAAGAAGCGTAGTGACATAGAGAAATCGACTCATAGAATATTTTTTATAGAAATTAAAGCGGAAAAAAGAACATTGCTCTCATGTACATGTCAACAAACAATCATAGGGAGGAAGTTGACAAGGTGCACGGCCATTTAGAAGAAGTAATTGGGGTGTTTCTTGAGGGATACATTTGATATTGGTGGGATGTTGGAACGCGCGTAAGTAGCCAAAGAAAAATACTTAAGTGAGGTAAGGCACTGAGGTTTAGGAAAAATAAATGACCACGGGAATCAAGCCACATAGTTCTGCAGGAGGCAGGGCTAAGGGAGTGGACAGGGTTTGAATCAAATTATTTAAATTCCAAAATAGGCCTAGTTATACAAGTACATGGAAAAATTTCAGTCATTTGGAAAGTAAACAGACTATATTGTGGTTAGTCTGCAACCACGTGATCTAGTCCTTGTTTCCCGAGAGGTGATGCGGATCTAGATTATAATTAAGTGATAATAAGGTTTAACACCAGATTCAAGAATATTAAACAAGGAAGATTGTTTTGATAATGGAATTTATAGGAATTAATTGGAATAATAAGATTGAATTATCAGAACTGTAGAGAAAATCATATGTAAAAAAGAGAGATTAATGGATTAGAAGAGAAATGGGAACATATTAATATATAGATGTCATTTGCGGCAAACGAAATCACAGAAAAGGATTAATAGAAGAATAGGAGTGGAACAATAAACAATGGATTGCTACTGGTGAGAATCAAAAAAAGTACTTGATTGAAGGATATCGAAGAATGTGGACCCATAGATTCGTAAAAAACCATCCAGAATCATACAGTAAAATAAGACGGGCAGATGATGAAGAAGCGTGAAAAGATAAGCGTGGTGGAAAATAGTGCTATAAACAGGAATAGAATTTTCAAGATGTAGCAAGAGGAAATATGTGGAAAGAATAAAAAATAAGTCAGGAAAATTATCAATTTAACCAAAGGGGATTCAAAACGGATGAAGGAAATGTACATAGTCACTACATATAGACATATGATAAAAAAAACTTAGACATAGAAAGAGAGCATGGCGAAAATGAGGATAGCTCAAATCCAGGCTTAAGTACTTGATTAGGAGATAAAGAGAGCATGAAAGATAGTGAAATGAAAGAAGATACTGGTATAGATAACATCCCAGCGGAACTAGGAAAGGATTGACGATATTTGGGAGGAAGAGTTTTTATTGAGTAAATGAGTGAGGGAATTATCAAGAAGATATTGTTATTGTAAATAATGTTAGTTCCATTCCAAAAAAGGGCACCTCAGCCATATGAGAGAGCTGTGAAAATTAATTGGTGTCGCACGCGGCTAACTTGGTTTTCATGATCATCAAGAAGAGAATGTAGAGGATAGATGATTATAGAGGATAAATGATTACTGAGGAGATGATCAGTTCGAGTTCAGAAAGCGGACGGGTGGTGGGTAGAGGGTTGTCATAGCAGTAATGAGTTTACTAGAGTGAATTGGTGGAAGTAATGAGTATATTGCCTATAGTAAAAATATATTGGACGGATAAGCGATTTTTTAGCACCCCTACATGTCACAGTCTGCTCAGGTGCGTGTATCGGTTGTAAAGTAGGGCTGGGGAAGAGGTAAGGCACAGGTGTTCATTATCGCTCGAACCTTTCAATATGTATGTGTACATGTTTAAAGAGGCTTGAAGAAAACTGGAGATAGTCGAGAGAGTAGGTGGAGAAATCATTAAATCAGTTAGTTTTGGTGATGATCAAGCTTTGTGTTGTATGCCATCCAAGAGGTTGTAAACATTGCTGAGCACATGGTAAATTTTCGCCATAGATATCAGGATAGACAGCGTAAACAAATCAATATTGCTGAGTTTTAAATGAGTAGCAAAACTCAGTTTAATATTATAATGGGAGAATAAATTAGAGCAGGAGAAAGATTTTACTTATTTATATGGAGAGTGTTTTAGACTAGACTGAGCCGAAAAGTACGAACTGTAGCAGGGCCATACGAACAATATTTGCGTTAGAGAAAGACGTTTTTGCAAGAAGCAGGGAAGTGATGACAAGGACGTTGGGTAAGGGTATTAACAAAAGGTTTGATGAAAACATTTATTTGGAGCGTAGTTTTGCACGGCGTGTGAACATCGTCATTGAATTAAGATGATAGGCGTAGTTGGGAGGCTTTTGAAATGTGGGTGTGGAATAAAATTGAAAAGGTATTTTGATATTAGATATTTCTTAGCATTCTGCGAGTCACCGAAAGGATGTGTGGCAAGGAGTAAATATACACCAGAATGACTTTGACCCGAATATGAAGTTTACATTGGGCCGTAAATCCCAACAAAAATGATGAACATCGCTCGGGACGTCAATGGAAATAAATTCCTCTGAAATTATTGGCAAAATCCACGATATGTCTTTGAGCTATCTAATCAGGATTCGGAAAATACTTGAGACCACATGTATATCACTAGGAATAGTGTTTTGAATTTTGCATGAAGAATTGGGCGTGTAAAAAATCTCGGCACAATGGGTGTCGCGTTTGCTCTTACTGACCATAAACGCGACGGCTCAGAGGCTGGTTTGGCGCTTCTCTGATGCAATTCTTCTGCAAGCTTCTTCGTCGATTCGTAACTGTGGGTAGAACATCGCTTCACTGTGCACTCCAAAGACAAAGGAATAGTTGAAGCGGTGGGTTTCTAAAGGTGATCTGACTCCGAAGACGGTGAAATTGGCCGATAAGGCGATAGCTACTGTTTTTTTGGAATGGACGTGCAATCCTTTGTAGTCATTACTTCCAAAAAGAGTAAAAAACAAATGAAAAGTATAATACGTACGTTACTATTGAACCAGTTGAGCGGAAAAAATAAGGAATAACCTCCATATTTGGTAAGAATAAATTCTCTTCCATCAATACAATGCACGAGTGCACGCCTGCGCGGTTTTGATGGTGATACTGATTGAATTAAAGTACGAAATATTAAAACACTCAACGTACTCAAAATGTATGCCCTCCAGTGCCTTTTTGTCCCTTGACTTGACAAAATAGCTTAGCGGAAAACGATTCATGTCAAACGAGGAAGTCATCGCTGAGACAGATGCCTATATTGAGGACCTTCTGAAATTTTACCTTTTGGACGGCTTAAAAAAGTCAGAAAAATGCTAGGAAAATTAATCAAACTAAATTGAATTTACGTTGAAATATTTTTTAAAAATTTGTCAAAACTAATTTGGTCTACTGTTTTTTTACAAGGAATTATTGAGCGATCCACGTACCTTAATCGGTGAAACCCTATTAATAGTGGCTCCTTTCATACACTCAATCTTCCTTATCTGAATTTAGAGACTTCAGATGGCGACGAAGAGTAGTGTCGAAAGTATTGTCGCATCAAATGATTAAATGTGACAAGGAGTGGACGAGAGATAATGAATGCGACACCTCGTCGGGCCAAGGGAAGGAGAAAGTGTGAAGGAAGAGTGATAATTTCCAAGGTATGGCACCGGCCAAGTAAACCTGTTCTCGCGCCCCCTCTTTCTCTGAGAACTCATTGAGATCTTTTGGCTTTCCCATTCCTTCCATCTTTCGGCCTCACTCACAACTCCTTCACACCCGAGTCCCACCCTCTCTCCTCCCACTTAGATAGCATCATAAAACAGCTCCACGCCACCGTTGCGACCAACCTCACTCCCACTTCCCCAACTCCTCGGGTTCGGTAGAGCACTTAGACTGATGAAAACACTTTGGCCGCTGCCTCTCTTACAACGCGAAAAGGAGAAGGCCGCGGGGTCGGACAAAGGGAGGTCGTGGGGTGGTTGCGAGGGGACAAGTCGAGAGGGCATTGCTGGGGGGGTAAGGGGCTGAGAGGAGGAGAGAGAGAGAGAGAGAATGGGTTGAACAGAAATCAGGAAAGTTCCTGGGGAGGTAAGGAGGAGAGAAAAAGGAGTAAGGGATGATGCGTATACTTAAGGGAACTTAACGCCGTCTCCGACCTTAGGAGAGGTGTTCCCGAGTAGGGCCAGGCACTCTAACTCGGGAGGGATTAACGGGTTGTTTCAACCCCAGGTGGCGAGTAATTGAATGTGCAGAAGAAGAAGTATCGTCTTAGCTCATTATGTAGGTAAGGAGTAAGCTTTCTTGGGAGAGGAATCACCTCTGTTATCGTAAAATGTGAATATAAAGTTATTGGCATGTTCCTTTCCCAATTTCACACTCAAAGCATATAAATTGAAGGCCAAATGAGACGATGGAAAGTTGGCGCCATTACATGACTAACCATGCGCATTGAGTCGAATAAGAATTTTCAAAAGAAAAATGAATTGCCTTTGCCAAGACCAGCATCTCCTTTTCCCAAGAATGTTGCATAAAATTACTCCTTGCATAATTTACTGTTCATTGTATATTGAGGTTTGATTTTCAATTCTCCTCAGGTAGTGCAACGCAAACTTGAATAAACTTTCTTATTTGATCGATAATTACAGATTTAATTCGAATTCATGGAAAAAATAGATGATTTACTGGATTTTACTAAAAAAATATTGAAAATTAAATAATTATTTGTTACGGTACTCACCACATACGTAGGCATGCAGGAATTAAATAAAAGTGGATATATGGGGGAGGAAATTTAATGCCCCATGTTTGTTGAATATATAATAACAAAATTATGTCAGTCATAATTTAGGTGAATTAGGGATTACAAGTGATTTTTGTAAATGCATAATTGTTCTAACGTCGACAAGCATTTTGGATTCATCGATGACATCAAATGTTCGCTATTTTAGCATCACTCCAAGTCGTCATCATTTTTATATTTTATTCTAAATTTCTTAGGAAATATCTTATTAATTATGATAATAAATTATGAATATTTGAAAAAGGTGAATCTATAGGAAAGAACATTTATTGAAATGTGCTAAGCAGAAACCTTTCATAAATTTTCCAGTCACCCACTAAATTGAGAAAAAAAGGATTTTCCTTGAAAATATAACTTACTTGTTCGTTCATACTTGCTTAAGGATCATAATATACGAAAAACCTTATAAGTATTTTCATTCTATAAGTTATAATAATGATTGGAAATTTTAAAAAAGCTGTTACCATTAGCTACAAATGTGGAAATTTTACATTGAATTAATATCGTATTTCCTCATTCGAATTGTAAATACAATCGAAATCATTCGTAAAGATTACACCTACTGTTCCCTTTGCCGTGGAGGGTGTTTTGGTAAAAGCCCAGAATTATATGGCCATTTGGAACAAGTAGAATTTAATTAAATTATTCGTCCAAATGCATGCATTGGAATAGCCATTCGTCGTTCTCAAAAACTCGCGTTCACGATGCAAACGATAATGGCGGTGCGCCACTCTGAAAAATACATGAATCAGGAGCTAAGAGGTGACGTACGTTGTAAGTTGATTCTCGTAATTTATTAATAAGGGATAAGAAGAGATCATTCGAGAAAATTATGTCAAATGGGGAAATTTAGTGACCATGCGAGAAAGAGGAGAGTCCAGTATATTAAAGGAAAAAAGGGAGATGAAAGTTTGGACAATGGGGGAAGGTATTATGCATAGATCCAGACAATTGAATTTTTTGAACTTCCTACGTTGGAATTGAGTTATCACCGGGCTACGACTAGTTTGAATTGCCATTCTGACTCAAAATAATAATTTCAACGGCAGGGTCATTGGTGGCTTCAAAACTAACATGAAAAAACTTATCAATTGCCTAAATAATTTAATTTTTAGACAGAGAATACTATCTGTGATAACTATCATAGATATGATCCCGCATCATATCATTGTTCACAAGCAGAGAGGTTGCTTGTGAAAAATCTTAACGTCATCCCATTAGTGCAATTATATGTAGAAGTAGCAGTTTCCAAACACCGTACTTGTAAGGTATAATGAAATAGCATAGTAGAACTAAAAACTTCTACATTAGAAACAATAGAGTTTTTCTTACACTTTGACTTTGCGGAGAACTGGACAGTGATATATCATACAGTGACTATCCAATTTGATCAGTTAAAATTATTGCTAAAATAATATAAAAATTGCATACTGATTAAAAAGCTAAAAAATTTTACTGAAAATAATTTTGTTTATTATTTTTATTTTCTGAAAAAATAATTAATGTTCAATTTGCCCACTTTTGACGATCGATTGCAGGAACTGATTATACCAAAGATGAAAAATAATTATTGGTCGGACTAACAAAGAGTGCTGGATGAAGAAAGTGTTCCGAATGGTTAAGTTGTTTAACGAATTTAACACTCATTTAACGATAATTACAATAAAAATCTTTGAATAAAATTTCAGCCAAAAAAAGATTTTTTCCTCCTCCTCAAAAACATATTTAACATAAATTCTAAGAATTTTAAAACATTACAATTCAATAAATTTTAAAAATATATGTAATCTAATATTGAGCAAAAAAGGAAAGAATTGAGGAAAATTTTGAGTTTGTAGCCCTGATTAGGGGTGAGAAATTGAATTGAAATTGAAATTTAAGGCAAATTTCGCTTTCCATTTGACTTTTGTAATGTTTGCAATAATTATCTTATTTCCAAATATTACTCCGGCCTTAGAATGAACTGAGATTTAGTTTCAGTCTACCTATCATGCCGTTAAAACGAACAGTATGTTGAATAGTGGTATTTTAGTTACTCTTGAAGACTCCGAGGGTGTTATAACTCAAAAAGTATGGATCTGATACCTCTAAACAAAGCCCACAAATAAACTATAGAAGGTGTCCACATTATGGATCCCCCCCATCCTACGTATTTCATCGACAGTGTTACCGCCTATGGTTACTTTTACCGCAAATATATTTGAAGTTATACATTCATTTTTTGTCGCTGCTGTCAGTATTTTACTGCACGTAATATTTATTGACTGGCCTATATTCTGCGTATTTATTTATTTTTACTGATTGATATGTAAACTCCGTAAATTTGTTCTTCTTGTTCCCTTTTTTAAATATGTGGCTGCCCATAAATGGAAAGGAAACATGTCAACGAGCTAATTAAAGTTGAGATAAAAAATGAAAAATAATGAAATTGCAACCTGAAAATCTCTTTGTAGTTTGTGGTAAACAATTGTTTCATGGACATGTATGTATTCATATACAGAACCACGCTTCCCCTTTTGATAAATGTTAGAGCCGTTTCTTTAAGACGTAAAAGCGGAGTTTCAAAGTCTGATGGTAACTAAGTATCTCTGATTTCGTAAATAACAAAAGCCAGATTTGCATAGGCCAATATGTTTATGGGTATACTTGGACATACCTTCATCCACTAACAAATCCTTAAACCATTCTTCTGGACCCGCTACATTGGTGACAATTTCTGCCTTAGGTCCTACGGACGCGAAACTTTATCCTCCTTCATTTCTTCTCAACTCTTCCTCCTCGGTATTTTCACTTCATCTATATCTGACTCGAATATCACTTTCCTAGATATCGACATTCACCTCCAGAACAATAAATCTCTTTCCTTAGCCCACATTAAACAGACCAACAACCAACAACTCATTCGTTTCAAGAGCTGTCACCCATCACACACAAAACGCTCCATCCCCTTCTCAGTCTTAGTCCGTGGCTTCCGTCTCTGCAAAAACAGCCCCTCTCAAAAAAGTACATGGACCAACAACATGACTCTATCAGGGAACGCGGGCACCCTGAAAAATTACTTAATAGTAATATTCTCAAACTGTCAACCCCATACACTCCTCTCTCATAATCAAACCAATCCAATTGCCCTTACCTTTTCGCCACTTATTTCCCCGGAACCCACGAAATTAAACATATAATCCGTTAAAATACACAAACTAGTTTTCAAATTTTTGGTTGTCCAAGCCACCTTTCTCAAGGAAGATTAAAAAGTAACTGAGGGAAGGCTATAACAGAAGGCGCTGGAAACGCTGGATGAAAAGAGAATTTGGGGAAAGGTTTGCAGGGGGAAGAGCTGGGAGGGGGAGTTTTTGAAATGTGGGATTTTTATGGAATGCGTTGGGAGCGGAGAGGGGATAAAAATATGTGAATATTGGGGTAATTAATGTATAATATTAATACCTGGGTAATTCCAGGAATCCAGGAGCCTGATAAACGTCTGCTATATTGTTTAGAGTTTCAGTGGAGGGTCAGAGGGTGAGAAGGAAGATGAAATAGATAGATAATAGCATTTATCAAAGGGAGTATTGTGTTCGGGGGCGTGTTTTAGGATTGGGAGCATCCCAGTCAGGGAATAATTCTTGCATGAAGCCTAGTGGTTAATAATTCTAATATTGAGGGGTGTGGTACACTATCCAATATAAAAGGCAGGGCATATTTGGCACTTCAGAAGGTAAAGTACATTGCTGGAAATACATGAAGAGTAGAGAATTTGTGGAAGAGAGTTAAAAAGCGGGTGAGAGGGGGATGGGATTCGGCTTGTGAATATGGGACATGTTTTAAGTCTAGGTTTATTGCATGGCATGGGAGTGGTTTTAGAACGGGGTATTTAAGGAGTGAATTGGTTGATTTGAGTAGATCTGTTATATTTAGGGGCTTTTGAAAGTAACGGAGGGGTGTTTGGGAAAAAGGATGGTGTTGGAATAATGGTTTTTGAAGATAGGGTAGAGGTTTTTTAGGATTTATCTCAGAGGCTGTAGACCAGAGAAGTCTATGGTGCAAATTGAAAGAAGTTTATGCGGTGGAGGAAAGTTTGGTAGCATAAGCATGTCTTCGGAATCTTTTGTTTAGAAGGGATTCAAGATAACCTCGTTGGAGGATGGAATGGTGTATATTTGAGAGAAATTTATCAAGGGAGTAGGGGTGATTGTAGATTCCGTGTCCTCTTATGGAAAAGGAATGGAGCGTTTGGTGTGATATGGGTGGCAACTATGGGTCACACACACACAAATACACACACTTTTTTAAAGCAATTTTTTTAATTTCAGATTTTTCAATGCCATGATTGCCAATTTGGAACTAGTTACGTCAAGAATTCACCATCAGAGGATATATTTACTTAAAACCATCTTTAAATTTACAGAAATTCAGAACCATTATGCTACTATGAATCTTCTATCAAGCAGCCGCTACTAGATAACCAGCCTTATAAACAAATGAAGGAAAAGTATAATTTTCAGCGGACTTTATTGGAAACATGCATGACAATTAGGAACTTCTCCTACTCTTAAACGCATGAATGTGAGTCGATGAACTTTTATAAATATAACTTTCAATTTTCCATTTTCAATTGAGGTGCAGCAGCATACTGCAAGACAATGCGGATGTCAAAAACTTAATAGTTCTACGCAATCCGATTATGCATTGTTTTAAACTTTATTTACAAAATAACGACTGCATACTTCTAAACGATTCCTATAACTACAAATAAATATCTTTAATATGCTTTGAAAAATCATTTCCTTCCCTATTGGGAACTTTGAGTCAAATAAATACCACTCCAACAACAATTTGTTCCCGCACCTTATGAATTACCTCCCAAAAACCTTTCCCGGCACATATTGCCGAAGGAACCTTTACTTTGAGAATATTTTGGAAACATTTACGGGCACTAACCTTGCATTACCATTAATTAGCCTTAAAAAAGAAAGGGAAGTGAGTGGGACAACGGCAGGTGGTAGAAGAGGGGATCACATGGACGGGAGGGGAAGAGAGATACGGTGAAAGTAAGTGAAAGGAAGGGAAGAGCGAGAGAATGAGGAGGGGATGGAATGGAAAGGTAATGGAATAAGTTGGAGAGGGGATGTGGTGGGAAAGGAAACGGTTGATCTAAGGTGGAAAAGGAGGAAGAACAGTAAGGCGATCGGGAAAAGGGATCTGGAACGGGAGGGCTGCTAACGGCTCTTAGAGCGGGGGAAACGGGATACGGGAGAAAATGTGAGGAGGCTGGGACGGGGGGGGAGACGGGTGTGGCGGGCGACTGTTAAAGGTGAAAGACGGCGGTGGTGCGGGTTCATTGGAGGAGTTGAATCTGCAATTCGTTAAATGGGTTCCGTAGAATTGGGTCGGGAGTGGAGCGTGGGGTGGGTAGGGTGAGGGGAGAATTGGCAGGGCGAGAGTGAAGCGCCGGGCACGGGAGCATGAGGGCTAGCAAAAGGGTTAAGGGAAAGGACTGTTGGGGGTGGAGGCGTCGGGTGGGCATTGGTGGCAAGAGGGGGTGAGTTGACGGGGGTAAAGGACCGACGGCTGGAGGGAGGGCGAAAGGTGAATGGGGCATCGGGATTTATGGCATTTGATGGGAACCTTGTGGGGTTTTTGGATATTGATGGAGTGGATATGGTCTCGGTGGTGGCTGGCTTGGATAATAGAAAATGTTTCTTTTCCCATAGGGTGGTGGGTGAGGCGGCGTACGAAGGAGCGAAAGAGTCGCCCAAATGGAAATGGATGGAGAAGGGGGAAAAGATATGAAGACCACATGGAAGAGGAACCAGTGATGAAGCGAAAACATTGCAGTTGTAGCTGTGCCAGTTTATGCAAGCGTACATCATGATGGATACATATTCGAGTTCACTTCATTATGATATTTTGGTTGAGGATCTGAAGTTTGGAAACTTATATTGCGTTCCGTTTCACATTATGTCGAACGCAACCCAGTAGATATTCAGTGGTATATGAAACACATGTTGAAGTCTAAGTGTTAGTGAAAATTCAAGGAAAAATCTTCGGAAATCATTTCCATGTGTATATTTCCAATGGATATTTTATACACAGACAAAGAGGAATCATTTTTGCACTTCTAATCTGCCCTATTCCACCTTCTCCACCATTCTTGTATCCGTCTTTTCATGTACTCTTATTCTTTTCCCAAATATCTGTATCCATGTGAATTAAAATATGTTCGCTATTTGGCCGAATTTCGCGTTTGAATACGTATTATTAGGTAATCTACTGGTTAAGGTAGGTCTCTGGATGGACACAACTATCAAATAAACATTTTGTAACTCCCCACCTAGCAAACTAATCCATCAGGTCCCTCTTCATCTCTGTGTAGGTCTTTCCTCCCTTCATCCCGTCCAACATCCCTATCCTGTTCCTGCCCTTTCCTCGCTTGCCCAACATTCTCCCCTCTATTACCCTCTTCAACATTCCACTACCGCTCAATACGCCTTTCATCCATTTTTCCTGCCTCCATAGGTTTTCTCTCAACAAACCCCTCTCCTCGCCCACCATCTCCAGTACTTCCTCATTTGTTTTCCTTTCGGTCCATTTCACCTTCTCCATTCTTCTCCACACCCATATTTCAAAACCCTCCAATCTACGTCTATCCTCCTGCTTCAGTGACCACGCTTCCGCGCCGTACATAGCTACGCTCCATATCAGAGTTTTTACGAGTCTTGTTTTAACATCCCTACTCAACGTCCCCGTCATCAACTCCCTCCTCTTTGAGAAAGCCTCCTTCCCTAGCGCAATTCTTCTCCTTACGTCCATACCACTTTGACCGTATTGGTCCAAAACACTTCCGAGATATGTAAACTGTTCTACCTGCTCTATTTTTTCCCCGCCTATTTTAATATTTAGCTTAGCCTTTTTCTTTCTGGAAAATCGCATAACCTTTGTTTTATTAATATTGATTCTCATCCCATATTTATCGCACTGAACCTCCAATTCAATCAGCAATTCTTGCAACCCCTTGGCTGACTGAGCAACTAATGCTTGGTCATCAGTACACATAAACGATTTTAAGAATTCCCCTCCGACTTTGATTCCTACCTCCAGTTCTTCCCATGCCTCTTTAATCGTTTCCTCCACATATACGTTGAACAGCACCGGTGAAAATGGGCCACCCTGCGTTACACCTCGGAGAGGGGTTTGTTGAGAGAAATCCTATGGAGGCAGGAAAAATGGATGAAAGGCGTATTGAGCGGTAGTGGAATGTTGAAGAGGGGAGAATATTGGGCAAGCGAGCTAAGGGTAGGAAAAGGATACGGATGTTGGATGGGATGAAGGGAGGAAAGAAGTACACCGAGATGAAGAGGGACCTGATATAGATTAGTTTGCTATGTGGGGAGTCACAAAATGTTTATTTGATAGTTGTGTCCATCCAAAACCTACCTTAACCGGTAGATTACCTAATAATAATATATATATGTATATATAGTTACATATAGATACATATATACACAAACAAGATATATATAAGAGCTGTCGTCAGCCCCACGTCTCCTATTTTCGGCCTTTATGTGTTTCTATCCCTTTTTTTTATATCCATTACCTTGTGAATGAATATTTGTTCGCCATATGGCGGGATTAACGTGTGTAACTATGGGAATTTTAAAACATCAGAAAGCCAGTATAAATACGGATTCGCGAGTCCTCACCTCTACATTGTTGGCTGAAACCGGTAGGGATTTTGGGTTGGTTAGGGAGGAACACTGGTTGAAGAAAAGGTTGTGAGAATTCGCTTATGAAGGGATAGGAAGAGAAAAGAGTGAGGCAGAATTACAGGAGCAGCGATGATTTCTCATTCAAATGGATAAGGGAGCGATGCTTTCGCGTTGGTAAAATGTAGTGCTTTTTTTGCATGACAAAATATTGATAATATGTTTCGAGAGGCAGTCAGCTTAGAAACGAGGTGAGGGGACCTTGAAGGGATGTGCGGAGAGGGAAGTAGAACTGATAGAAGACATATTTTACATCGGGGGCGGTTGGAAGTAGGGAAGATATGAAGATATTTGTCAGGGGGGGGGGGCAAAGAGTTGGTGGAACTCAGAAGGTTTTTGAGATTGAGGCGGATCGTCTGTATGCGAAAGATGGGCATTGGGTCAGTAAGGATGAGGCAGCGTCATTGTTGTGTAAAATAGGAAACAGTTCTTTAAGAAAGGTTTTCAGTCTGTGGGATCCGGGGAAATAGGCGGTGAAAAGTTTTAGTCCTGCGTCAGATATGGGGTTGTTTTTCTGTGGTGTGTGAGGTCGGGTGGAGCGTTGAATTGTATTTTTTAGCAGCTTATAGGGGCAACCACGTTTCTTAACTGCGTTTTGTAGATTGAGGAGGTATTTGTAGAGAATGACCGTGTTATTGCAAATCCGGTGTTCATGGAAAAAGAGAGAGAGAGTTAGTAATCTCACATATAGTATATATACTCTCACTAGAGCAATAAAACATGGGCGATATAATAGAGCACAAAATTATAAATGGAAAACACCTAAGGTCACTTACATTTAGGATATTTTAAGCTTTCGGTCTTCTCTAAGGCCTTCTTCAGGTAAGAATGGAAGGTTTATGACACAGAGAGTACGGCATTATGATCGAAAGGCCTCCCGGATTCCGATCTTTTGATGATGGAGTGATGCCATTCCGGAACTCGGAAGACTGGATGGTTTTCAGAGCAGTAGTGGAGGAAAGTTAACACTGAAGCAAGGGATGGAAGATGCGAAGGTAAACCTCATACCTGTCTCCAACAGGCAACAGGTGCTATTGTAGGATAGCCCAGATGTATCTGCAACCCGTACCTCCACCCTGTGAGAGTACCACCCAGAAAGAACCGTCAAAGTGGGAAGAATGGGATTCTAATGATAGGCAACAGGAACGTCAGACGTGTAATGATCCCATTGCGGGAGAGGGCAAACCATGAGGGTTTGAGCCAGCGCCTTACTGCCATGTGCATTCAGAGTGACAGTGTTCCCTAGGTGACGAAGGCTTTTGGGGCGACAAGTGCGGGTGCGAGGTGTTCCAGGCTGTGGTTGGTGGCTCCTGTTGCCGTCAATAATGCCGTGGAACATAAATTGAAAGATATTTTGAATTCCTTTATGGAACTGAGCTCGAAAATAAAGCGGGGGCTGGCGTCGAGGGGTTGGTGTGAATCTCTTAATCTACAGCCTTGTCCCGTAGGTTTCTCGTGGACCTCGGGTTTAAAACCGAGGGGAAGGCATGGATCAGAGGTAAGGTGGTTTCCTCAGGGATATTGTGGCGTCCTTCGTCAACCTTCAGTTGGCGATCCAATCGTGTAGGAACCCACTGAAACGTCTTGATTTTCACAACCCGTCTCAGGCCGCCAGTTATGTAGAGGGTAGGATATGCAAGCACTGAAGGGCTTTTTTTAGATTAAAGTGTAGGTCAGCGTGAAGTTCAAAAGTGGGATTCCAAAGTCTTTGAGAAATTATTTGGCTTTAAATGAATTGAGGGTAAGAGCTAACAATAGTTCATTAAATACGAATCAGATAGCTTCGGGCGGTAAATTTCAAAGGAATTCAACAATTATAAGAGAACGATCATCGTTAAAAATTAAAAAACCGTAATGTCAAGGAAACATTACCTGTATTGGTAGTCAAAAACGTAAATTTTAAAAACGAAGTTGCAAACTATTATCATCGTATTGAAAGCACAGGTGGAGATATAGTTATTGGGACAGAAAGCTGGTTATTCACTGATATTTCCGACGGTGAATTTTTTCCAAAATCCATTTCCGCTTACAGAAATGACAGAGGGACGTTGTATTTCTTGCAGGTAAAATTCTTGCTTCTGCCGGGCTAAGGTAATTCCAAGTAACGTTTTGGTAATCGGTTAGTGCTCAATTAAAAGTAATGAATCCAAAATAATTTATCTATGTTCATTTCACAGACCGGCGAATGACAAAGATAATTCAATACTAGAATTAGATCAGCAAATTATAATTGTCTTATCCTGGAACCATAATCGCGGCGTTATAATCAGCGGAGATTTCAATATCCCATCTTTTGATTGGAGCAAATATAGTTTAAAAACGTGGGGTAAAGACAAAAATACTTCCAAGTCACTATGGAATTCCTTCAGATTAAACTCCTTCCATCAAGTCACGCTTTACCAACTAGTGGCGGTTATATTCTTAATTTGTTAGCAACGAACATATCAAAAATATCGTAACCATAGAAACTATAAAATGGATTAGTGACCACAGGGCAGTAAATATTAAGTTTTTGCTTCATGGGATCAGAAATAACAAGCATTCAAGAAAAATATACTTGTTTAAAGGAGGAACCTATAATGGCCTAAAATGCGAGAGGGTGAATTTGCAAATTTTAAGAAGGATAGTAATCACTGAAATACTCAGGATGCGTGGAATCGCTTCTTGGAGATCAGGCGCCCACCAATCAATAAGCTCATCTCCATTAATACTACAAAAGATAACACGGTACGAAAGGTGGTACAAGGCAGAAGTGAGAAAAGCATTCCGTCGCCAAAGGCTATGTCACGCCAGGAGGAAAAATATTAGGGATGATATTTCTAGCCACAAAAGAATACTTTGAGTAGAGTAAAAGAATTACTTAGAATTACAAGATATCTAGGGTGAATACAAATAAGGAATTCCGGAAAGTGTTACGCAAATTCAAAAGGAAAAGATTAGCAAAAAATTTGAAAGAAAATCCGGAAGAATTTCAGTCGTCCATCAGAAAGGTTCAGGGAAACAAGTCAATAACAAATTTACTCAATAATGATAAAGGCGAAAGATTATCCATCAGTTTAATAAAAATTGGCAATTTTTATTAATCCTGATATTCCACCATATCACGCCTGACACGTCTCTTTTTATTATATAGTATCCATCAGTTTGGAAAAGGCTAACACTTTATACTCCTTATGTCAAAGCGTCTTCGTCAATGTCTAACCGAATGTCTACTAAATCTTACCACATCGCGCCAATCAACCAATGTCCAAAATTGATATCTATCTATAATGGGATAGAACATTTGCAGAAAAATATTAAGCCAAATAAAAATTCCGGGCCCGATCAAATGCCCACTTGGATATTTAAGCACATAGCGTCGGAATTTGCACTGTTAGTAGAAATCATATTTAAGTTGTAGCTAGTAGATTGCAAGATTCCCAGAGATTGTAAAACTGCTAACATAACAGTAGTATTAAAAAAGGAGGCAAGGAGGAACCGGGTATCTTATTTTACAGACCTATTTCCCTCATTTCCATTTCGTCCAAGGTTATGGAACATATATTTGCAAGTTTGACCGTGGCACACTTAAAAAAATGTGAAAAATAAAACAAGATTCCGAAAGGGTAGATCCTACGACATACAACTTGCGCTTTTTGCAGATGATATATAGTACTTATTTTGAAAGAGAGTTACGTTCTAGTGGACGCGGTTATTCTAGATTTTAAGACAACCTTTGAGATGGTACCTCATAGTACACTAATCACTATACTAGAAGTATATGTCATAGATAAAGTTATCCTGGGTTGAATTAAGGACTTTTTGAATAGTCAGGTACAAAATCTAGTCATTGATGGAGTTAGCTCAAATCCAGTAGAAGTGACTTAAGGTGTTCCCCAGGTAAATATTATCGGCCCTCTTTTATTCCTAATTGACATTAATGACATTGACTTCATAGAATTTTGTAGTATACGTCTATTTCATGACAATGGAGTGGTTTACTGTCATACTCGCTATCCCGAGGACACAACAACTTTAGAAGATGACCTTAAACCTATACAACGCTGGCGTGACACTTGGCAATCGGCATTAAACTTAAAAAAGTTCGTAGCGATGATTTCTTGGAAAAGAGAAATTTTCTCTCGAACGCATTCTAAATGAGGAATACCCAAATAAAAAATGTGACTTAGATATAATTCTGAGGCGATAACCTCACATGACCTTTCCGTTTTGAAACACACGGAGAATATGTGGGCAAGCTCACAAAATACAGGATTTATTAGAGAGTACTGGGTGAGTGCGTGATGTTAAAGAGAAGTATTATCTTTTACCGGTTAAAACTAATTTTGAATATGCCGTTAGTAAATGGGATCCTTACGAAGTTTATTAAGAAGTAATTACCGAATTTGGTCGCGTGCCGAGTAAAGGATCTAGATTTGTAAAACTTTGTTATGATTGCTAGACTTAGTAGCGTGTCCCAAATAATGATAAAGGAAATATCCCACCATAAAAATTAAAAAAAATGAGGCGATTTTATCATTTTAACATATATTTACACTTCACAGTCAATGAAAATAATGCATGAACAAACAGGTAAAATAAGCAAAAACGTTCTTTCATGCCATTCCAGTTATCTTTTAAATTTATCCATCTACTTGCACCCAATTGAGGTTAAAGGATAATTTCAAATTTATTAGAAAGGGATCATTATCATCATCAGATCTTAATCTCTGAATTTTTTCGAAGTAGAACCGACAATCTCACATAGCCTGTGCTTCTTCGACAGTGTTTTTCTCGATTCTCAAAATATAGAGAAAAATACGAGGGTCATCCGGAAAGTAGTACCCGTTCGTGCCGCATGAAGTGCTGACGACGCGAGTAGCCGCTGGACGAGGTCAGATAGCTTCAGTGGCTTGTCTGCCTTCTCTGAGCCAAGTTGCGTGATGCTAGCATTGCCTGTGTTGTTTCTGTGATTGTTTACAATGTTTAAAAAAATTGAGAACGCCGCCAGTTGTGAAGTGAGGGCAGTGATTAAATTCCTCAATGCAAGAAACGTTCGCCCATGTGATATTCATCGCCAATTAAAGGAGGTGTATGGAGACAATGTAATGGACGAGTCGTCTGTTCGGCGGTGGTGTCGCAACTTCAACATGGGGAGGGGGAACACACACGACGATGAGCGTTCGGGGAGACCGTCTGTCATTACAGACCAACTGGTGAGCTCAGTTGACGAATTCGTGAGGAACGATCGGCGCGTCATAATTGATGACATCTGTGAGCATTTTCCCAATGTTTCTCGAACAATTGTTCATGAAATTGTTAAACACCATCTGCATTATGCAAAAATTTGTGCAAGATGGGTCCCTCGCATGCTTACAGATGAGCACAAAACCAAGCGTATGGCTGCAGCACTGACGTTTTTGGGACGTTATTCTGATGAAGGAGACTCTCTCTTGACTCGCATAATTACTGGTGACGAAACATGGGTTTGTTATGCATCACCTGAGAGTAAACGACAGTCAATGGAGTGGCATCATGCTCATTCACCAAACAAACCAAAAAAATTCAAGACAGTTCTGTCCACCAGGAAACTCATGGCAACCATTTTCTGGGATCGACGAGGTGTATTGCTTATTGATTTTATGGCCCGTGGAGACACTATTAATGCCAATACGTATTGTGAAACATTAAAGAAATTACGACGGGCAATACAAAATCGGCGGCGAGGTCTATTGTCTACTGGTGTCATTCTCGTTCATGACAATGCCAGGCCTCATGCAGCTGGGATAACACAAAAACTTTTGCAGCAATTCAAATGGGAAACTTTCGACCATCCACCGTATAGCCCGGACTTGGCCCCTTCAGATTTTCATCTCTTTACAAAGCTTAAAGACTTTTTGGCAGGAAAAAGATTTGACAGCGATGAAGAACTTAAAGAAGGAGTGACCCTGTATCTCAATGAGCTGGCGGCGAAGGACTATGCAGCAGGAATACAGAATCTTGTCACACGTTATGACAAATGCCTTAATTTGCTTGGAGATTATGTTGAGAAGTAGTTTAAAGTATCCTCTTTCAAATAAAAGTTTTTATGTTTGTTAATATTTACTTTTGTGTCTTTATTTCACGAACGGGTACTACTTTCCGGATGACCCTCGTACTAGGAATTATAATCCATTGGCTACTACAGAAACAATTTCGGCCCAAAAATGATGAAACTTTAAAGTTGAAGTACGCTTGACTAGGAAATCAGTATGGAGTTTGGTTATTTCCATCATTAATAAAAATGAGCCATTTGTACCCAGGATTAGTCCTAGGTAAAGTAATAAATCCTCTCGTGGATTAGTGTCTCGAAATTTTGTGCAAGAAATGGTCATTTGAGGACACTCATGACAAGGAATCTGGAAACGGCTTTATTTACATTTGTGCACCATAAGTCATCAAGCCAGCATTGGTGACATGATTTATAACCACATTTGTGCGTTGAAGGATCCGTTTCTATGGAAAAAAATACTGTGGCTGTGTGTTGAGGAAATGCCTTAAGGGGAAAACTATGCTAATGACTTCCGGGGAAAACTGAGATCAGCGTCCCTAAATGACAGCGTTTTCTTTGGTTCTGGACCAGAAAGAGAATGAAGAACGGTAGCAAACTTCAGCTTCTAAGTTAAATATATCCCCATACTTAATCCTTCTATATATTATACACATGAATTAAAGATAATTATTACTAATGAACAGTTATCTTCCTAAAATCTCTGTAAATAAAATTTGTCGAAAATAGTGACAAATCACTCAAATTTTCAATGATTACTTTTTCTTATAATGAAACTTATACCCTTGTTTAAAAAGTAAAAAAAAAATGAATACATATCACCCTACAGTGAGAAGTATATCGTAGATGTTACTAAACGTTTAATATGCTTGATAAAATAGTCCTACTTGAATTTCATTATGTATCAAAGATAACATATATTTTTGATCCGGCCTTGAAAATTGACAACATTACAAAGAGTATATTGAAAAGTTCTTTCGTATTTGCTATAATTTCAGGATTTTAACTAATGAGGGCAAATTATGCATACCTAAAACTTTTCGAAATAACAAAATATCATCAATAATTAAATATGGTTATCAAATATGCTGGGAAGGGGAAATTTTTAATTGTATACTTGCATTACACCAGCTTTATTTGGAAGAGGACAAAATTCAATGATTTATCGATCATCGAGTTCTTGGAAAGTTAAATATTTATACAAATGGTTACTGCAAATTTAAGTAGTGTGAAATCTACAATTTTTTTGGATACGGTGTTCAATAAAGCGTTTCATTTCCTTTTAGGTGTTATTTTTTACTCCGAATGGACATTCCACCTTTAAATATGACGACAAAGTGTTTTCGGAAGGAATTGTTTTAAACCAGCGCAATTTTTGCCGCGTACAAACGAAGCCAAGGAAATTAGCTGTTTCGACGAAACCATTATCCGTCTCAGACTATCATCACAGTTGCCGGTTGTAGTGACTCGAAATAAACCCAGTATCTCCCTGTATTTAGACTCCGCCGAGATGGAATCTTCGGAGCGGTGGGAGCTATTACCGGGGTGTACGTAAATCGATTTCTAGTGACCCAAGGCCACGGCGTTATCTCGACCTTTTTCCACATAAAAAACCACTGCCCAGTGGAATCAACAAGAATACACCATAAACTCGTGGAAAAACAACTTCTATGAGACCAAAAATGATACTTAGAGGCTAAATCATGATTTTGGCGGACTGAAAGAAGCAATAATTTTTGGTGGTTATTAACAGGACCAACTAGGGGTTTATGAACGTTTTTTTGTAAGAATTTGTGGGGTTGGTTTTGTGTCAAAGGTTGTTGGAAACACTGCTGATTTTGGCGAATATCCAATGGCGTTATATGACCGCAATCACTCCATAGGACAAAAACATCTAATGAAACTATTCTCGTGTTTCTCAGCTTGCAGTAAAGTTCGTACTCCATTCTCAAACCCAGGAAGCAGCCAAAATGATGTTACAAATTTTTCATGAAATCTCATGCAGGATGAGTGAAGATATAAAAGCCTTCTACTGAGGCGCTGTAAAATAGCTAGGATTTACGGTCGATATTATATTGATTGAGTTTTGATTCTCGTAAATTTGGTACATAAAATACGCCATTATACAGTTGCCTTAAACGATGCAAGACTTCGGATTTTATATTGGACCTTTTATCCAGTGGCAATGTACAGAATTCTCCTATTCTGTTATTCTTCTTAAACATAAATTTAATAGCATACATTTTCTAATGTTTTATAACGAAAGGCAAAATTGTTTTGCAGCCGATTTATTATCTTTTAACCTTTATTTACTAACTTAATTTATTTTGGTCAACTTGATCTAAGATATGATCCTTTCATTTCGTTCTCTCCTTTTATAAGATATTAACTCGGTAAGTCAGCATAAATGAAGTCAGTAAGAGGAGCATTGAAGTGAGGCTGTAATCCCTTGAGTAGTCATTCATGTTTCCTTTTACTTCTTTTTCATTGAAATTCAATCCGTAATTTCCTTATTGCTGCATATAATTATTTAAATATCAGTCACAATTACATTCAAATCATTTACACCATTTATTTTCGAGTAGTGGAAAATAAACATTATCTATAGCAGAAAAGACAGATTTTAGGAGCGTGGAACAGAAATCAGGGTTTTTATAATATTCGTATTGGCATAAATTAAAAACTAAATCATATTGTATTGAACATAATGGCAATCCGAATTAACGCAGTGAAAAAGACAATGAAATAGAAAAAAAGTTTGTTCGATTAATATATTTTGGGGAGTTTTCTGAAAAAAAAATAAAATTTTAATACTGGGCGATTGAAGGGCAGTGATTGGTGAAAGGAGAAGTAAGATGGAATTTGGAGTGAATAGTTGAAGGGCAAGACTTACATGTCGCAATAAAAAAATGAGAATTGATATAGATACTGCTTCAAACGGTTAAGCATGCCATTGTGCCTTCATTGAAACACAGATCTGAGTAAAAGAAAATATTTCTGTGAAGGAATTTGGAAAATACCACATTTTATTATATAAACGCATTAAATTAGGCAGCCGCGCAAGAAAAATATCATAAATTCACTTTTCTCGCCGGAGACGGTAGAAGAATTTTATCCTGATTTATTGTCTACCCTGAATAAGCGATATAAAAGGATTAAAAGGCGAACGAAAGGAATAGGTGGACGCAGAAGGTTTATATATTGATTAATAAAACAAATTGACTGATAGAATTTCTAGTGAGGGCCCAGAAAAGGAAACATCGAATAAGGATGATAAAAATTACATAAAATATGTGTTAGAGTAAACAATGGGAATGGCATGTGCAAGAGGTGTAAAAATCTATCACAAAAGTAATCATTAGAGAGATAATGAAGAAAATATCAATAAATGAACAAAGATATTGGCAAAAAACAGATAAAAAATTAAAATAGATATTTATACGGGGATTGGCGTGTAAGAGTCGATGATATTCATAATGAAGGTGAATAACTTTGAATTTCTTCAATTTCAAATAAACTTTACCGAACAACACTTACTCTTTGTCATATGCTTATAAATATTACTGCAAGTTGTGCATTCTGTAAATACCTTTTCTGAACAGAATGGACGCGGATGCAAGGGATCTTGGGGGAGGGGGGGGAGTAGTTAAAATGGATTTTTCATCCAAGATGGAATTACAATTGTGTGACGCTAGGCTGGTTAGGAAAATATGGATTAGGAAAGGGAAGGTGACTATTAGGGCTGACAATTCTGCGTATCGAGAAGGAATGGCCAGAAGAGATATTTATGAGATACACTTCTTCGTTTAGCAATCCAATTTCCAGATTTTCAACGCACATTTTCTTATCCCAACTCAATTGTCTTGCTATTTACTGCCAATACGTAGTTAAATTGTTCCACCTCATCTATTTCTGTATACCCGTCTCAAAGGTGTTCTCTTTCTAGAAAGTCTCCTAACGTTTTAAATTTTTAAAGTAATTTTCATTCAATATCCATGACAAAAGGTTTTTTACAAGATGGGTATTATCAATGGGGTATTATTATCTGACTCACTCTTACCTCGCACTGTGAAGACTCCGCCTCTCTTTGAGGATTGCGACTATGACTGTCCTTATCCTGTCAGATATCTCCTGACGGAATGTAAGAAATATCGGGCGTTGCGCGAAATTCTATGCTAGGCGATACTACCTAAGCTGCCCCGATGACCCGAAACAATTTACTGCTTTTGTAAAACAAACTAGGTCTCTTAAATCTGTCTAGTAAAACATGGAATAAACAAATCACCTATTGACTTTAATGCTAATTCAGCTATTCACTAAATCTTTTCCACTTTCATGTCATACTCAATAAAATGATGGGTTGTGAGAGGTGATAAATAACCATTAAAGTCATACTAAATTAATTTCTACTAGTTTGAAAAGTTGTGCTATTAATTCATAGAAGAGAGAAAAATGTATGGAGAATGCTAGCGTATTCATGTAGAAGTTATTGTGGGAACAAAAACATATAATGAAGATGTGCTGAATGATTATAATACATCAGGCGTGATATCTAAATCATTATTGCTAAGCCAACATTAATTTAGGATAAAATAAAAGGTAAAATTTGGTATAGTATGTGCAAAATGTACCCATTGGAAATAGTGGTAGTTGTACGTATTCTGATAAAATATTATCTCTACGAATTATTTGAGAGTTAGTAATCGGACTTGGCAATTGAGAAAATGGTTATCAAAATGCCCTTTTCCTGCAAAATTTATTTAAAAGAAATGCAAGGCTTTGACGGAGATAGAGTGAATTTAAAAAATCTTATTTTATCGAAGATAGTTAAGTTTTGTCATAGAAAAATCTATACATGTGTGTAATTTTACATGAAGAAAAATGTGATATAATTTTACCTTTTAGGAAAGACAATGACGGGCATGTTTAGAAGCTGTAATGACAGTATGATGTTGGATATAAATGTGGACTGAACAGAGTTGAAGCACAAGAAGAAGAAAAGATGAAGAGGATGGTATTTGCGTGTTATAAAGTCAGAGAAGAGAGTGAATGAATGGAATATATGAACATAGGAAAGAGAACGCTGTAAGCAGTCAGAGAAGATATAATATTATGTATGTATGGAAAGGAGAGAATGTGACTCAACATTTAAGGGCATAGTATATAAAATATGAGACTTTGAAGGCTAACAGGTGCTCATGCATATATGTTAAATTCGTCCGTGACGTGTAAAAGCTTTTGGGGATCCTTCAAATTCCAAGGTATATGCGTAATACTACTACTGGCAGTCCTATAGGACTCCATTTTCATATCCTTCAATGAGTCAAAATTCACAATTCTACATTGAGCCACAATAAAAATACATGCCACTGAATAAGTACTTTGTAACTTTAAAAGTCATAGTCAAGGTACATGAGTACGAGAGGGTATTTCTTTATGATGATTACGGAAAGAAATAGCAAGAAAATAATAAATGAATCTTATTCCTGCAAATATTTTTTTTTCAAACTGAAATCATTTATATATATATATATTTTTAATGTATTTTCGCGAGGTGATAATGATGTGCAGAGTACTAACAAAAACCAAAAGCGACTAAGTCGGTTAAAACAGTGTTATAATCCTAAATTCACGGCCGTAAGCTTTGGTCATCCGTATATTTGATTGCGCATTTATGCTGCCATCTAAGGGGAGGTAATAAAGTTGAAGACCAACCAGAGTTTTTAAATTAGGAAAGTACTTAGCTGAAGTAACCATCGTACTTGTAAGGGATTAATAAAAGTAAAGTAACATTAATCATATATTGATTTATTCTTGTGCGCCTTAAAAAAAGTTTTCAATGGCATACCAACGGTTCAGGTAGGATTTACGTAATTTAATTGGCGGACCTATAAAAAGATTTATATTTGCTTGTATCTTAATTAATGAAATTAATAAATATAAATAACTTTTTTATCAATATGATATTATGATTTTATGTTTCATTAATTTTCCTCTATGAATCGGAACAAGAATATCATCCACGTATTAACAACATTCGACAGGAGCAGGTATTTTAGTGACAGGAATTCAACGAATTCCACTAGTGGGGGGTATAACCACGCTTTTGTTTTGAGTCTACAATGATTTTCGCAATTTTCTCCCATCATCTTTTTCAATGATTAAAGGAAGAAAAAAGAGGAAAAAAAGGTATATTTTCCACCAAAACTTATTCGGAACCATGAAAAGTTTCTCATTGTAAAGTGATGTTGCATGGAAATTGATTTCGGTTAAATTTGCTGAGACGCCACAAAGTTTGAACATTGCGTAGGGAGAACTTATGCAACAAGGGCGAAGAGAAGCAAACAAGACTGCATTAGAATTCCAGAAAACTTCCTTCCTCCCCGGGAAACAGCCTTTACCACTCCTCTCTCCCTTTGGCTCTCCTCAATGTCCTTCAGATCCACCCCGCAGGCATTCGCTAACTCCAAGGCTCCACTCCTCTCCTCTATTACCGTCTCCCGTTTGTTATACAGTGCCGCCGTATCAATTACTATGGCTTTACATTGGCAGATTGGATGTTAAGAATATCGATAAAGGCGGCCAAGGCAAAATGCGGGAGGCGAAAGTTATATTTCATCAAGAGAGAAAGGATATTTTTCATCGGCTTCACTGCATGTACCCGAAATGCATCTCTGAGAGGTCGATTTATTATTTGGCATCGTAGATTGAAACCAATTGGGTTTCAAAATTCCCAATTAAATTTGTACAAACACTCCATCAAATCCACCCTATTTCAATGAAAGGGATTGAAGTTAACTGGATTTAAGTGTTTTCGATGGGACTTAAATATATAGCCCATTACGTCATTTTATTCAGCTGATTGCACCTGGCCAATTATTAAATGGCTTTTTTAGATTAAAACAGACATAATGCTCACCCTGAGAGGGATTGAGGTAGGTAGGAAAAGTATTTGAAGGGAAAATATTTATAATAATTATACAAATTCGGGTAAATAATCGTATTTAAAATAACAATCCTGGGATTAACTCCCTGATATTTTCTCCTATTAAGCTGATCGATCCCATTTGAGTTTTTTTCGTACTTAATGATTTGATAGTATTTTTCGTGCTATTTTTTTCTCATTGGCTTGCGGTGACCTTAATCATTGATGACTATATGATACTTTTAATTTGAATTTCTATACGCATAATAATTATGTATCCAGTTATGAATTATCCATTTAAAATTTAAATATATCTAATTTACTGCTGAAAAAGTTTTTAACTTCAGTGCTTGAGAAACATTTCAGGCTATTTTTCATCCGAGCACTTCAAGGCTGATGACATATTAAAAAAATAATTATGGACTCGTCATTAAACCATTTTAATGGATACCACGTTGTAAAACTGAACAAAAAATAGCAACAGAATATGTCATTAACTTGCTCTTGAATTAAATGTTGATGATGGTAAGTTGCTTATCATTGAAAACCATAGAGAGGAGTACGTCTATCACTAGGATGACACGTAAATCGAATCCGAATAGAAATTAGAAACTCCGAGTTATCTCAGAACATATATGAAAAGTATTCTTTAGTGAAAACATTACGAAAAAAAACAAATATTTAATTGAAAATATTTGGATAATGTATTTTCTAATGGATAAATTATAATTAAAATGGATTTTTCCGGCTCTACCTTAGAAAAATAACTATTTTCCTAGTTATAATACGCTTCTACTAACAAAATGGTTCCAGATTATAATTACTATATTAAGTTGATCAGTTTTATCTAATTTTCCTCAAGTACAAATGAATTCACAGTATAATATATTGGATATATATTTTTACGAGAAGTCTTCCAGAGTAACGTGCAAATCCTTAGAAGATGTTTACGATTTTATTATTTCGACATATAAAAATAATCCCTTAGTTCAAATTATTTATATTTAGTGAGATGCAATGATTTATGGTATTATCTAAATATTAATATTATACTTTGAACGAGAAAATGAATTTTACGACAAGATTCTAATTGATCAATATGTAGGCTACACCTACTAACAATGTTTTCACCGGATATAATATACGTGCATGATTCCTTCATTTAGGCGTGATTCAAAAACTGCGATCGAGTTTTAGTGATTTGATCATATCAAAGTATAATGTAGAGTTATCAAAGATAAGAGTTTAGTGATGTATAAATTATACGTTACGATGGAGTTATACGTTATCGTATGTCGCTTACCAGACAGCTAAGATCTTTCGCAAAAATGTCGAACATATTTTACTTGTTTTTACGACAACTACTATATAAACCACATGATTAACCTCAATTACTAGTATATTGTCGGCATGAAAATATTTTCCAATCCTACTTTTGAGAAGAACAAAAAGAAGTTGACGCCGGCGATTAATTTATGACGCACTCGCTCGCTTCATCGACCTGCACTTCATTAATCTTCCATTTTAGATACTTATGCTAATTCCATAAAAGCCTCAATTATTCATCCATTCACACCACATTTGACCTCATCATTCCTCTCTCAGAACGTAGATGAATATGCAAGAGCCAACATTTTCGTGACGAAAATGGCCGCGCGAAATTTCACACAATTATTGGGCAATGACGGAAGTGACGAAAGGCACGACATAAGTTCATTCGCACATTTTCCGAGAGTTGAAGGAACCGTGTGATTGAGTTGGTTCCGGTAGGTGGAGGGAATGAGGAACCAGGAGGGCACAATCATCGAACGCCCCAGAACTGACCGACTGCCGCCGACGGATTTCTGAATTCATAAGCGGGATTGACGCGTCGACAGGCGGGACCTGCCGGATGTTAGGCGAAATTGCGGGTTTGTATACATTTTGTGTAGCGTGGGGATGGGGTGAGGACTGGTGAGGGACGGAGAGTGTGGGTGGATGGCTGTTTGGTTGGCTGCGAGGCGTGAGTGAGGAGCTGTGGGGTAGGGTCGGCGCGATAATTTGCCCCGTTTTCACAGGTGGAATGGAGGCCTTCAAATTTTCGCCCGCCCCATCTATCATCATCTTGCAAGTTGGGATGGGAGGTAGAGGAGGCCCCTCCCCTCATTCGTCGCCGACTTCCCTTCTCCCGGAGAGAGGACCACCCCTTACAGCACACAACCCTCCTCAAGCAGCCGCCCGTTTCCGGACGTCCATCCATCAACACCGTCGAGGACGGAGGGAGAGGGATGTCTCGAGGCGATGGACGCCGCTAGAGGCGAAAGTGTTGTCCGTATGGGCCTTGCGTGCGTGTGAGACATGTCCTCCCACGCGTTCGCCTCTCTCACCATTTCTTTACTCTGCCCCAACTCCCGCTCTCTCTCTTCCCCGCCGCAAATGTAGAACCAGTCCTTTCACAGAGCGGCTGTCCCGTGGCCATTTGTGTACCACGTTGCGCCGGTCATGTTGTGTCTAATGCACCTCCCGACACCCTATTTGAGCTTCTCTGCCGTGGAAACAGTGCTTGAGGAGACGAGGAAAGAAAATCTAACTGAACAGTCGGAGAGAAACTGAAAGCGTATACCTCAATGAGTGCCTGCCCTAACGCAATTCACATGTACGCAACCAATGCACCTTAATGCTCAACGCTTAGACTAATTTCAAATGCTTTGGAGCATCCCGAAATACATATTATTTCGTATTGTTGGAATTGACGTTAGTTTTATCGGTACGCACCCAAAATCGGTACGAGATAAAGTTAGTTTTAAGCCATATTGCATTATCGATCTAGATACGGATATAGGAACCACGTAAAACGGTCCGATTTTTCGGGCTGCGTCTGCAGATTAATGGAATAGCAGAGTATGACTGCGGACGAAATCTTGAGAGAAAAAAAGACATGTATACAATGAAAAAAGTTGGGATAACTAAAAAAATAACAAAAGCGGCAAACGAAAAGGAGATTCGGGAGGAAAAGAGTGAATTTTAGAGAAGACAATTAAGAAGATAGATGAGCAGAAAAATGAGAAAAATAACGCAAAAAAGAGTAAATAAGCAAATAGATAGACGTACATAATAAATAGAGAGGAAAATTACATGGGCAAATACATGTAGGGGAAACAGCAATGAGAGCTCGATAGAGGTTCAAAGAGACAGGCTGAATTAAACAAGCCGTTCCGGAAGGTAAAAGAACTGCTGGGAAGTGAGAATTATTTCCACATACTGAACATCCGAGAAAAAACTTATAATTGAGATAGGAAAAATTTAAGCTAGTGGAAACAGAATGGGCAGAAGTTTTTTTAATGGACACAAGCTACTAAACGGTACAATGACATCTTCCAGGCCTCTTCTAAAAAAACACAATTCAATATCATGCTAAAGTAAGACCTTCAATTTCGTATACTTTCCTTCTCCATTAACTTCGTCCAACATATCTATTCAGTATCTAGCCATTCACAGTTGTTCTGACACTCTCAACTCCATCACAGTCTTCAAAATTGCCATTCAATATTCTCTGCATCAATTTTCTGTCGCTTTATGATTTCTCCCATCAATCCCCTCTCTTCCTCCACCATGCCTACCTCTTCCTCGTTTGTTTTGTTTCTGTCCACTTTACCTTCTCTATTCTTCTTTCCACCCACATTTCAAAAGCTTCCAAGATGCGCCTATCAATGACCATGTTTCCGCGCCGTAGATAGCTAAGCTCCAGATCAAAGTTTTAACGAGTTTTAATATACATGCTTACTCAACGTCCTTGTCACCAATTCCGCACTTCTTGTGAAAGTTTCCTTGGAAAAGGAGGAAGGATTGAGAGAAATCCAGCGTCGGCATCAGCCTACTCTTGTCGAAAGACACCAAGGGATCCGCAGTTAAACGTCCCATCCAACGGACGGCGTACTCACTCAAAGTGTTCTCCACAATGCACCTCAATTAGGTTCCGGGAGACTGCTGAATAACATCTGCCATTTCCAGGAATCGAACCCGGTCCATCTGGGTGGGAAGCGAGTACGTTAGCTGAAAATTTAAGACGCAAATATGTGAAGACATTACAGAATGATTCGCGTTAGGTTAAGTGGTTAGGTAAAGATAATGTAAATGCCAATATATTTCAATCAAAATTTATGACAATGGATTATAATTGAATAAAAATTATCAATTGAAATGATACTTTTGTTGAGTTGATGGTATGGTGGGTAATTTTGCAAATTGTTCCTTGGGAATGAGAATACAAGTGAGATAAGATTGGTAACACATGTAATATAGTTTAAGAGATGATTGGAAATAATTTTTTCGGGTATAACGTGAAATTTCCCATAGTTTATGTTATAATATTTTATTACCTTCGCTATTCTTAGAACCGTCCTTTCTAATACTATTTCCTTGTTAATTCCTAAAATGAACTATCATTTAAATATTACCAAAAAAAATATTCCTTTGTTGTGAAATATAATGATTACATTGCTGTATGATGCATGTTGACTCGCGATATATTTTGAATAATGTTAATGTATATAAATACGGAACATGAACATGCCTCGCTTATTTTTTGTGACATCAAGGGAATAGAATAAAAAGTTATTCCGAATAAACGGAATCAATAACAAGACCTAATATCCCAAAGAAAGGGGTTAAAATTGTAATAGCTACATATTGAATACCATTCGGAATCTGATAGAAATTTCCTCTTTGGAGTACAGCCAAAATTTTGATCTTCCAGAGGGAAAAAGTAGTGAAGTTAAAAAGAAGAGATTTCTTACGGTAAAGAGAATGGGCCAAGTAGTGAAGAAATATAAAAGAATGTGATGAACCGAGAATGGTTTAGGCCTAGTTATATCGTGCATAGTAATTAATGAGGGACAACAAAACTTAGGTAAATAAGTGGATAATCTAGTCGACATAAAAATATCCCAACAGAAATACGCATATGAAAATTATAGAAAATGACAGCCTACCTATTTGCTCGATGTATTTAGGATATGATTTGGCCATGAAGAACAGTCGACTTATGATTCCCATTCCGAAAAGAAGCAGGACCAAATTGTGTTAAGACTAAAGGAACGATGTGATGAATAGAAGACTAAATACATAACACCTAACGTCAGTAATGAAAGATATTACATAAAGATATAGCAAAATCTTTATGTAATATCTTTCATTAATGTTGGGACCTATACGATAAGAAGTTTGGGAGCACAGATAAAAAAATATACATGTATACAATTGCAGTAATATAAGATACGAGATTGACTCGTATATTAAATTAATGACACTGCCTGAATTGTGATTGTGTGTATCATGCGGAATTCGCCAGCGTTTGAGGCAAAATGGGACTAAGTGGAGTAGACAATCTTCCTGAATGTATTTCGGAGTGTATGGGTAGAATATTCAATTATTGGAGGTTAGCAACTAATTCCAAAAATACTTCTGCAATCAGAAGGCATAACTAAGTTTACAAGAGGAAAAATTGGGGTAGGCATGAGCAGATACGGGGTAGGCATGGGTGGAGTGGAACCGGGCTGCCTGTTATCACCAATATTTTTCAATATGTATGCAGGGAAAATTTTTAGGGGGGTTTGAGATTACAAACGTAAGACGGCGGCGAAGTGATTAAGTCAGAATTGCGGTTGATGAAGAAATATTGAACCATAAATTCAAGCTATTATTGAGTATTTTACGGAAACAATGCGAAAGGGATGGAAAGCAGATTGACTGCAAGAAAAAGAAAGTACTGAAATTCTCTAGAGTAGGGTATCTAAGTTAAATGTCACAGCAGGAGGAAATTAACTAGATCAGGTGGAGCAGTTTATGGATTTGGGCAGTATTTTAGATAAAAATAAGAGTTTTAACAGGAAAATTATGAAAAGAATATTTTAGCCTGTTTCGTAGATTTCGGAAACGCGTTTGATAGAGGGCATTGGGAAAAATTAATGCGTGTATTGCATAAAATAGGAATGGATTGGAGGCCCAGGAGACTAATCCGAACCTGTACATGTATCAGACTGCTCAGGTGCGAGTGGGGAACTGAGAGTCCGGATGGGCAGTGTTAGGAAGAGGGGTAGGGAAGGGTTGCCCATTGTCACCGGCGCTGTTCAATGTATATGTAGAGGAATTGATTAAAGAGGCATGGGAAGAACTTAAGGTAGGAATGAAAGTCGGAGGGGAATTCGTAAAATCGGTTAGGTTTGCTGATGACCAAGCATTAGTTGCTCAGTCAGCCAAGGGGTTGCAAGCATTGCTGAGTGAATTGGAGGTTCAGTGCGAAAAATATGGAATGAAGAATCAATATTAATAAAACAAAAGGTTATGCGATTTTTCAGGAAGAAAAAGGCTAAGCTAAATATTAAAGTAGGCGGGGAATAAATAGAGCAGGCAGAACAGTTTACATATCTCTGAAGTGTTTTGGACCAATAAGGTCAAAGTGGTAGGGAGGTAAAGAGAAGAATTGCGCTAGGCAAGGAGGCTTTCTCAAGGAGGAGGGAGTTGATGACGGGGACGTTGAGTAGGGATGTTAAGACAAGACTCGTAAAAACTGATATGGAGCGTAGCTATGTACGGCGCGGAAACGTGGTCACTGAAGCAGGAGGATAGACGTAGATTGGAGGGTTTTGAAATATGGGTGTGGAGAAGAATGGAGAAGGTGAAATGGACCGAAAGGAAAACAAATGAGGAAGTACTGGAGATGGTGGGTGAGGAGAGGGGTTTGTTGAGAGAAATCCTATTGGGGCAGGAAAGATGGATGAAAGGCGCATTGAGCGGTAGTGGAATGTTGAAGAGGGTAATAGAGGGGAGAATGTTGGGCAAGCGAGGAAAGGGCAGGAACAGGATAGGAACGTTGGACGGGATAAAGGGAGGAAAGAAGTACACAGAGATGAAGAGGGATCTGATGTAGATTAGGCTGCTGGATTGGGTTTTGTTTGTTTGTAGTTACAAAATGTTTATTTGATAGTCGTGTCCATCCAAAAACCTACCTTAACCGGTAGATTACCTTAAATAAAATATTTTAGCCACAGAAGCTTTTGTAAGAAGGTTGTTGATGGCAGGTACGCTAAATAAAAAATTAACCAATTAATATGTCCGGTAGGAGGGAGGTAAAATGATAACATTTAAGAGAGAATGAGAACATGTAATGAAAAATTTGAGAAGGACATTATGCACGTAAAGCAAAAAAAGGTTAACGCTTTACGCATCACGTGATATATTTTGGAAACCGCCCAATACTTGAAACAAACCTTTAATAGATAAAAAATCTACATTGCTGATGAATATAATATTGAAAATATGAACGAAATTACGGTAAAAGCGGAAATTAAATATTTCGTGTGAATACTGTGGAAGATTTTTCGCTGGAATTCTCAAATTTTCAAAGTTTAAAATAAGTGTAACGAAAGAAATCATAGTCGATTCTTGATAGTTTTATTATGAATAGTTGAACTGATTTAGGAGCTGACTGTACAACCAGCAAAGGTAAGGAGAAGTTATGGGATACCGCAGACTTACTGTGAAAGGAGCTGTTCATGGCACAATTTTTTTGTATACAATTTAAATCCTTCCCAATACAATTGTGTAATATCCTTTGCATAATACACAATTCCTTGTGTATTAGGCAAAAATCATATCAATAAAGAGGACATTGAAATAGGCCGGCGACTAGTGTAACAGCTTTTCACTCCGAGAGTGTGATTAGGCGGCGATAGTATTTCCAATTGGTATACTGATCCCTACTTGAGATATCATATGGATTTTACTTGCTTTTCTCTGCCAGATGGGGCATTAAATTATGAGACTCTTACATCTCTCGCTAAGAGTAGACATGTCGTATCTGGGTTTCTATTCACCCATCCTCCATTCCCTCAACATCATACCTAAACTTCTTATCTATCCCCAAGAAAGCAAATGACCTCAGCTTTCGGTATCATCTTCTTATTATTATTACTTCAAATTTTCTTCAACATTTCAAGTGGCCGCTCGCAGGACAGTGGCGCATGCGAGTATGAAGTCTAAAACAGGATCTAGGTGTTAATGTGTCTGTTATTATATGTAATTGCCAAATAATTAATTTCATCTTATAAAATAATAAATTTATATGAAATATTTAAAAAAATTGCTCTAACTTTGTTTTTTTATTAAATTTACTTGAATTTCTGCAGGGGTCTCAGGAAGAGCTCCGATCAGTCACATTGAGCACTGAATAGGATGGGTTTCTAACAGACGCAATAACCATCAGCTTTGGAAATTCTCGCTCTCCCACTCACACACACATACGGAAGACATAGTGTAACTACTACTCATTAAAATGGGGAGGGTGAGGCGCATAGGAAAGAAATTGCTGGACGGTGAAAGTGCCTTCACCCGGAGTGAAATATCAGGGTTAACACGGTCATTGAGAGAGAGGAAGGTAGAGAAAGAGAGTTGGGAGAAATTGGCGAGTGTTTCGGAGGGCAAAGGACAAGGACGGGACGGGTTTGGAACTCAGTGCTCTGCCACTTGCCTTCGTCCCTGTTCCTTTTCCTACCCTCGCCCTTCACGCACCCTCCCTGATTGCTTGCCTACCCAACCCCCGGCCTCCGCTCCGCTCCTCCCTCCGGCACTTCGTTCGGGGTGCGCCCTTACCCAACCCGCCCCCCACATCTCCCATCCGACCCCCATCAATCACCATTCGGAAAGGAGTCCCGACTGGGACACGAGTGGCAATGGGAGGGAAAGGCAGAGAGGGATAGTGTAGAAGAGAAAGAAAGATTTGTTGGGAGGAGGCATGGTGGAGGGAAAGTAAGATGGCGAACGGAGACTGGAAGAAAGCCGCCATGCGCGATTCAGTTTCATTTCTTAGCGTCCTCTATGACCTGGCCTTCTATTTTTGCTTCTTCACCTACTTCCTTGCACCAATACGATAGAAAAAAATGAGACACTTTGCGAGCATTTCAACTGCAGATAGGGATCCCATGTTAAATATTTAATTAGATAAAAGCTATGACTCAGCCAGTACATTAAATACATTTTAAAATTCAATTTAGATATTTAAACTGCCTCAAAAAATGAAGTACAAATAAAATATTAGTTTTTCAAAGATACCTCTGTTTTCTTAGTCCTAAATAAAAATTAACTTTAGGTTACATTAGGTTCGTGAAAACATTGACAATGGTTACTCCATTCCAATGTTTTGATTCATATTGATTCCTCGTCTTTCAGCTCCAACATATGATTTCTTTAACTATCAAGTGAAATGTCATACCAATTTGAGATTCGAAACTTAGCGATTCTAATCTACGCCCATTCTTTTTTTCAGTAGGAATAGCAATGCTAGTGTAAGCTAAAAATCTAAATATGATGGAAAGCAAATATAATTTGGATAGTTAGATTCGTTATCCAAAGATTGTTCCTTATTTAAATATATTTTTTCATTTAGTTCTTACGCAAATTAAAATACAGAATCATCTATTTGTAATGATACTAGAAAATTATTTATTTTATTACAAATAATATACACCGGTGTATTCTAATACAGTAACTCGTTAATTTTCGAATAACAATGTTATTTTCAGGCTAAGAGTTCCTCCTTATTCAATGATGATGGTAAAATTATTACTAGATTCACTAACGCAAACCTTATTTCAACATTTGCATCATAATTAGGTGAAACCGCGTATAAATTATCTACTCATATTTTCTCATACCAATGAAAATACAGGCATGTTAACTTGAAAACCTTTACGCGTTATTTTTTTAAGTATCCGTTATTAACTTTCAGCATAATTTGTCTATTACTGAGCACATTCATAAAGAAAACTCTATGGTACATCATCTGAAAGTTGGCTTTCTTTTCCTTAGTAATGGCTTAAATTTAATAAATTATAATTTCAGTCTCCCAAAAACGGCCAAAGAAACTGAAAGTCAACAGAATAAAAGTGAAAATTCGGAAATATTATATAGTTATTATTCAGGAAGTTTCAAGATAAGTGATTTTGAGCTGAGTTTATGCCAAAAAATTACCAATATATTGGATACATAACTTTTCATGTCAAAGAAGCATATAGCTAACGCCATACAATTCCTGTGGACAAATATTTTAGGTATTATACCATTTTCAGATTTGATTTTTAATGTATAATGTACGTGTATCTTAAACCTACGGGTAACAACAACGAATGCTCAATTTTGTTTATCTTGCTGGAAGCTTCTGTCCCCTTTGATCCTTTTACTGCAATTAAATAGCCTTGCCATTTTGTTCTTCTGGAGAGCATCATCAGAGTATATACATCATCTATGCCTTAATTGGAACTCAAACACACGGCCTCTGGTGAAGAATATATGCACGTTTCCATCCTAATAAACCTGTCAACCTTGCATAAAATTCTAGAAGAGTGTATAAAAAGAAACAATTTTGTTGGTATTTTAAAAGGAGGTACTTTCATTTACGGCTAAAATGTAGTTACCTCGGTATAATTTGGATTTGGATTAAAAATATTTTACCCGAATTACCACAAATTCTTCTTAAGCCCAAAATTCGTATCCTCTATCTCACCTCCTTTCTCTTTCTTCCTTGATACACTCCAATTCTCTTTCGCTACGCCTCTTAAATTAAAGAGGAGATGTGGAAGTTCCTTCCCCCTGTCCAATACACTCTTCCGACCACCCAATCTCCTTGTCTTCTACACTTTTGCTTCCTTTTCCCTCTCCCACTATTCTTTCTTAACCTTTGGCCTAGGAGGCCTTCTGCCTTCCTCCACTCATACCCTTCCCAAACGTTCTCACAGCGAGACTGTATTTTCTTCACAGTATTGTAATATCTATAAACTACGGTTTGCTCATTCAACTGCAAACTTAAGGTTTTGATCCCTGAATAAAAAAGAATCTTTATTTTTTAATTTTTTATTCACCTTTTCTTAAAGCGATGTAATTTTTGTCAATTTTGCACATTTTTATAACATTTCTTAAGATGTACTTGCACACAACTGTAATGCAAATTGTCACACATGAAATTTTTCAAAATTATAAGGTAATCTAACAAAAGAATCTTGAATCAGTCAGTTAAATAAAAACACAATCTCAACTTCAATTTTTAATGATTAGAAAATAAAAAATTACTCCTACAGTAATCGACGACATCAAGTGTAAAAAATATAAAGATTTGTAATCAAAAGTCTGTCTTTTAAAATGTATATCCCCATGTCTACACGTCGTATGTCTATATTAAATATTTATTTTATCGTGACCTTGACATTAAATAACGAAATATGAATACCCACTAAGATCTTTACCGGCTTATAAAATGCAAAGCTTAAACAAAAATGTACCAAATGTTTTAAGGGAACCAGAATATAAATAAAAACATGTATCACCGATTACAAAAATTGAATAGAATGATTAAACCTTGTTTAGATAACAGTTAATATTTCATCCCCCATATTATTCTACATCTACAGGGTTCGTCCGGAAAATAAGTGTACTGATTTTTTCCCACCGCTCCAGGCGCGCCCAGCACCGTTCTGACGGGATGCGATTGGAGGGGGGTATGTTGGCAAACGACGCCGAAAAAGGCAGTCGGCTCTGGGAGCTCTGTTAACGCGAACCTCCATGCTCGACCCACGTCACGGAACGCGACGCCGAAGTTTTTGGAGCAGCGTTATTCCATCAACTTTGCGGTAAAGCTTGGAAAATCGTCTACCAAAATTGTCGGTATGATTAACTAGGCTTACGGGGAGTCAGCTATGCCTAGAAACATGATCTTTCGGTGGCACAAGATGTTCGTGGAGGGCAGAGAAGAGGTCGACGACGAACCACGGCCTGGACGCCCATCAACGACACTCACCGACGAAAATGTGCGAAAAGTTCGCAATGTACTGAGCTCTGATCGTCGTCTTAGTGTTCGGATGATAGCAGAGCAGTGTAATGTGCCAAAAACAATAGTGCACGAGATTATTAGGGACCAATTACAGATGCGAAAAATTTGTGCAAAGTTGGTGCCGAAAGTGCTCAGTGATGATCAAAGACTAAATCGTTTGGAAATCGCGACACAACTTGCGGATCACTGCAAAAATGATCCACATTTTTTAGAGAACATCTAGAGATTTCTGTACCCGAAGATAAAGAGGAGTTTGAAAGGAACGCGATACGGGACTTTGGACGCCGTCAAAGAGGCTAACATTCTAAACAATCTAGGCTAACAATCTAGGCTAACATATTTTCTTGAATTACACCGTTATATTCATTGAAATACAAACATAGGTGAATCTTGGGTCAGAATAAAATACTTGGGGTTAGCGAGAAGAAAATGATGAGATATTCAAATAAATCGATTTCTAGATTGGCTGCAATGAAAAATGTAAAACGTTAACATATTATAATTTTGTAAACACTACGATTACCATTTAAACGTTTACAGATATTTTAACTACTGATAATACTATGATTTTCAGATAAATAAATATGATATTTATATATATTTTCTAATGATATTTTCATTATTTATAATATACTTAGTTCGAATATGGTAATAAGATATGAGAAATTATTTTCATTAGCAATATTTTATAAGTTCCACACGCAAAGCTACTTGATGATTGATTTTGCATTATTATGTAATTTTTGTAGAGAGGTTTATAATTATGTGAAAATAATACTTTCTTACATCTAGGCTATGAAATGTATTCATCCACTCTTTCCAGTTTTCTCCTAAGCACGAAAAGTTTAATGTTACTAAAATATCACTGACATATTTTGACGAAAAATGCGGGATGTCAGACAAAGATTCATTTCACTTTCAGAATGGAAGAGTGTGATTATTTTTAAAATACATTACGAGGAATTATTTTCTTCAGACAATGATCAATATTAAGAAAGTAAAAATTAGTATTATGATAACAATTTTTTTGAAAGATAATTTCAATTTCATGTTACTCGATAACTCCGACATTCTATTTAGATAACTCTTCGTTCATCTCATTTCTGTATTTCATGTCAACGGTTCGCACGATCGACTGCTGGACTCCTTTGATCTTACTGAGCAAAATTGATTCCTATCCTTTAAGTTTTCCTCGATAAACGTCCTCGTTTCTTCTTCATCTTGTTTTCCTTTTTATTTATCAAACTTTCTCTCATTTATCTCGCTTGATTCTCCCGCTTCATAATATCTCCAATTCTTTCCAAATCTTCTTTCCGGAAATATCGTGGATGTAGAATGGCGTTTCGTAACATCAGGTGCCTGAGGAATGGGAAAGCATGTAGCACGCAATGTCACATCGCGTTCGGAAAATTTAGACAAGGAGTTGAAAAAATTCGGTAAACGAAAGAGAAATCGAAGGGCCTGAAAAATTGAGCAGGAAGAAATGCAAGGAAAGTAGGTAGCGGCTTGAGAGATATTTGCATGTTTGGTTAAATGTAAGACCCTCAATAATTGTACCTTGCTACCACGGGAGCATGAAAACCAAAATGCATTAAATAACAGAAATATTTCCTCATCACCATTATATTGTTTGAGTACCCGCACAAATGGTAGCAACATGACATGCAAAATATATCTCAAAAAGTAGGTACGCAGCATCTTCATTTTCTTTATTTTAAATTCTTCTTTTTCTGAAATACGAAAGTTCTTCCGATAGGAAAATAAATAGACAGTGCATCTTTAAATACACAGACAAGGTTGATGCAGGAGAGAATTTTACTGTGGAATATTTTACGGCAGAAAAGGTTTTCTCCTACGACCATAATCAATGATGATCGTTGACTAATTTTCCTTAGATCATTTTTATTTCACCGCATGGCACAATAAATTTTGCACCATAAATTGTTTTTCAATATGATTTAATAGATTATGATATAAAAATAATTTGCAAAGGCCAAGGCAATTTACTTATTGAACTGAATTCGACATTTATGAACCCATATATAAACTAGAGAGAGTGATGTGTCTATTTGGATGTGACAAATTAGACTTCATCTAAAAGTTACTGCATTTGACGTTTACCAGCGTAGAATATAGGAGCCACTTTCTGTACAATCTCTCCTTTTGAAGTTTTTAAAAAATATGTAATCATTACTTTTGTATGTGTCTACTATTGTATGGAAGAGAAAATTAGACCATGTGGATTTCAGATGGGTTTGTGGAAAAGTATTATTAGCAGTGAGTTTATCAGAATAGACCATTAAGAAATAGCCAAGCTCTCAGGAAAATATGCCACACACCTTTTTGTGCCATTTTTGTGTGAAAATGTGCCCCCTGTCATACACCTTTTTTGGTTACTCACAGGATATTTTTGTAGATGTAGATGAAAATAGCTGAACACTTTCCGCCGAGGTACCAAATTCAACAGTTCAGTAAGCTGAAAATGATAGATCCACTGCAAAGCTGTAGATTTACAATTCATAGTTAATAAACCAATTTGCATAATGAAAAATCTATATTGTTAACTAATTTAAATTTCAAGTTACTCGATAACTTGGACATGTCTCTATTTGTCAGGTTAAGATGGTAGCTATTTATGTTTTTGAAGAAATGTTATGCATGCATTTGAGGAAATTCTATGCATGCATCAAGTTTAGTTTAATTCAAAAGCAATTTAAAAAATATATTGACTGAGATCACATGGACATGTTGTCGATACCAAACAAAGAGGAAGTTGCGAGAGACGTGGAGTGGTATAAAGTATGGGTGAGGATTACAAAAGCAAAATGTTAACGCACCGACTCGATCGCTCGGTGAAGAATCCCTCGGCGACTGCCGCCTGCAGGATCAGGACAGTTGGATGTTGCCCGCACTTTCACCGTGTCCAAAAGGCAGGAGATAACGTGTGGTCACCGGGGTATGGATGCAGTTTAATGGTAGGAAAGGGTCGGTTTTGCACAAAGTGGGCACACAACAGGGCAAGTACTTTTTTGTGCAGCCGTTATCTCAAGCCGCTCAGACACAGTGAAAGTGTCCCAACAATCTGCCCCTTTACGCGACAATCGAGGGATTCTCAAGCGAGTAATCGAGACTAATGAGTAACCATTCCCCCGTTTTAATCCTCGTCCTCTCCCCCCGTTTAACAATCACTATTAATCGACAACTCGTCTACGCATTCCTATTCTGATTGAACAATATTTGAGACCTTTTAAACAATGGGACTACGGCTGAAGAGAAGATGGATAAGACACGTATTCGTGCAGCTCAAGTAATTTGCGGGGAAGGTTATACAACTTGACTCTCATTTCACGCAAAATAATTCAGCTAATGAAATATAGAGGGAGTACAGGACTATGTTTCTGTAGTCTTCACGCTGAATCCTGTACCGTGAGTTATTATCCAAAAAGTTCAAAAGAAAATGAGCGTTGATTAACAAAGAGAGTAGCAATGATTTCTCCAGCATTACCAGCCTGAACAACCTATTTTTTCCAGTCAGCTGCAGAAGTCAAGATTTTTTAAACGTTTGACTTATTACGGCAATTGTGCAGTCAAATTTAGAGCAAATTTAGCAGGTGGTGTTTTTCAAAACTTTTCAATAAGCAATAGTACCCAACAATAAATATGCTTACCAAAGACGTTGCGGTTTTAAGTTCCACCTCTAACATGCGTTTCCTGTTAATATATGAGTCCGAGGAAATGTGATGAAAAGTCTTATTTAGATACCGACAGTAAAAGGGCTTCCAAGAAAAATAAAAAAAACAAGCACTACCGAAATATTTAAAAATAATTCTTCCAAATTTCATAAAATAACATTTTTAGTCAATACCAACACAGCAGTGCCATTGATACGATGATTAATTTTAATTAAATTTTGTTCCGCTTGTGTATGTTGCAATATTTTTAGATTTAAAATATTTTTCCAATTGAGTTTATTTTTAGATTATTATTTATCACTCAATTTCACGCATTAAAGCGGGCTAGTCAGATTTCCTATGACAGCATTCATATTTATGAGTTGAATGAGTTATCACATCATTTGACGACAGTCAACTTTTTCGTGAGTTGTTTGTATTTACCTCTAACTCAACTTCATTGGTTGAAACATGTAACTTTGTTCGCAAGTCGAGGAATTACGTAATCACGATTAAAGCTCACGAGAAAATCCTCTCCCAGACATACACGTATACATATCTGACGGTCACTTTCCCGAGTTACCGCACATTTTTTGCCACAGGGCGTAAAACAAGTGGCTATACAACCCCAACCTTTCTCCCTACGAATGCGGACAGTGCGAGTTGAAATGATATTATCCCTTCCCCACACATTCGTGGTACACCCTCCCTTCGGGTGGTTTTACTACGGGAGCGAGAAAGACGGACGATGAGGAGGAGAACGCGACGAAGATACCCCTTGATCGCCATAAATCAAATGGCGGTAGCGGCCGGGGCGACTCCTAAATCCTATTCCCCACTCCTTAAGCAAGAAGCCACTTTTCCCGGAGGTCTCTTCACGATTGACGAAGAAGTGGAAGGGGCGAAGTTGAAACAATGAGGAGAGCGAGTTACAATAAGAGATGGAGAGGGAATCATTCTTACTCCCGCCGTCGTTTCCACACGCATCAACGATACCCGAATCCATACGCGCCCGACGATGCTTTGTCCCTTGCCTACGACACCACTTCAACTACTTCAGCAAAAGCTCCACTAGCTCTCTAAATACCCTCTTCATCCCCGAGATGGGAGAACCAAAACATGTGTGGATGATAGTGGGTGGGAGAGGCAATGCCTCATGTGCTATAAGTATGTATACATATATCTATAAGCATATGTACGCATACAACTAAATATATCAAGGTTTACCGACGTAGTCTATCTCTTAAATACTAGCGTTGAACATGAGTAATGAAAAAACAGAGGATTCTTAACATTTAAACATTACATGCCATCTTCCTCAACAAAATGAAGAGTACTTGCCCGCCGTGAGTACGCTACTTCTCATTTATGTTTTGTAAGTATACATGTATGTGCGTGCGTGTGTGTCCGTGGGTCTGATTGTTATGGGGAAGAATACTAGGAAGGCAAGGTATGGGATAGAAAGCGAGCAGGCATGTTGGATGGGGTAAAGGGGGGCGTAAAGTATGCATAATTGACGAGGGCTCTATTGTATTGAAATTCTCGAAAACCACACTTTCACTTCAGCCATGTTTATTACTTGTCCATGCGCCATGTCAAGTCCATGCGCTTTTTATGTACAATGACCGGTAAAGGTGAGACTTCACTCACCGGGACGGTTTATACTTGCCCGTTCGAGCAGTCAATGAATATTTCGCGCGAGTGATACGTATTTCCTTCAGGTGAGGTTTAGAATATCTAGTCGAGCTAATCTGTGCTCATCCAAAATGTAGTTTCAACTGAAGACTGGACATCGTTCATAATGCTACAAGCATACTGGATGAGATAGAATGGGGGCGTAAATGTTCCGACTCGTTTAAATATTATAATTGCCGAATATACGGATTATCTCAGCATTCGTAACCATCGTCCATCCCCCTCTCAAAACACGGATACATTACGAGGGAGGAGAGGGGAAGATAGATAGTTCCTAGGCAGTGTTTTAAGGACTTTGGAAAATTAAATGGGATAGTTCATTTTGCGGCTCCGTTTCAGTAGTCCTCCGATGCCTCTCTTGACGTGAGATATGCCCCTTCCGCACCTCAGGGGAGCACTGCCTAACCTCCGCATCGCCACCCCTATCTCCAGGCCGTGGTATTTCAAACCACTGCGAAACCCCTGGACTATCTGAGCTCCGCTGAGGTTTTCTTTTCTCCATTCACCCGATACCGCTAACCTCTCACCGCAGCCTACTAAACCTTCCCTCCTTCCAGACTCTAGGACTGTGTCCAGAGAAACCCTTTGTATCGTCTTTTCCAGGAAATATCTCATTGTCTCGGCTCCCCACATTTTTCATCTGACAATAACATTCACAATGTGTTTACTAATTTTCCTTCGCGCTTGCAAATGAAAGAGTATGATATAAATGGAAGTTTCATTTAAACTTATATAGATAGGTAATATGTTTTTAAAAATGTAATTATGCGGCATGATAATAATTGTATAAAATAGCACTTAGTTGCATATGTTCACATTAGTCAAATGTAACTCTTAGGGTAAAATTCATAAAATCGTTCATAATCAGAAACATAAATTCTTGAAGTTCCAAAGAGTTCACATATCATGAAATTTAATACCTAAAAAGGGAAAGAATTATCCTTTTGTTACTCTTAATGTCGTGCAAAAAACCAAGGTAATAGTTAGATACCTAATATCATGGAAATTTCTGATATTTATTTTGTCCATTTAACAAGAAAAAATAATCGTTCTTCAGTGTAAACGGTATAAAAAATTAATTATCAGAATAGTCCCAATTTAGTTAGTCCTAAGTAGTTAAAACTGAATAGTAAAGAAAGAGCATTGTGGAATTTGATCCAGAAAATTAAATAGAATAACGAGCGAAAGTCATGAAAACTAATTATAATGATCACTCTCACAGATCCTTTCTAAAAAGGTATAACGCGAGGCTTCTGACATTGCTCCCATTTATAAATGTGACTTAATAAAAACTTTAAAGCCGCTTGGGGGCTAACCCTACACAAGTTTATCGAGATTACACGTCTGTTATCGAAACATATTGAGGGATTGACTAGTCACCTCATACGGCGACACTCAATTATACGTCCGAACGAACATAGATGAGCATGCGACCTGCCTGCTAAAAGAAAAAGAAATATTCATGCGGAGGAAGATAACACGAGAGGACGATCCCCGCAGAAACCTTTCCGAGGATCGGGATTTCCACGACCTCGCGTCATTCCGCAAAATCCCCCAGGAACGGAGCGACCCTGGGGCGGGTGGTTCGAGACGGTGGCGTAGGCTTGGTGGTGAGGGGATAAGGCCAGGGCCGGAAATCGTCGTACCTATCGATGCGGCGGCATGAGCAGGGGAGAGCGGGGCCGTATATTAACACTTGCCGCCTAGGTGACTGCCGAGTCGGACGATGACGTGGCCCCCTGAGTCTCAAACGCGACTCTTCCGTGGTGTGAGCTTTCGTCGCGCGTCACGGCCTTCCCGGACGGCACGCTGCGGGATTTTCACGTCAAAGGGCTGGCCAGAGAGGGAGAAGTTGAGCCGGGCAGCGGTTTGGCGAAAGGAAGACTGGGAGAAGGGGGGTACGTATGGTAGCATCTGACCGCTCGTGAACGTCAGTGATTGGCACTCATCCGGCGAGTTTTCTGGTGCCGGCTGGATTAAGATCATTCATGTGGAACGACGCTTTTCGCAGACGTAGCATCTCCCAACTTTCTGACGACCTGTCATGGAATTTTGAGTGAAATGAGAAATGAAAAACAGGGAAAGTGTGCCTATCAGCACAAAAAGATCACTTTTTTATTTGAAAAATATCAAGAAAAACAAACGGAAACTTTCACGAGGTTTCAACGATAGCTTAAAAGCTTTATATCCAAAATGTAAAATGCCACTCCGCTAATCACTAGCTTAAAATATAGGCCTGAATCATTCACATCAATGTCGTACCATGACACTCATCACTAAGGAGGTGAGAAAAAGTGTTAGTGCTATGTGAAATGTATGGAATTAATGTTACGAAATCTTTGCATTTAATATGATAAATACAATTTTTATGTCGTATGTATATGTTAGCTAGTATCGATAAGACGAATTTATGTATGGAGCTAGATGTTTAGTCATTTTTATGCTTCTTTTTTGTAGTTTAAGTAATTTTCTGTTTCATGTCTTTCAATTGGGAATCATTCTTGCCATATTAACAATTTGTAAAACATACCTAACTTATGCGTCGTTTAACTCAATAGCGTTTGGCATAAATGTAATCACGTTGAAGTTACTTATCAAGTAAAAATAATACACGATGAAATACAGACACAAACTAAAAAATAACTACTAGATTTTTATCGGTTTTTTTAAGGAAACCTTCATATCATTCAACACAAAAAATTGAGAGAAGATTATCTTTCTCTTTAATTAGGTAGAAATACCACAAAAATGCTGTCTATTCAATTGATTCTCTGGTTTGCAAATGACTTACTTGCCAATTTTTCTTGCAACTGATTCTTGGAATGCTCCGAAGTTTATTTAAAATATTTTATAATTTGTTAACCAATCCATAATGATGGTCTGTTTATCCCCTGCAATGAGGTAGATTGATAACTATAGTTAATATCAAACGAAAACTACTCCAACTCATCCTTTAAACTAACACCGCCGGAAGATTGTCTATTAATCGACGTTAAACCTGTCACGCTTGAAAATACGAGTTCGGAAACTTGAAAGAGAAGTGGAAGCAGAGAGAAATGACAGGTAGAAGTATTTCACCTACTGATCCACATTTACCTCTTACCAATAGAGAATTCGGTTGAAGGCAGATTAAACGCAGTTTAAAAAAGTACAGAAGGAAGGGAACATGTTCACATTTTTCACGACGGGCCTAAGAGAACAGACACTTTTACCGAAAGCATGCCAATGAAGGAGAGGAATCTTGTCCGCACTTCTTGATATTTTGATTTCCCACGCCACCATATCTGCCCATGTAGGTTTTGCGGAAAGCGAGGGCGGTGGACGGGAAAGGGTGCTTTGGGTTGGAATAGCGGAAGGAAGGAACTGATGACCTAGGAGAACTCGGGAGCTCGTACCAGCGATCATAATCTGGTGGAGATCATTCATTTCCACGCGAAACCATCATTCTTCGATTCCTCCCCTATGAAGACAAATGCTAGCAATTTGGACCGAATACGTTATGGTGACGACTGCAAAGGTGGACGAGGAGGGCTCTCGGGATATGGTGAGCGGAAATTTTGAAAATCCTCGGGTAGCCCCCGAGAGTAGTCCTTAGGTTACCGGAAACAGGAATAGGGGGCATGGGGTGGGCGTGGATGTAGGGAGACCCTAAATGGAGTGGAGAGGGAGGGGAACGGCAGGCAATGGGTGGGATGTAGGGGGGAGTGATAAGGTGTAGGGATGGCCTGAAAAGGAGGGAGAGGGAGTTGGAAGGGGGTTTGATGGATAGCCCCGCTGACTGCCTCGAACCTTTCCACCTCCAGCCTCGAGACGGTTGCTGGGCTATTAGGAAGGTTTTCAGTTCGACACGTGCTTTTCTTCGCGTCTCTCCTCACGCAGCCCCCATCCGTCCCCCATAACAGAGCTGCTGCCGAAGGCGACAATCTCCTTCCCCCTTCTGGCTCATTTTTTTTAACCCCTTGGGATGCTATTTTACAGAATCGGAACGCCTTGAAGAGAAGAAGGAAATCAACGAGACACTTTTTGGGACGCCTTCCCCATGCTGCGTACAGAACAGAAAAAGGCCAATTATCACATTTTCGTACTTTCGCCATTCTTTTAGCTAGATTACTCGATTTTTATAGATCAATTGACAAATCTAATCGAGATATCTTGTTGTTGCCATAGGGTAGAGAATTCTGCTGTGCACAGCTTTTCTGGCAGCATTAAAGATGCTAAAAAAATTCCAGGGGAGAAATTTTCATCAAATTTCTGGGAAGAGGAATTTTTTCCATAAAGAACATCTCCTCAATGAAAAACGTACAATAAATGAGAGCCTATAGAAATGGGACTTAAGCATAAACGACTTACTGAAATGAATGGTAGAAGAGTAAACAATAAGGAATTGTGATTGACTATTCACTTAAAAAAGGATCGTGAATTAGCTCGTTTTTTCAGCATATTTTATCGATACGATGTGGAAAATAAGCTTTACTCATGATGAAGTTACAAATGAATAAGTTACCTGATATGAATTTTATGTCTGGATAAATGGTGAGCTGCATCCCTTTGAAAGGCATCAATCAATTCCATGTACCATTTGGACCAGAGTATTTTTTTACAGTAGAAATATACCCGGGTGTTCCAAAATTATATTTCTTATGATTTAACTCAATAAACTATAAATATGGCACGACAATATGCGAGTATAAACAATGTTTTGACACAATAACGGATATAAGAGCTATTACTTGAAGTAAAAGGAGGCTTCTTGAGATTTTTACATAACTACTTTCAGTCCCATTGATACTTTGCCTAATAAAAAAAGGTTGTTTTAAGTTTATATCTTGCATAATGTTAAAAATTAACATTATGCTATGAGTTTCGCCAACTATTTCTAAATTATATTAATTTTTGTCATTCAAAGAGAGCAGTGGCATTTTTTATATGAGAGCATATAGGAAGTAGGTAACACGTATATAAAAGTATGATTATATATATATATAATATATATATATATAATATATATATATATATATATATATATATATTACAGGGAAGGAAGGGGACCCCTACTCTGATGTGTGAATATTCACACGCCGTCAACTTAGTACTGGGTGAACTGACCTGCTAAACCGACCATCGGGTTTATTACTGTGTTTATGGTTTATATATACATATATAATTCATAGTCAATCATTTTTGCAAAGAGTAGGATAATGTTATAATTTCATTTACCAGTTCGGTTTTAGTTTTTGCAAATGCTCTTATTCAGTCCCAAAAGTAATTTCAGTTTTTCCTGCTAACTGCTTCATCTTCCACCCAGCCAACGTCTTTTCCGAAATTTGCTGTTGCCATCCCTAAAAAACCATACCACGATCTCCAACTTTCCACCCTTCCACGTCACCTCTCACAGGCCCTCAAACTGCTAGTCCTCCACATCCGATCTCCTTATTTCTCCATCTGGTTCAGTCCTCATGTCTCCGCACCGCCTTGCTTTTCCTCCTTGCCGCTTCCTCAAAATGGGACCTCCTTCCGACATCTTCTTCCTCATCCCGCGGCTCACTCGCCCTCCTGCCCTACCCATTCCCGGCAAATTTGGAGCAATCCATCTTCGAGGCGCTATGCGACCCGGAGCAGATCCTCTCGGTGACAGCAGACTCGTCTTTTGTCAACGCCCTCTTGTGGCGGAGGGTGTGAGTGGAAGCGGTGGGTTTTCGGGGGGACGGAGTAGGACGAGGGAAGAGACTGCCCCCGTCCCGCGGAGGAAAGGCGCGCAAGGACGGGAGGGTAAAGGCGGTTGCGCACGGGTAAAGGGAATCCACGCGTATATGCCGTTTCTGAAGTCACGCGCTCTACCCGGCGAAAGGAATGAACGGTGCTAGGGACAGGATTAGCGAGCCTAATTCTTTCTAACCGAAAGTATTAAGAGCCGACATTCAGCCAATATTTTTTTTCCATATGGCCATCCAGAATTATGACATACCACGTTCATTTTTTATTTCAACGGCCAACGACGCCCTTATGTCTTTCTACAATTTTTATTACACATTTATATCTACGCTTTTGCATCTCCATCAGCTACTCGTATATAGTATGCTGCTGGTCTTAGCCACTCTAATGCGGCAATGAACGTCACATTGTAGTTAACGCGTCCATTACGAGAACATGAGGATTATGCAAAACGAATTTCTTTGGTCCCGAACGATTATATATGTATATATATATATATATATATATATATATATATATATATATATATATATATATATATATATATATATATATATATATATATATATATATATATATATAGAGTCTGACCTGAAGAAGGCCTCGGAGTATATATATAGTAGTAGTACGGAGTATATATATATATATATATATATATATATATATATATATATATATATATATATAGAGTCTGACCTGAAGAAGGCCTCGGAGTAGGCCGAAAGCTTAAATCATCTACAGTGTGAGTGTCCTTTTACGTGTTATCTGTTTTATTCTGTGTTCAATTCTGTGATCCCTCCCAAACATAGTTCTCATCAGTAGTAAGAGAGATATGGTAAATGCCGCGGTGATTTCTTTCCAGAAATAAGGTGGATAGATGGTATATTGGTACGCTTTAATAAAACCCCTGATAGATATTCTTAAGCGAAGTGGAGTTAAGACCATTTATTTATTTTATAAAGTATACTACTCGGGGATAAAATTATGCAATGTAGCGTTGGAAATAATAAAATAAGAATATACGGGATTAACAAAAGAATACCACCAAGGTATAATTGCTTAAATAAAAAAATGAATGTTCGCAGTAGACAATTTATGACTAAAAATAGAGTCAAACAGAAACTAATGGCAGTTAACCAAACAACCGGCCTTTGTACCGCTACTTCGTGATATAACATCTACATCAACTACACACGATACCCCGCCAGCCGCCACAAGGGCGTGTGCCGGGGTGTGTTATGTCACCACCACCAACTAGAATAAAACCACATGAAAAACCAACTCATGTTACCTCTACACAAATAATAGCATGTTCATGCACCCGAAAAACCTTAATCACACGAAGGAAAGTACTTAAACGCCACAATATTTAATAACTGGATACGTAAATTCAAACCATGCTGTAGAACTATTGAAAAGAGAAATTCTAATTATCTCCTATGCGATTTCTGTTGTCTATTATGATCTCTAATGGTTTGAGGAAAAAATGATATTTTAAATCCATCCCTTTAACAAAAAAATCTCCCTCATTTTACGTTGGTGATCTGATCTACCATAATGATTAGGGGTCTCATAGCATTTATGCATAATAACGCATAGGTCTAATAGAATCCTCAGATGAGTAATCTGCCTCAAATTTACGCAGTAAATTTAACCTTTATTTAAGCCTACGGTCAACTAGAGACTCCTATTCTAATTCTTCTAATAACGTCGTGACACTGCTACCTTGTTCATAACAACTTTTCACACAAGCTCTTCTTTGTTGTACTCAATCCAGTTCCAAAATTAAGCCTACTTCATTAGGATCCCATACACTGGCAGCATGCTTAAGGTGGGGCTTTTTTAAAGTGAAATAGCCAATATCCTTGACCATTTCATTACAATTCCCAAGTATTCTTTTTATGAATCCTATTTTTTTATTATATTAGCTATTCTGAAAATCACACGATTGTATTTTCCCCACGACATTCCTGTAGTTATCGTTACACCCAAGTATTACACGGATTTCGTTCGTGCAATGTTGGTTCCCTGTATAGTGTGTTTTCTGGTGAAATATTTTTTCACCAAAAATTATCGAAACACATTTATTCAAATTAAACTCCCATAAAGATCCCATGTCTCGCACCATTTTTAAATCACATTTAGGTCGTTAGCAAATGATACTCTTTCTTCATGGCTGGACATTTCCCTAATTATCACGGTATTGTCAGCATACTATATAGACGAAGTTTACTTGAAGCCTGAGACCCGACGTCATTAATGTATAAAAGAAACAATAGCGGACCAATAACACTTTCTTGTGGGATACCCGATGTTATGCTTACTGTATCCGATGATATCCCGTCTATTACGACCCTTTGCTCACAGCATGTTAAAAAGTATTAAACCAATTTATTTCGTACTTATCAATCCCGTAGCTTCCAAACTTTGGCAGAAATGTGTTATGAGGGACTCTTTTGAATGTCTTTCTAAAATCTAGAAATATAGCATTGACCAAAACATTATTTTCTCCCGAGGATAAATTATCAGAAACGAAAAGTGTCAGCTGGGTTTCGCAAGATCGACCCTTTCGGAAACCGTGTTGGTATTTCGTCAGTAAATTCTGAGAATCGAGACAACATTATTTAACTTAAAACTATGTGCTCTAAAATCTTGTGTGAGATGGATGTGAGAGGGAATATTCGGAAATTACTCGCATCTTCTCTGTTTCCTCTTCTAAATATCGGAGTAACATGCGGTATTTTTAAGGCTATGGGTACTGCGAGATCACTTAAAGATTTTTCAAATATTATTTTCAGGAAAGGAGTTATTTCTGAGGCCTTGGTTTTGTAAACAGGAGCAGGGATTAGATCATGACCCGGTAATTTATTTGGACTGATGTCTTTAAGTTGGCTTTCGATTCTAACATGTCATTGTAGTGAATTCCTTAAGTTAGTTTCGTCTGATTTACATAAAATTGTTATTATATCCATGGCGCAATTGATAATAATTATAAATGGGATTTTCTTAATTAACCTATTGTAAATTCTTCTTCGAAATACTAAAAATCTAAATTCGCTAGAATCTGGTTGATCCATTTCCATTGTGGGAATTCATTTCCAAAAAAATGGTTAATGATCAGGAAGAATGTAACTGAACATATTATCGACACTATCTACTATATTCACGAACAGTGAAATGAATTGCAATAATGTAATTGTGCTTGAAATATTACTTAGAACGACTGTTAAAGTTTAAAGGATTGATATAACGACAGGATTATTGTTTTGGAAAACATGTGGCATGCCGGCAGCCAATTTCATTTGGGCAAATGCCGTGTCAACCCAGGGTAATCCAGTAGTACCTAATATAAGCTCATCGCTGGAACTGCATCAGTATTTATTCCCACCTACTCGTATACTCTCTTTCTTCGTTTCCGACTGCTGTTTTAATTATCTCCTAAAACGTAGCCAGTGTCAAAAAGGCGCGCCTCCTTTGTGCGCTCGGTGTACCTGTGCAGGCCGACAGCAATGAACGTGTATGCTTGTATTTAGTCTTCTGAGAAAGGTCATTACGGGGTGAGCTTTTAATGCAAACTTCAAGGAATCATTAGAATCAACTGCACACAGTCATGGAACATGCGGAGTGTGTATCTTTGGGAACAAATGACGTTATTTCGCTTACCCAGAGTATTCAGCAGACTTTCGGCCAGTTAAAGCGGATTCCGTCCTACACGAAATTAATTGATATTCTTGGGTTTTTGTAAAATGTCGCCGAATAAACCTTAGAATATATGGCATGAATTTAAAAGCTCTCAAAACGTATTAACTAAATTTTAGAAAATAACAGATTATAAACTTCTCGATTCATTTCGTTATTTTATATAACTTCAATTAAAATTTGGTTGAAATAACCTTTGAAAATTTTTCTTTAACCTCAGTTCTACGTATTAATTGAGTATTTTGAAAATGTACTTGGATGTATGTGTCTAGGCTATGCGAAATGGTTTGCTGTTATTCAAAGGGTATTTCTTGTCTGACCTGTAATTGATTCAAGTCATAAGGTTATTTACTTTTATCTAAATTCATGCATCGTATTTATTTTTTCTAGATTAAGTACAATATATAGTATTTTTTTAGTTTTTACATGTTTTACGGACTATTCATTAGTTATCTTAGGAGTACAAAGTGTAAAAAAGGGAACAATATATTAAGGTTGAAGATGGAATTTAAGGAAATCTTTGTACCACAATCATGTCCTATGTAATAGCCCCTTTCCTTTGCTGTTTGAATTTCAACTAGTTACCTTTAAAAGAATACCTAAGAATATTTTTTTTATTGAAAATATTCGGGAACAATTATCTTCACCTTAAACTTCCTCAAAATGCCCAGTTTCACGCTTAATTCAGATCCTAATGTTTCAGCACCGAGGTCTCGAAAATTATTCGCACTCCAACATATATTGGTCGCTTGGATCATGTGTACAAAATTCGGGAAATAAATGCCAGAACTAGCAGACTGAAAGACTCCTTCCCACGGACAATACGGGATAAAACTGTAGGGTTACACTCGTAGATAACAAAAATGCCACTTGTCACCCTCGGCATCTAGGTATCAATTAGTTATACTCAATTGCATGCACTTTCACTAACCTCCTGTGTGTTGTGTCAAAACCCTTCCCGCATGACAGCGTTGGAATGCCGTTACAAGTAATGTAGTGCTGTTTACAGTATTGTTCGCTCTGCTTTTGGCACCCTAAATTTCCCCTTCCATCCCTTGTCCCTCTCCGTGGGGGAGTCCTCCTCCTACCTGCAGCGTTGGGCCAAATTCCTCACCTTGAGTAGGAGAGTGTTTTATGTTGCACGTTCTTGGGATGGTGGTATTTCACCTTGCTACTTACTTAAATCTACCTTGCACGTTCTTGGAAAAATGTCTTGCTGCATCCTAAGATGCAATTATTTGTTATAATTAAACATATTTACTTGCATGCTTGTGGAGTGAAGGGAGGTAGATGTGTATTTGCATGCGTGTAAAATGATAGGATGTTTCTCTGAATGTATGCTCTACTGTGGTTTTGGGTTTGCATGCATTTGTTAGTTTTGAATACGGTTTTTCTTTTTTCCTTTTTTGGGTGGTGACCTAACACCCCCTGCCACACGCCCTTGCGGCGGCTTGCTTCATTATGTAGATGTAGATGAATTGAGCAAGAATATTTTTATTTGGCAGGGCTAAAGCAAATGTTTCATTATGTTTTATTAGTTAATGGCACTCTAGATATGAATGCAATCCTTACGCTACAAATACAAAACTGCTATGCGGATTAAAGAAATAGTTCATTTGATTAGTTCTTTTTAATGAGTTTGACGATTTACTAGTAGGAAGATTATCTTTTTGCCTAAAATAGCAGCACAAAGTCACTCCCCACCCAAATGTGAGCCTGCGCCAAAACATATACTCAGTGGAAACATACAAAACTCAACTGCGCATAGAAAAAAAAGGAACAGAAGCAAAACATTTTGCAAATGGTTAAAAAAATTAATATTTTAACTAAAATTGTGAGCTCCGTTGATATCATCTGTTATTATTTAACTATACAATTCATTAGAGGGAATAGCTTGTCTCGGATAAAACGTGCTAAATTTTGAAAGGATAAACTTTATTGCAGTTTGGCGTCATGCTCGTCTTTGCTGGATGAATGGACGGTTAAGTTTATGCATATCTGTCAAGATAATATGCAGGCTTAAACATGGGAAATTATTGAGCATAAACACTTCAGTTATTAAGGGGTTTGCTTGCTGGAGTATTCCACGCCTGCATATATTATATGTCCGTCATTATATCTCTAATAGCATCGATATAAATATTTAATATTTATCATATCTACCTTTTTTTGAAGAAAGTCACCAGTATTACTTGATACTTAAAAAATGGATTCTCTATTTTCATCTTACATGATCTGCTTTGGTATGATATTCATGATGCCTGATGCTGAAAGATACCCTTCGGTAATTCTCCAGAGAAATTCCAACGAAGACCGTGTTTTTCAGCATCTCCATGAATCCTCAAGCAACACTTCAAAGGGAATTATTTTTATGCAGGGGAACGTCGCAGTTTCGGCACCGATGTGAGATGGAAAAGAAAATGCAATTAGCAGAGGCGTCTGTTCATATCGCGTCGGAGTTTCAGGGTAAAAAGTAGCAAAAAATTGAAGTCCAATGTAATTTTCGAGCTACTTGTGACGCGAGATGAGACAGGAAACTTGGTGTTTGAGCTGGCTGAAGGTGACTGCAATGAAGTGCGTTTGGTAGGGAAAAGGGTCGAGTAGGGCTGACCTGATTCCAGTAAACTCGTTCCTTCTTCCTTTTTTTCCGCCGCCTGGCTGTCCGTCGTTATCCTGCGATCATTTGGCTTCAATACTACTTCATTTTTAAATAAGTTTTCACAAACTTTAATAATTCTTAACTGCACAAAGAATAGAGGAAAAAAAGGGGGAAATGTTTCATGCATAAATTTTAGAGAAAGAAACCACAAATAAAAGAGTTATTAGTAAAGAACAAAGACATATAGTATGCATTTTCGTGATTAACAGAAAAAAACTATATTTCCTTAAAAATTTTGTCATTCTTTCTTAAACACTCCAAATTTTTAAAGGTGAATGACTTTTACACTCTGCCATTGTTGTATTGTAATGTGAATTATCGGATGAATCCGTTAAAGGTTACTGTCTCGTCATCTACCGTACATTATTTGAATTTTTACATGCGTAATAAAAACGCAGGCAAATCCAGAGATTAAAGGACTGAAAATATATTGCCTCAGCGTCTGTATTTGATTGATGGAGCGAAAAAAAATTCATGACCACCAATACTTTTAATTCTGCTGATAAGTTTTCCAGCATTCATAACCCTTGATTTCAAGCAAATTAATCCGGTTCCGGATGTTTATAATTTGCTCTTTAGGATCAACACAACCAATGATTTATATTTTATACATAATATTGGCAGGAAGCATATAGACGAAAGAGATGATGAAGTGGGGAATAAATCGGTGAGACGCAGGATTGACCTTAATGATTGACCAAACAATTTGATGTGATGAAAATTAATTCTGAGGGTAACACCAAATCAATCAGATTTTTGTTCATTATATTTGTTTGAAATACCTGATAGGGTATCTAGACTCGTCGATTTTTCTTTCATTTAATCATGTTTATTCTTTAGGGATTTAATAACTTTTCTGGTCACGGTTTCAAATGCATAAAGGAAATTTAAAAAAAATTAAAGTGGCAAATGAGTGCTTTGGTGGAGTAATATTCACTTTGATAAACGTAATGCACTCGACCACACAATTTTGTTATTTAAATGTCAACAAGCATTAACCATTAAATCATATTTACTCACACGGATCTGTTAATTTAACATCTTTTTCAAATGTCATTATTAGTTTTATGATTGGAAAATAGCAGTAAAGCATGCATAACGAGCGCATTAATTCGGTGCACAAAAATAAAAAAAATTCTAATTGCCACCACATGAAGCCAACACAATAATTGAAGATGAACTGTGTCAAGTATCAAAAGTCAAGTATTGTACATGTTAATGTAGCATGGAGTATGTCTTTATTGAAATTTATTCATGGAAGTATTGTGTAATTCCAAATGTATTGGGAATGTATCAGTAAAGAAGATCAAACAAAATAAGTTACATAGAATGTATCAAATTAATTTCTTTCGATCGAAATGATTTTCTCTTTGACCTTTCTGTTTCGCTGTCCATTTTCCCAACCTGCATCTTCCATTCTTCCAAAACTCATTTTGGGGTGGAATTCCGATCATCACGCTAGCTGAGTCCCCTTCGCGGGAAAACAAACTCCTTTTCTGAATATGATTGCGTGCTATGCTAAGAAGGGACGAAATCCTTTTGTCGCTGATATCCGTGACTGGAATCCGGACGAAATTGCGAAAGGGCTTCGTCCCTTGAAAAATGCGACGCTTGGGTCCCTCCTCCCTTTCTTCGTTTTCCTTGCTCTTGGGTCTGGGACTCCTTGGGCCCGGGCCTTCCCTCTCCTCTCTCCTCCACGCTCTACTTATCTCACCCCAACAGAGACTCCACTCCTCCCCCTACTCCGTTGGGTGATCATGCGGTGTGAGGCTCACGCGCACTTTCACTTCTTCCCCTTATAAGGAGGACTAGGGACCACGTTCTTATGTCCTCCTAGTCCCAGATGCTTCCCTTTATTTCCGCCCATTTTTTTTGTATCCTTACGAGGGGAGAAAAATACGACTGGAATAGTTTAATTCGCTCAGTTCCCCAACCTTATTATGCCATCGCCGCGTGGTCGTAATTTCACCCATTCTTGTTCTCTAGATAACAATGAAACTGTTTTATTTCTTTCTCTGTTTTAGGATACAATCTTAGAATAGAGAACTCAAATGGAGAAGGGACACAAGCTTAAGTATAAGGGCCTTGAGGCTTCATTTGGCCACGAACTGAGCCAATCCTGCGTTAATAATCCTATGTTTAAATTTAAAATGACCTCATTATCACAAAAATATTGGTAAATTTTGACTCCAAATAATGACTTCAAGATCGTTTTCATTTATATGTTTGTGTCTTTTATAAATTTTCTATTAATCCCTGTATATTGCGCAACAGTATTTTCACTGTCGACCTATGTGATAAAAAGATCAGGTACCAGAATACGTATGGACTATTAAAACAAAGTCTTCATGGCTCATTAACAGGGGAAATAGTTCCCATTAGCTTTTTTAAATGGATTATCTTTAGATTACCATATTGATCCTAAAAAATATCACTCCTCTCCAATAAGTTGCCGCTATTGTGGAAATGAAAATGTGAATATTTCGCAAATTCCAGGAAACGCGTCACATTTTGGAGGGGTGCACAGATTTTTTCTCAGCAATAGACCCTAATTTGATTGATGGTAAGGAGTGTAGTACCAGTTTTCTAAGGTGCGTTTACTATATTTACATTTGACTCTAAGGCAGTAACTTCGTTAGCGTCTTAACCTGTAAAAGGGGAGAGTATTCGGTTGAACTGCGGTCTTTCACTCCCCATCACTCCAGGTTATACCCATTTTCTTACCTCGTCTCACATATTTCTCTTTTCACATGGAAGTGAAAAGACAGCGGTGAAAAGTGTTTCAGAGACGCCGAGACACTTCCCTCCATCTCCAAAACTCCTTATCCTGTTCGTTTCTCCTCCGCAATTTTGGACTTTTCCCTCTATCCCCCGCCGTCTTCCACCTCTCCTCCCACCCACCTCACCATCGACTCCATTCTCCACCTGCTGCTTGCTCGTTCTCCTGACATCACGTCCTATTCAACCCTCACCTTGCGCGCGACGCCATATTGCCTCGGAAAAATGTGTCGCGACGACCCCTAGCGAAGAGTCTTCAACCGCAATTGGCATTGCGAAAGAAGACGGAGAGGGAGTCCTTGGTGGTAAAATGGGTTCTCTGGGAGAAGGGGGCGAAATGTGAATGGTAGGAATTGGTGGGGAGGAAGTGTTTTGGGGATGGCGTTGGGAAAGGGAGAGAAATGGAAATGGGAGCTGAGCGTCGAGCGACGGGTGTACGTACGCGTCTAGCAGTGACCATGGCCGATGGTAAGACTTTTCCCCGATTAGAAGATTCACCTTTCCCATCCTTTCTATACTCACTCGACTCCATTCCTTCTTTCACTCTTTAGTTCAAACGTTCGTCCTAAACATTTGAAGCCATCACACATTTACCGTTGTACCCTGGATGCCCTGTACCGTGGACTTTGAACAAAGTAAGCTTCTCCCTTACGAAACTACCATTTGACTTGACACTTTTCACCTTCTTGTAAATCACACCCACTCTTCCAGAAGCCTGAAATTTCTTTATATCATGGTGCACTTCTACTACTACCAAATTATATTCGCCGTACAATGCGCGACTATCAATAAGTTATTTCTTCATTAATTCTTCTCCAAAAATCAGACTTCACATTTTTAGATTTCCATCTCCCTTCCAACTCCCCAATCATGCATGACTATAAAATTATGTTTTACGTTTTTATTTCTATTTCATCTCGTGCGGCTGTAATTTGTTTGGAACATATTATTTCCAGTTCGTTTCCTTCCTTCATTTTTAGACCTGGAATTAGATGAATTGAATCTTACCACTATAAGATCTTTTTTATTCGTTTAAGTGTATATCCATTACACTTATGTGACATCCTTTTTAAATTGTTGAGCAGTTTCAGTTTCCATATGTAGTAGCCATTAAGAAATGCTATCATATTGTTTTCTTAACGGTTTCATTAACTGAGTCCCGTAGTCCCGAGTATTTCCTGTTGGTCATTATGATTCAACGGAACTAATTAAATAATGGAGATATTTCAATGGCACTTTTCTCCTGGGTTTTTAGGTGACGCCATTAATTAGTTGTTAAACACACTGGAGTCAGACAATATAATAGCTACCTAATGAAACAAACTTTTCGCCAAATATTGTTTGCCAAGTTTTATTTTAAAATTCGTATCATCGAAAGCTTGGACTAGAAATAGACATAGAAAAATGACTTCAAATAGTAGAGAGAAACTCACGTGTTGAGTAAAAGTTAGGATGACTTCAGAGATTATGACAATCATGGAAAAAGATAGTTTGGAAAGAACTAATTAGGAGGCAATAATAAGAGCATTGAATCCATATGATTTCGATAAGATACAGGTCGAAAATTGATAGAAGAATAGAAAAAAAAAGAAGGCCAGAAATAAGGGCAATAAATCATAATATGGTGTAAATAATGTTCATAAAGAAGGAAGAAGCTAATAAACTCCTAAGATGAATTGGCAATGTATGTTTACATCCAGGATAATTACTCTTTGAGTAGCCCTGGGATAGCTAGGACACAAAGCCTTTATACGTAACCGTATTTAACATGACGTGTCCTGATAGGGCTCGCAGTGTACAAATAGGTTTTAACTTAGTACACGTGTGGTGCAGTATTTTAGGTTTGTTACGGTTGGAAATAGGAAAATAAGGTAGTTGCGCGTTCAGCGCTAATGATTTTCCCACTATTATTATCTGGATTACATGAACTGAGAATCATGTAAAAAGCACTCATATTTACCATAATTTTGTCACAAAGAAGAAAGGCCTCGTGAAGAGATATTTTCGATATGATGACATAATGTAAATGAAAAATTTTCCTCGAGATATTTTCTTAATATTGTTAACTTACATCCAATTTTCATAATGTGCAATTAATTTTAGATCAATAAAAACATCCATTATCACTGTTTGTAATGGATGTGTTTGTTCAATTATGTTTGAATCTTTCTTAAAAATAAGAGTAAAAATATTTTTGACAACTATCTTTAACGTATTTACATAATAATTAAATCAAAATAATGGAGGCGTAAAACTAGAAACCTTATTCAAAGGCATTTGACATATAAAAAAATGAAGGAGAGACTATAACACAACGGTGAATGAATATTCGCCTCCGAGGAAAGATTTAAAAATTAAGACGCCAAAAGGAAAATTAATCATAGATCCCATAGCTTGTTAAGTTAATTACAAAATCGTTCCTTTTCCATCGCAAAAAAATGAGAATCAGCCCGTCTTCTAGGTCTTAAGACGCTTACTCGTTTGCGTGAAATTCAGAAGATAAAAAAAGGGAGAGCGGCATCTCCATTTTCACGTCTCCCATTCAGGGCCTCATATTCGAGTAATGAAGGAAAGGAAAAAAACATGGCAGGAACGCGACGAAAAGAAATTTGAATGGCGCGCGTCCGACTTATTTGCCCTCATTGATAATTATGCGAAGGAGAGTGGCAGGTCGGGGAAGAAGCTTGAAAGTGTCTTCTCGAGGGGGAGGGAGGGAGTCCATGGGAGGGGGGTGGTTAGAGAAATAGCCTCTTTACTCCCCTCCCCCTTGTATCCCAGAGATCCCAGCGCGGGCCACTTGAGATGCACGTTGGCACACTCGAATACACTTTCCTGGAGGTGGAGAGGAAGGAAGGAAGGAAGGAAATAATATAATGTCCAATTCCAGCGTCTTTGCGGCGCGCCTACAAATGCGCTGCGTTTTTTCGTTTGCGTCATAGTCTCCTTGCAAGACAAATAAATAATTCATGGTCCTCCTCCCGTCCTTTTCACCCCACCCACCCGCCCGGGCCACACCCCCACTCCCCTCGTCTTTTTTTTCAAAATGGTGTGACGGGAGACTGGTGGGCCATAAGTCCTCCGCCGCTGTCGAGGGAGCGGGAGAGAGCGGGGATATAGGGTTTTGGCGGGAGGGGAGTGGGTGGGAGACATCCGTGACGGAGAGGTGCAATGGGGGAGAGAGGGGGAAACCTAACTCCCCCCTTCCCAATTCGAGAGAGAGGTAGGGAGAGACAAAAAGAGTGGGAATGAGGGTTCGGCAGAAAAGGTGTGGGTAGCTTCGCGGAGGTTTGCAAAGGGTTCGGTGGAGGGGTTAGAGTTGAAGGAAGGAAGAGATGGAGAGAAAAAAAATTATCAACAGTGAGACGAAAAACGAGGTGGGGATACTGAGGGCAGGGGATGGGAGTGAGGGAAGGAGAGCGGAGGTGGAAGAACGGAATACATACAAAAGGGAAGGCGAGGGACGCTCCAAACAATACGACACGCGTTTAAGAAAAATTCAAAAAAGTACTCGAAAGGACGGCGATAAATAAACAGACGGGAAACAAATGAGAACAGCGGCGCGCGATGGAATGGGATGGCTGCCGGCGAAGTCGGGGGTCGGAGGGAACGAGGAGAATGGGTGGGAAGGGGTAGAAAGTAGTGCGACAAGGAGGAATGAGAGGACGAGTCAGTGGGTCGCGTGGGGAGGAGAGGTTAAGAATAGGATGAGAAATTGAGAAAGAGAGAAGAGTTTAGGGTTAAAATATCTTGCGGAGGGAAAGAGTTAAAAGGTGACGTGAATGAGGACATTGGAAGGGATAGGTGATAGAATGAACCCTGGTAAACTGAGAAGTAAAATGGGAGAAAAAGCTAAATAGCGCAGAATTCGCACTGGAAGGCCAATTTCAAATTAGAAATTAGTCAGCTGACTGGCGCAAGTTTGGAAAGCGTAGAGAAAAACCTGACCATGTTTTCTCCTAGCGATGAAAACACAAGGCGTGCTAAATTGTAAAAAAAAATCATTTAAAATTCGTGCATTACTCTATGAAGTGCCTCAATGCAAAACATAGAATCTGTTGACACTATAAAAAGAACAATTATAATCTCGATAAATATAATACCAACAATTATGTCATGGAATATTCAATCGATACCTCAGTATTTGAAGATGATTTACTCATCCTAATCTAAAATTATGGCAGTCGCGAGGATCCACGTAATTTCAGTCCCATATGCACAACATATAGTCAAAAATCTGCAAAATACGTCAAATTATATTTATTTTCTAATGATTATTTCTCATTGCATGGCTATCAAACTGATTTTGCAATGCTCTAGGTCATGAACAACAATCATGAAATCCTTGGGATTACTGGCTAATAAAACTTAATAGTAATAAGTACCTCTTCCCTTTTTGAACCCAAATTGATCATTCCTTAAGTCGTCATTAACCTTCCCCTCCTTTTTTTATTCGGGATTGAACCTAAGTGCTCTTTGCCACATGTGAAGTAAATCAATCAATCCTGGAGCTGCTTTTCCTTTATTTTTTTGTATATGTATTAATCTAACCAAGTCTTCCAACCAAATTTCTCCCTCATAAATGCTATAAATTAATCCATAAAAACTCTTCGTTTTATCTTTTACTAGATCTTTAAATATTTTACGGAGATGTTATACATCTCCACAGCCTCTTTCAAAGTCAACCTTTTGAAGCCTCAGCTGTCACGTAGCAAAGTATTCCTAGTCCTAGTATGTCATTATTATCATTATATTGGAACTCAATGACCGCATGTCCATATCCAAATACAACCTTTATACGCATAGTTTTTCTATTCTAACAGAACCTCTTTTGGCTCGATTCATATTTTATCTATTGTGCCCCTGGAAGAGTATATCGATTTTCCTCATTTAAAACCTGACAATTCTTTCACCTTTCTGGGCAGTGTTTAAATTTTGTCATGTCTTTGTAAACTCATATAATATTTGTCTTCTTGGTTTCCCGACTAAATTTATTAAAATTAAAAATGAAATATTTGATTTTCATTGATTTATAGCTCTGTAGTGCCATGTACACTATTATGAATGTATCACGTAGACTTTATAGAGTTATTATTACTTTAGTTTTCATTACCTTATTAGCTTATGATAATGGCGTGATTTCACTTTGTATTTGAAATGATTATTTTTCCATGTTATTAGGGACTTGTTCAGCGAGGTAGACATTATATCCTGGTCATCTTTGGATTCACTTTTACACAAATTTATGACTGATAATTCACAAACAAAATATAATTACAACAAAAAAATAGTTACATAAGCCAACCGCTTTTTTTAAACAAAACGTTATTTACAAAGGACTAGGGAAACGATGGTATCTATAATATACAGGGTTCGTCCGGAAAATAAGTTTATGATGCTCATTGTCTTTTTTGACAAAAGGGGAGTCGTCCACTACGAATTTGTACCTGAACGACAAACTGTAAATGCTGCATTTTACGTCCAAGTGCTCGACAGGCTTTGAAAACGAGTCGCCCGCGTCCGGCCAGCGATCAAAAACATCTGGCGGCTGCATCACGGCAATGCGCCGTCTCACACCGCGCTTGTCGTGTCAGACTTCTTGGCCAAGCACGGCGTGGCAACGCTGCCGCACCCGCCTTACAGCCCGGACTTGGCACTACCGGACTTCTTTCTGTTCCCGAAGATAAAGAGGAGTTTGAAAGGAACGCGATACGGGACTTTGGACGCCGTCAAAGAGGCCGTGACGACGTGTCTTCGAGAGGTTCCCGATGATGTCTTCGCGGGAGCGTTCCAGGAATGGGAACGCCACTGGAACAAGTGTATCGACTCACAAGGGTCCTATTTTGAGGAGTATTAGCTTAAGATATGTAAAAGTGTAATATTTTTTTTCCTGAGCTCAGTACACTTATTTTCCGGACGAACCCTGTATTTCCCGACTTTCACTTTTCCTCCAGATGAAAAGGTACCTACCGAAATTCTTGTGCAGCAACAAAGGAACACTTCTGGAAAATGGCGTGATACATATCTTGGAGAATTGTTTTGAGTATATTGATTAATAGAAACTTTTAATCGACTCTTTTATATAATAAACAAGCACATGTATGAAGGATCTCATGTTTTCCCGGCGTATGGTATTCAAGAATTCTTCTCGGGTTTCCCACCGGGTCAGGTTGATGAAGTGCACCGACGTTTCAAAGGCTGACTCTGCCATCGTCTTCACGGTGAAGTACTCTTCACCCTGAAGACAATGGCAGAGTCAGCCTTCGAAACGTCGCGTCGGTGCACTTCATCAACCTGACCCGGTGGGAAACCCGAGAAAAATTCTTGAAGCACATGTATATTCTCATTAAGTAATAAATTAATTTTAACCACCTTATGAGATATTGCTATTTACGCGAAACAAATTTTTATTTAACAATTGAGCTCAAGTTTTCCCCGGGAAAAATTATATTTGATGTACTCATTAAGCAGAACATCAACGAAAGAAACAGTCTCATGATATTTTCTTCGGACTTAAGTTTTAACTAAGAAAGGTAACTAGTGTAAACATTAAGGACGTTTCAAGCAGGATTGTATCAGATAGCGATAAATTGTAAATATTCCAAAGGCTGGAATATCTGAAGAAGACGAAATTGATGAAAGTTGTTAATCGCCATTTTACACCTTTTTAAAAACGCTATAAATCAGTTAGGTTTGCCGATGATCAAGTTTTAGTTTGAAAGTCATGCAAAGTGTTGAAAGCATTGCTAAAGCATTGAAAAGTCAGTGTAATATGTATCGGTTACGAAAAAATGCAAAAAAATATATTTACGGTGGTTTTGAGAAAGGGATCAGATACCGCAAAATGTCATAGCGCATGGGGAAGAGTTTCCCTATCCCGCTTGTTGTGGGGATATAATAAAAATTGCTTCAGGTAAAAGAACTTTTATAAGGAGAGAATTTATGACTAAAACGTTTAAGAAGGATGTTAAGAAACAGCTTGTCTAAATGTCGAGATGATACATGGTATTGTGCGGTTCGGAAGCACGATATTTGAATCAAGATAATTGACAGGGATTGGAAGCTTTAGAATGTGGGTGTGGAGAACGAAGTAAAATGTGAAATGGGCAGAAATGAAAACAAACAAGGAAGTATTAGAAATGGTGAGGTAAGAGAAAGGATTATTAGGAGAAATCAAAAGGATGCAGAAAAGATGATTTCAGTGTGTCTTGATTGGAAATTGGATGTTGAAGACCACGATAGAAGGAAGAAGCTAATACAAACAAAGAGGGGGTGGGAATATGATAAGGACACAAACAATTAAGTTCTGGACATGACGGGAGAGTACATGTAATTTTATTTTGTTTTACGCATAAATAAAACTGGAAAGGAGATGACAAAAATGGGTGGATAACGTTTATCCAGTCTATGAATTAATGTCATTCATTAAATAGATAATGTCCAACATCCATGTAGTTATCCGTCTGCTAGTATTATAGATGCATAGAGTATTTCAACTGCGATTCCATATCCTCTCCGAAGGCGACCAGCCAAGTATCGATAGTAGAGAGAATACAAAAGAATGCACGAAACGCTCATGGTCATAGAGGATTAAAGGTATACTGTTTTTAACAATTCAAATCCGTTCAAATTCAATCCAGTCCTCCATCCACCTAGTGGTGAAGCAACTTCATTTTATTAGGTTTACCTGTGGTAAAAACTTCATCACATCCAGATCCAAGAAAAGCGAGTGCGTGTCCGCAGGTCTCCTGGTCAAACACGCCTGAGAAGGAATGGGTGAATGGACGCGCAAGCTTCATGAGGCTTTGGGATTGAGGGGGAAGCGGAACGAGGAGGAGCGTGTGGTGGTGAACGAAGCGGTGGGCGAAACGTCAAGAGCAAAGTCCCCGGCGGGGGATTAAAAGAGTTCGGATCGGATTGCGAAAGGTAAAGGATTAGCGCCGCGGCCACATTGCACCCTGGGTTGTTCTTCCCGTCATCCTCCCTTTCCTGCCTGACCTGCCGTCCCACATCCCATCCACCCAGAGAACCCTCCTCTCTCTCTTCCCTTCTCTCTCCTCCCTGTGTTTATCCGTGGATCAACTCATATCTGCCATTCTCCGTCCATTTTAAGCAATTTTTTTCTTATGCCAGGTTTTCACGCGTCTCCCCCTCTGATCTCCAACGAACAAGCCCCCTAACCCTTCAGCGCGAAATTTTTACGCAATAAGTACATTTTATACAACCTCGCACGTCCTATGCAACCACGCGAGAAATGAACGGATAACAAATGTTTTTGAGGGGAAAGAAAAATAAGGCGGTGAAAATATTTTTGCATTCAACACCTTCCCCCTCCCCTCGCATTAAACTATAGTCCCTCTCCCACTGCTCTCCATCTCTTGCTTATCCTCCTCTCTCTCTTTTATACTGAAGAAAAAAAGGACCCTTTCACTTGGCGTGGATAAAAACTTCGTATTCTTACCCATTTTTATGTTTTCATACCCACGAGAATAATCTCCCATACCACTCGTACTTACAAGAAAAAAGTCACCACTCTACCGCCATCCACGTTATGCCAACTTATTCCACTATGCACAATCCCCAACCTCGTGCTCTATCTCTCTTAAAACTCTTTCTTCTTGACGTCCAAAACACTCCTTCCCACGTTTCATTATATAATTTTATTACCTCTCTCCTCTAGTCTCATCCCTGCCCTCCAAACTGCTCGTTGGAGAAGAACACGTAGAATGAGAGGAATAATAATAATGATTAAAATAAAAAACGAGCGAAATATCCTTGCTCATCTCATGTCTCCATCGCTTTACCCTTGTACATAGGTACACACATACATAAACGTATGTATGTATATAAACATATCTATATATAAACACTGTTATATATTTTTAAAACATAGAAACATAAAGAAAGGACACTCATATGTAGTTTTGACGTTTCGACGGTACAGCCGACGAAAAGTCAAACTACATATGTGTTCTTTCTATGTGTTTCTATGTTTTAAAAGTCTATAAAGTGTTTTTACATTTTTGTGCGTCACCGAAAATCGTTCTTTTTCGAAGACATGTGTGTGTGTATAGAAATATATATATATATATCTATATATATATATATATATATATATATATATATATATATATATATATATATATATAAACACAGTAATCAACCCGAAGGTCGGTTTATTAGGTGATGGTAGCGCTCACCCATGTACCAAGCCCGACGGCGTGGGAATATTCACACATCAGGGTAGGGGGGCCAGTTCCTTTCCCTGTGCCAGTTATGGCTTCCCAGAAAGATCTGGTACCCGAAAAATCATCTAGCTTGGGTGGAGCTGCAGGTGCCCAGAGTGCCTTGCCCGGGAATCAAACCCGGGACCCTCTGGTCAGCAGTCCAACGCTCTACCCGCTAGACCACCGCGACCCGCTATATATATATATATATACATACATATATATATATATATATATATATATATATATATATATATATATATATATATATATATATATATATATATATACTACCTTGATCAAAAAGTTCCCGGAATTTATTCAGAAAATTAAAAATACAAGTTTATTCATCTAAATCTATATTGTCCCCTTCAAAGTAATCCCCATCGACTGCAACACACTTATGCCAGCGCTTGATCCAATCCTCGAAACATTTTTTATATTCGGTTTTCCGTATGTCCATCAGTGCTTCCTGCGATTTTTCCATTACTTCCTCTCGGCTGCTAAAACGCGTTCCCCGTAATGGTTTTTTTAACTCGATTGAACAGAAAGAAGTCACAGGGAGCCAAATCAGGTGAATTCGGTGGCTGTTGGATGGTATTTGTTGCATTTTTCGTCAAAAAATTACGAATAATGATAGCACTGTGCGACGGTCTCGACGCACTGTGCGACGATTTCTGGTCTCTTTCGGCGAATTGCTTCACGCAAACGTCTCATAACGCCCAAATAATACTCTTTGTTTACTGTCTGGCCTTCTGGCAAAAATTCATGATGCACTACACCGTTGTAATCCATGAAAACCGTCAGCATTGTCTTCTTTTTTGACTGAAAACGACGTGGTTTTTTTGGTCTCGGCTCATTTGGTGAACGCCATTCACTTGCCTGATGTCTGGATTGCATGTCGTACTCATAAACCCACGTCTCGTCTCCAGTAATGATCCTTTGGATGAATTGGGATCGGATTCAGCCTCGCAAATCATGTCTTTTGCGACGTCAACACGGTCTCTTTTTTGCATGAAATTGAGGTCTTTCGGCACCAACTTTGCTGCTACGCGACGGAAACCCAAATCATTAACCACAATGTCTTGGGCGGATCCATAGGCAATGTTCAAGTCCTCCGCTATTTCTCTGATGGTTAATTTGCGGTTATTGACCAACATTTCTTTTACTTTATCAATTTTTTCACCGACTTTCGATGTCGATGGTCTGCCACTGCGTTCATCATCTTCGATTGACTCACGACCACTTCTGAACCGCTCGTGCCACTGGTAAACGACCGTTTTTTTTAGAGAATCGTTGCCGAAACACTTTTCCAACATTTCCAACGTCCGTGCGCCACTAAATCCGTTTTTTACGAAAAATTTAATACAATTTCGTTGTTGCAAATTTAAATCCATTTCTGCAATTGTAAAAAATCGCCAACACACACAGAGATAGATGTACTCTTGGCTACGTAACTTTTGCAAATGTCAAGTTATGACACTAAGATTTAAAGGGAATATCAACAACAGATGTACCAATTTAACAAAAAAACAGAACTCATATTGGAACGATGGGAGCGCCACACGGTGGTTATTCCGGGAACTTTTTGTTCAAGGTAGTATATATATATATATGTATGGATATTTTTTTATACATATATAGATATATATATATATGCATATTTTTATTTTGAAGTATATATATATATTAATATTTAAATATGTATTTAATGTAAATTCACTAAATAGTCAACACAAACACAGAAACTAAAACATATAAAAGAGGGACTCACTGGTTCTCGAATTTTCGGTGGTGCAACCACCTTTCTCAAGAGGAATTAGGAACAGAACATTTATACTTAATATTTTTACTTCATATATATACCTGCAGATCCACACAAGCTACATGATTTTTCGGGTACCAGATCTTCCTGGGAAACCAAAACCGGCACAGGGAAAGGAACTGGCTGAAGAACCCTGATATGTGAATTTCACACGCCGTCGGGCTTAGTACTGGGTGAACTCTACCATCACCTACCAAACCGACCTTCGGGTTGATTACTGTATTTATGGCTAAAAATATAAACATATACATATATATATATATATATATATATATTTGTATATATACACACCCCTTCCATGGACTACAACCTTGTCGTGGTGGAAGGGCTTGTGTGTTCCGATGACCCCTAGAGCTGTGCTGGCGGGAGTAATAATAATTACTCCTGGAAGGGTCACCCATGCCAGATAGGTCGAAGGTTAGGAGCCAGACGAAAGGTAGTCCACGCAGCGTCTGTTCCTCAGTGAGGCGGCTGCAATGGCGTCTGACCCCAGTGGGGCGGCCATTAAGTGATGGTGTCACGTTAAAAACACTATTGAGGAAGGCAACGGGAAACCACCTCAATTATGATTCCCAAGAATATTATGATGGGCACTATAAATAATATGAGTCCTGGCAACTACGGGACACGGCCCAAGAGGCCGTGTGTCGTGCCCGGCAGCGGGAGAGGCAAGGCTTCCGCGGTCGTCATCCAACGAAACCCTTGCGGGGAAGAAATAACTTCAGCAGGACAGAAGACTCAGAAGAAGGCGAAAGTAGTTAGAATAGGAACCTGGAACGTCAGGACAATGTTGAGGAGAGGCAAATTAGAAAATATTAAGCGAGAGATGGAAAGAGGTAACATAGATGTTTTAGGCCTCTGCGAGGTGAGATGGAAGGATAGCGGGGATTACTGGAGTGACAATTATAGAGTAATATACAGCGGCGGGGACGAGAGCCAACGAGGGGTTGCCGTAATTTTAAATAAAGGGGTAGGAAGAAGCGTAGTCAACATAGAGCAAGCGACAGATAGAATTTTACTCGTAGAGATTAAAGCAGAGCCGACGAACTTGGTCATTATTCAGGTATACATGCCACCGAGCAACCACAAGGAGGAAGAAGTCGATAGGATGTATGATGAGTTAGAGGATATCATCGCGAGTGTTCCTGCAGGGAAACATTTGATAGTGATGGGGGATTGGAATGCGACGGTAGGCGAAGGAAGAGATGGTGGTGAGGTGGGGGACTATGGGTTAGGCACGAGGAATGAACGCGGGGAGAAAGCAATTGAATTCTGCAGGAGACAGGGGTTAGTCATCACTAACACATGGTTTAGACACCACAAAAGGCGTAGGTATACATGGAAAATGCCAGGTGACTCAGAAAGGTATCAGTTAGATTATATTATGGTTAGGCACAGGTTTAGGAACAGTGTGATAAATTCGCACAGTTTCCCAGGAGCGGATGCGGACTCTGACCACAATTTAGTTGTTATGAAATGTAATGTTCGTTTCAAGAAGATAAGGCAAGGGCGGCGGGTTAAAAAATGGAATTTAGAAGCAGTAAATGAATTAACGAGGAAGGAGTATCAGGAGGCTGTAGAGAAAATGATGGATGACGGTAAAGAACTGAGTATTATCGAAGAAAAATGGGAATGTATCAAGAAAGGGATATTGGAAGCCGCTAAAGACACTATAGGAACCGTTAACGGGAAAAGGATAAGGAAACCATGGGTAACGGATGAGATGATTGCGAAGATGGATGAGAGAAGAAGATGGAAAAATGTAAACACAGAGTTAGGCAAAATGAAGTACAAAGAGTTGAACAATAAATTGAGAAGGGCCACAAATAAAGCAAAAGAAGAATGGTGGAAAACGCAATGCGAGGATATGGAAAGTTTACAGAAGAAGGGTGAAATTGGTGCTCTATACAGCAAGGTTAAGTTATTATCGGGAAGTAAGAAGGCAAGAGCTGTGCTAACAGTTAAAGATAAATGGGGTAAGATAATAGTTGAACCAGGAAAAATCCAAGAGAGATGGAAGGAATATATAGAAACACTGTATGGTAAAGAACTTAGGCCGACAAGGTTAGACATAGAAAAGGAACATGACGTAGAAGAAGATAGCTTAGGTCCAGGCATACTCGACGATGAAATAGAAAGGGCATTAAAGGAGATGAAAGCAAATAAGGCTGTGGGGGTGGACAATATTCCTGTAGAAATGTTGAAATGGTTAGGGAAAGGTGGGAAAAAGGCCATATATGGACTGATTCGTAGTATCTATGAGGAAGGAATCTGGCCGGAAGATTTTGTGAGATCGGTGTTAGTTCCTATTCCAAAAAAGGCAAAGGCTTCGTCATGTGAGGATTACAGAACAATAAGTTTGATATCCCACGCAGCTAAAGTTATTCTCAGGATCATCAACAAAAGGATAGAGAGTAAGGCAAATGATTACTTAGGGGATGATCAGTTTGGGTTCAGAAAAGGAAGAGGTACGCGTGATGCCATTGCAGTAATGAGATCACTAGTCGAGAGGAATATAGAATACAATCAGGACGTTTTTGCCTGTTTTGTAGATTTCGAAAAAGCGTTTGATAGAGTGAATTGGGAAAAATTAATGCGTGTATTGCAGAAAATAGGAATGGATTGGAGGGACAGGAGACTGATCCGCAACCTGTACATGTCTCAGACTGCTCAGGTGCGAGTGGGGAACGGAGAGTCTGGATGGGCAGTGTTAGGAAGAGGTGTAAGGCAGGGTTGCCCATTGTCACCGGTACTGTTCAACGTATATGTAGAGGAAATGATTAAAGAGGCATGGGAAGAACTGGAGGTAGGAATGAAAGTCGGAGGGGAACTCGTAAAATCGGTTAGGTTTGCTGATGACCAAGCATTAGTTGCTCAGTCAGCCAAGGGGTTGCAAGCATTGTTGAGTGAATTGGAGGTTCAGTGCGATAAATATGGGATGAGAATCAATATTAATAAAACAAAGGTTATGCGATTTTCCAGAAAGAAAAAGGCTAAGCTAAATATTAAAATAGGCAGGGAAAGAATAGAGCAGGTAGAGCAGTTTACATATCTCGGAAGTGTTTTGGACCAATACGGTCAAAGTGGTAGGGACGTAAGGAGAAGAATTGCGCTAGGCAAGGAGGCTTTCTCAAGGAGGAGGGAGTTGATGACGGGGACGTTGAGTAGGGATGTTAAGAAAAGACTCGTAAAAACTCTGATATGGAGCGTAGCTATGTACGGCGCGGAAACGTGGTCGCTGAAGCAGGAGGATAGACGTAGATTGGAGGCTTTTGAAATGTGGGTGTGGAGAAGAATGGAGAAGGTGAAATGGACCGAAAGGAAAACAAATGAGGAAGTACTGGAAATGGTGGGTGAGGAGAGGGGTTTGTTGAGAGAAATTCTATGGAGGCAGGAAAAATGGATGAAAGGCGTATTGAGCGGTAGTGGAATGTTGAAGAGGGTAATAGAGGGGAGAATGTTGGGCAAGCGAGGTAAGGGTAGGAACAGGATAGGGATGTTGGACGGGATGAAGGGAGGAAAGAAGTACACCGAGATGAAGAGGGACCTGATATAGATTAGTTTGCTAGGTGGGGAGTCACAAAATGTTTATTTGATAGTTGTGTCCATCCAAAAACCTACCTTAACCGGTAGATTACCTAATAATAATAATAATATATACACACACATACATACATACATATATATATTTATATATCCCCAACCGTCTTAGAGAATCTAATTATTCCTTCTGTCATTACACTTCCTCCTTCCGCCCCAAAGGAGACCACCCTACTTCAGGTCTCAGCCCACACACTCTCTCTTCTCTGCCCCCTTCCTTTTCTTTTCACCTCCTTCCTTCCTTACTTTCCTCCGCTACGCCTCACCGCGCTTCCCCGACCAACCGACCTCCCCGAGGTACGGTCTTCCGGGACCTTGTCCACTCTGCGCGAGGAAGAGAGCGTGTACATTCTACGTGGAGGCGGGAGGCGGGAGGTGGGTGGAGAGGTGGTAGGGAGGCACACCTACATACACACACTTGAGGGAGGGACGAAAGCGGGGGTGCACGCCGGGGTGTAAGGGACCGAGCGGGGCCCTCCTTCCCTTTCTCCTTCTCCCCTCACATCTCCGAGTCAAAAGAAAGAAAGGACGGACGTCGGGAATGAGGGCCGTGACACACTTCCGTTCCCGCCCAACCGAGTTTCTTGGCGAGATATAAGATTCCATTGCCAAGGGAATACAGGAGGATAGGAGGTGGGGGGCCAAAGAAGGGCACGGGGGAGTCGGTAGGTATACACACACATATTCCCCCATTCCATCTTATTCCTCCCCTCAACCTGTGCGAAGGATAAGTTTGTTCCTCTCACTCTCTTCCCCTCTCGCTGTCTCTTTTCTTCATCCTGCCTACATAATGGCATCGCGGGAAGACGTGCCTTCCTCGTCTATCCTCCCCCCGACCATCACAATCCCCCAGGTTTGTTCTCACCGTCCCCCTCCCCTCAGCCCCCGTTGTACGACTTCCGACCCCTCCCACACTAAGGCGGGTAGAACTCCGACAATCTTGACGGGGCAGCTGGGTCGGGGAATGGGGCATGTTTTTTTTTATTTTTGCTGTTTTTGCTCGTCCGGCGAGGAGCCGTAATCCAAGCAAATGTTCTTTTCTCTTTGTTCATTTCGTTTTTGGCGGGGAGGGGTGAGGGGGTATGGAGGTGAAAAGTATTTCTTGTCGTTTAAGAGATTCTCTTTTATATGTTTACGTCGACTGGATTACAATATCTCTCTCAAGTTTCTCTTCCACGACGTGAATGCCTGAAAAGAGTGCTCAGTTCTGCTTAATAAGATGGCATCCATTTAATACAGCGTTAGAGAAGTCAAAGTTACCGCATTTTATTACTTAAAATTTGGGGTTGATTGATATTCTCTCTCCGCCAAATTTTCCACGCCACGTTCATTATCCCCTTGCCTGTTTATTAGTTAATACATCTTTATATTATATCTTATACATCTCTATCTTACCCTGAAATAAGGCTGTGTGACAGTTTGATATGTCGACTGGTTGCCAATATTAACTTTTACGTTGATTTGTTTGATTTGTTGACATTGAATTAAGGTGTCGTCCACGAATCGTGATCGATATAAATGCCGGCGGTGATACCGGTGTCGTCGTCGATATTATATCGACGGCGATTTTGATGCCCAGGACGATTTTTATATCGAGATTGAAATTGATGTGGCCATTAACGTGGACGTTGGTAGATAATTCATTAAATAGGGACCGAAACGAACGGCTACGTGTGTTTTGGAGAAATATTTATATTTTGCGCCAACGGATGAATTGAGTTCGCATACTATAATAATGACGGCTAATATCTACCAAACATGGCAAAGGATATCTTTCAAAAAGATGGTTTCTAATATGTTATAAAAAGTATTTACCGTCCGGTTTCACCATGTTGTAGTTATTTCGGGATGAAAAGAGACGTTTTCGGCGTGATATGCTGGAATAATATCAAGATTAATTAAAAATTTGCAATTTTTCACAAAATATTGTGGAAACTTTTTTCCACAAAATATTGTGGAAAATTGCTCATTTTTAATTAATATCTGGATGAGTTTCGATACTATTCGTATTTGTTCAAAGTTAAATTTTTCTGCGAATGATTAAACATGCCAATTTGGCAAACAAGACAACGGATAAATAGATTGAACAGAGTTGATGCAACAATGAATCTCGACTTCAATATTTAAAAAACCGCCGTCAACATGATCTCCGAAATCATCGATATAGGCAAATCGAGGAGGGGTCGTAATTGCGCTGTCATCACGGTGTGACATCAGAGAGCCGTTGTTACACAAATCTGCGTTTATGTGTGGAAGGGAGTGTTAGATCAGTAGCCATTAGAGTAATTACTGATTTGCTTTAAATTATCTTCTGTTGTAGTGGCCTCGGAATGTGCGAGGGAAGTATGATTACCTTTATCGATCATTTTTGCATTGATTTTTTGTAAATTTATCACCATGGTTTCAACTACCAATGCCATACGTCGATATTCTTCTTTGTCTGAATTAAACTCGAATGATACTTTATAGTTTTTCAAATTTAAGTCTTGAATGTATTCCTGGTGCATTTAGAATTTTCCGGTGAAGGAGTCACAAAAACTATGTGACACTTTCTGTTCGTTCACATTGATTCTCCACGAACGGATCATACATATTTCAATTTATCCTCTATAACTCTGTCTTGAAATTAATATTATGTGCCCTCACAACTCTTCACAAAACCAATTTCTTAAATTTCGGTTTTCTGTGGAGCCACTACCTTGAATTATTGTAAAGTTTGTACTTCTAGAGACGTTAGTATTTACAAATTTCCAAGTTCTCCTGTGTGTTCTGAGGATGAGTTTTATTTTCACTGCTGTGGTCTACTAATAATTTAGGAAATTTTTCGTTAATATAAAGCTTTTGTCAACATCAATTCCTAAGGGCACCCTCTCTTCCTTCATTCCTACGAATCCATGAAATCCTCTGACAAGTAACATGCATATTAATTTCTGCCATTCCCTATGCGTGGCTGAAACTTAAAAAATCGCAATTTTTTTGCGATCAAACTTAACTGCAATTCGCCAAAATATATTAAAAACCCAAGTACTGAACAACATGCACCTTCTACAGAATTCATCTCCCGGATAGAGAAAGACATATGACAAGATATTTTTTGGTACGCCAATACTGGGTCGTATTTCATACTTCTGGGTAAAAACGCGATAATATCTCAGCCATCTGTTTGTTTTGACTCGCTTCGTGGATGAATTATTAGAGTTTCTCTGGGAAAAAAACTTTCTGCTCTGCATCTAGTCAAGTGAATAGAGATATGTCAAGTGAAGGCACTAATCTCGGGATGCATGGACATTGTGAAGGATTACTCAAATGAATATTAAAACAATACCATAAATCATAAGTAACTCATATTTGTCGGGCAAAAGCATGGTGTCTACAAATCACATATATCGGTTCCTGCAGTTAAGAACATTTCTTTGACACAAGATAACGCACAGAGGAACTTCATATTTTTTTCCAAACGAAGAGCTTCATGCACGAAGTAACAGACTATAGTGAAATTGAACAATAACAGTGTGTTACTTACATGGTTAATGTTAGCTGCTAGTTATTTGCCAAGGGCTTTAAATCACGCTGTTAGAACCATAATGAATAACGCAGGGTGATAAATTGATGATTTAAAATTGTAAAAATAAAGGAGATTTTAATATAATTTTTTACAAAGGAAGTGATAATTGAGAAAATATGACGTAATTATTGCAATGTTATTAATTAAGTTTAGCATTTCAATCAATCGAGCAATTCAATCAATTTTCATATCCATTCACTATCCAGATAAAAATCTACCAAGACGTTAAACATTAAAAACCCGGGTGGGTTTTTTTTTTTTGCTGTTTTAAGGGAAATATATTGTTTATAATGGGTGTCTCTCATGACTTCTCTGCGTGTCTCTGCTTTAGCCTAATGTGCCAACCAGGCGTGAGGCAATCACCAGAAGCTTCGACATAAGTTGGAATAGCCCGACTTCCGAAGTAGATGTCTAAGCTGAGTTTTCAATCGATTCGGGAAACTCAAACGTCAGATGTAAACGAGCAAAAGGTATTATCACTCCTAACCTGTCGCAACGTAGTTTGTTGCACCTGATAAACTCCATTTCTCGGAATCTGATATGCAGAGCATGACTTTCTGTGACATATTTTTGGAACAAGAACAGCAATTATAAAATTATTTCTGTGAAGGATAACTCAAGGACCTAAATGGAATATTTTGAGCATATATGTGACACATTTTAATGAACCACATTTGTAAATAATGAATTAAAACTTTCTTCTAGGACAACTAATTATTTGATAATAAAAGCCTATGAAATTGAAATATATTAAAGTAAAATGTTATTTAAAATCAGTAGAACATTTTCTTAAGACAACGATATACATACTCGATACTTATACAACGATATACTTGTATATTCTCTTGATGAACTTTCAGTGTAATTCATAACTTGAGAATTCAGTGAACTCTTAGTATAGCAACAGCTTTGCTGTTATTTCACTGTCTCATTACTGCGAATCATCCAATCGTTCCATTTTTACAAACAATGGAATAGTAATGCATTAAATAGATTAGATAGTATCTTTCTAGTCAATCCAGTCAAATCAATCCAGCTTCAGTATTAGTGGCTTAAGGCCGTATGTCAGCGTTTTTCAATTACCGTGAATGTCACACCACATTCGTCGGAATATTTTTGATATTTCAAAAACTTGGAGTAAATGTAATTTTTACGGCTATTATATTGATCTCTAAGCGCCAATAAAAATATATCCAGAATATCACTGATAATTTCTTTCGAGGGTCACCTCTTTGCAATTAAGGATAGATAACACAATTATCAGCTCACATGCATGCTTGCCGAATTTTGATGGATTGAATTATAGTGAATGCTGAAATCTATAAAAAAGAAAATGAGACACTATTTCTCAAAATTGCGGAATGCCAGGCAAAAATTGCGTTAAGGAATCATGCTCAAGGTTTGCTAAGATTCTTCTAAAGATATTTTTTTATTCATGCCAAGTACATTAAGTTTTATTAATCCAGAATGAAATTATTCGGTGCGAAAGTTAAGGAAAAAAGAGGAATTGAGATTTTTTAGAGAGGTAATTTTAAAAATATTTTGACTATTCAGCAATAAAAATGTTTTCTGAATTCAAATTGAATATGTTTGGCAAAGAGTTTATCATATAAAAAACCATACTAATGTAAATTTAAACATACATTTCTTCGGTGCCATTTTCAAATTAATAGAAGATGGCCGTAAAAAAGTAACAATAGAGTAGAGGATAGTCATCTATGCATTAATATTTTGAAACCAAGCATCACTAGATCTTTTAATTCAGCTATTAACCTACATTTATACATCAGTGCATTATTTATATGAATATGTACCAGCTGAGGGAGAACATAGCTTAATAATCTATTAAAAGACCGTTGTGACCTTAATTATTTGGTTGGCCGATCTGGAATCAATTAAACTATAGACACTAACAATGAAAGTGACAAGTTACTGCTATAAATCTCAGAAAATTTGTCATCAAATCCATATGAAAAAGTAGTTGAAGGCTTAGATTCCAATTACTTTGCATAGGCTTAAATCCAGGATACACGGGAATTCATATATAGGAGGACTAATTCTTTCTTTATAAGTTTTAATAATTATAATCACTTAATATATCTCATGTAACAACTGATAGCATTTATTTCTCTATTGATACTTGAATTTCGGATGACAATAAGGTTATCGTTTTGCCGATTTCAGTGCATCATTCAGTCTAATATAAATCCCGTTTTACTCAACTTCCGTTTCTTTCTTGAGTTTGAAAAATGAAAATTTCTACATAATTTTGGAAAAACGCACAAGCTTTTTTTATGCCTTATTGCAATATTTTGTTCACTATATAAATAAATATAAAGTTAAACGGATGAATACGATAATGCTTCAAATCGTATCCCTAATTTTTCCGTAGTAAGTTGAGGGGAGTTTTAAAATTATTTTTCTAATTTAATGAAAATTTTCGGAGGCGGTTTAATCTCAACTGTCTCTCAAGCAGTGGTCCAAATAATTAGTCGATTGAAAGGACGTGGGAAGAATTCTCTCTTGGAACACGGCATTAACACTTTGAAAACAATAATATTTTCCAAAAAAAAAATGTAAGCTTCTTCGTAGTTCTTTCAATGGAGCAGTCATTAATTCAAATTATATTCTGGTGAATCTGGATGCTGATCTCAAAACTACGTCAAAATGGCACCAAAAAATTGAAAGATATTTGGGAATCGTGCAAGAGCTTTATCTCAATCTCTGCGCTCCATTATAATCGTAATCGTAATTAATTATTGCCGAATCGATATTCTTAACAAACCGTGGATTAACTGACTATTTGTAGCTGTAAGTTCTCCGAATCTCATTTACTGTCTGATACATTCAAGGTACCCAAGGTCATTAACACATCAATGGTAACCGAAAACCCTGGGGCTCAGATCCCACCTAGGGAATGAAATCAGTTGTCATTCTGGGATAATTATAAAAGCTAGGCGTTGACACGCTTCAGATTGCCACAGCAAACTGGTAATGATGTTGAAACGCAAAATAACTACGGGTACAGGAAAATTCACGTTGGCAATTAAGTTATGTGCATTTAAAATGGTTGATTTTGTGTCGCATTGGATTCCGGAACACCCCTTAAAGGTCCTCGGGTAAATTCGAGAGATGGTGTCCCGCTTCGGAACCCAGTTAAAGCCACTCATTGTCGCTCACACCCTCCACGCCATCCCCGCCACACCCCTTCATGGCGCACTCGTTCCCTCTCGGCCTTAATCATCGCACGCACAAGAGGACGGGAGGGAATGAAGGGCCGTCGCGCTCTTCAGGCCCACCCCCTCCCCGCCAACCATCCCCTTCGACCCCTGACACACCTCCCCCTCTCTCCCCTCGGTAATCCTGCCCGCATCGCCACTCTCTCTCCCTCTCTCTGTCTCTCTCTCCCTCTCCGACACTCGAACGCCATCCCCATCATCCCTCCACACCCCCACACCGCACCTCGCTCCTCTTGTCTGCCGTAATTATTCCCGGTTACACTACACTTCCCATCGTTAGGGCCCGCCAACTCTTGGCTTGCTTCCCCCCGCTTCCCGGAGAACCGTCGTTCACTGGCACAGTATTCCGGGGGAGTTGAGCCCCTGGAGCTTTCGCCGCGGCTCGGCGTCGCACTTCGCATCGCTCCCATTGGTCGTCGCACCGTTTGGAGGGGAGCGGTGCGAAGCATTTAGAACGCAAAAAAAGATGTGTGGAACTGCTGCATTTGCTCTCTCCACCTACGTATATGCGATAACTCTCACTTCTACTCTCGGTGAAAGCGTCGCTGATGAGGTTTGTTTTATTTGAAAAAAATTTTCTTCTCGTAATTTTAACGCTGATCACCAGAGGTCTATGCTGAACGCGTAACTATTGGCAGTTATACTAAGAATACGGATCTGGATTTTGACTCATATCTGGAATTTGTAACCATTCGTTAATTTAAGAAGATAATAACAATAAATGAATAACGAATTTGATCAAATACTAATGTAAGTAGATCAAGAGTCTCCTAAAATGTTTTACTTGGTGCCAACAATCTGCACTACGTAAACGAAGTTTATACGATAATATTCAGTGATTTCAACCGCAGTCAATGAAACAAGTAGAGTTGACTACGAATATGATCAACGTTAACGGATATGAAAGTTTTTTTTCCGATGTATTTGTCGGTCCTTAACACAAAAATTGTACCCATGGGTTACGTGTATTTACTATTTTATTGGAAACGAATATAAATGCTCTTTAAGAAACCGATATAAAGAGTCTCCATTTCCTTGAATCCAAAAATTCGACAATAGAAGGGTCAGAGAAAAGAATATTGAAAGCAATGGAAATGAGATATACAAGAATAGCGATGAAAATGGAATGAATATATAAACTAAAGAATAAAAAAGTACTTCTAAGAGCGAGTGGAGAAGATAGCTAACCTAAGATGCTTCAGAAAAGAAGTGTAAGACTTATTGGAATTATCCTGATAAATAGTTTGCTGAAGATCATACATGAAGGAAACGGAGGATAATAAAATAATCGCATTTTAAGGGCTATGATATACTGCGAGATGCAGATGAGGGGAAATTTCAATCTGAGGATCTGATATGGAATCAAGAGTTTTTTAGGGAGAAGAATTTTTTGGAAAAATATTCCAATCCTTGGATTGATAACTCATTATGAGGAGTGTAAAGTGATTGATACGTTAATTGTACGATGTGATGGCACTTTCGTAGGTCGCGGTAGTCTAGCTTACAGCATTGGATTACATGTATTAACTTGAGGGCCTTGGTTCGATTGCCGGGTAAGCCTCTCTAGGCATCACCAGCTCCGCCCAAGCTGCGTGATTTTTCGGGTACTAAATCTTCTTGTGAAACCATAACCAGTACAGGGAAAGGAACTAGCCCCTTACCTTTATGTGCGAATTTCCCACGCATTATAGGGATTAGTACTGGGAGAACTCTCTAACACCACCTACCAAGGCGACCTTGGAGTTGTTTGCTGTATTTATGGTTTCTTCTAGCACTATTATTATGCGTGTTATGCAATCATTTAAAATTTTGATTTTTTTAATATTAAGACACTAAGCAAAACAGAAATGTTATTAAATAAAGATAGATTTAGTGGCATTTGTTTTGAGTAAACCAAACATAATAATCGACTGAAATTTGTTGCATGTAAAGGACATTTCATTGTTTTCAAAATTTATAAAAGTAATCTCAATCAAACTAACCGGTCTACTACCAACTGGTAAAATTTGTAGCCATCCGTGCCTTCTGCAGAATAACCATATTATTTGATTGAGAGAGGAGAATGTCAAAGAAACACAATATACGTTACCTAAACACTATACGGGTAAAGGTAAATATAGGTATAATTTGAAAATATAACAATCTTAAAAAAATATTATATATTATAAATAAGTGAAAATAAGGAAACATATTTTCGAAAAAACTGAGGTCTAAGGTTAAATCACGTATTTTTAATATTAATACCGTTTGACGTTTTATTTCAGATTTAAAATTTCATTTGATGTTTTGAGAATTTAAATCTTATTTATAATTAAATCGTATTTTCTCATTCATATTTTCCTAGTAGTACTCTTTTATCATGAAATGAATCACCACACATAAACAGGAACTTCAAATGGCAGGCATATAATGAAAGTAGAAAAACAGACATTACTAGTATTATTTTCACTTTTATAGGGATGTTAACTCACTTACGTCTGAACTTTCAAAAATTAATTATTTAGGAGTGTTTTTCTATGAATGAGGATTTCTCTTGATGATTTGGCTGACGATAAAGATTTCATACGCATAAAATCCGTGGTTAACGGGCCGTAACACAATGCGGACATTAAGCTGGGAACAGGTTTTTTTGCAAAGGTAGTGATTTATATTTTAATTAGCATTCCGGTAGTGAGTTTGAACGTAGCTGCAATAATTTAATCGGGATAAGGACCCTTCCTGGCATAAAAAGCAGGGCGCAATTGCCAATTGTGGAGCACTTACAGGGGACGCCGCTGCTACCTCATTCCGAACCCTGCCCTCAACTCGCGAGGGCTTCCGTAAATTGTTACTGCTCTGGAGGCTGCGGAAGGCGTGACGACATCCCTGGTCGATTGATTGGCCATCCAAGCTGGACGCGACACGGCCGGCACTTGTTTCCAAATCGCTCGTATTGCAGCTCTTTGTTCGCCAAAGTGAGCCCTGCATTTGGCAGGTTCGCAGTTATTGGCGGGATTTAATTCCTCCATTCTTTTGAATGAACAAGGCGGATAGCGATGTAAGTCTTGGCCATGCGAAAAATGCGAACCCTTATAAACTTATATCGCTGTAGTTTCCGTCGTCCTCCACAGGGGCTTTCAATTTCCAAACTCGAAGCGAGGTAGTAATGTACATGTATTATATGTCGACCAATATTTGTGCATTGAGTTGAATAGGTGACTGTAAAGACGCATTAGCGCGGGTAAATTTTAATATGAAACGATTGAAGTTATTAGAAATCTTTTTTTTTCAAATGAGTCCCTGTTTATGGATCGAACGAAGTGCAAAGAAGTGAAAATTTTCTTTGAAGTGGAAATTTTAACTCCGGAAAAATTTGCGCTTGATGGAATTCTAAAGAAGGGTTGTAACTTTCAGGCAGCCAGCTCATTAAGAATTGTCTATTGCATACTACATTAATATTATTTATTAGCATTAGTTTACTGGTTTTACATAGCATTTCATGCAACATGGAACTGCACAGTGCTAAGCACTAATTAATATGGTGCAAAATTCTTAAATCTCATAAAGAGTAACAATAAAAATAATGGAATAGCTTATTTTCTTTGCCTTGCAAAATAGTGCTTTAAAAGTAAATCACTAGCGCACTGCGACGCAACGCCTTCGCAGCCGCTTCACTCAGGAACCTACGCCACGTGGACTATATTTCGCCAGGCTCCTATTTTTCAATCGGGCATGGGTGACCCTATTATCAGAGCTCCGGCAAACACAACTAACTATATGGGTATCTGGGATACGCAAGCCCATTAGATTATTGTGGAACGAAATGTAATTCGAATTTAATTCGTGTCGGGATAAATGACGAAAGGATTTTTTAAAGCCAGAAAAATTAAATTAATGTATTTTTCGGATAAAATAGTCTTTCTCGAGGATATATTAAATATTGCTCACTGAAATAAATTTTCAAAAAGTAGATTGTCATACCATAGAATTCATACAGATAGGTATTTACACGAGTAGGTTGTAATAGAGAATTATTATTTATGAGATGATTGTAGATTAGTGTTTTTCATAGTGTACCTTTTTAATAATGTTCTTTAAAACTTTCATACAATTTAGTTAATTTTATTCTCTAAGGTTCAGCAGAGCATATTTTATGTACGGGTAAAATTTTAAAGAGCATTCCGCATACAACGGCTATTAATATGTTTCCGCATTCATAAATCTACCCTTTTTAGATAATATTACATTAAACCTCAAAGACTATATATATTTTTAATATACCAGAAAAACAACATAAATCGTCATACTATATAACGACAATTTGATCAAATACCTTAACTCAGCCCTACAACTGGTTTTGAGAATTTGAATATTAATCATGTTCCGCAAATTCAAACGTGATAATAAACAAATTTACCCACTTCACGCACGCCGGACTAAAAGCATTTTGTACACATCATTAGCTACCTACACATCCACATAAATGATTTCGCGATGGTTTTGGTTAATCAGTGGAATTCATAATATTATTGAAGAATCACAGCATGCAAATGGAATGGAATGCCAGCTTTACTCCCAAAGCAAATTCACCTGATAAAAAATTTGTTTTGGAAGAAGTAATATGAAGTCCTTTCAAATTTAAATTTGAAATTTAAAACTGTGTAGAATGCAAGAGAGCATACTGAAATCTGAGTTGGGATACCATATCTTAGTTAGATGCCCTTCTATATTTCCATTCCTTTTTGTACGTTACCTTTCTTCAAAAGAAATCTGCTAACCAAGACTATCATCCTGATGGTGGCATCGATGTTATAATCAATTCATCTTTTACTAATAGTTATTCAAATTGAGGAAATTGTAGTTATAAATTTAATTTACCAGTCCAATTTCCGTAGTTGTGTTCGGATTAATTTTTTCTTGAGCTCACCAATCGGGAGACTTAAAGACTTGATCAGAAAATTTAAGTAAAATCCTGAAGTAAAAGAGGGCAGGTTGGATTATTATTTTAATTCATATTATTGCTTTCCAAAAATCATGTGAGGTCAACTTGGTCAATGATTTATCATTTCTTGCCGAAGTAACGCTACTAAACGTTTTTCTTGTATCTTAATGGCTAATTAGACTGATAAAATGATTTTTTTAAATGATCTGATAAATGCGGGTCGCGGTGGTCTAGCGGGTAGAGCGTTGGACTGCTGACCAGAGGGTCCCGGGCTCGATTCCCGGGCAAGGTACTTTGGGCACCTGCAGCTCCACCCAAGCTAGTTGATTTTTCGGGTACCAGATCTTCCTGGGAAACCATAACCGGCACAGGGAAAGGAACTGGCCCCCCTACCCTGATGTGTGAATATTCACACGCCGCCGGGTGAGCTCTACCATCACCTACTAAACCGACCTTCGGGTTGATTACTGTGTTTATGGATCTGAAAAATATGATCGAGAACGAAAAAAACTGCGTGAACCACGGAACCATAGCATAGACATAAAGTTACTTTCTTTTTATAGGTTAGGCGAACAGGGCAGTTCTTGTCAATTACCCGCGCTTCTTGGACGAATATTTGATCGTTATAGGTCGCAGTAGGCGACGATGAGGTATTGTAATTAATGTTTAACTTTATAATTGCTGTATGCAGGGATTAGATGAAAGAAGGGAATCTGGTCTCTAATTCTCCTCGATAAAAACGTTTTATTATTATTATGCTCATTGCCAATCTTCATTTAACTTCCAACCATAAGAGGCTCCGGTCTATAACGGGTATTGTTTGTTTTCTCAACAGTGCACAGCGACAAGTGAAATACGGCCCAAATTACAAACAATAAAAGCCTTTTAAACTGTAACTTTTGTTTAAGGAAGGCATTAAGAAGCATTAGGAAGAGGTAGCTATTCAGTTTAAAGAACCTGAGTAAGCAATCAAGAAAGTGGTTCGTCAAAACTTTTATGGCACTATGCTGATAAGCTACATGCGTATGTAGCACTGGAAAAGTGGGCCAGCATTAAATAGAAATCTACGAAACATGATTCTGGAGGAGAATGCTGGTGATTACATGCACAGGCAAAGTGAAGAACGAAGTATTTAGAAGAGCATAAGTGGAAAGGATCATATAAGTGTATCTTTATCGTAGAAGAAATAGATAATTGGAAACACAATGAGGCCAAACAGATAAGTTGGAAACGAAATACTGGCAGATATGAAAATTGAAGGGAAGAATAATTATGAAAGATCAAGTGACAAGTACTCATTAGGAAAATTAAGAAAGACGTAAAACAGAAAAGCCAACAGAAGGCGAGGGTATAACCACTCATTAGAGGAAAATGAAGGGCTGCAGTAAACCAACATTAGGAGTAATATAATGAAGATTATTATTAGTTTTAGTTAATAGTTCTGTAAACTGATTTCAGTCAACATTATATTTTGGTCAATAATCATTTCCCAAAACCTTTAAGCAAATAAATTCAGTTTAGTTCTAATATTTTCACCACCCTTAAAATTTGATTTCCTTTGTTGGCAAAATTGTATATATATAAACAAACTCTATCGCATAAGGTGGTTTGAATAATTTCCGTCTGGTGAATCATTTTGTAGAACTTTATTGGTAGTTTTACTAAAAAACTTGAGTTTTGATCAAGTGGAAGAGGAAACCTTCGCATAAAAAATGTTTTGGAGCTAGACAAAACGGAAAAAACCGGTGTTTCCCATGTTTCTTTGAGAAAAAAATCTTAGATGAGCAGTCAAATTCGCGACTTACCCATAAAAATCGGTAAGTCCATTTGTATGTCTTTATACAGGGTATAAAGAGAAGATGTGGGCCAAACACAATCTTGCGTACGTGCCGCATACCAACGTGGTGTCCTAAAATTACTAAATGTAAATGTAGTCCCGTGCAGTATGCCACCCGAATCTCAGAGAGGTTGGGATAAAGACGACGTGACCGTTTTGCGGGCACCGAGACTTTTAGGGAAGGAAACAGTGGTATTCATTGTGTGCCTTCCGTAGACAAAATCCTGAGTGATTTTTTTATTCTTGGTTCATTTCCTTTCGTACTAGAGTTACTGAAGGAAAATAGTCGCTTCCCCTCCAATTCAGTAGTATTTAGCTTCTTCATTCATGTTATTGTTTCCCAATCTTCTCTCATTTCGGTACGGTCAGTAAAACGTCAGACTCGCTTGACAGACAACAGAAGTTATCCAATTATTTCCATGAAAAGGTAGGTCACTTATCAAAGGTAAAACTGTGTTTTTCAAGAATAGCGTTTGTATGATTTCTACCGTGTTGACTACAAGAATGTAAAATAAAGCGTACCGTACGATGGATACTTATAGACGGATCATTATCCTAATATCATTTCAACTTTAGGGAGCAACTTTTATTTTCCACGTAAACTGAAGAGAGGAACGAAATTTGTAACTGTATACTCCCATGCTTTAATAAATTGAAATATATCGAGAAATATATCTCCTCAGAAAGAAAGTGTTTCTTGATAAACCATTGTGAGCAAAGAGTTGGACTACCTATTATTGGCATTTTGCGACCTAGAGTCACCTTGAAGATAAATATTACATGCTGGACAAAACCTACTATATAATGACAAATAGTATCAGATTTATATCGACCAAGAGAATTATTTCAAAAAACCTTGGGAGACACCGTGACAGTAAATTTCAGCAAAGTCATCCGCTAAATGTAATTACATTCAAGTCATTACTAAATGTCATGCAATTAAAATGCAACAATTCCACAGTGTAAAAATCATTCAACTTGATCGAGATTCGAACCTGGATCACTAGATTTCCGGCCGAGTGCCTTAGCCAGTATCGAGGCGTCGATTTCCTGTCTATCAATCTAACGGATGACTCCGTTTGAAGTTACTGTCATGGCATCTCCAGCAATTTGTTGGAATTTGTAAAAGGTAAAACACCATGGTGTTTAAAGTAGGCTTTAACCGCGTGGACTATGCGGCATCGCCATGACTACGAATTCCCGTAACATTATGTCTACGGTATTTCGTCACAATATCTTGTTCCTTTAAAGCCCCTAAAATTTCGGAGTTTAAGAGGACGCCTCGATAGCTTAACTAGCTAAAGCACTCGGTCGGACATAGAGGGATCCGACGAATGATGTTTACACTCTGAAATTGTTGCAATGTAAAGAGTATTATAAAGAATGACTGAAACCATATGTTTCGGAACATTGACTTAGGGAGAGGAGATTCGGGAGAGAGCTGGGGAGAAAAACTTTTGCTATGCACAAACTCTGATCATAAAAAATATAAACGTCACGTAAAATAATTATAATAGCCCAAAATTATGAGTACACAGAAAAATAATAATCAAATACATTAATGGCTGCCGATCTGTCGCATCTTTCCACACACCACTTGACGATATCGGCAAATGTAACTATGAGCATGGCACATGTTGTAAAATATAAACAAAACTAACTCATGTTTGAAGATTAAAATAGTTGGCAATAGTTTTTGCTGGCACTAGGGTTATCGAGTTGCTCCCGCGTTGATCCACTTAGCTCAACGACAGTTCCACTGGTGTTGCAGCCAGCATCATTACATCCGAAGGTTTTTTTTTTTTAATATTCCAAGCTAGAGAATAATAGTGGGGAAGCCATTTCCTCTTTCTTCACGAGGGGCATGGGAGAGGGTTCAACGAGGCCTGTATTTGCGACAGCTTTATAAGAGATTGTTTCCAGGGGGATCCGCGCCAAAAATAAACAACGGAACCCTCCAGGTGAAGAGGCTGAACTCGTCTGGGGTGCCAAGAAGGGCCGGGAGAGGGGACCGTGAGTGGGGTGATCGGCTGACCTCATCCCTCGTCCCTGCTCGCCTCATCGCATATCCATCGCTTCTCCCCCCGTCGTATCCCATCAGAAGGGGCCTTTCGCCTCGTCGTCCTTTCCTCTTCTTCCAGGAAACGGAAAAAAAGGTGGAAAATTGGAGGTGATTGCTGGGGATGTTCCCCCAGAAAGTTGGAAGGAGGTGGGGTGAAAGAGTGGAGCTGGATTCCCCACACCAATGGCCACCAGGGCGAGAGAGATGAGAGACTAGGCCCTCAGGTGGGGAGGTCGAGTAGGCCACGCGTCAGTGCATAACGAAGTCGTGGCCTCTTCACAAAGGACTTTTTAAGTGACAGTGGGGAACGAGGTGCAAGTGGCGGGCGCACGTGCGAATACAGTTAAGTCGATGGACCTTCGTTGATGAGTGGAGTGGCCATCTCTCCCTCTACCCGAGTGCTCTCCCCTTCACCCGCTATTAACACCCATGCTCCTCACTCTTAAGCTAAACTCGCAAATCCTCTTCGCCGCTGTGGGATCCGAGTTTGGCGTCAATGAATACAGGGTACACATTGATCACTGCCAAAAACCACAAGGGGGGACTAACTCACGAAAAAATGGATAGAGTGTGATATATTTTTTTTCCAAAAAGAAAAAACTCTGCCATGAAAAAGGTACGAATAGGGTGTCCAAGATTATTTCCAGGAAATGAAAATAATTGCTGCACTTATAGAATAATTGCTCAAATTTATTTAATAATCTGCGGTACGTGGATTTCATTAATGTTATTAAACATACGCTTTTAGAAATATATAACATTAACATACATATTTGAAACAGTCGTGTTGATTCATTATAGAGAGAAAAATAAGGGCTAAGGTGTTGCAAAACACATGCCCTTACTTGAATACCTCATAAAGAAATTAGTTAATGACTTGTCCTTTGAATTAATGATATCCGGAATAAAAGCGTACATGATAAATTTCTCATAATTATTTCCAGAAAATAAATTAATTAAATTAATTTTTTCTTACGAAATTTCCTAACCTATACCATTTTAACTATAGAAAAACCCAAACGTAAAATAAATTTCCAAATTTCTGGACACAAGAAACGCCTGTAGAGTTCACTTCTTCTTGTGAAAATGTATAAGGTCTACAAAGCTATCATTCTATGCAGTTATAAAAATTCCTTTTGAAAGAATTTCGCTATTACTAAAAATAGTACCACAGATACTTCGATGACACGATATAAAATTTTATTTTATAAAGCATGATTATCAATCCGTATATTGTATCTCCAATACATTTTCTAAAGTATCATGGCCTTAATTAGGTCATTTTAAAGATATAATATGCTTAGAGACAGTGTCCTCTGAAAAACCATTGATTTGACTTTCATATCGCCTATGGGCATAAATAATGCTTATCGATAAAGATATTTATTTTCAGGATTAGAAAAAAACAATCATTGATATGCTAGGAGATACAGAAATCCAGATGTTTCGCACTTGAAAAATATTTGTTGAATAATATTCGGAGAATAATAACTTCCAATTTTATTATAAATTTTATAAATAAATAAATTTTTATTAATCATGATATTCCACCATATCACGCCTGAAATTTCTCTTTTTATTAATAATTTCCAAGTTATTTTTAAGGTTTATAAGTAATATATACACGTATTGTTATCCACCTTCAAATTAACTAAGGTAAACGAATAATGAGAAACCAGTAAAAGGATTTTATGTAAAGACTTGTTTCAAAAAATCTTGGCTGGAAATCTGCACTGAGATCTGCCCTCAGATCTCATTGATCATCATAATTTTTAAATATTTCTATGTTTTCCAGTTTTTCCTTAAACCTTACATCAATTAATAAGCTAGAATATTTCATTTAAATGGCGTAACATGGAAAAATCATTCATATCAATAAAACTGATCGAAGTGTAACATCTGACCCTTGTTAAACAGGATGAATATTATTGGTATTCTACAGTTTATGGTTGGCTTTCGATGAACACAGAATTGTGGGGTTGCCAAATTATAATTTATTTCTTTGAGTCCTCGGACAAACACAACATGGTAATAAACACTGCAATAGGCCCCTATTCGATTCCGCATGCTTCATTTCTCCCTTCACTCTTGCCAATATATATATCCTAATACTACTCCTTCCTCGCTTACGTTCATTCTCCCCTCTATCAAAGTCTTCAACATCCCATCGCCATTCAAAACGCTCTAAATCCATCCTCATTGCATACTTTTGATTTTTCCCAACAGTCTTCTCTCCTCCCCACCATCACTTAAGTCGATAATAAATAAATAAATAAAATCACTAGGACTTACTCGTTTGTCCTCCTTTCTGCCCATTTTGTTTCTCAATCCTTTTCACACCCACATTTTGAAAGGTCCCAATTTACTACTAGAGTCTAGCTTCAGCGATCAGGTTTTCGCACCGTATAAAAACCCGTTCCATATCAAAGTTTTAACGAACCTTTTCGGAACATAAATGCTCAGCAATTCTGTCATCAAAACCTCTTGTGAAAACCTCTTTGTCCAATGCAAATCTACTTATATCTCTACAGTTTTGACTATTTTGGTCCAAATCACTTAGGATATCAGCAAACTGTTCCACCTACTCTAGTTTATGACCTCCTATTCCTATTTTAATTTATCTCTCCTCTCTATTGAAAACAGGGTAACGTTTTTCAGAATAAATATACAGGTTGAAAAAATACATACATTTAAAAATGTGCGATTCATTATTTATCGATATTTCTTTCTGGAAAAAAGTTGAAGACCTTAGTGGCATTGTAAATGAAAGACTAATTCATGTGTAAATTAAGGGAAGATATCTGTAATAGTAAATATTAAATTGACTTTTACTTTAGGTTTAATTATTCATGGTCCTATCAAATGTTGATCGATTGTTCCAGATTAATACATCTAGCTGAGGGTACTCAATAACGTAAAATAGAAATTATATTACGAATCAAAATCGAAACTTTACTGATTTAATCAACGAAAATTAAAATGAAATAAAATTTCCTTCAAAGTTTTTCAACGTTCATTTTTATCGGAAATAAATAGTTTTTAGCATTTTGAAGCACGTGTACTGTGTTTCAATCTGGAGGCTGCTAGTCCAGGGATTCATTTTTGCTTCTCTCACATTTACATTTTATCTTGCTTGTTACGAAGCTATAATTACGCGAAGGTTAAACATGCCTAGTAATTATACATAATCAATGCATCTCATGACTGAGAACCTGAATGTGCGCTCTGTTTTTTAGAATAATAGTTCATTATTTTCTTAAGTTTCAACCCTCGTGGAAGAAAAAGTGGACTCGGCCAACAAAAACCCACCTCAACGTTTCGCAGACATTCACACCTCGGATTCTCCTGGGCAACGTGGAGTATGCTAAATAAAGATCACTCGTCGTTCCAGATAAAAAGCTTCGTGAGCAATGGAAGCAGTATTCGCCCCTTCCGAGTGGAGGTGACTGGGCTAGCGTAAACAATTGACCAAGACCGCGCGAGTAGTCGACCAGCGAAAGAATGACGCCACCTCTCCCAACGCACGGCGATGGACGGGAAGAGGAACACGACGGAAGTGGAGCACCAGTGACCCTGGAATACCCTCCACGTCCATGCACGGACCGTTGGCGACGAGTGGACTCTCTTTTAATGCCCCCTCCTCACTCCCCATCAACCCTCCTGCACGAAAGAAACGAACCTCAGTTTCCATTGGCGCTTATGGAAAAGAGCATGTGTCGGAGGCTCCCATTATGAACAAAGTGAAGTCAAAGGGCACTTGTGTCAGTGGGCGAGGGAGTCCGGAGCTATAGAAGGGAGAATAAAGGATGATGGGTGTAGGGGAATAGGGGGAGGGATGGAGAAGAGGACGGACAAGTAAGGTGAAAAAAATATACTACTACCTACCCCACGATACATCAGCGGCGCCCTTTCTCGGTGAATGGCCTTATTCACTATCACAGCCTCGGCAAGGAGCCAAGCACGCTGAGATGCGGAATGACATCATCATCACCGTCGTGAACATCAGCGTTAACATGAAAAGGTTGTCCAGTTTATCGGAGTGAATGGAGGCATTACCGTAGACTCACGAGATGGCATTGTCTCGCTTGAATGCTGTTTTGAAACTGATGTCGCAGCAATAGTAATTCGTAATTTTGCCTTACAAACGGGACTGATCGACTGGTCCGACTTTAATAATCCACTCTTTGCCTGTTGCATAGCATTTGGGCATTCCTTTTGTCAAAAGATTTGAGTGGAAATCATTCGGTTTGGATTTCCATTATCATACAAGACATTTGAAATATTCAATTGCCAGTTGAATTTGACTATTTGCCGGTTATATTTTTGTTACTCTTTGTTTGTTTTTGATTTGTTTTTGTTTGATCTTTTGTTACTTTTGACTCTACTTTGTCATAAAATTGTTTTTGAAGATCGATATGTGTTCATAATTAAACGAAAATCAAAATAATATGTATCTTAACTGAACAGCTATAAAGCTGTTTTATGAACAGCTATTAATACGCGCAATACGTACAAAAATGCCCACAGAACAATATTAAAAGGGCGAATCTCCAATTGGCTGCAAAAAAATAAATTGTTTGAACATTTTATAAGATGAATATGCCTGTTAATTATGAAGATTTTCATGAGACATAATATACCTTTCATTGGCATGACATTAGGTATCACTCACAATGCGTTCTTTGATGAGTGCGTTTTGATGAAATATCTCCTAGCAATAAACTATACTTAGTCAATTAATAGATTAAAACAACAGATATATTTTGCAGAACTAATTACACGTCGTTGAAGAGATATATATATATTATGAATAGGGTCAACTCAAAGCGTTTCTGACGATTATGTTAATTGTTCAAAGTATTTTTCCGGTGTTATCCCTAAAAGTTTCTCGTTCCTTATAGAAGGTTACATTGAGATGTCAAGTGAATGCCATTTTGATACAATATGCTGAATTTTTAGAATAAAGTGCAGTAAATCAAATGAGGGTGATAAAAGAGTTTGTCCTATTTTTATTGTTAACTAAAATTGACATTGAAATACCACAATTTAGTCACGATCTAATGGCAGTGAAAGACAACCTTCAGAGGAATAATGGACCAATGGTTTAGAAACACGCGTCTTCCTCACGAAATGATGAGATTATTTGAAAACAATTGAAAAATTATTTACAGGCATATCCGATTTCAAAAAATAATACTGATTCATTTTGTGCAAAAAACAACTAAAAATTGTTCTAGTTTTTAAATTTGGTCCTCAAAAATATTTCAAATTAAGTTTTAGACCTCGTTTCAAAAGTAAATTAGATCCTTTAAGAGTGTTTCAAAAGTGTGTGTTCATATCATATCCCATTAAGGAATAGGCATTAATACGTTTAATTACTGTATTGCAATGTTACCTTACTTTTCATTACTCGTCATCAATAAATCTAACAAGCGGACACATTCGTGCAGTCACGAATCAACCTCGTTAAAACTTAGGAACACCGTAAAACGAATTACCGGTTTTTGATTTAAAAATATCGGAAAACGCCCTTTCCCTCACTTCTCATCAGTTTTATATCCCTGTCCTTCCTCAGCCGTTTCTCGATGCCCTCTTTCGTTCTCAGGTGTCGATTTTGCCCCATTATTCGCTCCCTTTATCTAGAAAACAGTCATTTCCTAGTAATGTGGAAGTGTCGAAAGACAAAAAAGACAGGAAATCATTGACCGAGGGAGGGATGGAAAAGAGCGAAAAAAATGCGGGCGCCATTAGTCACCGCTCTCCCTCACCTCCCGCAGTTCAGGGAAACTTCTCTGGGGAAGATTCAGTGTCGGCGTTCCATCAAATTGGCATTGTCCCTCTTCCGAGTGCCCTCACGCACTCCTTCGACCATGTCGCTCTCGCTTCCGCCTGATTCTCTTCTGACGGATATAAAAATGTGAGAGGTCCCGAGTTATCAAAATCCTAGCCAAGTCTACATGTATTTGATCGCGTGCAACGCAGAGAAGCAAAATGTGTAAAACGTTGATATGATAAAATTAAATGAGTATCTGGATTATTTGAAGAACTAGGTTTGGATTCACTCACGGAGTGAAGGTTAAATTACTGATTAAAAATCTGAAATACACTGGAAATAGGTACTTTCAACAATGGGGTTGAAAATGAATCATTTTCCCCATTTTATTATGGAAGGAGAGAAAATAAAAATAAATTTATGGAGTTTTTATAAATCAAAACACCAGAGATCAAGTGTGGAAAAGGCAGATTTTTAGATGTCATGTATCCCGGGAAAGCTTATGGAAAATGACTACAAACAACTGAGTTAGAGAAAAAATATTTTTTGTGCATAACCAAGTGCATTATCATTGTTTTTTAATTCAATAATTATCTTAACTTATTTTATTGTTCTTATTATTACCCAGGTTTGTAGGCGAAGAGATGTAGTATGCACTTAAATGATGACGAATATGTGGCTTTCGTCATTATTAATATCATTTTGAAATATTTTTCATATTCAATGGTGGTTAACAAAGCAAAATTTAATGTTGAAGTTGCGTGTCTAAGGTGAGATCAACCCTCACAGCAAACTAGCTGGGGATTGCATAGAGCTGCAGAGAATATAAATTGAATGTAATAGGCCTACTGATACCCTTCCATTTTCCACTCAGAAATAATTTTCCAATAATCTACTCCTTATACAGTATTAATTTATTGTAAATTCCATTATTAATCTGATTAATCGTCCAATATAATTCCCCACGTTACAGGTACGGCATGAAATTTACCATATAAAGGCAGGAATTGACTTAGAGGAACACCTACTCGTCTGTCGTCTGATTACAGGTTACCTCAAATAAACGGTGGGTATCAAATGAAAATTTACTTTTCACTTGAAGCAAAGCGTTTACTATAGTTCGCATTCTCATTTGGTGACCTGACGTAATAATTCCACGTAGACGAATTTAACAAACTATAATAAAATAAAGGCGGAGGGATATCAATGTGGCATGACGCTTACCAACCTGTGAAACACTCCATCCTTCAAGAAACGTTTAGTTTAAGATAAATTCCATTGATTTTTCAAACTATGATCTTCGGAAAGTAATAATGTGATCTTTATACAGAAGGGAGTGAATACGATTTAGAATTACGTGCTACCAGAATTAAAAAAATCTCAGATAAGTAACCATTACTATAAAACTAAGTTAATTGAGATAAAAAAAGTTAATTAATGTTCATAACGTAAGTCATGTTACGCTAAGCCAAGCTCACCAACTCATTCCAGGAAAACTCTCAATCAAGTCTACTGAATTGGGTTATGTACTACCGTAATATAATATATTAATATTTTGAGTAATAACATTAAAGTTAGGGTTATAGTTATTGAAACTAAATAATTTTCGGCTAATGCGGAGGTTTCCAAATTAGAAAAAATATTGTCAATTTTCCGTAAGGATGGACTAATAAAAAACTACGCACGAGGCCATGTGGTATTCATTGGAGGCGATATCTATCTCTGATTCTCTCATAACCTACGGAAGAAATTTGCATCACACACACCATTGACCACCCCATTGGTGGCCAATGGTGGAAGAGTAAGTTATGAAAAGATGGGGAAAAGCTTAATGGAGTGTGGGGATAGCTATCAGGGTAACAGAAGGGAAGTAAGGTACCTGAAAGAATCCCTTGCACACGGCTAATGGGAAAGTAGGACAAAGTGATGAGATCAACAAGCAAGTGGGAGAACAGAGATAGTGGCTGTTTCAGGATTTGGTAGTTACGTCAGAGATGACGGGAATAGTTAGTACTATGAGCCGTATGAATTCTAGCAATGATACGCAAAGCGATAGTGGCGGATCTGAACGAGTTATTATGATTGGTTTATCAATATATTTGTAATGCGGTCAGTTTACAGCATTGCCTATCCTATTTATTGCTGCATATTAAATTAATGGTGTATCTACAATACGCATACACCGCAAGGAGCAGACATATACATCCTGTAGTGTCATGAGGTATGGTAAGGCCCCAAGCAAACATGTGCAACTATTACGAAAATTGTTTGTAAGCTTTTGTCTGTCAAAAACTAACCTTAACTGTTGATTATGCATGAGAATAGTTATGTTATAGAAACATATATGTGCATGGTTACGTATAATGCAGGACGTGGTATTTCAGGGATAGAGTGCTGGATTATTGACAGCAGGGCGGGGGTACTGGGTACTGGGCACGCCTATGGGTACCTTCAGCTTCATTCGCGCTGTGATTTTTCGGCTATTAGAATGTCTGGGAAACAATAAGTGATACATGATAAGGATCTCCCACCCCTACGCTCATGGGTGCATGTCACACGCTGTTGGGCTAATTACTATTCTCACATATCAACCCGTACCGGTTCCGGTTGATGACTGTGTTTAAATGCATTAGAGTATATACAAAAAAATCATACAAATTAACACGTTCATGACTATAGATATTATGTAATGATTGAATACAAAATTAAATGGTTGTTCAATAGTGCGGTAACGAGCAAAGGAAGAAAATGTACTTGGATTGGTCGGTAGCAGTGTTAATCTCTTTTCTTTAATCTCGGAGGTCAAATCTACCTGCATTAATTGGGCTCTAAAAATTCTATCTTTGTCATTTATAAAGCTGTAAAACTTAGGTAGAACATTCTAATGGCAATGAGTACAGGAGTTTGTAATATCACGTTCAATTGTCTACTTATAAGATGATTGGCCTTCTTGACAATATATTTTTTATTTTAGGAACATTTTTACTCTTTGAACGAGTGGTCACATGGATAAATATTTTTATGAGGTTGGTCTATTTCGTGTGCCATTTTGCGTCAAATGAATTAGTAGTCATTATAAAATTGAAGTTTATTATATTTCGTAATAAATAGCTAAATTTATTTCACCAATGTCCTAAAAACTGGCAGCCTATTTTTCAATTAGTCAGTTTTTAGTTCAAGAAATTGGTTTATGCATGGCTCAACACTGAAAGATTAAAATAATCCTTCGTCATCCATAGAGACCTTTATTATAAATCCAGGTAATCACCTGGTAAAAACGTATTAACCATGAGAATTAGGGAGAAAAAGTTTACAGATTTTGGACTTCTTCCTGGCGGGCCACAAACTTCACTATTAATAAATACTTAGGCACATAAATAAGAGAATAGGTCTAGACGGACCTTACTGTCAACCTTGCTTTAGAAAATCTAACAATATTTCCACAATACACTCAAGCATTTTAACAAAATTATTTAAAAGTGCTTAAATGTTATTTTGATAAAGCAACCCTCAATGACGGATATTACTACATTCTTGTACAAATTATAATGTCCAATAAAAGTTTAGAAAGTATTGAAATTAAGTAAGTTATTACTTTCATCAATGCGTATGAAAAGCTACTCCGTGGCTACCTATTCGTAGCAATATGTGATACATTATTTATTAATCAGAGAAGTAAGCAAAAATATTATATATATATATATATATATATATATATACATATATATAATTCACTAAATAGTCATAGCAAACACAGAAACTAAAACATATAAAAGAGGGACTCACTAGTTCTCGAATTTTCGGTGGTGCAACCACCTTTCTCAAGAGGAATTAGGAACAGAACTTGAATTTTATTGTGCACGTTCGTGGCTTTTCCAAGAAAGTGACTATATATATATATATATATATATATATATATATATATATATATATATATATATATATATATATATATATATAAAATGTCATACTTTCGTTGAAATGCGGATTTAACAGGTGACATTTTAATCAATGTGTTCAATTCAGATTGGGATTAAATTAATTAATGGCATTGATGCGCTTAATATGAAAAAATTGAATACCAAAATTTGTAAAAACCTTACGGTTTGACACCGTGAGGCATCAAAGCAGAATTTTTACAACATTAAAACATTTCACTGAGGAACTGGATTTAGTTCCTCCCAAATATCAACAGCCTTACCCCATTCTATGGAGAGGGCGAGTGGATTTACGGCGTCAGGGAATAAACTAAGGAGTTGGATTACTAATTAGTGGACGCCGGAAGGACGGTGAGAGAGATTTGGAGGAAAATAGCTGCGGGGTGCAAGGGTGCAAGTGGAGAGCTAAGACGTGAAATTAGCGGAGAAATGGTGCAAAATGTTACGATCCAGCGACCGCGGTTGCGGGAGAGTGGAGACGCGAAGATTGGCGTCGTGGCGCTTAAGGAGATTGCGCGTGAGGGACCGACCCACCCCCGGTAGTTTAATCCCCTTGATGGGCTCAACGGCGACCCTCCCGACACCGCATAGCCAGCCCCCCCACCGCTCCTTTCCTCCAGGCCACAACCAACCAAGCCAAAGGCACCCTCCAAAAATCCAGTCCGGCGCGACGGGTTTGTAGGAATCTAACCCTCCTGGCAAACCGCGCCTTTCATCCGGGAACATAAAGCCCAACCCTTGGAGGGCCTCAAACGTAGATTGAAAAGGTCACCGACAATTCAGGTTTTATGTACAAAATTACAAATTAGATGTTGACTTGGAATACGTTAGATAGACTAGGAAAAAGTCGGAGATAATTCAACCTCGCTATGTATCGACCTACTATAACAAGGGGTGCCAAGGGTTTACATGATTATCTCATTCAATGGAGGAGAGTTACAACTGCTCGCCAACGCCTTGATATTCGTCTGAAATCCAGAAGTGAAATACAGCCATGTAATCTACTGTAAACCACTCAAAGGTGAGAGAAAAAAGCGTTGTTGGGAGAAATCCAAATAAGACAGGAAAGATGGATGTAAAACGTACTGATTGGCAAAGAACTTCAGACGACTGTAATTGATGGAGGACGTTAGGCAAGTAAGATAGGGACAGGAAAAATATAGGGTTTTGAAAAGGAATTGGAAGGAAATATGTGGAATAGAAGAGCAGTTTACTGTGGGGTGGGATGTGAGATTTTCTTTGATTTGGCATGGATAGGAAATGTAGGAGTGATCATTCTTTGTCCTCCCAAAACCTGCCTTAAATGGTTGACTACCAAATAAAGAAATTTTTAATGTTCATCTGGCGTATAATTTTTAACAATATAGCTTCCATGGCATCTTGTTTGCTCAAAATATTTCGAGACAAAGACAATTAAACATGATAATGAAAAATAACTCGTTAAAATCGGCTTGCAATTTATCTAGGGATGTAAAATTACAGATAAAAGAATTATTTAATGATATAATAGCATAGACATGGGCATGATGACGAGAATATCCATCTCCTCGTCATGACCTGCTGCGATTTTTGGCCATAGAGTGTTACTTAATTTGAATTTTACACTTGAGAGAAGAGTAATCATCGTACCAATCCGAATCTTAACGATGAACTCCATACTAGATTCAACTCCCTTCCCTCGTGGCGTGGGAAAAAAATAGCGATGGGGTGAAGCCGATCAAGTTCTTCCTACTACTCATACCGTTTAAAATCACGTCCCTTCCCTTTTCTCGTGCACACACCCCAATCCCCTCTACTCGCTTCAAACTTCCAGTGGTTCGCCTTTGAAATCCATCATACGCTAAGTACACACGTGGGCTAAATAAGTATTATGATGGGAAACGAGAGGAAGGAGATTCGCCGGAGTGTGAACGCGTCCACGTCGCTTGTTTCAGGGTTTTCGTTTCATGAACTCCTTATGGGAGTGCTGGATGGAGGGGGGTAGGGAAAATACGGGCGATGAATCTGGGCTCTTGGGGATGGGAAAGAGTGGGGGAGCAGAGCGCGGGGTTGTAGGAGAGTGCGGTCCCCAGGCGGGAGAGGAGGATGTGTCGTGATGACGCCGCGCACCAGTGGTGGGAAAACCGTCGCGGTGGCACTCGCTAACGCCATCGTACTCAAAAACCCCCTTGCTCCCCCTCTCATGGTGTCGCAGGCCGGAGGTGCAGCATTTTCCGTATCGCCCACCCTCGGAAGGAAATTGCCCCGGGTAAATCCCCCCTTGTAATGGATTCGCGGGCTCCGTGCTCTGCGGGGGCAATTAAATGTGCATACCGAGCACTATTCTTAATTGTGTTTCGCCCACACATTTCGAATTTTAATTTTTTTGCCCCTCCCTGATGCTCCTCCACGTCTGGCTGTTCCTCCGGAATTCCTATCTCGAATTCCTCCCCAAATTTTCATTCCTGGCTTTGCAGTTTTGCTAATTAAAAATGTTTCCGTCGAGAAATCCCATTCGGGCTGCGCGATTTCGCCAAAAGTTTTTTTATGCGAAATCAGTTAAAACGGAAGACCTTTTTATTGAACTAAACACTTGCATATGCACTGATGAGGCTGAAATAAGAAGGATGGAGTCTTGGAATATGCATCTTGAAAAGTTCCTATTGTTATACATTGTTTTAAGAAAATATGGTTCAAATGTTCTAGTGAGATTTTTAATAATATTCAATATGTTTCTAATTTTAGGGCATGGATTTTACGCCGCGTAAACTGGATCGCGAATGCAAGATGGCAGACGGGGATGGTAATTTTTTTAGATAAAGCTGTTTGAGAAGGATGGAAAAAAGAGAAATGGACGGAAAGGGAATCAAACGTAGAAGTACAATGCTTGTTGAGGGAGGATAGAGGATTTTTCAGGGAATTCCAAAGGAAATAGGAGAGGTGAATGTAGAAAATTGTAATGGGCGAGGGAATTTTGAAGATGTGATATATAGGAGAGTGTCAGGAAAGCAGGAAGAGAAAGGGAGATAGAAAATTTATAGACATGCTGGACGAATTGAAGGACGGTAAAATGTATGTGGAATTGAAAAAGGGTATTTTTGTAGCATGGGCTCAATGTGTCGGTGAGTATGAAACGTCTAAGAGCATATATGATTCTCCCAAAATATACAACTTCGTGCGCCGAACAGCCCCCATTTGGTGATTGGTTCAAGAAGGAAATTCCTGATCTACTCGAGATTTGAATGAATGAGACAAGGACCAATGTCAAGATTTATAAACACAGTATTTTTCGTATATATAATGATGAATAAATAATACGATTATTGAATTAAAATGATTAAACGATACTTTGTTAATGGATAATTGGAGAGAGTTTCGACCAACGGACACTTAGACCCTTCCCACTACACTTGTAGCGGGGTAGGTACCAAATATTACTTAGGTGTATGGCTAAGCAAAGAAACAAAGTGCTCGTGTATAGTTGCAGTCAATGCTCTGAATTTTGCAATACAGATTGGACACCATTGATTCCCGCATCTTGAAAATGTATTCGAGCATACGATACCGCCTATCAAACTATCACCCGACCTTCAACATTTCTGCAAATAAAATTCCTCAAGATGTAATATCCGTGGAATTAGGCCATTTCTTCAGGCCCCTCCAGGACCGTGGTGGCCGGTAAGTCTTTTATTTTCTCTTCCAACTGAGATATCCGATTGGTGGGCATATTCGAGCCCGGTCAAAAACGTGCGTTTGAACTTGACAGAAGATCAATGGAGGGTGGTTGGGGATGAAAACGGTGTTGGTTTACCTCGAGGGTGGAATAGGGTGAATGAGAAGGGGCGAGAGAGGACCCAGGGGCGACGGCGGTGGAAAGGGGCTGAAGAGAGCGAGGTGGATGAGGGTGGAGAGATGGAGGAGGTCGACGGGACTCATTGCCCGTAGGTTGGGATGCACACGACGGGGACGTATGGCCGTCATTTGTTTGAGAAGTTGAGCAGTTGGGTATCGTAATATGCGAGGTGGCCGGAGAGCGATGCGTCTCTCCGGCGAACGGAGCGCCCCCGGGCCGGCGGCGACGGCCGAACGCAATGCAGTAGGGAATGAGAGATTGAGAGAGGAAGTCCGCGGGAATGGGTTCAGTGAAGAGGCGAATGGAGTGTGCGGTGTCAGGGGAGCGAGCGTAGCCGGGGGGAGGGAGGGAAAGGGAGGGTGAGTGGAGGCTGGATGCCACTTTGAAAAATAATAAATGTCGCGAAGGGGAGGGGGGAAGATAAAAATGCGAGGTGCGAAGTGAACATTACCTACTCGAAAACACACAAGTGTGGTGGGAAGAAATGGGAACGACGAATTATTCCCCATAGGAACTAGTGAAAGAGAACCCGTGCGAGACGGAAAGAACGGTTTTGGGGGCTGGAATCGTCCCAGCGAGGAGAAATTTCGGAGAAATTCTGCCCTCCAACGACTGCGGAAAATTGGGTTTAGGAGCAGTGGAAACCATCGGAAGTAATAGACCGAGATAACCAGTTGATTTCCTGGAAAAGCTCCCTGAAAGAGCTGCGGTTTTTTGGCTACTCCCTCGTGGAATTTCTTGGCAATTTATTCCTTTCAGTGGTTGCCTTAGGTATTTAGTACACATAAACCTACGCAATAAGCTTTACAAATGTATTAGGAATATATATCAAACTAATAATTATCTAAGGGGTACAATTAAGAATCGACAAGTGTGTTTTTGTCCTCTACTATCGATTTAATGACGTTCGTGCGTCGAAAATTATTACCAAAGAGTTAGCTATCACAAAATAAAAAAATAGCTACATTGCTACTTAAATCTTGAATAAGCTTCAATAAATGGCTTCGACCGTCATTATTATTTTCTGCAGAACATAAAATAATTTACACCTATTGACGCATTGACCTCTGGATTACAAGACGAAGTTTTATAGAATGAAAATATCGAAGTAGGGACGAATTTATTAAATTATTAAAAATATATTCAATAAGATCATTCCAAAATTTTACTGTGCAAGCATATTTTTTACCAAACAAACACTGACTGTAATGTTAAAAATTCTGACATTTTTAAGAGCAACAACTTTCTGCCGAGATTTGGAGTTATTTATTAAAAGGAAAAAGTCACTAAAGAGATAATTTAGTTCATAAATATACTTTTCAGCAATTTGAGCAAATAAACAATGCTAAACCTTCAAAGTAATTTCTATACTTTAAAATGGGGATTCCACAAAAAAAAATTAATGAGCGTCACAAGCTCAAATTCAACCATAAGCATAGAAGAGAGAGGTTTTCACTTATTATGAAAGTATTTTAGACCATAAAAATTTCAATCCCTGTATTTAAAAGAACGATCATGAGAATAATGGCGAAATATTTAGAGAGAGGATAGGGAACCTAAAATATTTTTTTTTAGGTTTTGCTAATAAGATAGAAAATGATGAAACCTATAGCAAGAAACACGAGATGAAAAGAAACAAATATGATATTAAACAGATGAAGGAGCACTGCAAGAACTGATCTACAGGGTTAGTCCGGAAAATAAGTTTATGATGATCATTGTCTTTTTTGACAAAAGGGGAGTCGTCCACTACGAATTTGTACCTTAACGACAAACTGTAAGTGCTGTATTTTACGTCCAAGTGCTCGACAGGCTTCGAAAACGAGTCGCCCGCGTCCGGCCAGCGATCAAAAATATCTGGCGGCTGCATCATGGCAATGCGCCGTCTCACACCGCGCTTGTCGTGTCGGACTTCTTGGCCAAGCACGGCGTGGCAACGCTGCCGCACCCGCCCTACAGCCCGGAATTTGCACCACCGGACTTCTTTCTGTTCCCGAAGATAAAGAGGAGTTTGAAAGGAACGCGATGCGGGACTTTGGACGCCGTCAAAGAGGCCGTGACGACGTGTCTTCCGGAGGTTCCCGATGATGCCTTCGCGGGAGCGTTCCAGGAATGGGAACGCCGCTGGAACAAGTGTATCGACTCACAAGGTCCTATTTTGAGGAATATTAGCTTCAGATATGTAAAAGTGTAATAATTTTTTTTCCTGAGCTCATTACACTTATTTTCCGGACGAACCCTGTAGGTGTACTTATTTTGAACGAAAAGTGAAAAAAAGTGCAGTTACATTATGCTTTAGTAGAGCAATGCGACGACATTTCCATAATAACTTTCAAATGAACTTAAACTTCAATACATAATTAAAAGTACAATAAAGTCAGCTAAGTATATTCAAGCCCTTATTGTCAATTAACATTTTTGTTACATCGTATGCATAACTTGCGCATATTCTCTTGGTAAACTTTCCCGACAATTACCTTATAATCTATAAGTTGAGGTGGACAGGGTACCAAAAAAACGCTGCCTTTTATCTGTATCTATGAAAATATGGACTTCGATTATCATTGATACTTTAATGATATCATAATATTTGAACCCGTCTTTTGAATTCAAGGAACACTTCCTCCTACACCTAGTGCATGAAAATGCGTGAAATGCAGTAACGGGATACGAAAGCTTCGTTCGATCATACAGAAAAAGCGGACGGCAAACATAACGGTATCTATCACTCATATTTTTCAAAATAATATGTTTCATAGTTTACATATAAAACGATGCAATGTGAAATAGATAGGACAGAACAGCTATGAGGAAAATTGCAGAACTTTGAGTTACCTATTACAATCTTGATACAGATCGAATAGATGAAAGCTTTTCTGACAGTGTAGTTAAAGCGTGAGTTTTTTTCGCAGACGGAAAAAATAAATTAAAAGCTCCGAACTCGCAAAAATAACGAGCAGCGATCATGAAAGATAGGTACACAAAATTGAAATGAGTGGCACACAAAATATACAAGCTAACGGGCAACTTCCTAGCAAAAGATGACGTAAAGTTAGCAGAAGACAAGCGCATGTTATTACGATTAAATCAATAAACATAGAATACAATAAATAACCGAACGACAAGATTTACTTGAAAGGGCGTGAAGAGTTTGGTGACAGAATAACCATCCAAAATACAAATAAAAGAATAACTACAGGGAAAACAACTTTTTTCATGAAAATATCTGATAATTTGCAATCGATTAAAATATCATATCAAACCAATCTTGCCTTCATTACCTATATACCTTGAGATTCATTATTACTGGTGCATTGGATGAGTTGCAAGGAAAAATAATTGAGAAAGAGACTTAAAAAATAAAAAAAATAGAAAAGGGACACCGAAATCCGTATTGAAATTATAGGAAAATAAATAGGAAAAAGGTAACCTTGAATTACGGACGGGATGATTGGGGAGAAAGACGAGAGAAGAAAATTGAAAAATGTAAAAACAGAGTTAGTCAGAAGAGTTAGTAAGGAGAGTTGAATAACAAACTAAAGTCGGAAAGCAATGGGACGTAATTAGATTGATTAAACACGAAGTGCGAGGATATGGAAAGTTTCAAAGGAAGGGAGACATTGGCTCGCTTAAAAAGGGAGATGAACGCACCGACAAAATAAGAAGTGAAAATCCTTGCAACCTAACAAATTTACACAATGAAAAATATTAACTGAACCAGTAAAACAACAGAGGTATAAAGTATAAACATGGGATGTATGGTAAATACATTATGCCAGAAAGCTTAGACACAGGAAGATAAATTGCCGCAATTGAGGAAGGTTTAGTTTCAGGCGTGTTTGATATGCAAGATGGAAAGCGAAATAAGAAGATTGAAATCAAATAAGGCCGAGGGGTTTTCAAACTTTACCACGGCATACAATAAATGTTTTGGGAAACGTGGTAAGAAGAGTTTCTATGGAATAACTTGTGGCACTTACGAAATAGAAGTTTGGGCGAAAGATTTACTCAGACCAGGGTTTCTTTCCAATGCAAAAAATGAAAAGTCAATCATTTATGAAGACTCTAGAACAATGAAATTGAATTCGTATCTAATTGTGCTAATTCAATTTCTGAATTTGCGTGAAGCGTGCCAATTTGATTTGAAAATCCAAATTCCGTTCAAGAGTAAGAATAAAGAAAATAAACATATCTAAACTTGAAAATATCACACTACTTTTTGGATAATCGCGTAGTCAGAATTCTATTATTATTTTCAAAATATGACAACCGAGGTTCCTGTTGAACTTGAAATTTTTAATATTATTTAATTCTTGAATAATTGGAAGAGACAATACTACATACATCTAATTAAAGTATATACAGGTTCATACCTGTATCTGCATCAGATCTGGTAAGGCAGCTGAAGGTTTTAATGAAAATATATAAATTGGGGTATAATAATTAAAATATAGATTATGTCACGGTTAATCTATGAATTTTGTAGAAACTTCATGGTTATATTATTTCTACTCATTAGACATGTGAATTATAATTTAGATAAAGCAATTAGAACATATGGCATCATCATTGAATTTTCTTATTTTAATAATTTCTTCTTCATTTATATGTTTTCATTTTCCCTATTGATTCCGTCACAATTAACATAGGTAATCCAAATGGTAGTTCAGAAACAAAATGTCCCTGCGTTCTGGAAGTAACGGCACAGGCGCTTACCATCTGCGAAGACACTTGGCTGAGCTCAGCTGCGTATTATTTTTTATTTCCAATCAATTTTCTTCATACGTCAGCATACTAAACGTACATACATACATACTACAGCATCAAAAAACAGATAAACCAACACCTACACATAACAAAATAAAATGTTCGACAGGGGTTTCAATATGTTATTTTTATACTACCGATTATCTTAACTCCTCCTGATCATTGGAATTCACGACTTAATGTGTACAATAATAGGTGAAAGCAGAGCAGCAGCATCAAACAGAGCAGCAAAAAAACAGGGCATTTGCTCTGTTTTCGTTCAGCAAAATAGCGCGAAAACGGAGCAAATGTTTCACTTAGTACTTTTATTAAATTTCATATCTAATTTAGCTTAAATCTCGAAGTTTTTTGCGACTATTTTAATATGTAGCGAATAAAATAAATACTCAATACGAGGGTAATCCCAAAAGAAAGGTCTATAATTGTTTTTAGAAAGAGAAAAATATTTCATTTAAATAGTGTACACATCATTTTTAAGTTTGAACATTTTTTCTATCCATGCGACACGGCTCGCGGCCATGTTGATGATGAAGCGTTGGACCATATCTTTCACATCATCAACGTCTCTCAAGCGCCTTCCGGAAAAATGCTCCCTTAACTTGGGATATAAGTAGTGGTCAATGCCAAGTAGGGGTAGGTGCCAAGTCAATGCCAAGCCAATGCCAAGTGCCAATATAGGGTGGGTGCGTGATGATGTATCATTCAAACGACGGCAGGAGATCGATGGTTCGACTGGTGACACAGTCGCGGCCATTACCGTGGAGAAGACTAGCGCCCTTGATCAACATTCCCGTTTTCTAGCTCTGAATCACCCATTTAAGTTGTTTCAGTGTCTCACAATACCTGTCAGTGTTTATAATGGTACCAGGAATCATAACCTCGACCAACAATACCCCGTTTCTATCACAAAACAGAATTGTCATGATTTTGCTGGAGATTGCCATGATTGCCGTTTAAATGCCGGTGTGAAGAGGAATACCCAGGTTCCATCTCTCTTAAGAAAGAAGAATAGAAAGATAAAAGATGGATACATATGCTTAATCTTTAAAATGAAGGCATAATTTTTGAAAATTATTTTTTTCCTATTCCTAAAAAAACTGGAAACCTTACCATTGGGATTGCCCCCGTATTTGAGCACAAACACTGTTGAAATTAATCATTACGATAGATTACAATATATTTAGTGTTTAGTTGATGTGTATCAAACTTTATTACTCTCTGTTTAAATGGAGTTGTAATTATTTAGTGAAGTTTTTTTCATGGTCCATCTTTTTCGAAAAAAATATATATAGAAAAAATATTAATTCAAAGTAAATGATCAATTGAAATTGATGTACTAACTAAAATCATAAATGTTATCACGTAATCTATATTATATTTTAACTAAATTTGCAATGTGGCTGATATCATTCGGCACACTGCTGTCCTATACCATATTCCAAATTAGTAACTGATACTCTTTCCAGTACCTTTAGCTGGCATCTTGTATTCAAAACTCTCCGACAGCCACCCAGTCTACGTGCACGTCACTATTGTCTAGGAAATCCGCTAAAATAACTTGCGGGAACTTGAGAATCCGTGAATTTAAAATGGAAAATATATCGTCTTATACGAGAGAAAATCAACAATATTAAAGTGATTTGATATGGGCGGGGAAATGGCGTTCAAATGGGTTTTGAATATGGTCCTCTGGAAGAAATAGGTTCACGACGTATGCTACTTCTGCAGCGGGAGGGAAGGGGACTCCAAAAGGCTGGCGAACGTGGAATGATGACACGAACGCGGCGATTCGGTACGCTTGAAACCGACAGTCACACGCTCACCACCGCGGAGCGAATGGGAAGCATTTTGTGGGCGGGTTGGAGAGGTTTGCGAGGTTGCTGGAGGGGCAGCGAAGGACTTGAGGAATGGGCGCGAAAGGGCTGTCGGACGTCGAAGGTCGGGCGAAGATTTCGGAAAGTAAGTGCGGCCTTAAATCAAGGGAATGGGGAGAGGGTGGAGGACAATGTCCAAGTGACGCTCTCTCGGGTCCGCTCGCAGTGCTTGCGAGAGGGGTGGAGGAGATGGATGAAAAGATGACCGTGGGGGTGTAGTGCTGCGCGGGAAGGGGGTTCGGGAGAGGAAATGGAGGGAGGAGGGTCCAAAGATGGATGGGGTCCATGAGTTGGTAAGGGCGAGTTGGAGAGAGGGAATGGCGGACGGAGTACTCGAAGTTCAGATTCGGAATTGTTCCTCTCCCAGGCAATCCTCTATTCGGGGGAGCAGCGGCATGGAGGACATCTGAGCCGTTGTCCGTGTGTGCTTGTACATATTGAGAGAAAGCCATTTGCATGGGGAACGTGCACGGATGGCGCGAAAGTTGGTCGGACGCCCTTCACCCCTCACGCCCCCTACCCCAGTGCCTTGTGGGTGATGCAATTTCCGTGGGCATATGAATGATTTGCCGATGCTCTTTAGGAAGCGGGAACGATCACTCTTCACGTTCACCCGGGAATGGGAAAGGTGTACCGCAATGCTGACGCACGAAGAATATTTCTATGCATGTCAGGTGATAAATTTCCCGAGTACAGAGAAAGATTTCAAAACCAATCATTGGAAGCAAATTCAACTCCCTAAAGGAAAAAAATGTGGATAATCATCGCGCAAAATCATTTGAAATTCATGTATTGTTTTCTTCTTGAGCGCAATATCATCCATTAAGCCAGAATAAATTCATTAAAAAAGTAAAAAAATTAACATTTTAAATTAGTTGTAGAGTGGATTAAATTATATAATTATATTAGCATATTGTGAATATATTATCTGATCAGATTGTATTGACACCGTCGATTTCTACTATTTCAAACAATAAATTGTCATAAAATAAAGCGGAAAACACTGGTTACAGAGATAATTATTAATAAGAATTTGAAATGATGTATATAGTAATATCACCAAAAAAACAACATTTCAAGAGAAGAAAAAATTATTTCCCATTTGAAGAATTTAAATGGAGTCCGACATTGCATAGAAAAAGTGAGTTTTTCTTTTATGGTTTTTGCATTGGTCTAGATGGACTGGGATGCACATAGAGTGATGGAGAAACAATTTATTAAGCGACGATCGCGATGAATTTTAATGAAAATCTGTTATTTTTATGTTCACCAATTGCAAGAATGCCCATCCTGAAGTAATGATGAATTTATTAATGAAAAAAATTCACACAGCACATTATGTTGAAAGTTAATTTTACAGTTATATATTTTACAGCTATAACGGGTGGAGAGGATATCTTCGAGAAATGCTATGAATCGATCTCTGAGAGTAAGCAATGATTAATAGTAGAAGATCATGGTCACGATGGTTAGCGGGCATATTTTTATTTTCTCGCTCCACTTTGCAAAGTTAAGGCACGAGATGCAATATTAGACAAATATATTTTCGAATTTCCTTTAAATTTAGAAAAAAACTTGTATTGCAATCAATCGAAACATTTTTTTATCGTAATCTGTAATAATATTTATTCTAAGTAATTTACGACTTGTGTTTTTAATTCAAGAAACTGTAACAGTAACTTTATCGGAGTCACCCGCTATGTGTGCATTATAATGCAACAATTTCAGAGAGTAAAAATCATTCGCCTTGACCGGGATTCGAACCCGGATCCCTCGATATCCGGCCGAGTGCTTTAACCACTTAAGCTACCGAGACGTCCTCTTACACTCGGAAATTTTGGGGGCTTTAATGGTTAAAGCACTCGGCCGGATATCGAGGGATCCGGGTTCGAATCCCGGTCAAGGCGAATGATTTTTACTCTCTGAAATTGTTGCATTATTATGTTTTTATGTTATATTTAGGAAAGTTGCTCAATCACAACAAAACTTTGACCTACAGGTATATCCTGTATATCTCACGTTTACTATTAAATCACCCATTAGTAGGCAAACTATAGGAAGGATTCCTGGGAACAGACAGAATTTTCTATTTCCAGGTCTGCAACCACATTTGTGTGCTAAAATTATCCTAAATATATCATCAAATTTTACCATCAACGTTCCCATTTGTACTATCTATACTAGTAGAAAAAAAGATATTAAGGCCAAAAGAAGACAATATTATTTAAGTTTTAAAAATCAACTAGGAATTTAATCAGTAACTTTCGAAAAAAATGGTAAAATCTTGTACATCAGATGAATGTTATTATTAAAATCCTTTGTGAGCATTTCCAGAATAAGGGGCGCAGATATGGGCAAATAAGAGCTTGGGACACCTGCTTTTACAATTACTTGGCTTCTGAGAATTCTCTATTCAAAACCTTGATTATAATTAGCACGTGTATACCATGACATTGACGGTATAAGACGGAAGAAAGTTTTGCATTGATTAAAACAGAATCTTTAAGAGTGGGGAGTGGGCGAAAACCAAGTCAACTAAGATATAACAAATTATAATATATGCAGAGAAGTAATCAATCTAGCATATCACGAAAAGAATAATTAACCTTAGAATGAAATAAATAGACATAAATTAAATCAATTGTGTTATCATCTATGGAGTGTTTAGAACTTCAATAAGCATACGGTACCCAACTAATTGAATTGTAATGCGTATTAGAGATGGATATCAATTTTACGCCAGAGGCCAAAATATGCCACAGATCAATTTAAAATGAGACCTGTACTCCTAATGACAGTTATCAGTAGTTTAACAATATTATTTGTAATAAGTAAATTCTGACTTTTAAGGTCTACTTTATATTATTAACACTCTCTAATTACTTCATTTGGCAGTATTAAGTGGAATAATATGTTAAGAATATGTCACCGGCGCTTATTGAAAACAGGAATAACGAACTCGTATTTTCACTACAGTTGTCGGTCATTACTTGAAGAACATTCATGTGTTTCAATAGGAAATACATATGAGGATATATCAGTTATTTAAAAGTATAAAACGTTCACTGTATTCTGCGTTATATTTTTTATGATATTACGTACTGCATTAGTATTATTTAAAAAGAAATACCTACCTTAGTGACCTATTTTCTACGACACTATGAAGGCCGGACGCAAATAAAATCTACTCGTACCCGATTTATGATATCGGACATCAATATTAAAAACATTATATGAGTTGACTGGAAACTAAATATTATAATATAATTTTTTATAAAAACATTATTTAAACCTTATTTTTTACAAAAATATTGAAGATAGGCAGTCGTTTTGCCATTGTTTTATTGATATCCTTGCGTTAATGGTAGGTTTTGTATGAAGAGCAATTGAGCAATGGCATATTTCTCTACCTCTTATATCAAAACAAAACCTGACATCAGACATTAAAGTCAATTCCTCTCCCCCTTTATTCAGTTAAAACGCGTGTATTTTTTTCATTTTCGCTTCCTAACGTACTCTTTTCTATCACATTCTTTAATATTCTATCGCATTTCAAAATCGTCTGCATCCACCTCCTTTGGATTTCTGCCAATAATCCTTTCCTTTCTTACCGTTCCTAGCAGTTCCGCATTTGTTTTCCTTCTGTCTGTGAAATGACATTTCAAAATCCTTCCAATCTACGCCTGCCATATTACTTCAATGGCAGGGCCATGTCTCCGCGCCTTAATAAAACACGCTCCATGTCAAAGTTTTAACGAGTCTTCTCTTTATACCCTTTCTCAACGTCCATTTCATCATTTCCCCCCTGTGAATGCTTCTTTGTCTAATGCGATTCTTCTTATGTATTCATTGCTTTGACCATTTTGGTCCAAAACACTTCCGAGATACGTAACAACGTAACTGCCTTTCGAAACCTGCTAACTCTAGTTCACGACATACTATTTGATTTTTAACTTAGATTTCCTCTTTTTCGAAAACCTCATGACCTGTTTTCTTTGTATTCATTCTGATCCCATCTCACTGCTCTAATTCTATCAAAAATTATTGTAAGGATTTTGCTGACTTATTACCAAAGCTTCATTACAGTAAGAGGGAAAATACCTGAATTTCCAAATGCATATATCTCTCCTAAATTATCGATAACCCCATTTGTTTTAATTGGATGTCAAAATGGTCACAAGTTTATCCTGAATTCGAATGAAGGAATCGGGAAAGCGTAAACTATAGTTATCCCTTTAACAGTATCCTCACGCCGTCCAATGGTCTGGCCGATCTTTTAGTTGTACACCTCATGATGGAAGCAGACGAGGGATGACACAACACAATTCCCTTACTCTTTTGTGAAATGTAATGCATCGGCATTTATAAAAAGCTTGTTAATATATAGGGAAAAATTGGAAAAAATATAGGGAAAAATTGAAGAGGGTGTACCTATTGGTAACGGATGTTCGAATGAGAAAAGATATGGAATTATTGCAGGTAATTGACTAACTATAGGTATGTTGCCCACAGTCTTTCTGATTAGAAAAAGCTAACTTCAGGTTTTTCCCGTGTAAAAACAATGAAAAATATAGAATAAAGTTTTGTAGCAGTATCTTGTGTGCGTTTTTCGAATCGTTACAAGGAATTAGCTAAGCTGTTGGAGTTGCACGACTACTAAAAGAGATAGAGTAAAAGGTGCAACGTAATTCTTTAACATTTGGCCATGCTGATACATCCAATTTACACCAATAATCGAATTACGTTTGGCTCAAATTCATTTCTCCCACCTTGTCTTTAACACCATCCCTAAATTACTATTCAAGGGGCAACGGAACGACGGGAAGTTACGGCGTCAGTTGGGTAGGAGATATTTGGCAAAAAGAATATAAAGCAGTGATTTGAGAGATATTTGGGGTCGATACTTTGTGGAAGTCCACTTTTAAAGTACAAAGAAAGAATGAAATAGTTTGCGTTCCCAAAGAAAAGATTTTCTTTGGAAACACAAAGCCTTTGATTCTTTCCTCGTGCTGCAGAGCAGAATTTTATTGTTTTACTGAGCAAGTGTCAAGACCCTTGAGAATTCGAAATTAATGGAGAGAAAGTACAGATTTAGGATTGATGGACAGTGGGAAACTGATTTTGCATATCGTAACCATGAAGGAAAGGGCAGTGTGTGGCCTTTGGTTATTCATCTCGTCAACTAAGTCTTTGGCCACAATGTGTTTTCAGCTTGAAGTAATCATTTTAGTCATTAGGCCAGAATGAAGGGCGCACAAAAGGAAAGTGAAAGTGAAGATACGAATCGATGAAATATCTTGCAGAGGACGTTATCAGGCATAAGAAATATCACACTAATTGCCTACTTTGTTAACTCCATTTCTATATTATAATAATAAAATGTGACCCCCTTGCTTAAGCATAGCCTTAACCTACGCATATTATTATTAACGTATTATTATATAAAAATGCACAAATTTATTTTTACAATTCAAAGTTAAAATTCAAATAAACAGAAATATATTTATGACAACTAGTTTTTATTCCTGTCTTTCACTGTGGATTTTAGTTTTTTTTTTGTTATTATTCACGTTAATTAAGATTTTAAATGAATACAAATATAATTTAAAGAAATGGTACCCTTAAGAATTGGAAATTGTGCTATTCAAATAGATATTAAACTTCCCATACCTATTTTCTTCAAACTATTTAGGTTTTTATCCTAACATACTGAAAGAAATCAATGTTTCAAGGCTAGCCGTACACGCAACTTTCACTAATCAACCAGGGATGGATGTAAGTCACCATCTGAAACAGCCTCTCAATAGAGTGGAAATAAATGCCGATTGAAAATGATTGATGGAGAGATGAATACCTACGGATGAATTGCCTTAGATTGAGAGCGTAGGTGTGTCGTTTTTGCTAGCTGGCTCAATGCGTTCATTTTTCTACAAAGGAAATTTTGCTTCCCCCACCAATCCATTAAATTTGACACGTTGGATTGGGTTGCGTGTCCTGATGACCCCGAGAGCTGTACCAGGGGGAGCAAGGATAATTATTCCTGGTAGAATCATCCATGCCAGTTAGGTAAAAGGGTAGGAGACAGTTGTAAGGTACTCGGCCCAACGTATGTTCCTCAAAGTTGCTGATCCAAAAGTGTCAGACTTTAGTGGAATGGTCACACAAGTGATGAATTCACGTTAAAAACATTATTGAGGAAGGCAACGGGAAATCGCTTCAATTAATTATTCCATTTAATTACTGATAGACATGGATCTGAGTCCTGGCAACTACGGGATTTAACCTTCTGGGTCGTGTGTCGTGGCCGACAGCGAGGGAAGCACTTCCGATGGCGTCATCTCATGAAATTCTTGCATTGCGAAGTAGATAACAGCAAGACGGAAGATACAAGTGAGAAGTGAACAAGTTAGAATTCGGATTGTTAGGACAATGTAGAAGATAGAGAAAGTAAGCATTTAGTGATAGCATATATATATATATATATATATATATATATATATATATATATATATATATATAGTATTTGATAGTTGCGTCCACCCAGAACCTACCTTAACCGGTAGATTACCTAAATGTATATAATGAAATTGAGAGAGTAAATTTTGATATTTTAGGACTTTGCAAAATGAGATGAAAGAACGATGGGGACTATTGGAGCGATGACCACAGAGGAGTAGAGGTGAAAGCTGCCCTAAGGTGATTGATTGTTATTTAGGTCTATTAGATAACAAGTAAACAATGGGAGGCAGAAATATACAGGGTATATGATAAAATAGAGAAAATACCAGCTGATACTTCCAGAAAGAAACACTTGACAGTGATTCGAGTTTGAAGTGCGAATGTGAAGAAAGTAATTAGGTTGAGGTCACATGAATGACATCATTAAGAAAGAAATACAGTTGTGCAGGAGACAGGGCTTAATCATAATGAACATTTGATTGAAATAAACACTGCACGTAGGCATACATGGATAATGCAAGTAGATTTATTCATGACTATATAATGACAAGGAATAGATTTAGAAACAGCTTGAGGCACTGTCACATTTTTTTCAGACCATACTGATTCATATTGTAATTTAGAAATTATTTATTATGTAACGTCAGATATGCAAGAGGATAAAACAGGGAAGACGGTTTAGAAAATGAAATATACAAGTATTGACCGGCATGATAAAAAAAGAATATTAGCAGACTGTGGAAAAAGTCACGGGTAAGTAAAGTAAGTAGTAAAGGTGGGTCATGGGTGTTATAGGAGACAAATGGAACGTATAAAAAAAGGGATATCGCAAACAAAACCACAGGAAAAGTAAATAACAAAAGGATAGGAAAATAATACATAGCAGATGAAATAGTTAGAAATATAGACGATAGAAGGATTTAGAAGAGTGTAACTACAGAGTTAGGTGGAAAATAAGTAGAAATAATTTAATGATTAACTTTAATAATACTTAAAATTTAATAATACTTAACAATTAGAAAGGTATAGAAGGAAATAAGCGTGGTGGAAGACGTGGGACAGGAAAATTAAAAGTAAATAACTAAAGGGTGAAAATGGTGTCAACTAGAGAAAGGCGAAAAATCTCTCAGGAAGTAAGAAGGGAAGAATTTTATTCACCATGACAAATTAGGCAGAACAATTACGAATTGAAGCAGGGAATATTTGAGTGAGATAGTAAGAATATTCAAAGGTTCCATACTGTAAAGATATTTGATCAGCAAGCTTAGATATAGATAGAGACTACTACGAGAGAAGATTGTTAAGGTATACTTAGACAAACCTGATGGATAGTTAGGAAAAGCATAAACGGAACTGAAATCACGGCGAGGGAAGTTAACGGTAACATGTAACTATTTTAAGGTTTAAAAATACTTGGAAAGATGAGTTTTTATATACTAATTCTGAGCATTTTAGAAGGAGAAACTTGGCCGGAAAATATTGTTAGTCAGCTGTGAGGTCAGGTTAGATCTCCTCCCAAAAAAGCGAAAAACTCCATATATTGGGAGTTTAGAGGATTAATTTTAATTTTGCAATTAGCTACAATGGTACTTAAGATGATAAATTATAAATTGGAGAGAATGACAAATGATTATTTAAGGAACGCTCAGTTTGGGTTGAAGAAGAGAAGTACGCGTGATGCCACGGTGGTATTGAGGCCGCTAGGTGAGAGGATCATTGAATACAAACAGGATGAAGTTTTTTGTTTTGTAGATTCCTATTAGGTAATGGCTAGAGTAAATGCTGCAGGTTCAATGAGTGTGCAGGAGTAAAATATCAGTACAATGGAAATTTAGAAGAATTATTCGCAACCAGGATATGTCACATTCTGCTAAGGTGACGGGTAAGAGTTCTGGTAGGGCAGTGATAGGGAAAGGTATGGGATAGAGGTGCCCGTTATTACCCCTACGTTTCATTGCATATGCGGATTAAATGATTAAAATGGTATTGGAAAAACTAGAGATACGAGTGGAAGTCGGTTGATATTTCAGAAACTCAGTAACGCTTGCTGTTGATGGAGCATCGTTATATTGTCAAACAAGGTGTTGCATGCACTGCTGAGGGTGTAGGAAAATCAGTGCGATAGGTATGAGATGACAATTAAGCTAACATAAAGGTTAAAAGTTGATAAATCAGAGAAAGTAGAATTTTTAATTCATTTTCGAAGTTTTTTAAGCCCAAATTATCACAGGTGGTCAATAAGGTAGTGAAAGATAGTTAGCCAATAAATTATCAGAAGAATTAAGTTAGACAATGAAGCATCTACAAGGAGGATGGAATTCTTGATATGAATATCCGGTTAAGAAAATATTGTTTAAAACTTTGTGTAGATTATTATTTTGTATGGCGAGTGAACATGGTTTTTGAAGTAAGATAATTTGCGTTCGTAGAATGAAGGATTTTGAAGAATGAGTGAGGAGAAGAATGGAAAGGGTGAAATAGAAAGCAAGGAAAACGAACTGAGAAATGTTAGATTGAAAAGGAAGGAACTGTTGGAAAAGATCCAAAGGTGGCAAGAAAGAAGGATACAGACTATTTTAATTGGCAATGGAATTTTGAAGGTGGTAATAGAGGGGAGAATTTTAGTCAAAGGTGATTTTAGTGATTAATTTAAGGTTTCAATGTCAAGAACCGTTAATTTGGCTCAACTTTAAATTCGAAATCTAATTGAAACTTCGCGTTTGATATTTTTCTAAATTGAATAATGACTAATGAATCACCATAAGTAAAATCTATTTTGACTGATAAAATTCATGGATTTACTTTTGTTTCTTATGAAAAGACGAATGAAAAGAAATCATTTTTACTGTTCCTAACGGAAAAAACATGACAGGGTTAGTAAAAAGCCGATATCTAATGTTCAGTTTTGATACATAAGTCGCTAAATACTCTGAAAAGACATTTAAAAACGAATTAACCAGGGCACAGGTCATTAGCCTATACATAAGTTAATATGGCTATTTATTTTTTAGGGTAATAAAAGTAAAGAGTTAGATTAAACAAATAACGCGTAAAAAAGAAGTTCACACTAATTAAGTTGAAGATTTATCATAACTTTCAAATTGTTCAAGCTGTTAATTATGGAATTAAAGAATAATTTATTAAAATTGAGCCAGACGAATGGAAATCGCCATTCAGGTGTTGATAGAAAAAATAACTTCTTCCTGAAGAAAAGATTCGCAGCAATGGTGCAGAAATCGGAATTATGTGCTTCGATTCTAAAAACTCCAATACGAAGAAAACACCTGTGGAAAACTTTTAATATTCGAAAAAATAAACGTAACCGTTATCATAGCACCTAGTTAACATCCAGACCATGAAATAATATGCTGACATATAAACATTGTAATGGACTAGCTTTCATGGTACATCATTATTTTTAATAGTTTTGTGATAAAAAAGAAGAGAACAGCTATTTTATGAAAATGATAATTTTTACTTACTCTACTGAAATGTCTTAGTTCTCCAGTTAAGGGCTGCCATTACAATTAAACCTTTCAGGGATAATAATAAAAACAGAATTATAATAACGATTTTTCTGAAAACATGCTTAATTAATTTATAATGTCATAGCGATTAATCCCTGAATTAAATTATTCTATCCCTTTTGTGAAGAGCAGAACACCCTTCCAGAAAAGGAAAACGTAAGTGATTTACAGAATCAGAGTCAGGAGGGCAAGAGAGCAATTCCTTTTTTAACTTTTTTTTATTCTGAGGCCATGAAAAGAGAACTCTAAGCCCTTTTGACATGAAAACGAATAAAATTCACTTAGCAATGAAGGGTGGAAAGATTGTCATTGAGTAGAATCGGCCCTCGCGATTGAATTTCATGCGAATCCGGTGAGAGGGTTTGGTTAAGGGAGGGCGGAGCTCAGGATGAGAGGATTGAGTATGGAGAATAGGGGAAAGTGAGGGGTCGGGAGATGAAGTAAAGGCAGTTGGAATGGGGAAGAGTTGGCACAGAAGGGTCGAAAATGGCGGGATGGAGCAACTCTGTGGCACTGAGGACGGGTACTTCGAAAAGAGTCATTTAATTTTTATTCCAAATTGATAGTAAGATAAGAATGCGTTTCTTTTTTGACAAGATATTATAACATTACTTTATACTATTGTAGATATTGTAATAAACAATTCTTTACAGCTTTATAAAAGCCAGAATGTTAACAAGCTATAAACATGTGATCACGCAGTGTTCTTCATTGCACGCACTAGACCTCAAACGCGGAAATTGTATTCACATACATTGAAAATTATGTTTCATTAAATACTTTAATCCCCAACTTATGCTTGGAAGTATTATTATATATATTAAAGATAGCTATAAATACGCTTGCGAATCTTAGACTGCAGCTCTATATATATTAAACAACTATACGTCAATGATTAACATATAATATGATACGTAGCCCGTCTATAAATCTATACCTTTACTTCACTAGTTATATCCTAAAGACGAAAGTAAAACATAACATTGAGTATAAACTAAGACATTTAAATAAATATAAAATTATACGAATACATAAGTATTTTGGTATGACCAAATAGAAAGATAACTCATAGGTATTAAGCAGTGTATCTTAACCAAATGCGGTTGCTCATCGGAATTAAAGGACTAATAGCAACGAAAAGGAAGGCAAGCTGGGATAACGGGGAGCTGTTATTTCATTTATATATCTAGAGATAGAAAAAACAATTATAGCTATGAATGGTAGTGTGACCTGATGAAGAATATTAAAATATATGGGTGTTTATCATATCTTCAATTATTACTTCTGGAAATGGGTGATTTGAAAATGTAAGATAAAATACTGCCAAAGAAGTGATCATCCACTGGTACTACCATAATGACCTTAATTCATCAACTGATTATAACTATTTCATTTTTGACAAACACAAATGTAATGCAGGCTAGATCCATTTAGATATGCTTCACAAGTTAGTAGGAGTCAAAAATCGCTGAAGTCAACTCTGTTCTCAAAGTAATATTACATTTCGAAAAAATATAAGGAAATATGTACATTAATTATTGACCTCATACAGTTAAGAAAAAAAATATTAAAAAATTGAAAGGGGGCTTAGATAAAAATAGACGAATTTAAAGGAGTTAATTCACGTGAAATTATACATAGATTTATCTACAAAATATTCCATATAATATTCTATTATTCCATATAATATTCTATATAATCCATGCGTAAAATTTACATTAAAATTAAATACCGAAATACTTAATTGTTAATTTTTAATGTCATTTTAGCTCCTTGGTGACAGTAAATTCTTAAAGGTAAATTACATCATTTAAGAAACATATGCATAAATATTATTTTTAAACTTCATTCATGTCCTTTTTTCAGGATTTTTGTTTACATTTGGGTTTTGCAGTTTGAAAACCTGAAATATACACTTGATAAACTGTTATAAAAGTAACTCAATGGAAACACCGAAAGGTGTTCCCATAGTTGCACAATAATCCTTGAAAAAGCTCTAAATATATTTGGAGACATTCCGTTCGTTGAGCATTGGGGATTCTTAAGCTCAAAATTCAGGATTCGAGGAAAGATAAATCACTGATGAATGAAAAAAGACAAAAATTACAGTTTGTGATATCTCTCGAAAGAATCAATTTGATTTTCAGAATTTTACCCTGGAAAGGATTGGATACAAATCTTCCAATAACATCTCAACCTTGGTTATGGCGATATAGGTTGAGCAGTTGGAATTGAGTTACAGGGATTTTATTCTATGCTTGAAAGAACCTGAGAGAATCTAGTGAAGTTGATTGTTATTCAGTATCAGGATCGTAAATGAAATGGACAGTTTTGCTTTGTGTGTTGAAATTAAAGTCCGAGAAATATTATTGTGAGTAAATAAGAATCATAAATGAGCGGATGTTAACCTAATGTAATATTGACCAAGATAATTGAAGCACATGCGTCAGAAGACACTAGCTATAACTTCTAATACTAATTTAATTGAGTAAGAATAATATACATAACTCTTCTCGTTGATTTAATATTAGTAAGTTTCTTGATTAAAAACGTTAACGATAGTTATTTTAAAGTATTGAAAAAGTAATAATATATTAGTAAAAACAGGGCCTTTCATTATTCTAAATCAGTAAAACAACACCAAACGTGAGTGGAGCATCGCAGAAATCAGCACGTTATACGGAAATAGAGAAGCAAACTATGTACTCTATTTTTATAATTACAAATATAATTTAGGACTAGCATGAGACGCTTGAGTTGAGGTAACTTAAACGGCATTTAAAGTTTTCAATTTAACTATGATATTTCATTCCTCTACGAAGAAAGAGTTCAAAGAGTGCTATTTGTTCTCTTGGTTTCAATTTTCGAATAAATCTCAAGCCATCGCGGATATTCTTCTGTTTCAGAAACCGTACATGAGACTATATGGACTATGCGGCAAATTGGTCGGATTGGTCCCGCTCACCGACGCTGCAAAGCCTCACACCTCTGTTCTTTAATCAGCCGGCGCAAAGGGAAAGCTACGACTTTCCATCTCGTCGAAATTGCTCGCATTTGCAGTTTATTGTTGATTTAACCTGCGCCGATCTCTTGGGGATTGGTAACTCGGGCTTGGTGCAAAATAAAAACGCAGTGACTGGCAAAATGTTGGGGATCTTGTTTTATTGTCTGCAGAATCATCGAAGAAGTTCATTATTAGTGGTACAGTTTCCTATGAATAAAGGATGAGTTGGACATTTATTTATAAATGTTATGTAAAATGTTTATGTTCAAAATAAATTACCTGATCCATTACAAGCAATTTTCAAGGTATTCTTATTTGGAAGAGGATGTCCATAAACTATATATACCTATCATATGCATGTATCAGCATACTATAAGGAGTAGCTGAGGTTTTGGTGAATTAAATATGTCACTGAACACTTGCTATGTTTCAATATTATAGCTATATTCTAAATCGATAGAAATCCATAAGATAAAGGGCACTCCTGCAGCTGATAATTTGCCTCCCTCTATATAGCGTGTTATGGGCCCTGCAGTTCATACGAAAATAACAGAGCGCAGCGCGATATTCCTGCATGTCCATCCCACCAGGCCTGGGTGGGAATCCCGTGCCGAGCGCAATTACCCTGAATTGGAGGGCACCGCGTAGAGACGTGTGAATGTAAATGAGCTCCTCGATGGAAGAGGGGACGGGACGATAGACGGGGGGGGCGCTGGTCGGGTTGGCGGAGAGGAGGCATCGGGGTTTTCGTCAGTTGAAGGTGGATGGGGGAGAAGGTAATGAGATGGGCGGAGGGGGAGAGGGAAGGGTCCGGGGGAGGCAGGCGCGTGAAAAGAGACGGCCATGTTAAAGGACCGGAAGGGGACAGAAAGAGAGTTATGGATGAGCCCGAGGTGGGTGCAGTGGATGCCGATTGGAGGGAGAATGGATGAGGTGTGACGGAAAGGGTGTCGGGACGGCGTTATCGTCAGGGGAGGGGGGCGTTCTGAGCGTTGAAACGAGGGGTGTGAGGATGGGTGGGGGATGTGGTGAAGTTTTCATCGCATTGCCCCCTTCCCCTCCCCCCCCGTGTCCTCGCGGCGCGTTCGATCTTCGGCCATCGCGTGCACTCCGCGGTGGCTGTTGGTTTATGCATCTGGACATCCAGCACTCTATGCCCGTGCCCCTTTCCGATCGGTGGGGACCAAAGGCGAGAGATAAAGAGAGAAAAAGCAGATCCGAAAGGTCGAGGTCGGGGGATTCTTTAAACAATTCCCATGCGGCCGTCGACGATATGAGACGTGGCATTGGCGTTGGCAGCCGAGTTTATTCTTGCCAAAATGTATGATGAGAGAGTTGATACAGAAAATAAGAATTCCTTTAGCTCCTATTGACGCATTCCTTGCTTAAATAGAGAAAATTTAAATTTCCAAACATTAAGTATCTTCCCCGAAAATCTACATGATTGGTTTTTCTACTTGTACACTTTTATTTGCACATCCTGTTAAAAACCGAATTTAGGAGCTTCTTTTAAATTATTTCAAAATTAATTCGTGTTCTATTTCAATAATTATAAAAACCGATTATTAACGATTAATTATTTTTCCCTTATAATGTAACTATCAAGTGTTTAGTTATGGAGAGCTATTAACTAAATTGATCATATGCTTATGCCATATTATGTAAAACTGAATTTTTTGAAACTATTTGTTACCCATTCTCAAAAAAATTACCAGACAAAACAATTATGTAGTAAACTATTTAGTAGTTTCTTTAGAATTGTGTATAATGGCACAACACCAGTTAGTGGAAAAAATGCCGAAACTTTAATTTATAGCTAAATAATTTTATTCATCAATGTTCTAGAAAATAATTTATGGATATTAAGAAAAAATACACCCAGGAATATTCCCTATATACCCATAGGAAAATCCAGGAAAATTCTCGTATTTACAACATAAAGTGCAGGCATAGTATTTTAAATTGGAAATGAAACACGCATCTTAGTATTAACATATCGTGCTTCTCAATTTAATTACAATTTCACACAGTTAATGTGTAAATACGCTATGATTGAATTTTAATCAAAAGTCATTTATCTGTCAAAAATGTCGCACTCATGGAAAATTCGATATAATTACGGAAAAGCATATTTTCAAAGAGAAAATTCTCTCTCTTAAAAGGGGGGTCCTGCGTGTTCACCTAATTGCTTCGTATTTTATTACTTTTCGAAATGGACACGGAATTAATAATTTTATTGAATCATTAATTTATTACATTATTTTTCATATTTATTTGGTCTTGTTCTCTTACTGCTTAATTTTTTCTATCAAATTAATTTTTTACTCAATTGTGGCACTCTTCTTTATTTTCCTTCCTTACGATATTGGATCTCTTTGATAAGGGTATGGATCTCTCTAATAAATAAATGTTCTCGTCCTAATGTTTAATTCATCCCTGTCGTAAAAGTCAACTTAGTCAAAACCTCAGGAATGTAAATCAAGGACTAATTTACTCGTGCATATCTTGATGGTTGATGAAGATGGAGGCGTGTGAATAAAGGTAGGAAGTAAAAATATTGGCACTTGGTTTCTCCCAAAGCTCTCTCAAATCGACGAATTATATCGTATGCACCGTGCGCGTTGAAATCCATTGTTTGTGTCTAATTCGTACCCAAATACAAATCATTGATTCAGTCGAGCTGCATCAGAATGACGTCGTGATGGTATTAAGCTGCCTAGGTCTGACAATAGTCAGAGCGAGGCTGGATTACGTTTAGGATGGTGAGTGACTGCTAGGCATTAGTATAGATGCAGATAGATAAACAGACTGAACCGCTGAAATCTTTGAGATGGTGGCCTAAGACTTGCTTCTGACCTCCATATCCCCACCCATGAGACGCACCTGGATGGCGATGATCTCCGGACTCAAGGGGGAGGTATTGTCTGATGCTGGTTTCGGGGTTGAAGGATCGAGATTCGAGATAGAAGGCGTAAGGGGTGGATTCCAGCCGTCGCCGAGGATGAGGGAAAGGCCACCACGATGTGTCCACCCTCACAGGCGGGCACGGTAGCGGAGAAGTCCTCATGGGATGTGTCTCCAGAGGGAGGCGACGTTTGCGCCGACTAGCGGAACAGATTGAAAGAGAAGGTAGGAGAGGGAGGGAATTGGTAGGGGTTTAGGGTGAAGACTGAGAGGAGTGCTCGGAAAGATCTCGTAGGGAATTTTCCGTGAGGAGGAATGAAATATCCATCATTGGATGTTATTTTTAGCTCTTATGACTACCTAGTATAGGAAAGGAGGTATGGAAACGAACAAATGTTTATTGCATTGTTTACGCCAATTAACGAAGAAGGCATGGATGAAGTAACGCGTGCCTGTCTAGTATAGTCAAAGAATTGTTATCATATTTTATTGTGTGAAAGCTACATATAACACACTCAGTGAGGGAAACAAACACAGATAATGGATACATAAGATGGTAGGAATGAAAATGATAGTGTAGGTACATCCCAAAGCACCTGCAAGACTGAATCTCATACAAATCACAACTTACCTTATTTTGACGGATCTTGGAGAAATCATGTATCAATTTGTAGATGAGTGTAGGGTGATAACTTCATCTTATAAGTTGTAAATAACAATACAATTCATAATATCATTAAAATTCAGGGAAATGTGACGACAGGGTTAAAGTTATCTTGCACGTGGAAAATATTATTTAGAATATTTTGCTAGTGTATGGTATATCAATAAGTTGGAATGATTACCGAATTAGATCGCGTGTAGCGAAGTGAAAGCTAGATGTGTAAAACATTGCTACGATGATGTTAGCATCTATCAAAATTATTTGAGGCAGTAGGCTAGGAATTATATTTCTTTACTTGGTGGCTTCAGTCATCACCTCACTCCTTTTTGTAAAACATGATCATTGTATTTTTAAGCAAAATACATTGCAATCAGTTTGCAGATTACTGGTATATAGAGATATACTTGTCTTGAACCTAGAATTAACAGGTAACTACAAACTCCTAGCCCCACAGAGTTCCATAAAGACTGCAGCAGTACGTCAAAGTTGATTCTCTCCCCACACTACAATTTTCAGTCCTAAAAGATGAGTTAGATTGTGAAACATGTACTTAAGTAATTCAACATGTAAAGTTGATGTGCATTAAACAGTCCTATCCGTCGCTGTATATGTGGCAACGCGCCCGAACTTCGTGAGAGATCGGAAATACGATTTAAACGAGTTGTTGCATTGACAATGAAACGAGTTCGGGCCCTGACCTGGTGAGCTGAAACAACGACTGTCTCATCAATTCAATCTCTGGGCATAAAATACAACATTAAATGAAACGAAAAAACACACTTAGAATGAGAAATCCTGGGAAATCCAGGGAAATGTTAATTAAAACTACGGATTTCACCGGGCACGATAAAGATTCCGAAGAGGTTACGATGACAAGGTAACTAACACTGGGGTGGCCATAAAAAAAAGGTCAGAATCACTCAAGTAACATGCGAACAACAACCCCTCCTCACCTCAGTCGTCACGTGCGACCGTAAAATTGCACCGGTGACAACAGTTTTAAAATTGCCAAAAGAGGGGGAAAGGTTGAAAATGGTTGGTTGGAGGCGCGGGAGCTACAGGGCGTGGGTAAAAGAAGGAACCACTAGAATAAGGACTGAAGGGAAAGGTAGTAGAAAATAAGGGCGATGGAAAAGGGTGTGGAAGTTCAGAGGGAAAGGCGGAATAGGGGAGAAGGGATCCCGTGAACCCTGGCTTGAAGGGGAGAGGCGGCGGAGAATGCGGTGAGGGAAGCAGAGAAAGCGGCATCCGCTGTACTCGGGGAACGTGCGTTGAATTTCCCCTCGTTCCTGGACTACCGATTCCCTTCCTCACTTCCATTCCGTAAAACTTTCTCGCCCCAAACCCTCCCACTCTCCCCGACTCGCGGACATCGTGGAGCATGGCGGCGGATCGAAGGTTTCGAGGAAGGAAATGAGAAGGAGTTTTATAAGGGGGATGAAATGGGGTCTCCGACGCCTCTTCACTCTTGTACTTTGCGTTACTTTTCGTCGGGAGTTAGGCGATAGTTCGTTGACAGAACGAATGGCTTATGAAAACGAATGAAATGGGAACATATTTCTCTCTCGAATTCTCTCTCACTCTTCCTCTACATGTGCGGGTCATATTGAAACCCTGAGTCCTAATCTGTAGTCCCCGTTGGACTCGGGAAAGCCTGAGGACATCCTAAACTTTATTTGACTTTTTGAGAATCCAAAGGAATCGAATCACGCTGTGATGAAACCTCAAGCTTGGCAGATTCCAAGGAAACAGGTCACGGAGTATTAATTTGGAGGAGTGTATGGGAGGTGTATGACGAATTGGTTTAATATAGATCCGCGTGATTTCAATTTTAATAACTGTCCCAAAACATTCTGCAAATAGTAATTATAAAGGAAATCAACTATCCACTTAAAAAAATTACAAATATTACTTATTGGTTGATTTCATCAATTCGAATCAAAATGGGTTAATTTATGATGCTATATTATTGACACTGAAAATTTAAATCTAGGACCTAATTAAATACAATGGCTTTGGGATTGAATGAATTGACGTTAAAAATGCTAATTATAATCAAACGTTACTAAACACGAGAGATGTATTTATATATTAGTTCGCTATCCTATATAAAAATTAGGAGAGAATAGTTTGTGCTGAGATGAATTGGCAACATGGTGCGACTGGAACTGGGTCATCAGTGATATTCCACACCAAATAAAATAACCAAAAACAAATAGAAATGCGTCAATAGCTATTTTTTTACAGTTTCATCTTTCCTGTCAAATTTTTTGTAAAATCTAGGCCTTTCCCATGACTTTTATAGACTGAAAACATTCCAAATATTCCGCGCGTGTCTCGGATTTCAGCCGAGGAAAACAATTCTTTCTGTCAGATAAACGTATTTCACTCTCTTTGGGGCATTTATCGGACAAAATAAATTTTCTTTCTAAAGTTTGGGGCATTACAAGGGCGTTAAAAATAGACCAACCCCACATCAAAAAAATAACCATAACGTACATGTTTCCTTTAATGGAGCTAATGTTTTTTTTCCTTACCAGACCTTCAAGATTTTGCACGTGATAAATATTTTCGAACGAGGTGCGCGAGCGATATTTCGTTTATATCAGTGCTTGCGTGTGTAGTGTGTGTATGTGTGGAGGGGTTGGTTGCTCTCTGCCGCCATGGCGGATCTCTGGCCATCAAAGTGGCGTCGGGAATGCTCCATGCCTTCCACACCGACATCGAGGTGGGGTTGGGGAGGGATGGTTTTCCGGGGAAGGGGACTCCATGAAGCCGACGTCGAGGTGGGGAGAAGGAGAATGAGAAGCGTTAGCGAGAGGTATGGGAGGGAGTAGATGTAGGGCGTTTCAAAGGGAAAAGGGAGGAAAAAGTTAAGCCGAGTGGAAATGCGTGGTCAAGTCGCGCCGAGTAACGATGTGGAACGATAGAGAAGCATAAAAAGAGCGGAACCCAAAGGGGGTGGGGTTAAGAGTGGGATGTCTGATGCATGAGGGGGAGGCGTGTTTCATTCCCCTTCCTAAACCTCCCCCCCCCCGCCTGCTGGAGAATCAGTGCGCGGAGTAGTTTGTTGGGGATGAATTCCGAACGAACGGCGAGGGTTGGGTGGGTGGCGGAGGGGAATGGAAACGTCCGAGGCATCGAGATGGCGGGGACGATGAATCGCGAGCTCACCAAGCGCAAGGGAAGTGGGAAAGACTACGGCCGGGTCTAAGGGCGATGAATCCGTTAAGGGCAAGGGGAACTTTTTTCACAGAAGCACACGAGGCCAATTCCTGAGATGACGGCCAGGGAGACAAACTTCGGAGGGCACGACTCTTTCAGAGTGAGCGATGGCTATCCTCTGACATAGAGAACGAAAGATTTGCGCAATCAGGTCTGTTTTGGCATAAAAATCTATGCCAAGGTCAGTAGAGTTTGAGTCGTAAACAATTATCACGAGTTAATGTTAATTTTTCAGTCTTATCTCTGGAACATAAGCGAGATTTTTTTTTACTCTCACAAGAATTTCTGTTGAGAACGGAAGCTAATTTTAAATGCAGTTATGGGTAAAATAAATTACATATATACATACTCAATTAGAGGATTATGTTCATCAGAAATTGCATTAAAAATCATTTTGTTAAGCTTAGGATAAGAATAATGCAAACAAAACGAAGGGTATGAGAGTTTTCAGAAAGAGAAAGGACAAATATTTAATATTGAAATAGGAGTTCATAAAAAATAGAGCAGGTTGAACAGTTTGCCTAACTTGGTAGTATTATATCTGTAACAAAATGTTCAAAGTAGTAGGCATGTATGACGGAGTGTTACAGAGGGCAAAGAAGCTTACACTATAGGGAGGACATTGACGACGGGAACGTTGACCTGGATATAGAAATATGGATTGATGCCCATGAGTCTAAATAGTAAAGAGACGTATTGTTATCCGTCTCTTTACTATTTAGACGACCCGTTTAAAGTTGGATATAGAGCGTGGTATAGTACTGAAAAATGGCCGTTGAAGCAAGACGATATAAGCCGAGGCTTTAAAATCTAGAAGAAATAGGAGAGGTATGGGAAAGGGAAAATGGACAAAAAACTAAAACAAACGAGGAAGTGCTAGGAATGATACAGGGTGATCCATTGGAAGAAAGACGCCAGGCTGAGTACCATTATATTTCTAAGAGAAGCTTAGAGGTTATTACTTTGTTTGCTATTTTTGTGTTTGATGAATTTAAAATACGGACCAAGAACCTAGCTTTTACAAATACCGTAGACCAGTAAATACTTTAAATTTTTGCACTTGTACAGTTCACTCCTGATGGATCGCAGAGGAATATTTATCCTCCGAATTCCAACTTTCCACTCAAAAATGTAACGTAAATAAGGAACTCTTGGTTGCATTTTGGTCAAATCTGTCACCCAGAAAGAGATAGAGAGAGATAAATACTTTTCCCCGATTCATTTAGCTCAGTGTTTCCCAAAGTGGACGCTACCGCCCCCGTGAGGCTGTGCTCTATGGAGGCGAAAAGAGGCAAGACAATGTGACATTTGCGAAGGCACGGTAAATTTCCTTTTGCCAACGTTTTAAAAATTCGTTTTTAAAGTTAACATTGTTACCCGCATCTGAAAGTAATTTAAACCATTTGTTTCCTTACATTTTAAAGTGTGAATGGTTGAAAAATATTTCCAAGCCTTTATCGCAAAAAAAACCTTTTTGAAGGAGTTTATTCTGATTTGGTTTATCGTTGCCACAACTTTACGACATGAGTACTTTGGCAATAATATTTAGTGTGAATAAAACGGGTATGGATCCAGAGAGGAATCATCTCATCTAAAATTTAGATTCGGTGGTTTTACCTAAAATATTTACCTGGATAATCATTTTCCAAATCATTTGGTTCCAATAATTATATCAAACCTGTATCGGTAAGTTATTTTTCATTCATCTCATGGCATCATTCTTGTTAAAATACTATTAAATATTTTTTGTATTATTTTATGTTGGCGAAGCATATTACGAAAATAAACAGACAGAATACGAGCATTGTTTTTTTCTCGTTTCTTTATTTAATCTCGTATTGTTTATGTTTTCATAGAGTGGTAGATCAAAAAGAGGACATTTTCTCTCATGCTTCCTATATATATACGATTGAACTTTCCCTTTGTCGCCTGGATATTAATTAAATAAATTCCCTGACCTAAGCCACGGTTTTGCAGACATCGTGAATTTCCTTGAAGCATAGATTTTTTCAAACAATGGGTAATACTTAAAATAATTCTTTGAATAAAAAGTAAATGTTGGAAATATTTCGCCTTCACGAGTAAACAAGTACGTACTTCTTCACAAAATTTCTCTCAATAATGTATCATCAAATGAAAAGGTGGCCTTTTTATGGAATAAACTTTAGCTGAACCAAGACACACACAAGATCCAAAAATTGAATCAAAGCCAATTTCACCGCAACAGTTCTTTGAACTACCTAATGAATACAATTTAGGGAATTGCATGGACTAATATCAAGGGAATAGGAACTGAAGAATTACGCACCATTCTCGAATTCGGGCTCGCATGATAAATGTATTGCAATATACCATATTTATATGAAATAAATAAATTGCATTAATATTTTCAGTTTACTGAAGTATAACTACTACCATTCAGGAGCGTATTAACGTGTAAATAAATCCTGTTTTATACCAGGTATGCAGAATAAATACATATATAAAGCCTTGATTGTATATACTTGAAATTATGCCGCAAGCACAGAAATACTATATTTTGTTTCGGTGTTTTTCCTATGATAGTTGTAATTATATATGATGATGATTATAGATGATATTTGTAATTATATTTTTAAAAGCTACTAGCTAAAGATTGAATCTTCGTTGTATCATTAACTCACACGTGTATTCAATTTTACTATTATGTATTGAATTTTATTTTACCAAACTTTTTAACAAATGAGGCCTAACCAATGACAGATAACATTTCTCTTTGACACTTTCATCACATTTACCAAGTAATCTTCTAGTAAATTCTCCTTTTTGTTAACTTGTCCACATATTCCCCGTATGTTTAATCCAGGAGAGATTGTGAGTGAGGGTAAACGCTAGGTAATTAATTGAGACTACACATTCCATTTCGATGTTCCCAATACAGTAGGCGTTCGGATGGGAATTGGTCATTTTCCAATAATTTATCACTACGCACTTTTTAAAGTTTAATTATAATTTCCAAGTTTCGCACAAGCGCAAAGTCATATGATAAACCTGCTGTGTACTAAGGATGACGGATATCACGGTGAACCACCGCATCGTCGGTAAATACACGTATATCACTTGTAACTACGACGTCAATGTCATTAACGTAAAGTAGGAATAAAAGAGGTCCATAATACTTCCCTGGGGATTACCTGAATTAACTTATACTGCACTTGAGTTAATTCTATCTATGACTATTTTTTGAACCCGACTCTTCCAAAAGTCCTTAATCCAACCTCGGATATATATCTTTGGCATATGCTTCTAGCTTTGCGAGTGGTTTACTATGAGGTAATTTGTCGAAGGATTTCTTAAAATATAGAAAAATTGCGTCCTTTGGAATATTTCTCCCTCACAAAGTAATAATATCATGAACAAAAAGCGCAGTTCATGTCTCGCAGACTCTACCTTTTCGGAAATCATACTGATTTTTATTAAAACTCCTGATTATCGAGGTATCCCACGATTGAACTAGCGACTAAATGTCCCATAATGGATGCGAGGGAAATAGTTCTGTAATTGATTCGTTATTCCTTGTCGGTTTTAAATATTGATGTTACGTTTTCCATTCCTCCCGTAAGAAGCGTCTGGACTAGTCTGTCCGAGATTTTGTGTTAGTATTTTTCTGATTTTATATTTTCCTTTCGAATTCACTTAACGCTTTCCGAAATTCATTCTTGGTTTTAACCCAAGAATTAGATTAGTATTGACGCTGCAGTTTTATCTGAATTATTTGCAAAGTTCAATGAAATTATTATACAAATGCAGAGAAATGGTAATAACCTTATAAAGGCAATATATTTGGTGGCTGTGTTTATTCCAAGTTGTTTTTATTTAAGCTCAATATAGGTCGCCATGATCTCTATCGATTTCCTTCCCTGCTTATGCTAGATAAACAAGCTGGTACAGGTGATGATGACTTTGGAGTCTTTTGCGACCATTTACCTTGCATAAATATATGACGCAACGATTTGAGGAACTTTTTTTGTTGGAAATTCCAGACAGGGTGAAAAATCCGTTCGCAGATATTGAAGTGGGAGTATTAGAGGAATAATTAATTGCACTTCGCTCCTGAAGACGCTCCCTGCAACGGGAGAGAAACGTTGAGCCAAAAATGTCTCTCACGCAGCCCAGCCCAAGAACTACTTCTGCATCTCTCAACAGCTGCGAAAGCCTACGATCTACGAATTGTACTCAAAAATGAATTTGAAATGAAACAGATGTTTAAGATAAATTATCAAGATTTTAAGTTACAGAAGGAGTTTTCCGAACGTTACCCGGGTATTATGGGTAGCGGTTAAAAAATTCCTGGCATTTCCAACTTCATATGTGGTGCAACGTAGTTTTAGTGCAGGCATTCAGCTTATTTCCAAGCAGAGAAACAGACTTCAGGTTTGTGAAAGCGGTGAGTTGACTCCTACTAGGTGTCATTAAACCGGTATCAGGTCTTCAAGCCCATCCATCCCAATTAAATTTTATTTGATGGAAGTATGTTATTAAATTACGCAATCAATATATTCTACTTAAATGACTTCTAGACCATAAAAAGCTATAATCAATAGTCACTTAAATGTTTAACTAATATTAACAAGACATGACTGGCTATTCTATTTTCATAAATTGAAAATGCTCATGCTATATAACTGATTAATTGAAGTAAAAAATGACAGATAAAATTCTAAAAAAAAAGGGTTTTTTAATTATTTTTTTATAATTTGTTTTTATTTAAAAAGTATATTCTCACCTAAGTTCATTTTATTGTGTAATGGGTCTTTTACAGAAATGTGAGATGAAAACTATTTTTTATTAATTGGATTCTAATTAAACATTCGATTATTCATTATTTTGAACTTAATTTTTCCAATGTTCCTCATTTGGTTATTTTGTTTTATGATTCTTATTATCACTTTAAAGCTACGGATTAGTGAACGTAGAGCATAGGTTTCCGGATCGAAGGGGTTGGTTGCTCAAAAAGCTTGGAAATCACTACCTAGCACTATGTGGTAAGGGGGAGAAAATAAAACTAGGTTACAAGTAAGGGAAGAAATAGGGAATGCACACTAGGTCACTTGGGTGTGTTTGAGGAACAGTGACCCACGTATACAATTACACACAAAAAGTAAAATTAATAATGAAAAATAAAACAAACTTAACTTTTGTGTGTGAATGAGGTATACGTGGGTCACTGTTTCCCAAACACACTCAAGTGACATAGTGTGTGTTCCCTATTTCTCCCATTACTTGTAACCTTGTTTTATTCCCCTCCCCTTACCACATGGTGCCAATCAAGTTTACGTTCTTGGCTATCACGTTTTCATTGATTCACGCCCGTAGATACGTTCATTCTATATTTACACTGATTAGCTTATTTACACACGTTTTGACTAAGTTAAACAAAAGAGATAGGAATATTTGTAGCGATAAAAATAAATTAAATTCAATTTCGTGGATAAATTCGAGCATTAAAATATGAATGAGACTTTCGTCCAATTTTTATATTAAGATGACCCTTCGCAATTACGACTGTATTCCCTTACGTCTAAGATTAAGACTACAAAAGAACTTCGTTTTAATAGCATGATTTGACCAACTACCTCCATAAATTATCAATATAGAACATTCATCGATTCTTCATAAAACACCAATTATACTTTAAACCTATTCTCAAAAAAATATTTAATGGTAAGATGGAGGGATATTTTGTAGGAATACGCAAGAAAATATTTTTAACTTAAAAACTCAGATCTAATGGAACCTTACGCAAAGCAAAGAACCACTTCGGAACATATTATTTCGCAAAGTGCTAATTCTTCGCATCTTAAGCTGAATACTTACTTTACCTTGAGACCTAGATGATTCTTTATCATTAGTATGCATCTTAAACTGTCTGCCGGGCTGTGAAGTGTATAGCTATGGCCATGGCTAAGGGCAGAGATCAAAAATAGAGTTTTCAACTAGTGTATTTGCATTTGTTATTCTAAGAAATGAAACATAGCTAATCTAATGGATTCCAGAACAAAAGAGAGAATTAAATATTTTAGAGGAAATGCAAATATCCTGGAAATATTTGTGTGCTTCTTTAATTTTGTAATTGTCTCCTTCGTTTGACTTCGAAATTGCACAGAATGAAACAAGGAACATTAGATATTTCAAGGCTCATGCAATTGAAAAGAGCAAATTTGATAATAGCCTAGTAACATGCAAAGTTTTTTTCATGGAGATTCAATATGAAGATCAACTGATTATTGACCCTGTTTCAAATTACATGCATTATTTCACACGTCCTCCAATGAAACCAATGTTCTTTCATTAAAAATATTTTATAATGTTTTTTTTCAATTTTAAAGAATTTACCAAATAACGAGTTTCAGTTCACAGAATTGTATTCAGTTACTTTGCCTTGAAATTGACGAAGGTTCTGTCAGTTTAAATATGAGCCGTTTATTAAAACTCTTTCCATTTTTTGAACAAGTGTTAAAATTCTCTTTTATAAGCATGACTCCTCTCCACCACATCAAACCTAAAACTGCGTTTCTCATTTATAGTTCATGAGATCATTATAAACATATTGTAATAAAAAACTCATTATTTTAACTCATATGTGCCCTTTCAAAATTCCAATAAATGGTAACGTTGAAATCGTATTTATGCTCTCATTTTTCAGTTTTAACTAAATTTCTCAGTTGCCAAATTCAAAATGTTCCACATTTTCAAGGCAGTGTATGTTAAGTTCCTCCTCATGACAAAACAAAAAAACTGAGGTTAATACCATTTTTATAAAAGACATACGTTCTCTTTAATATTCTTTTTTTAATGTTCCTTACGTGTTTCAGAGGTCTAGGTTGGGATGACCATAGTAATTCAGCGTAAAATGGCAAATATTTCTTCGCTCGTATCTTCAAATATGCCACCTGTAGCCCAAATTAGTTTTTTACAAAGTTTTGTTTGACCTCTCTTCAAAATAGAGGTCATGCGTTGCATAACGGAGTTAAAATTAATGTACATGGTTCACAATTTTGGCGAATATTATTTTTTCATGCCACTTGTTGCTAGTGATATACGACTACATTTAATGATATACAATGGTCAGCTGCGAAAAAGCCTCAATAGAGAACCACGACTTATTTATTATTAATTGGATCGGTCGTTCTAAAGGTTTAGGTGTCACCTACTTGCGATTTTAAAGCCCCAGTGAAAAATATTACACCATTCAGATCAATCAACGAAGCTACTAAGACTCAATTCCTTAAGGGAAACAGAATTGAAATATGTGCCTTATATTTTGTCTTTGAACTATTGGGGTCAATTTGGCGTAAATGGTGAGTACGTGAGGAAGGGGGGGGGAGGAATAGCATAGGAATGGTGGATGGAATGAAAGGAGGAATGAAGTATGTGGAATTGAAAAAGGGTTTACTGCAGTTTTGGATGTAAGATAGTTTGTATTGCGTAATATTTTTTATTTAATATTTTAATTTATTACTTGTATAAAGAACGTTAGTGTAAATTATATAATTCGACAGATTCATAAAAATAACAGCTTTTTATATTTGTTCTTAAGCACGACTCTGTGCAATAACTCCTTCCTCACATAAGCAAACTGAGTCTAATTTTTAATATAAGGAGAGTTTGCACTTTTCCACAGATTTAAATCTGTGGAAATAAATTTATAAATCTGTGGAAAAGTGCAAACTCTCCTTATATTCATTATGAAGAACTTCCACGACCTTAAGCCTGAATCTGTTGAACTTATGAGTCTAATTTTGCTGTCCCGAGTTTCAAATATTACCCAAAAAGGGTAATAAATGAAGAAGGTGACATTAATTACGCCAGTATTAAGATTTTCTGTTCGCCAAGTTCAATGAATAATCAAAACGTGCTTAGAGTAACATATAGATGCCATTTATTCTCAATTGCCAATGAAATTGTGAGTTCTATTTACAATATAATAAAGGAATATTTTAATTATTTTGAACTTTGTTTTTTATTCATTACAAAAACAAATAACATTGTTTAGCCGATATTAAGGGAGTTTACTGCCTGACATAGTATAACATCAAGACATTAGAATGCTATTTCAAACAAAATAAATAATGCAGTTAATTAAGGTATTACTGTTTTCATTTTGATATATGAACATCATGTTATTTCTATCTTATAGTTAGTTATGGATAGCATATTTTATATCTTACAGCATATTGCGTTATTTTAGGAAATTTAATTGAAAGAAAAGTTGTTGTTTTTGGATAATTCAATATAATTAATTTAAGGTAATATTACATTTGTTTTATGACTTTTTATCAAGATATATGGAAACATATACGATAATCACAACCGTTTTGAAACTTTCCATCGAAAAATTCGCCCGTACAAGTGTCTTATTACCTCCAAATAGCTTATATAATCCAAATGACAGAATGAAATGTATACTATATTCTGTAATTATTGTTCAAAAACTCAAGAATTTCGGCTTAATTTACTACAACATTAAATTCCGCAGAGGAACACGGAAATTCATTGGCACTCGGTTAGAGTGCCAATGAATACCTACTATGAATGAATATCTACCATCACCTACTAAACCGACCTTCGGGTCCATGGGTGAGCTCTACCATCACCTACTAAACCGACCTTCGGGTTAGAGCTCACCCATGTACCAAGCCCGACGGCGTGTGATTATTCACACATCAGGGTAGGGGGGGCCAGTTCCTTTCCCTGTGCCGGTTATGGTTTCCCAGGAAGATCTCGTACCCGAAAAATCAACTAGCTTGGGTGGAGCTGCAGGTGACCAAAGTGCCTTGCCTGGGAATCGAACCCGGGACCCTCCAGTCAGTAGTCCAACGCTCTACACTGCGACCCGCATATATTTTTTTGGAAAAATGTTTTGGAAAAATGTTTTGGAAAAATATATAATAATATTTTGGCGGCAAAACATACAACACAAAATAAAATAGATACATCTACGCATATACGAGTGTACACGAGGCATGCTCATAAAATATACTCCTATTAAACACATTGTATTGGCACTATCAGTTACTACTAACTAAATCTAACTGTATCATCTACCAAACCAACCTTAAATACAGTTTTTATGCTAATGTTTGTTATGTAATATTTCGGTAGAACAATACATCACAAAATAAAATAGATAACACATAAAAGGAAATTCACATTGTACATTGTTTGAGCTTTCGGCCTTCTCTGAGGCCATCTTCAGGGCAGTCTAACACTCGTTAGTGGTTATACATCCATCCATATATGTATTAGATTTTATGTTAGATTATAATACGGTTAGGCACAGATTTAGGAACAGTGTGATAAATTCGCACCGTTTCCCAGGAGCGGATGCGGACTCTGGCGACAATTTAGTTGTTATGAAATATAACGTCCGTTTCAAAAAGATTAGGCAAGGGCCGCGGGTTAGGAAATATAATTTATAAGAATTAAATGGGTTAACAAGGAAGGAGTATCAGCAGGCTGTATAGAAAATGATGGATGACGGTAAAAAGCTAAGTACTATCGAAAAAAAAGGGAATGTATCAAGAAAGTGATATTGAAAGCCGTAGAAGAAACTATAAGAACCGTTAACGGGAAAAAGATAAAAAATAATAAACCATGGGTAACGAATGAGATGATTGCAAAGATGGATGAGAAAAGAAGATGGAAGAATGTAAACACAGAGTTAGGTAAAATTAAGTACAAAGAGTTAAACAATAAATTGAGAAGGACCACAAATAAAGCAAAAGAAGAATGGTGGAAAACGCAATGCGAGGAGGACATCCGTGTTACTTCGAAGAAATCTTATATATATATATATATATATATATATATATATATATATATATATATATATATATATATATATATATATATATATATATATAATAACTATATACCTATATAACTATAACTGTTATATGTATATATTATATATTTCTTTATTTATATATATTATCTAACATATACGTGTATTGCCAGATTGAACTTTTCTTCAAAACTTTGAATTTATCAACATTGAGCACCTTAAAAAATGACTATGTACCGTACCCTTTGTGAAAATTCGATCAAAGCGATTTTAAAAATTCACCAATCTAACACCGAATTTTATTAAACCAAGTTGGATCAATCCATTTGGCAGTTTGCTATATATTTTACCAGGAAATCAAATTTATTTGGGTTGATAGAGCAATTTTATCTTTAATTAATTTTCACTATATCGTGATACTCTAGAGATAATGATATGATAATTTAAATCTTTTGACGTGCTCTGGCCTGCAAACAAAAAATCTGTTTGGCATCTAACATGTCTATGGTCATTTATATTTTTAAAAGATTGAAGATAGAATGTTATACCCTTAAGTAGCCCATATGAATAATGCCACTAGTGAAATGCGAGCTTACAGCTGCGGTATCCCGTTCGAATTGAATTACTCTCAACGCCCACCTGAAGCACGGTGCTCGGTAACAAAAGGGATCAAAGTTGACGAAGCGTCCAGAATTAATGATTTGCCACGGATGATGGAGGGGTGGAGGCTCGGAGCTTCGAGGTTTGAGGGACTGGACGGAAGAACGGACGGGAGGGATGCGTGTGGGAAGAGGAAGTGGCGTCGTCCGAGTTTCGGGGGAAGGTTCGGGGTAGGGGTTCCGGGGATGGGTCAGGCCGTTGTGGAACGGGGAATCGGGAGGAAAATCCGTAAAAGTATAGAGTGCGGAGAGCAATAGGGCAGCAGCGGGGGAGAGGCACACGTCCCCAGTCGACAGTACAAATAAAGCCGATTTGTTCAGCGTTGTGTTGTTTGCCTTCGGCATTATTATTGGAGGGAGATTCCCCTCAGGGCAGTCAGTCTTGCTGGCATGCATACGTACGAGTACATATACGACGAATTTAACACAGTGCCCGAGTAGGTAGGAGCGGTGCGGGATCGGTGGACACTTGGTGGGAGCCGGCAAACAAGAGGAGCGGGAGGGCGGTGGAAAAAATCACCCAGCCGCAGCTTACGATTGCTCGGTGATTATTATTGCACCGGGGTTTAATTTTCCTCGCCACCCACCGGTTGAAGCAGAGGTAGGAAGAGGAAAGTGTTCAACTACGCCTGTTTGCAAGTCACTTCTCCCTCCCTTCCGGCGTTAGAGTGAATGCCGCGAACATTTAATCCCTACCTGAAGACCGATAGGAATAACGTTTATTATGCAATGCTAGAAATATTCAGTGCTCGTCGGTTGACTTCAGTCTATTTCACTACGTAGTTAATTTTAACATTATTTTTCCGTTGAAGTTTCAAGATAATTAATATATCTATACATTCAATCTCTCTCATGTTCTCGTTTTCTGTTCGATGGAGCCCTGAGAACGGACATACTGTTTGCATGTTTTTACTGACGGTGTCCGAGCCCGAAGCGGTCGGGGAACACTCCCCGCCGTGGTTTTGTGGTCTGTTCTCACTGACGAATTTTCCCTACTTAGTTCTGACTATCGAATTAATCATACATTGCATATTAGGATTTTGTTACATTAATGGAATAGCAATGCTTTTTGTGAGTGCTCGTGACTTATTTTCAATTCCGACAGACAGTAACATTTTCACTTCGAAAAAAGCAATAACTGCAACGAATATTGGATAAACTTTTCGCCGGTATTAAGATTTTACAGTTGAGGTGAGGTTTAGTCGAAGAGTACGATAAAATGACCAAGGTCAGAAATAATTGCTTCAAAAAGGCAAAAGAGCAATAAAATATCCTTAATACTCTAGGGTGATACCCTGGAGAGATTCCTTGAAATTATTTCCCGGCTCCATCAAAAGATAGATTGGGACGACGTAATATTCGAGTCAAAGCTAAACGAATTAGAATGTCATATGATGAAACTTGTACTCACTCACCGGAACTATGAATCCACTGAAGCTATGATGCGAAGTGCGTCGTAAATCCCCACGAGCTCCCGTGATTCACCTGTGTGCGAGAATAATTTCATAGTTGATTACATTTTTGGGGAATCCAGAAAGTCGGTAATGTGGCAAGACAAATTCGGTGCGCTTCTGAAAAACCCCATTAATTTATCTTCAACGACAAGTTCTTGAAAGCGCTCGTCACCGTGCCTGTATCAGATTTTAATTTCAACCGGATTTATTCATTCGCCCAATCCAAATTGGATTCGCCCTTTAATCCACTTCCATAATCACACTTTAAGAAGTCTGGGGATCTTTAGAGAGTGAGTGAGAGAGAGAAAGAGAACGCACCCCTTGAAAACCAGAGGGCCCAAGCTTTCCTCATCATACACTTACCTTCCCTTAACCATAGAATTTTCCCTCAAATCCCACCTCGACCCAGACCCACGAAGGCCCACACCTCGCCTCTCGCCTCGTCTCAGGCCTCGCACACTCCGCTGACTTATAAATCATTCGCTTCGGCAACCAAGATCGCTGTGACACCGATCCCGCCGCCTTCCGCCCCTCCCGCCATTTCCACAAGAAAAGCCCTTCGCTCACCTCACTCGTCTCTCCTCCTCTTCCTGAGGGCCTTCTTCGTCCTTGTTTCGTCCTCAATCCTTGCTTTCGCCTTCTCATGCTTTGCTCGTCCTTTAGTCACGGGACGAGGAACCCCAGGGGAAAACTCTGCAAAAAGAGGGGCAGGTATGGAGAAGGAGTAGAGAAGGTAGGAGGAGTGTAAAGAGAGAGAGAGGGAGTGAGGTGGGACGGAGAGGTGTTTTCGGAGATTACAATCTAGAGTTATATAGGGAAAGGACGGAGTTCCATTCCATTGTGTGGGGGGCCCGTTGGACGTGAACTTTGACTTGAGAAGCCAACTCATAGGTCTAGTGCTTCGTCAAGGACTTTATGTGATCAAGAAGTGTAAACGGTGTAAGCAGATGAAATGGTCAAAATGATCAAATAGACTTGAGAACTTTTAGTTCAAAATTTAAATTAAACCAAAATGACAGTGGTTCGAGATAACGATCTATGACAAGAGAGTTAGAAATTCAATTGGGTATGCTCCACAAGCTTAATATTGATACCTTAATTAATTTTTCTTAATCTGGGTCAATACATCGTATAATTATTGAAAAAGCGTAAAAATAGTATGCAAATAAGTTATAAAATTCATTCAAGGATTAAAATAAGACAACTGAGATGGATGTCAGCTAAGACTTCGAGAAGACAATCTAAAGAGTAATGAGGACCTAGTTACTACACATAACAAAATAGGATCCTAATAGTAACTTTGGCTGACGGTGAAGGGGATTGGATGGAGAATCTGAGCGGGGATAACAGTCATGGACAGAAGAAGGAGATATTGTTTATGCACAGTGATGTTAAAAAAAATGGTACATGCGGGAGTTCGTTAATAGTTGAATGGGAAAGTTTAAGATAAAAGCTCAATTTGGCGAGGAGAAATTTAAGATAATTAGATTATCGAAATATCGAGCTTTATTTAGCGAGTAGTTCAGGGGATTGCAACCATTGCTGAACGCTTTATACAATCAGAGTAAAAGACTATGCTCACACAAACCTTTAGAAAATATAAGAAACAAGATTCTAAAAAAAATAAAGCAAACATAAAACCATGAGAGTATAAATAAACGAAAGTAGTTAAAAGAGTTAATTCATGTTTTACATATTTCCTACGAAAATGAGAAAATCCCCAAGAACGCCAAGAAAACATTATTCAGAAGGAAGAGAAAGTTGATGGCTGTGACCAACATTTGTGAAAACTTATGAAACGATGTGAAAACGATATGAAGTGTATTTTTTTTCAACACTCCAAAACTTGAAGAAAGAGAAAACAGGACAGAGGAAATGAAATGGGAGAGAAAAAAGTTCGAAAGGGAAATAATGTGAATGGAAGTGTTGATGAAAGATCGTTATTTGAATACCTTTAAAAGAAAAAGGAGGATTTTGGAAATAGAATGCCGAAGAGGAGTAGATATTTTGGACCATAGAGATGGAGGCAGAATATCTATAGAGAGATTGAGTAGAGGTTAATGTTTTTTCAAAATGTGGAGTATCTCATGTCATGTTTGAAAGATTTAAGGCGGTCAATTTTGCAAATTGAGTAATAGTTTTGTGGGTTTATAAAGCTAAACTTTTAACAATCAATTAAATAATGATCATATTCTAGTTATTCATATAAAGAGTAATATCATTCAATTAATTATTCAATTGGAAAAAATATTGAAAACTGGTTTTTTTCGGAGTCTTATGTACGAAAATGCTGTGTTAGAAATTCGTTGTGCCACAAGGAAAAGGATAGACAATACAAGGATATTTCCTCTAATATACTTGTATTGTTCAATTAAGAAGGATAGCAGATCACTCACTAGTATCATTTACTCTGCAGCAATTTAATTTTACATGATATCGTTAGTTTAATGTAAAATATATACTGGTTCAAGTTTTTTCTTTATTTGACTCTAGTGTCCACCTCATTGGTGGCGGCTTATAGTTATGATGGAGTTAACAGATGACTCTAGGTTGAAATTTTGTTTGAACCAAATGAAAATATTACCTGATGCTTGTGTTGTGCCATAAAAAGGTTGTCTATTATTTATGCAGCACATCTAGAAGATGGTTTCCAATCTTTAACGAGGGGAGACGAGCATTTTCAAAAGGGGGTGGATCTTGGAACCCCAGTCACTACTCTGACAAAAGTATGTATTCACACCGCTGCAGCCATTGTGATAAAAAATCGTCATATAACTAAGAGCACCATAATAAATATTCAAGATGTCATTGGATGCCACAAATAGGTTAGTAATAGAAAAATCACACATAAGACCTGTGTGTTAGCGGGTGAGTTCTACGAAACCCAGTGCGAAATCATGACTACCTCAGTTAAACCGTTGTGATGTGAACTATTTATCCTCCCTTTAGGTCAAGCTAAACCCCATGTGATGATATTTGTATCCCAAAATCAGTAGAAATAATTTCGAGGAAAGCATTAATCATTATCAGAAGGAATCAGTCAGGTGAGCTGAACATGCATCGACATGAAAACAAAAACATGAGACAAAATAGGACTAAATTCAATTGAATGTTTACCACTAAACTAACAATGTATTCAAAAAATAAATTTTGAAGAAATAAATTATAAATAAAAAATGTATCATCACCCTTTGGCGAAAAGCCCTCGAATATTAGGGATTTTAGTGTCGATGAATGCAAGAGCAAGAGCTCTTTATTTGCGAGGGTCACGGATTACGAATTCAATCAAAGAACAGGGTGATATCCCATAAATATAAAAACCGCTCGAAATTTGGCAGTCTGGGGAGGAGCACGTGATTTTAGCAATTTATTGAGGGGAAGGTGGACTGTAGCTGCTATAGTGAAAATGACGTCTCCTGGACGTGTCTCTTTCCTGGAAGCTCGTCTCCCCTTCCATGCTCAAAGTTCTCTCACCATCCTTTGTCTAGCTCGCGCACACGGAATTTTATTGTGGAGGTCTCGGAATCACCACCATGCTTGGGAAGGGATCGGGGTCAGGCCTTGGCTGGCGTCAAAAAGGGCCATCTCATATCATCGTCTGTTCCTCTCCTTTCCAAATGGTTAGCTCGAACTCGTTTCCCGCAGCTGAGTGTATAGTAGTATCCGACAGCGCTACAGGCTGCTGAAAGAAATAACGAACAAGGCAACTTTTGGGTTACATTCGTACCAAACTATTTTTAGACGTGAAAACAATCAGGGTCAGAAATCATCTCCATAAAGTCATAGTATTGAAATAAATTCGAAATGAGAAACACGACTTATGATAGTAAAATGAAATAATCCGGAACGAATCAACATAATACCAATTTAGAGAGAAAGTTAAAGAGAAAGTATAATTAATAATCGTGATTTTCAATGTAGTCTTTTTATTCACAGGATCCGGGTTTCAACACGTCACCTTCAGGTTTTGAAGTATTGTGAATTAAAATGCCGTGTGAATAAAAATACTCTAATGGAAATCAAAATTGTTAATTATTTTTTCTCTCCAGTATGGGAAGTTTCCACTAATGTAAGCAAGAAACTAATCGGTTCGTGTAAATAAGTTTCCATAACCGATAAACTAATTCAAAAACTCGTTGCAATTGCAATAGACGGATATGCCAACTAAAAGAACCATGAACGGAAGGGCAATAAAAGGGAGAGGACATTTGTTAATGTCCATTGGTTTTAGAGCATTTTTAATTTGAGAGAAATCTTCGGGAATGATTGGAAATACTATTAATTAGAAAATTATATAAACCTCTTATAATCGAAAAAATGTCTCATAGAATGGAGTAAATATTACAATAATTTGAAAAATTAAGACTGAAAGACCATGAAGTCTAAAAGGATAAAAAACTGAATGCGATTTTAACCAATATCAAGTATACTTGAGTATACTCCTGTCACTAATGGATTTATTAAGAAAAGATTCCCACAAGATAGGATTTATTGTCTTCAAACCCTCTCTTTGCTCAAACTATAAAATTAAACACTATGGCAACTGTTTCTGAAAAATATTAATTCTATTTCAATTCTTTGTGTAAATAAATAAGCTAATATTCTTTACAAACCACCAAGCAAAAAATTGGTTTTCTCAAGCTTCATTCACAGCGACTTGTTCGTTTGACGTCGATGGAGATAAAAGATCACCATTCAGCACACGCATTTACTGTAATAATTTTATGTAGTAAGGGTAGTAGGGATTGGATCAGGTTTGAACAATATTTTCTCCATATTTTAGACTAAAATAACTCATGATACAGCTCTGTACGCTCTCTTGCTCAATTAAATCCATTCAAAATCCTTAATACACTTCCTCCCTCAAACTCGCTTGCTCAATTTCCCCCCTAATTTAATTTACCTTCAGCAGTTCATTTCCATTCAGTGTCTCCTGCATTTACCTGTCCTATCTTCTACGAATATTCCTTTTTCATTTGCAATAAATCTTCTCTCTTCCCCTATTTCATCTATTTCTTTTGTCTATCTGGCTATATTCTTGCCATTTTTAGTCATATAATTTGTTCATCCGTGCCCACATAAACATCTAAAAGTCATCAATTCCCACCTTTTTTGTTACAACTTCTTTACCTAACGCAATTATTTGATGCTGCACAACCCACCTTCCTCAAAATAGTTCCAGCAAGGTAAACCGTCTTCAAGATTTTCTTAATGTTCCCCAACTTAAATGCTTATCAAAGTCTTTCAAATTCTTGAGAATATCTGATCTTCATATGTTTAGGAGTAATTCTTATCCAATAATAAAGTCACTGTTGCTAAAACGCGCTATGTAATGATTGTAACCCTTTCGTTGACTGGCCACTAACACTTTATTATCCGAAAATCTAGAAATTAAAATTTCTTTTTTTAATTCTTGACTGCGTTATCTATTTTTCCCAACGTGACTTTTAAATTTCTACTCCTTCATAACACATTTCTTTTATCATTCTGATTTCGCTCCACTTGCTTATCGAGCGGTATAGATTGAAATAAATAAATAAATAATATATATATATATATATATATATATATATATATATATCATCCCCCATATTGTATAGTAGAATGTATAAATCACATTTTTATTTCCGATTCAATATTTTCCGTCTTAAATTCATATAAGGTCCAACTACACCCTTCACCTTGGTCAATTTTTTAAAAGTTTCGGGGCATTCTATTCGGTCCACGTTGTTTTATTGGCAAAAAGGTCGATGACCCAGGTCGAAAGCGTCGAGATAAGACAAAATGGTGCCCACTACCAAGGGTAAGGTGGCGTGAAGTCTTGCATGGATCATGCGGGAGGAGATAGAGGGAGCAAGGAGAGTCGGGTCAAGGGTTATCCGACGCTCCTTGTGGAAATTCAATTCACAGCGGCACCCCTTAATCTGGCGTCAGTTTGGCCGTAGTCCGATAGGTGGCGAGCTGGCTGGTGGAAGCAGCGACCGGCCTAGCAGAGGTTGCACCGTAGTCCGTCGGCAGTCTCTTCCCCTATCCCTCTTCTTCGAGCCCACGGAATACGTTGCAACGGCGGAGGGGGGGGAGTCGTGTTCGTAGAGAGGAGGGTAACCGATCACCAAGGGGTCGAACAGGCGTTCCCGCTCGATAGCCTGAGGGTTGGGTGAAATTTATTTTATTACTGGGGAAAATTTCTTCCTCCCACGTCATGGTTTTCTTATGTTGCGAGACGAAGAAAATTACGTGAATAAAGTTATATTTTGGTATAAAACAGGATGCTTCAATGAAACTGGAAAAGTCATGTCCTCCTTTATCCTCATGCCTATTATGTCTTGATCAAACGCTTATAGTTATGTAGTTAATTGCTTGCTCCCGTAAGCCAATAAATGAAAGTTCAAACATGTATCCTCTAATGAATGCCTAAATGGTATTATTTTTAAGGTAATTTACCGGTTAAGGTAGGTTTTTGGATATTCACAACTACCAAATAAATATTTTGTGACTCCTAACAAAACACAATCCAGAAACCTACTCTACATCATGTCCCTCTCCACCTCTGTGTACTTTCTTCCTCCCTTCATCCCGTCTAAAATCCCTATCCTGTTCCTACCCTTTCCTCGTTTACCTAACATTCTCCCCTCTATTACAGTCTTCAACATCCCACTGCCGATCAATACGTCCTTTTCCGTTGTTCCTTCCTCCATAGGATTTCTTCCAACAAAACCCTCTCCTCTCCCACCATCCCTAGTACTTCCTCATTTGTTTTCATTTTGGTCCATGTCACCTTCTCCATTCTTCTCCGCACTCACATTTAGAAAGCCTCCAATCTACGTCTATCCTCCTGCTTCAATGAACACGTTTCCGCCCCGTATATAGCAAAGCTCCATATTAAAGTTTTTACGAGTCTTTTCATAACAACCTTACTCAACGGCCCTGTCATCAACTGCCTCCTCCTTGTTTGGTATTTTATTACAATAAAATTTTAGAAAGGATCTTCTCAGAAAATGGTAATTATTCATACTACCCTTTTTAATATTCCATTCATAGTACAGCCAAAAGAGCAACCTTGAAAAAAAATTGATTTTCAACTCTCTATTGTTTGTGATATATTTTGAATGAATGAAGATACCATTAGTTTGAAAAAAATACACGAGTCAATTCCGAAATACAAAATAATTGCTAGATATTATAAAGTATAAATTTGAATTAAATTTATATTTTATCATTAATCTATTTAAATTAATCTTTTTTAAGGGGGTGGAAGTCCATGGGATGTAACTCTGGGCTGCTGGACGCGAGGGTCTGGGTTCAACTCTTGGTGACGTCTTTAACTTCATGAAAGTGGTGCCATTAATTGAGCACGTGGTTTTCTAATAAAATCACCGACGGCACAGGGAAAAGAACTGTCCCTCTCATGTCACACCAAATTTCCGGTGGAATACTATGTTGGTATGATGGTTGAACAAGTTTACCTTGTTACACATACACATTATATTTGATAAATATTACATTAGGCTTAGTATTGCGAATCCCAGATAAACACTTTTAAAGGACTGTTTAGTCTATTAAATGCTAGAAATGTGTGCAAATATTTCTTTGGGGCCTGATGATTTTTTTCAAACCGTATCAGCTGCGTCAATGAGTTATTTATAATAATATTTTGGAAAAGGCAAGATTGCATAGATCAATACATATTTCAAATTATTATGCATAGAAATTTTTTGTTTTTCATTTCTTCTCTTTAGAGGGCTGAACAAGTCGAGAAAATGTGAACTACATTTTGCGAACCTTTTCTAAATAAAGTAAGATTAGGTATGGATATTCAGTGGATACGTACAAGTTCTGCAATGACACACAGGAACTATAGGATACGCTTGCCAATCCGGCACACTTAAATTTGCAATGCATGTTGTATTTCTCTTCTTGACTCGTTTCCGTTCTGCATTAGGCAGTCTTTGCGTGGATAAACTTTGGAGTAAAAGGAGCTAGATTAATCAAAAGCCATAACTCCTTCGGAAGACGGAGATGAGTCTAGTAAGCCAGATTTATCCTAAATTGTTGCGGGAATATGGAGCGTATGAGAGGCTAAAATATTAACCAGGACATTCCCGGGAAGAGACGGAAAAATCCTACGGGCGATACGTCTGGCTTGAGGGCATGTTCCTCAGCTCCGCGTTGAAGAACGGTAAAGCTGAGGGCCGAAAAACTGAACGAAGACGAATTCCTTTTTCCTCATCTGCGAGTGATGCTGTTGAAGGGAACGAGACTCCATCAAGCTTAGTGATTCAATGTCTCGAAGAATATAAGAGTGCAAATATTAGAGAAGGCTGAGTTCCGTAGATCTATCCCTGAGAGGTCTCTTCAAATATTGATAGTGAAGCTCATTCACGTGCTTCGAAGGTAGTTTGACTTTGAAGCCGTTCGGTTTTCGAAAGAGTGGATGATAGAAAAAAATATTTGAACGTGGAGTGGGCGATGACGGGGAAGTTGAAGCGTTCGTAAGACAGAGGGCTCGTATAAGAAAGAGAATTAAGTTCTTTGCACTTCGAAGAATCCCTAGTGGATAGTAAGTTCTCTTTCAAGTCTATGAGGGGTATAAAAGCACAGAATCAAAAGAAATCCACTCAGCAGTCTGTCGATATGTATTATCTGACTAAAAGTTTGTAGAGTATGTTTTTGATAGGCAATCAGGAATGAGGATCCTGGTTTATCAGCTGGATTTGTCGGAAATTATTCAATTATAAATACTAAGGACCAGAGGAAAACTATTCCGCTGTTGAAGACCTATATTTCCGTGATCAAGGCTAACGTAGATTTTCAGTAATAAGGAAAATACTGTAAGTCTTTCCAAATAATCACAAAAGTGCAGAGGGGTATCTACAAGAAAAAGATCGGTACACGCAATACATCATGTCACTCCGTTTGACAATACGCATTTTAATCTTCTCGGAACAATGTGACATAACCATCTAAATTTTTGTTACAAATGGTAACCTTCCACTTGCACAAAGCTGCTTTGAAGCGGTAATATTATAATAGGTATTCAAATATTAATCCAAAATTCATTTCTAAGGAAATTTTATGCAAAAACTTACTGAACAAGATTCAACGGGAAAACAAAGTAGCTTGATGGAATTGGTTTGGTTATTTTTTATTGATTAGGAATAGCAAAGTCAAAAATGAAGATATTTTTTAAGGACTGGAGAAGAACGTGGCGTGTTGATTGGCATAAAGTAGATGCAAATTGGATGGGTGGTCCTCATCTTACGGAGGAATATTCAACGCAACATGTACGAAAACTTAAGCATATTGACAAGAATTAACATTTAAATTAAATGAAAATCAAAGAAGAACACATGATAAAAATATCTAAAGGTACATCTGTTTATTATTAATTTTAGTAAGCCTTGCATGGTGTTACTCATAAATGCCTTTTTTTGGTGATGGTTGCCGAAAAATAATATTAATGATTAAGTATGTTTTTGATATATTTTTAGTGTCAAAACTAATTGATTCATGAGTTTAATCTTTGATTCACAGAGTGAACTGACCGGCTTGTTTGACTCAAGATTCCTGCAGAGATAAATACTGATCGAAATCAGTACAGCAATATGCAAGACATGTTAGAGTTAAATTCTGATACAGGAATAATTGCAAAATGATTTAATTCTAGCGTAAACTTATTTGAGTGATATTTTGAAAATTTCAGGGAACCTACGAATTGTTTTAAAATTATATACTTTCCTAGTTCATAACAAACCAATCTATAGGATGGTACAAAGTTCCACTATTTCGATGGAGGAATAAATTGTAAGATAAAAGGAAGTTTTACATAATTGCTTGGACACAAAATATTATCCTATTATATTATTTTAAAATATTTAAACACCAGGGATATACAACTGTTTTTACAGAAAAAAGCTAGTCAATTGGAAAGGATTCCTTCACATAAAATAGGATAAATATATATTTACCAAATAAGTAATCACTATTGAGAACTTTTCTGATATCCCAAAATGGAAGGTGCTCCATGTTGTACTACTTAAATTATGCAAAAATAATAATCACTCAGAATAGAGTTTTGACGAGCTCTTTCAATACGTACTTCCAATTGGTGTCTTCCTTCACCTTCCATGCCTAGAAGTTGATCTTTTGTTTCCCCTTCAGTTCATTTTATTTTTTTTCATTCTTTACCCTATCTACATCCCAAAGACTTCCAATGTACACGTGTTCTCTGGCCTCAAGGAGCAAGTTTCCGAACGATGCACAAATACGATCTATATTACAGTTTTCATTAGTTTTTTTATTTACTTATTTAGTTAAGGAGCCTGCCGTCACTTTCTTTCTCTTTGTAAACGCTTCTTTACCTAACTTAAATCTCATTTTAATGTCCCTTCTATTCTACTCCTCTTCCTACAAACACTTTCCAAATAACTGTCCTACTTGTTTTGGTTTGTCTTTCAGCTTTGATGTTTATCTTGGCACGTCTTCTCCTTGACATCCTCTTTGCCTTCGTTTCCCAAATTAGAAATAGTCAGGACAAGTAAATGCAAGGGACTAGGCAAAGCAATGAGAGGCTGAAGGCGACGACAGAGGGCAAAAATAAGTTTTTCTTTAAGTAAAGAAAGGTAAAAAGTATACAAAGCTAACAAATTAGATATTGTCATATAATGTACGTGATTTAAAGAAATTTTATGGAATGTTAGCAAGGACTTGACGAGAGCAGTAGTGTGCAGTGCTAAGACTCATCAAAAACCCTTAGAATAACCAGGTGGAATACTGCTAATAATGTCACTATGATATTATGCAAACAAAAGAAAGGAAGAATATTGTGATGTTATTCATGAAAATTTACTTGGAATGGAAGCTTTACATAGCATTTTACCGAATTGAAAATTTTGAATGGAGTACATTAGGACAGATTTGGGAAATGTTAACGGAAAAACTCATCTCGTTTCGGGAAACGTCATCCGATGCTTTGGAAACGCGGAATATTTTTCGAATTCAATAAATATTTGTCCAAATATTTCTTTTGTGGACAAAAAAAAGTCTGAGGTGAAATTCATATGGTCAGTGTTGATATGTTCATTTCCTAATTTGCTGCTAAAGTACCTACTGCTATCGAGTACCTTTTGCTTTTAGGAGTAAACCGAAGGTGGGACTTCTTTTTCGTAGATAAGTGAACGGTGAATATTTGTCAATGCAGTCACAATAGTGAATAAAGTTGTCTATTCGAGTCCGTAGTTACAGAGGCAGTAAAACTCGAATGTGCTTCAGGGCGAAACTACTCATTGAAGGGCATTCTCTAATTCCATCGTATATGAAAAGTTTTATGAGTCGCTTGTAATTTCGGGCAAGACTATAAAGACGCGCTAGCTCAAAATGAAAATGCTGCGCTCTTTTTTTATACCTGACCCTTTTTATGATACGAGAAAGCTTCCTGCTAATGCCAACTTCGAGAGAAGGGTCCTTCACAAGGGAGTGAGGGAAAGCATGAAAATTCCACGCCCCATCCGATTGCTGGCCGGAGCAATGAGAAGGCTAGTGCGGGTGGGGGGGGGGAGATGGAGGACGTTGGAAAAACGTAGTCAAATGTCCTTTCCCTCTACCTTTTTCCCTATTCCATGCGCAGTCGGCCCACCTCGACCAAATCGGAGACCGAACACGCCCTCGCTACATTCCGCTCGACCATTACGCAAGCAAACTGTTCTTCTGCACACCTCAGCCGACCAAACCACCACCACCGCGGCCTCGTAACTTTGTCCGCCCTGAGGGGTGGAGAGTACGGACCGTGGAGGAAAAAAGGGCGGCAGCCTAAACAAAACACTAGTATCGCAGTCAACAGCAGTTGCTTCACCCACAAAAAGTAGAGGACAGAGTAGGAGAAGAGGAATGAGTTGGGATTAGCGATATTGAGACAAGGATCTCGGAATGAACAATTTCTCCAGGATTATATTGCATTAAAATTATACAATTTTGAATGTAGATGTATTGGAAACTTTCCACTACTTTCAACCAATTTCTTGATGCATCACCCTTGAGAATGGCAGGAAAACACGTCCACTCACAAAACTGATAAAATACTATTGAAATAAATATTGAAATCCTTAGTATTACTTGGCTAAATACCTATATGTGAACGTAGGCTATGAGTGATTATTATGGACTCGCAGGTAATAGAGATTTAAATAAATAATATGCATCATACATTGTCAATTACTAATTATTATATACCTAAAAACATTCCATGCAAATTAAGGAAAATTTAAGTGGCTTCTTATAATAATTCTAGAAATACTGGAAAAGTGAAGTGGAGCTAGGTTACAGCAAAAAATTCAAGAGAATGGAAAACATTTACAGTGACTATCCTGTGACTATATATATATTTCTATATATATATATATATATATATATATATATATATATATATATATATATTGTTAATTTATCGCCCAATAGTGGAATTGAAATTTTCTATATTACTTTAGTAAATGGGGTACACTTTATAAATAGTAATTCATAATTCCCTTTGATTTGCAAAGTTTAATTAGAAGACACTTCAATTATTTATCGATATTTCAAATAAGCATTGAATCAAAGAAATCATCGTATAATCCTAGTTACTCCAAAGTGGTATCTCTATTTCAAACATGCAATTTTTCCTACCCAATGAGCACTTCCGTTCCCGAATTTTCCGTTTCGTGTTCCGAATGAATTTCAGGAAGTTCTAAGATCTTTACGGGTACAAACTACTACTGTCTATCATTTTGTATACCTCCTAGATTTCAATCACTAAATATTTTAATGGAATTATGATTAGCAGAAATGAAAGAACCAAATTGTTCTGGGAATTGTGTATACAAACTTAACGCTGTTACATTTTTCAGCCTTTCTCAGAAGAAAACCTGATCCTTCCCTGAAATAAACCCTTCTTCAATTCCGCAGCCATTCTACTTCCCTTCATTTCGTCAAACGTGCTTATTCTAATTCTCCCTATTCCTCGACTAACTAACGTTTTCCCCTCTGTCACAGTCATCAATATTCCATTTTCAATCAAAGCGATCAATGAGGATTTCTCTTAGAAAATCCACATTCCTCCCCCACCCTGCCTAGTACATTTTAGTTTCTTTTCCTTTCCGCCCATTGATGTGTTTCCATCTTACCCCCTATCACAATTAAAACCCTCCAATCTACGGCTACCATTTTGCTTCAACGACCAAGTTTCCACACTGTAAAAAAACACGCAGGGAATGGATACGCAAATATATTCAACGGGTTACTATTAGCTACTACCATCATGAATTTGACTATAGGAAACAAATTACTCTCCGCAAATCAGTTAAAAATGCCAAATGAACAACTTTCATCTTATCCGACTAAGTTATCAACTAGGAGAAATGAGTACGATCTACATGAGACAAAAATATATTCGTGGGAGACGAAAGGTAGTACGTTGAGGAACTTGATGGTTGAGATATTTCGGAAATACTCGTAAAATATACAGGGATTGTGTCGTGAGTAGAGATAGCAAGGGACCAGAAATGCAAAGTAAGAATAGATAGGAATCATTATGCACATGAAGACGAATATGTTGTAAACAATTGAGTTTCCTATCAAGTTTAGGCCAATAGAAGAGCATACTGTATTGTTATAAAATGCCGTATACTTTAATGATATAGACCTGAAGACTTCTTCATTTCCATTTTAAACTCCATTCAAAATTTTAATGGAATAGAATTTTGGATTAATTTGAGCCTAAATAAAACTTATTCGTAGAAAGGTCCAAACTCGCTCTCAGGTATTGTTATCGTAGTATGGCATCATCATACCTTAGAAAGGGGAAACTTAATAAGTTACCTGCGGATCAACTTTACTTTAGGAAACGGAGGAAAGGATAACTGCTACAATAACAGCAATGGAAGCAATAATAGCAGAGAATATATAAAATGACTATTAGTGGTTTTTCAGAATATTTTCCTTCGTAAGTTTCCCAAAATACGTTCTACGGATTAAGTTAAGTAGTGTTAAAGAAAATATAGTGGAATGTAGAAATCGGATTTAGGATTATCCTTTTGGGTTACAGGTATTAATTACTAAAATCTTTCATTAATAATAATCCTTAGGACGTTTCTATTAGATGTATGACATCAGAATATCATACTTCACTAAATATATACTGAAAATAAACGTTGATTGAAAATTACATTCATAAAAAAGTTCTTTTTTAGAGAAAGTGGATACTTTTGGATTTTATTAGTATTTTTCCGAATTGGGGAGTGATTAAGGTACTCATAAGAGCAGCTTCTAGGAAAAAGTAGGATTTTTATCTGTTGAAGTTTATTTCGCAGTAGTAAAATCTATAAAGCAAAAAAGGACCTTTTGAGGACGATGGTACCTGCGATTGAAGAGATCCGTATGTTAATCTTCCTACATGAAGGTTTAAACAATTTCTTAAATCCAGAACATTTTATTTGCAATGAATAATAATTTATGAAAATTATTTACTTACAAGAATTAATACATATTTTATACGTAATTATAAGTTCCACGTCAGCTAAATACTCCACTCTCTCTGATCTGCGCTCACTAATTTTGCCTGTATTTTCAATACATTTCAAAATCTAGGATGTAGTCGGTCAAAATTACCCCAAAAATATCGCGCAACATTTGCATAGATGAGTCTGGTATTATTTAACAACGTTGGATCTACAGAAAAATTCCATCCGGAAAATAATCGATTTTTTGCTGTCCCGTAATATATCCCATCCATAGGTTGAGTTGTAAACTCAGGCAGGTGAGAGAAGAGGGGAAGGGGATATTCAGATTCTCGCTTCCCCTCGGGGTTTTTCCGTCCCGTTTTGCAGTCGCGCTTGGTTCGATGGCCCCCGGAGGAATCCGCCCACTCTCGTTCTTGTCATTCATTCTTCCCCTTGGCGATAAATCCTCACCGCCACCGCCCATGTTGCCCCGTGAACGTGTAGAGGAAAAAAATAAAATTGAGGATGCGGGGGTAGAATGCGATAGTCTCCCACCAACCCACACGACAAGGTCTTCGCCTCCGCCGCACTCGCCGGTGAAGGGACCGTGTATATAGGTATACGAGTACGTAATACATTGCGTACGGGTAACAACAGTAATCCTTCTTCTTTGGGATTGTTGTCGCGGACGTTTCAAAATGTGTGACGGAAGAAGAAAATCACTCGCTTTGGACCTGCTTCGCTTTCACGTTAGTGTCAGAAATTGGTTGATAGTTAATAATCATTGAAGGGTAAATCTACAGCCGAGAATGAACACCTAAATCGGAATTGAATGCAAAATTATATGAACGCATATATTTCCTTATACAGTAGGCACAAACCAGAAGAACGCATGTTTGAAACAGAATATGAAACTTAAATGATAAGATTAATTATAATTCACAGTATATTTCGTTTAAATACATTTCTTATTAGAAAATCGAAGTATATGTAGATATTGATTCTCAATAGGACCGAATTCAAATACTCTCTTGGCCTATTATACTAACTTCCAATTAAACCTATGATTTAAGTTTTCACATTAATATACTGGCATTAAACATAATATTGGGATTCATATTAATATCACTCAATCTTTAAAAATTTTTGTCTATCAAAAACTTCCCATCTTCCAAAACTTTTCCAAAAATATTTATAGAATATTTTTACAATTTTCTAAGTCCGTTAACGATTAACTCGGTCATAATACGTAATACGGTCAAAGTGGTAGGGACGTAAGGAGAAGAATAGCGCTAGGCAAGGAGGCTTTCTCAAGGAGGAGGGAGTTGATGACGGGGACGTTGAGTAGGGATGTTAAGACAAGACTCGTAAAAACTCTGATATGGAGCCTAGCTATGTACGGCGCGGAAACGTGGTCGCTGAAGCAGGAGGATAGACGTAGATTGGAGGCTTTTGAAATGTGGGTGTGGAGAAGAATGGAGAAGGTGAAATGGACCGAAAGGAAAACAAATGAGGAAGTACTAGAAATGGTGGGGGAGGAGAGGGGTTTGTTGAGAGAAATCCTATGGAGGCAGGAAAAATGGATGAAAGGCGTGTTGAGCGGTAGTGGAATGTTGAAGAGGGTAATAAAGGGGAGAATGTTGGGCAAGCGAGGTAAGGGTAGGAACAGGATACGGATGTTGGACGGGATGAAGGGAGGAAAGAAGTACACCGAGATGAAGAGGGACCTGATATAGATTAGTTTGCTAGGTGGGGAGTCACAAAATGTTTATTTGATAGTTGTGTCCATCCAAAAACCTACCTTAACCGGTAGATTACCTAATAATATATAATATGTGAATTATGATATCTGGGAGTAAAATACTTCTCTGCGCATGCGAGACACTACTACTAACAAGAAGAACATAAAATTAGGGTTAGATAAAAGGGTAAGAATATTCTAGTCTACTTAGTTAAAAAATAATCTCCCCCATATCGCAATTTTACACTGATTCTTTTCCCTTATTGTTAGCTGGAAAAATAAAACGTTTAATTTTTCGTGTCTACACCTGATCTCCCGTACCGTAGTATGATGGTGCAAATGAGTAATTTTCAATTAGAATGCTATTTTAGAAAGGACGCCCGTACAATTTATGATTCCTAGGCTTTTTCTCTAATAAACTAGACAAAGTGATAAGTTTATCGTAACAACACATTACTGCTACCTCCTCTTCATTGAACACGATCTAATTCGACATTTCAAGTCATTTTGTTTATGCTAGCAAAACCTTCTAAATTTCTTTCAAATAGCACAAGATTGAATCAAACACTCTCATTCAATTTCTCCATTACTCTTTTGATAAATACCAATTTCTAATGTTTTGCTAGCTTGTTCACATACGCCCTGCATACATTGTACTCTTTGCAGATCGTGAATAAGAGTAACTCCTCATCGAATTTGGTATTTTTGAAGCAAAAGAAGGTCAAAGGAGTATTAATGTTTTATATTATATATTTATATTATATTATTTTATATTATATATTTTTTATATATTATTTTTATATTTATATTATATATTATATATATTATATATTTAAATAAATAAATAAATATTGACTTATGGCCATCTTCTAATGCTGATTTCTCCTTAAGGATGTGTATGCCTGCAGTTAATGTACTAAATGTATGAGGATGGACAAATATTTTATGTTAAACGGTTCAACTTTAAACGGCTTTAGGCAAACTATCGTTTCAAACTCTAGTATTATCTTATGTGGTATACAAGGAAATAAGGAGCCAATTAGATCGCGAGCTACTCTCTAGAGACCTAGACACAATCTAGGAATGGTGCAATGAATGGAGACTAATGCTTAATATAGACAGATGCGAAGTTTTGAAGTTTTTAAACAAAGAAAGTGGTGAAAAGGATATAAACTATAAAATTGAGGTTTCAGGATTAACTACGGCCAATTAAATTAACTATTTGGGGTAGATCTAACACAACGAATTTCATGAGGAGCACATATCAGGACAACATGCGGTTCCGCTTTAAAGAAGCTTTATTAAACGGGTGGTGGGGAAATGTAATGAGAAAGTTAAAGAGAGTTGTTAGTTTGCTCTAGTTAGACCGAATTTGGAATATGCCCCAAGTATTTGGGATTCTTGGGAGAAAATATGGCAAAAAGAATTGAATAAAGTCCAGAGAAAATCCACCAGATTCGTTAACAATTTTTATAATAAAAACACAAGTGCGAAAGGTCTTGCGCCACTTGAAATACGAGGGAAACAAGCAAGACTTTTAGAAAGGTTCAGAACAAACGAGTTTAACGATGGCACTAAAGGAATTATAATGGACCCACACTACTTAGGTAGATCAGACCACAAAGATAAAAAAAAGAGATAGATTCCAAGGCGCATAGATGCAAATACTCACTCTTTCCCAGACCAATCAGAAATCATGATAGTAAGAAACCAAAGTCACTTTAGAAATATTAAAAGTATTTAATTTGCAAGTCCGAACAAATTAAACATTGCAAAGATGTTAGGTATATCTGTAGATGCATGTATATGTTAGTTGGTAGCTTATGTGTTTGCATGTGTGTGGGGTTTAAAGGTTTTTCCATGAATGTATAGCATGTTTTGTTTGTGGATTACATATTTAAATTTGTGGCTTTTGAATACGGTTTTTCTCTTAATTACTTGTGTTGCCCTAACATCCCCCGTCTTACGCCCCATGTGGCGGCTTGCGGTGTATTAAGTGGTTGTAGATGCAGATTATGTTTCATGCGACTAGCTTCTTCTAATTATTTACGTCGAAGTATACTGTCCAAAATATTTTACCTTCATTTCCACGAGAAATAATAAGAGAACAACACTATCTTATAAGACTTAAAAACATTTTGCCAAGAAGAACGTCAAGTACTCGGGAAATAGGTCAGAGCTGACCTCAGCTCCGTACAGCTAATTGCAGTACCACCAATCATTTCCGACGTTCCTGTTATTGACGGGATTGTAAAGAAAATTCATCGGACACTGAATTGGAAGGACAGTCAGAAAGGATTTATCGCACCACAATTGTACGTGTTCCTTCGTTTCGAATTCAAGAGGAAATATTGCACCGAGTTAAGGCCAGTATTCGCGCAAAAGATCCTTTTAAGGGATCGTCTCTGATTGTAGTGTGCGCTTTTGCTCTTGGTATACCCCCACGGATCCTTCTTTCCCCAAGCCGACAACCCCTATTCTTTAACCCCCCCCACCATTCCAACGGTCTTGGGAGGTCACCGTATTTTTTTTCTTTTGTTTGCCGTGGCTTTAATGCCATGTCTCCGACCGTGACATGTAACAGGAAACGTTAAAAGCCCTCGCGACGCCAGAGCCCCTTCCCGGCTGACCGCCAAGGGTACTTAGCCGTCCGACTGGACGGCTCTGTGAATCTCCAAATGGATCGACCGAAGGAGGGGTTGAATCGGGGGCATTTCCCTCCCGCGTCCTCCCCTTGCCGTCCCTTCCCCCCTCCCGTGATCCCTCTGAACGCGACTACCCTTTTGACCGTCTTGACCTCCCGCGGTCGTCGGATATGGGTGGCCGAGGGGGGAGAAATGCGCGTAAACACGCAAAGCCCTTGTGTCCTTTTTAACGTTTCTTGCTCACTTCCGTTCACTTTTTTTGTTCCGCCGCCGGCGACGCAGTGGCAGGGATGGACTTAAAAGACGCATTCGGTCCCCTACGGAGAGGACGGCTCGAGAGGAAATTAGATCCTGCTGATGGTGCCCACGTGCCCTTGATGATCTTGATAGACGATTTCCCCGTGTTGATTTGCCCGCTCACCTCGAGGAAACGGCCGAAGTTGGAGAATTTTACCCGAGGGTCTGGCTCTCCATAAATGTTGGCGGCGGTAATTTTTTTCACCGCTTCCATCTCCAAGTTTTCCTTGCTGAACTCCATCAAGTTAGAAAGACGCCAATGCTACTTCGTTTCCCTGAATAATTTGTAGGAAATATCTTGCTTCGGGATATTCGCTTAAATGCACACGACGAAAATATTTGAGTGATACTTTTCCCAGGAAGACAAGTTAAAGGAAAGGAAAATCTGTAAGATGTTTGAAGGAGAATCAAATCTCTTCCGTTGGTACCAAGGAGATAGCTATTGTTTTTTCTAAGATACGTTACACGAGTGGGACTGTTTCGAGTCGGAGCTTCCAGATTTATTGCATTCTGTCGTGAACTCAGTGTTATAACGGTCAGAAGAACTCCTTCCATGCATTGACAAGGTGATTTGAGTTATGTTCAAAATAAACATGTCATAAAATGCGAGAAAAATTGTTCCGCGGCTTTTAGGTAGCCATTAGATAAGCAATGCAAATTGTATGTCCTAGTTTTCTCATTAATTTAGCTATGAATTAACTGATGGTTGTTGAAATGTATTTTATTTTTAAAAACTGTGTTTTGGAATGACCTAGCAGGAGGGTCTATTGCTAATTTTAATTTTTATAAAACCAAGAAGCACCAAGAACCACTCATAATTTCGTTGGACAAAATTCTAACACATCAGCCTGACTTAAAAGTTATATATTTCTATCTGGGAAGACAACCAAAAGTATGGGTGGAATAGTGTGCCACAAATATTTTCGGCTTATCAAAATTTTTCTTCGTAAATTTGAAGGGACTATAAAAGGTCTTTGGTTTTAGAATACCAAGGAAAGGGGAAAAGTTAATTTGGATTTATTCCTGCCACCTTGTCACAGGTACAGAATAAAGTTTTATGTTTACCCTTCCCGAAGTCCAAAATCTTATGTCCTTCCTAATTTTCTTCCGGACCCGCCATACCGAATGCTTCGTTTTCCACATTTCCTCCATGCGCGCTGCAGGCAGTGCGACCGAAGCTATAATGTTTATAGGTGCATCTTTTGGACCATCCACGGACTTTATATTAATCTCCAGCGGATATCTCGAAGGATCAACTCCGTCTGTAGTGTCCGAAAGAAGACGAGCTAACACTTTGAGCGCACGTAACACTGACGCAAGCCGGCAACCAAATGAGTCTTTTGTACACCGTTAAGCTCCCCTTTATTAATCCCACCTTCGGAGCTGAGGAGTGGTCTCCTGCATTGATTTTACCGTGGATTCTCCATTAATTCCGAGCCTTAACTATGGAGGAGGTGGTCCTCCGTTGGGGGTCCACGGAGTGAGTTCCAAGGTGTCCGCCTGAAAACCTTCGGAGGTAAGCCCCAGGAAAAGGAGCCCCGTTTTGTGGGGATTGCGATCCTATTTCTTGCCTCACCAATCGTCCTATGGGTAATATTTCTCCATGCTCAGACCAACGCCGGTCGTATCCTGGGTGCATTATTTGCCGTGGTGGAAATACGCTCGCTCAAGCCAGCCCTCGAGATTTTGCCGGCCATATTTTTTTCTCAAAGGGAGTTGAGGTTGAGAGAAGGGCATGAGGATATAACTTGCTGAGGAGGAACCAAATACTTCCCGTGAATCTCTTGGGGCACAGAGATTTTATTCCCTGTCCCTATGACCGCTGCTGTCGAGATAATCCGCTAGAGGATGGTTCTCAAATTGTGATAAAAATTGATAATGATGAAAGATATAGAGCATCCGATAAGCGCGTAAATATCCACATTTATAAAAACGCGTAGGGCTAAAAAATTACATTGATATATAGATGAGAACAATATAAAAGGGTTCTCATGAGTAAATGATTACTAAATATAAAAACTGCCTGAAAAACCATCATGAATAAAAAGCAAAAATGATTTAAACGGAGAAAAAATTAAAACAGCGAAAGAATAATGTACGCATAGAGTGAAATGGATTTAATCTATTGATTGCAAAATATTTTAAACGTCACCTTTTAAATTCCCATTTAGTGGAAAATTGGAACTGCTAATGAAAAAAATTGGAAATGATTTTTTTGTAAGGTGTCCTTTGACGTTTACATGAAACCCGTATCTACTGAAAAGTGAGTATTAAGATATAAAGTTCTGAGACGGGTGAAATCTGTGTAAACACTGGAAAAAATAGGTAAGAAAGGCCTTTTTACAGACAAAGTGGGGGAGAATGTAAATTAAAATTAGGAAAGAAAAAAATAAAAGTACATTGAGCTATAATTAAAATGTTGATAGAGTGTATAAGTTTTTGGAAACGGATGACCGGAAACGGAAACGGATTGGAACGGATGGAGTACGAAAATATCGGAATACATAAGGAACCATCAATTGGGAAACAAACATCCAACGATAATGAATACGCTTCATCAAAACATCAGTTATTTAACTAATAAAATTTATTTTTCTTCTCAGTTTATGAAAATATATCCTTCGAATATATTCATTAATAAAATATTGTAAAGGTTAAAATAAAGATTTAATTAAGAAAATATTATATCTTGCCTAACTCTTATCTAGATGGATGAATTTATTCCTGAAATATGCAAATGTGTTGAGCATATTCTTCTTCTAGGATTCTTCTACTAATTTGACACACTTAAAAAATTACTGAACTTGATCCTAGAGAGGAAAATGTTGTAAAGAATGAAAAATCAAAGGGAGAAACCTGGAAGAAGAGTGCCCTTATCTGATTTAGAACCTCTTCGCTCCAAAAGAAACTGTATTCTTTCTTTTTTCTGTATCTTTTCGTTCACCTCCTTTGATACAGCTCAATAATATTTTCACCTCTCTAATTCAACTTGTTTTTATATACCATTATATCGCGGTTATAATCACATCATTTCATCAATTACATTTGTTATGTTATCTGTTAAGCTTATTTTATAGACGAAGACTTTTTAAATGCTATATTTAGCCAAATGAAATGGTTAATTCAATGCATGTCACAAAGCAAAAATAAGGAAAAACGGAGGTATGACAGAGTTCAGAGTGGCATCACGGAGACAAAGATAGATTTATTCAATTTTTTTTAAGTTTAAAAAATAATTACATGAAAATGTTGAAGGATTCAATAAGTAAATCAAAGCCTGAAGTACTTTTAAGAAGCAATATTTTGCACAAGTATTTATGGAATATCCCATATTCATGTTGGTGCTACGAAAGAGAAATAGAAAGGAAAAGTCCTACAGCATATTCATTAAAGGGAGAAAATGACGAAAGCGTTACTGTTATAAAACTAGAATAATATCCTAGAACAACTTATTTAACATATTGGCTTATATTTTTACACAAAATGTATTAGTGTGAGTTCCACTCGTACCCGAAGAGCTCATAAACGACATATTACTGTCCCAGGAAGAAAGAAAAAACAGTTCTAAATATAAAACCAAACAAAGCTCAAGTTCAGGAAGATGCCTCCGCTAGAATATCAAGGAGTTTGCGGATTAATCGCACTTTATTTGAAAATAGCATTTTAGAATTTCACAGAATAACTATCAACAACTGGCGACTTAAAGACAACTCATATATCCCCATAAAAGGCGGGAAGGTTCCCAGTAATTACAGATCGACTCCTTAACTTTTGGCATCCTGTAAAATCTTGGAACACATACATGTGTATTGTTGGCAATGTATGGGTTTTCTAGAATGTTGGAAAATAGTTTGCCTACTAGCATGGGTTTAGGAAAAGCACATGATGTGAAACACCATTGACTCCTCTTTTTAATACTATGTGCGATCGGGAATGGCAATCTGAAACCCAATTAGATACTGCATTTTTACATTCCTTTGACCAACCCTTGAGAAAATGATTTACAAACTGAGATACAATGGTGTTAATGAGAGAGTGTCCAACTGAATTAGGTACTTCTGACCGTAAATAAAAACAGTCGTCGACTGGTTGAGTTAATAAAAGGCAAGGTGACTTCAGGAGTGCCGAAGGTAAAGGGTAAAGTGCCCCTTCTGTTCTAGTAATATAAGACTGAAATTAGCGACTTACCCTCCTAAGTTTGAAAAATGTTCAGATTATTATCAGACAACTCAGTTATTTACAGAACAATAAGGATCTAGGCAGACAGCGTGTTATTTTGTAATTTTTTTGACCATTCATCGCACTGATTTGCGGAAGGCCGGCAAGAATATAATATCAGAAAATGTGCCGCATTCAAGTTTTAGGAATAAGGAAATCGGTTTCATCTGGCGAATTTCAGAATAATTTTATAATGAGGTAAGAAATAGGTGTTCCTTTGCCTTAGTTTTGCCTCATTTAGAATATGCGGTAGGTATTTTGAATCCAAGGCATAAGAGCTAATTAACAAAATGGAAAAGATTTATATAAAATTGGCTAGGACTGCTATAAGGTTCTACGAGCAATGAAGCGAGGCTGCCAAACTAATTTATTTGGCATACCCGTGTCGGGTAAGCTAAAAGAATTAGTTTTGGTCGCCTCGCGATTATTTAGAATACCAGACAAAAATTTAAGATAGGTTGAGGACACCTGAGTTTTCTTGCAGCACAGAAAGAATTATCATAGGACAAATTTGATTGAAGGATGCGGCCACCGATAGGATATATGAGATAAACCAAATCATCAAGGACGGATTGCAGCACTCACTCTTCCCTAGCACCCTGAGTAATAATAATAAAATCGAACCATAGATCCCATAAAGCTTAAATCATTTTAAATGTTGAAATGCAAGGCATTAGTCTAACACATTATCAAATCAATGATGATTCTATTTGTCCTCTATCTAATATATTTTCTTCCTCAGATAGTTTGTTGGTTTAGTCATTTGTCATTACTTACATGCGTGTTTTCCCTTATAGATAAAGTTCAAAAAATGTAAATGTTTTCGCTTGCCCTTTAAATTTTTGATGAAATATATAACCGCCAATTAGATATTTTTCTAATTATTCAATTGTATCCAATTAAAAATTTTCTTAATTCATTTTTATATATTATAACTTCTATAAGCTTTCATTGGCTATTCAGCGCCCTAGTTGGATATTTCATTATCAGGCGATATGGGTGTTCTATTTGTTCAAATTTATCAGGCGTTGATAAGGCGATAGAAAAGAATTATTCTGATGGCGTTTGTGATAGATGGGTTCAGTAGCGTCAAAAAATCCTCCTTTAAATAAATCCTAAGAGAATGAACACTACCTAATATATGGTAGGTATTTAGTGTTGGAGAATTTAATTGTCCACTTTAATAATATTTCCTTTACGGTGATTTACACAAATTTTTGTACTCACAGCAATGTCATTTTTCTCTACCCCAATACATTCCATTATGGATATTGTGAACGGGTCTACTCCTGTAAGTCATTAAAAATCAAAGCTAGGAGAAAAACTTTTATGTCAAAATTATATTCAATTTCTGAATTAGAATAAAAGTTCTCTCGTTGCGCTTTTTGTTTGAAATATGAATATTTTTTCTTCGCTTTTTGAACTTGCGCTACTTTTCGGCGTTTTATAAGCAATTTACAGACTCTGTGAATATTGAATTCCTCATGCATGAAATTTGTCGATTTCGGGCTTGCTGATTTATAAGTTTACGGTTGACTCGGAAAAATAGTCTCAATAGAACGAGGAACGACTGACATTGCGATATCTGCAAACCAAATAATTTTCATTGTGCTTCACAACAAAATTGGCAGTATTCCAGGGGAGCACTCCCGAGTTCGTAACGTGTGTTTATCTGCTTGAAAGTATTCCAGTGATTTATTGGTCGGGGAGTCTTAACATCTTGCGTAAACAGTTCTATGATGTATCATCCGAATGAAAAACATTTTATTTTCCTCCAGTGATAGTCCCATTAACCTTTCGTTTGCTCATGAATTGGTTCTGGATGAACCAAATATGCCAATCGACTTTGAAAAATTGCAAATTGAAATAAAATTCAGGCCACGTGCAATTGGAAGGATGTTTTACAATCTAGCAACAGCATTTGGTAAAGAACTAAAGCTGCATATTATGCACGCCTTTTTATTTTGACTATTTTGAAGTTTTGAGATGCCTAATTGAAGTAATTAAAATACATTTCCATCAGATAAACTATTTCCAATTTCATTTCTATTACTGTAATAATGAGGTTTGTAATTCTAGCCAGCTCAAAAAAAAGTCTGTACATATCAATTAACTTCTTGCATAAATAAATGAAAATAATTTTTAATTAAGTTTTCTTCTCAGAAGTAATTGATGACCAAATAAATCGGTATCACAACAAATATGGTTCTTTCAAGAGAGTTGTGTTAGGTATATACAAATAGATTACTTCAAACAGAGTAAACATAATGATTACGCACACAACTGGATACTTTACTTCACGTAATTAGTTCTGGGGGTAAGCACATCTATTTTATTCAAATTTCAAGATCTTGTAAATGAATTCATACATTTAGGCATACAAAAGGCATGCATTTAGGACTGTAGTCTAACCAAATTCGCCAGAGAGAAGAATCGCGAATGAAGTAAGGAGAAATGGAGTAAGAAAAAAGATTAAAGGGTGGATAGAAACCCGGTGTCGGTATTAGCCTTCTCTTAACGAAAGGTAGCAAGGGGACCGCATCTTAACGTCCCATCCGACGGACGGCGTACTCACTGATAGTGCTCTTCAATCAGTACCTGATGTATGGATCGGGAGACCAATGAAAAATATCTGCCGCCGCTGGAATTCGAACCCAGACCCTCTAGGTGGGAAGTCAGTACGTCAGCCACCCCTAGCACACCGGGCTCTTCGACCTACCCTTACTTTTTTGTCTCCTCTCCGCCTCACTCCTTTATGTCACGAATCGCTGCTGACGGCCCATACCCACACGTTGTTTTCCTGTCCTATAGTGAGTGCGCTGTTATCTTCGTCCACTTCACTCAACCTTCTTGCTTTCATCCCCGTCCTCTCTATTATAACAATACGTCCCGTGCACGCGTCTCTTCGTCGCGTGAAGTAAGTCCCTTATTCCGCCATTTTCTCCATTCCGCCGTGATAGTCTGTAGCATACGAAATATAACTTGCATGTTCTCCGTCCTTACTTTGAATTCTTGATAGGTAATGGATGGCTTTAATTATTTATCCTTTGCGGGATGTTAGCAGAAATCATCAATCAAATGTAAGTGTTACTAATAGCCAAATGAAAAAAATGAATTCCTGATTATCGATTATGTTCACATTTTTCTGACTTTTAATAATCCGCAACAAAGTATTAGCAATAGATCTTACCATATTTCTGGTTGGTGATTGATCATTTTCCAACCAAATCATCATCAACGATTACAATGAATTAAAATAATTGTAATAAGTATATAATACCAAAGAATATTGAAGAAAATTGATTCCTCGATGGTTGGACGAACATCGCAAAAATTAAATAAAGTGGGTCATTTTGGGTGATTGTAATTATTTCATGTCATATCATTGTTAAGAGTCAGATGTAAAGGCCAAAGTGTTTTCAAATTATTGTGAAACAAATAAATATTCATGATACCACCAGAAAAAATGCCTCTGTATCAGTTTTTCCAACTAGTTTTACTAAAATAACGAAGGCTTAGAACAAGCAGAACAGTTTACGTATCTCGGAAGCGTTTTGGACCTACACACACGAGAATTGCGCTAGGTAAAGAATTTTTCACCTGGAGAAGGGAGTTGAAAACAGAGACATTGAGTAAGGATGTTAAAAAAAGACTCGTAAAAACTTTGATTGGGAGCATAGCTGTGTGGGTGGCGGAACCGTGGTCATTAAAGCAGATCCACGTCGGATAGGATAGACGTAGATTAGAGTATGTTGAAATGTGGGTGTGGATAAGAATGGAGAAGGTGAAACGGATCGAAAGGAAAACAAATGAGGAAGTACTAGAGATGGTGGGTGAGGAGAGGGGTTTGTTGGGAGAAATCCTATGGAGGCAGGAAAAATGGATGAAGGGCTTATTAATCGGTAATGGGATTTTAGGCTGTCATAGTGGTGAGAATGTTGGGCAATCGAGGATAGGGCAGGAGCGGGATAGGGATGTTGGACGGGATCAAGATATTTATTTGGAAGTTTAGTTCATCCAAAAACCTTCCTTAACCGGTAGACTACCTTTTATATTAATAATGCTAACAAATAAAAAATAATATAAAATTTTGTAAAATTAATTAACATTCAATAGGACACCTATAAAGAAATAAGTTAAAATTCCTGAAAAAGTTAGAAGACTTTGACAACACTTGTAGACACTATAAAATACAACGGATACTCATCTATTGAACGAATTCCACCTTACTAATGGCAGAGGGCACATTAAATTGCGACAGAATATCTATCATCTGAGTATTTGGTTTAGGAGGAATACTGTCACCTCACTCTTTAACCTACGAGATTTTTCCGAGCAATTTTACTTGAACCAAAACGAAAGTAAATCTGGAGGGCAAGATTTCTCTTCTATCTCATTGTCTAGTCGAATTTAAGAAATATCTCTCCATAAGCTTACGTTATTTCTTGTTTTATACTCTCGAGGAACAAATTGGAAACTAACCTACCACTCACGACAGGCGGATCCCGTCTCGCCTTCCCCCCTCATAGAGCAACTCTATGACAAGGCTCCACCCTCCACTCGTCTAATGCCTATTCCCACTCGTGAGATCACTCGCGGGCAACTTTATTTTGATAAGGGCCAGAATAACCTGCGCGATTGGGAAAAAAGGGACCTGAGAGACATTGGCTGGCTTCAAAAAAGAATAGCGGTTGAAGGGTGGTTAAAAGGTCAGCCAGTCCCCAATTCTCATTACTCACAGTTAAAGTGTACTGTAAGCGTTTAGAATAAAACAAATAACATTTCTTAAATTTCGTAAAGCCATGACATAATAAGGGTTATATGCATTTTTTCACTGTGCTTAAACGTTTCATGTCAAAAATAAATTTCTATCTCTCATGGGTATTCCTAAGTCTAAAATCACACTCTCCTGTCTCTCTCAAACGTGGCACGCGCCATAATAACTTAACTTATCACTGGATTTGCAGCTAATTGAAGTTTGTGGTTTAACACCAGGCAGGCTGCCAATTATTAATTCAAATTGATCACAAAACAGTTTATTTCTTCCTCACGGTGATTACGTTTCGGCGTGTACATCCGAAAGAAAGTAGATTGCTTCAATCTGCTTCACTAATTATTTCTCTCCTTCTTAACTTACCTACAATTGCTACACCTTTTCATGGCATCATTTCATTGGCCGCCCAATTGGGGTCAGAAGTTTTCGCATTCACCTCACAGAGTATTAGACTCTGTGCACATTTTCTTTTGCTACTCTTCGACTTATCTGGAATGGATATCTTACAATGAGGATATCTTTGTGGCTTTTGTTTTGATCTGAGGCTATTTGTGGCTTTAGGATGCGTTTTTTTCTTTTCTTTATTACGGATGGTGAACTAATAAGAGCCACACGCCCTTACGGTGGCTTTCGGAGTAATAAGTCAATGTAGATGTAGTAGGAGCAATTATTGTCGTTCCGCCTGTTCAGCCATAAGAGTTCAAGGGAACTCTGAAGTCCTTCCACCCTATCAATAACGTTAACCATTGCTGTGACCGTGTAATCAAGGTCCTCAAAATAGTCTTCGATTGAAAGTTAAATTTTCTCAAACTTAAAACAAAATTACTATGAAATATTCATGTCTTTAGGCATTTACATCCTATTTCATCCATTAGCTTCGCATAATTTATGTTTGCAATTGTATTGTGTGAAACTTTACAAATAGTTAAGTCTAAAACCTGAATAGTTTCCGAAAGTTAAAGTGAATGTTTACAGTCATTATTAGGTGAAGTTACTGTATATTAAAAAGGGCTTAAAAACAACACGTTACAGATATTCATTAAAAAATGATTTATAGCACGATCGATGCACGGTATTATAATGAAACAATTTTCCTGACGATCCCTTAACGAGAGGAACCAGTATTACTATAAAATGTACTCTGCATGGAATTCTAGGAAAAGCCCTTTTCACCACATTTTATTATCTCCATCGACGTCATTTTTTGCCCTGCTAAGTAATTCTAGCGCCTATTAATGTTGGACTTATCTTAAGTAATCGTTTTTGTAATATGACAAAAATACTTGATAGGAAATAAATACGGCGGCCGGCCACATGCAGTCTCTCCTCAAACCTGGAAAAAGTCTACAGCCATTGCTTTATTTCGTATCATATTTACTCAATTCAAAACCGGATAACAGAATTAATTTAGACCTTAATTCTAATTATTAGGAAAAGTGAAAAATGAAATGTAAAGTCAGTGTCTGTAAATCATTTCCTGCACCAATACTGGAATCGATGAATAAAGAGTCAATTTTTTGCCTAAAGAAAGGAACTTTCGATAAAGGTTTTGCCATATCTCGTCCCCCAGGGATAAGAACAATCAGCAGTCGATTTAGAACGACAATTTATAAATTTAAATTTCATTAAATTCATTTTACACTTATTTCAAAAATACATTTTCAATGTATTTCATTCAATACCGATCTGGACGAAATCAAATGCTCTGATTCTTCAGCGACATTCACATAGATAAAGACATTTTGTATTTGTGTATTACGTACAGGTTAATTCCATGGAAATTATGCATTCCATTAGCCACAGGGAAAGGGGCAGGGAGACTCTGTTGAAGGATCTCTTACTTGATTATATCTTTAATAAGTCTTTCTATCCACAAGCAAATTTTCTCTTGTTAGTTCTTCGCTCATTCACCATCGGCAAACTTCCACGCTGAAAATTATTATCTAAATATTACATTTTCATTCTTCTACGTACATATTTGGACGACCATTATTTCGAAATCTGCGTTATAATATTTACGCAATTCCCTTTTACGATACCCTTACAATTAAATTAATTCCCACTTTATTTACCGTGTTTCATTGAAATCATATGCCCACGCTGGAGTAAATGTTTGACGGTTAATAAACCAATACATATCTCTATATTGCTTTATGGGGTAGTGAACGAAGCTTAGCTCTCTGATGTTGACACTAGTAACTCTTGTTTTTGTTTTATAATAAGCTGTACTGCTTTTAATGGATTATCCTTTTGTTTGAGCTCATTACCACTGAAAATATTTTGTTACTAATCATCGACTTTGGATACGACAATATTGTCATTTAGAAGGCATAAGACAAGGGTGACAATTTTCACTGTTCAATCATCTTTATTCTGAAAATCGCAAAATAAATATGTCATTGATATTTCATGATAAATTTATTTATTTATTTAACCGAAACATGTATTATTGACTGGCTTTATGCCTTAATAATATACATTCGCAAGAGACCTTCTGTGGTTGCGTCTTATAATAATCTCAAATTATCTCTTATTTTATCGCTAAGATTTCCTTCCAAGAGGTACACAAGACTTATTTTTCGCAAAGGAGGTTAGATTGATAATGAATAACTTCCTATCACTAAAACTAAATGTAAAATGACATTCGTCTCGGCATTGGGTAACAATATACGTTAGTTTACAAGTATAGGTACAGCTGTCGTGCAAATAAACGCAATTGAAATATTGCACTGCAAATTAATGATTATGAGGTTATCAAACCAAAGAGTAATGTGAAACTCATTGGAAGTAGAGATTAAACAGAAGCATGAACAGACTAAATGAACACAAATACAAAAAAACTATTTCCATTCATAATATAAACCAAGATAGTGTCTAAATACCGTAATGGAAGGAACCATGAGATTGGAGAATTATCCGAAGAGAACCAAGATTGAGCTTCAAGGAGCTATTTACGCGAAAGTATGTGTCAGCATGGGTTGACTCTACCTGAAATTGTACCGGTATATTTACAACGATTGGTTATTATCAATGATATTAATGACACGAAAAAAATAATTCTAATGCTGTACAGTACTCACGAGGGGGACTCAGTAAACTAAAATTTTCTCTCTATCGCTCTTTTGACTGGGAATAAACTTAACGAGATTCATGCATTTTATGCGTCGCAGTAAGATTACATTGATATCCTAAAAGAGACTAATATATGGGTAAATAGGGTTTGCAACAAAGGTAAAGTCACACACAGCAGTGCTGGTCACACTATATACTATTATAAATGCCCCTGCCACACACCTTTTTGGTGGCTCGCAGGGTATTTATGTAGATGTAGATGTAGAAAAGACCGTTCACTCACATTTTTTTCTTTTACGAACATGCAATTCCCCAGAGATGCAAAATTAAATTCTGTATTTCTCAAGCCAGCTGTCTCTCACTAAAACTGTTTTATTGCATGTTAATATACCAACTCAGACGGTACATACGTGCATAGAAACTTACCAAAATCATTATATTGAAGAGGATTCTTTTCATTTTCCAATGAACCATTTTTCTCATGAATTTTAATTATGTGTAACTCAAAACTTAATTTCCTTTGCATTCGTCATTTCATTGATCTCCAGGTTTGGCTTATTTATTTGAGCATTTCAATAAATTAAGTTTAATCGTGTGAATAACTGGAGTTTCTATAAATTCTAATTTATTGCATTTTTTATGGTGCTTGCTATGGTAATTTTGCGGTGTCCACATTATTGAATCATAAAGGTTGGCTTATGGAAATTGGCATATTTTATCATATTAGTGCAAGTTTGGCCTGATAAAAACTCAATTTCAATAACTTTTCTTCATCGATTTGTAAAATAGAACCATATTCCGAGGGATCGGAAAAAGCAATCGCTTTCCTATTTCATCATGACATAATCTGAATATTTTTTAGGGCAAAGATTTATGATGGCGTTAAAATCGAAAGCCTTCTATTTGATATATTTGTTCACAGAATCAGGCGATTAGCTCTGGTGATCCATTTAGTCGCAGATTGAAGTTGTGATAATTTCGAAATGATAATTTCTGAGCTGGTAAAAGTTATAATTGTCCACTTTGACTTATAGCGTAAAATGGGATGCGACGCTAATGAATGAATATTAGAATATGCTCAACAGATTCAGGCGAAATGTAGTGTAATGTAGTTCGGCGTGTAGTGTTGTAGTGTAGTGTAATGGGAGTTCGGCTTAGTGAGAAAAACAATATTTACACTTTTCCACAGATTTATTTGTAACGTACAAAGCGTTTCAAACTTCAATTCACACTTTAATTCTACACTACGAAAACAAGGGCAAAAGACGACATTTTAGAGTAACTTGAAATCGTAAAATTATATATGAATGTTATTTTAAACGACAATATTTTTGTACACCACTCTCCTGTTCTCAGAATCCCGTTCCACAGCAGAAAGGGAAATTTCCTCTCTCTTATTGACTCCACCCTTCGCGTATTATCCCATCCAACCACCCCTATCCTCCACTCTCAGTATGTGTCGAACAACCCTTCCATGATAATGTCCTTCTAAGGATCACTTATACCTCATCCTTCAACATGCCTCTATCCCTTCGATGTCTCTTTGCCTCTTAACCCTTCTTTATTCTTCCCTCCTTCCTACCACCAGGACACCAGCTACCTACCAACGTCCTCTCAAATAATGACCACAGTAGAATGGTTTGAAACGTCACTTTGTGGAAGCGATTCATATCAGCAAGGAGTATGCTTTGTTCTTCCACACGTATTTGTTATTCACGGGATAGGTTTCGGCTTACAAAGATAATGACTTTGTAAGTGGGGGCCTATTTCGTGAATGGTGGAATTTATTGGAGGAACAAAGTATTTTCTTTTCCGAGATGACCACAAGTGCTAATCCCCCCTCCCTCTTTGTATCTCTCCATTTCCTTAGTTACCCTGTTTCTTTGGGTTTCCATATCCCCCTCTTTGTCCCCGCCTACTTTATTCCTCTCTCTTCCCCCCTTTCACAAACAAGTATAAATATGATATATCGCATGTTCAATCTTGTCTTGTACCTGAAGGCGGTTCGATGAACTGAAATGCGTTGTACGTTACAAGTAAATCTGTGAAAAAGTGCAAATTTTGTTTTTCTCATAATGAATATTAGGTATATAATCTATTTTATGCTAAATGATGATGCGCTGCCGATGAAACCTCTCGTACAGCATAAAACGCCGTAAAACGTTGCACCCTTAATTGGTTAAGAATATTTAATTTATGGGGCGCAGTATCCCAAAGATAGAGCGTTGCACTAATAACCGCAGGACTCGGGTTCGATTCCCGGGCAAGGCACTCTGGGCATCCTCAGCTCCACCGTAGTTGTGTGATTTTTTGGGTAATTGATCTTCCTCTTAATCGGATCAGGGAAAGGATCTTACCCCACTACCCTGAAGCGTGAATTTCACACGCCTCCGGACTTGGTACTGGGTTAAATCTACCATCACCTAACAAACCAACCTTCCGATAGATGACTGTGTTTATGGTTTAAAAAATTTTTATTTACAAATGTGGAGCCTTTATTGTCGTCTTCGCTCTGTATGGTGTTCAGCGGATGGAAGTCAAATGAAACAATCTGAACATTTTCTGACTTCTGGGTGGAAAATGAGCTACCACAATTTTTTTAAACATGTAAATTCAACATATAATGAAGATATTGGTACGCTAAAATGTATGTACGCATGTACTTGAGAGGTGTTTGAGACTGAAACTTTGTGAAAATCCCTTTGTAAGCTCGATTAATGATTTCATTACTGCGATGGCCCATGACATCGCGCATGCCTCTCCCCTTCCTGATCATCCCCTAAGTAATTATTTACCCTGGTCTACATCCTTTTCTTCATAATGCTAAGAATACCATTAACTGCTTTGGAAATCAAACTTATTGTCCTGCAGTCCTCGCATAATATAGCCTTTACCTTTTTCGTAGCAGGAACTAATACTGATCTCACACGGTCTTCCGGGCAGATCCCTTCCTCATAGATGCTACGAATCTGTCCATACAGACTCTTCCTGCCACATTTTCCTAATGCTTTTAATATGTCCACAGGAATATTGTCTTATGCCCATGGACATATCCGATTTCATCTCCCTGTATCTTTCCCTCCCCGAATCTCATCGTCGAGTATGCCTGGAATAAGCTGCCTTCATCTATATCATTTTCTCTTCCTATATCTCAGAAAATAAGCCCAAGTTCTATAAAATAATATACAGGTAATAATATAAAAGTTTTAGAACCTTCATTAGACGTTCCTTTAGAATAAATTAGAAAGAGAATAAAAAATGAGTTCCTATTTTCACTTGTGACGTTCGGCGTGTCTGCGGAATGATTGAAGAGCGTGGGAAAAACTGAAGATACGAATGAACATCGGACGGAAATTCATAGAATCAGGTTTTCTTATATCAAGATGTAGTTTTTCAGTTATGTAAGAGATTGCAAGAAATCCTTTGTATTTTGGAAATTCAGTGCCCGTGATACAGAATAAGAATAAATAAATATAAAAAGAATTATGCGGTTTTTGAGAAAGAGAAAAGACAACATAAACATTAAAATAAAAGTCCGTAAGGTAGATAAGATGGAATGATTTACCTGTCTTGGAAATGTTTCGGACCGAAAGTCAAAGTAGAAAGGGTGTAAGGAGAATTGCTCTAGGCAGAGGATTTCACAAGGAGGGAATGGCAGGGACGCTGAGTATGGATGCTAAGAAAAATATCGTCAAAGCTTTTATATGGAATTTGGTTATGGACGGCGCAGAAACATGGTAATTGAATCAGGATGATAGGCGCAGAAAGGTAACATTTGAAATTCGGGTGCGGAGAAGGATGGAGAAGTTGAAGTGGAGAGAAAGGAAAATAAAGGAGACAGTGTTGTTTATGGTGGAGGAGAGGGGATTGCTGGTAGAAATCATAAGGAGGGAGGAAAAATGGATGAAAAGCATACATATCGGCAGTGGGGTATTGAAAATTGTGATAGGGGAGAATGTTATGCAAAAGTGGAAGGAGCAGGTAGGATAGGGCAGTTGGACGGAATAAAGGGAGGAAGTAAGTATACGGAATTGAAGAGGGGCTTATTGTAATGTCAGATCCCAGATGTTAGGAGAGGTGGCTGAATATATTTCTGAATGGTTTTAAAGAGTATATTTATCCAAAATCTATATAAACCGGTAGAATATCTTATAGTTAAAACAAGAAGTTCACGAGTTTCGATAAAATAATAGCAATAGTAAGACATTGTTAACTCTGGTTCCAATATACGTGCATGTTAAGAGAAAAATCGAAAAACTCTGAAGAGAATGTCTTGCTTGAATTCATCTTAAATTTTTTGGAAGGGGAGGGTACTATACACCTTGGGCTATTCGTCTCCTGAGCTTTGTATGCTTTACCATGTACTCAGTGAACAAATGACCGAAGAAGAGGTCTGCGGCCTCTCCTCTTGGCTTCGATGAAGAGAGAGAGGTGACTACGATGGGGTGGCATTTACTATGCGGGGATTTTCTAGAGAACTTGTGAACGGTGGCCCCCTGGGGTGGGCGGGAGGCGTGAGAGAGGAGGGAAGTCTGAGCGGAAGGTTAGAATGGAGTTTGGCAAAGGTTGGCGACATGGTGGAGAATGGGTGGAAGAGGCAACAGGTTTCATTGGGGATCGAGAATTTTCTTCGAAGGAGTTGAGGGTTGGTGGTGAGTACAGGCTGTATTATACTGAAGGGTCGACCGAAGCGATAGAAATTTTTCTGACCGGAGTTGTGCGGCGGTGTTCGAGGGGAGTTAGAGAAGGGGTGAGGATGGGGAGACATCTTTTTTGGGTAGAGAAGGACTTTCGATTCCAAGGTGAAGAAAACGTAAAGGCGAGGTGGACAGGGATTGGTTCTACACCCGGACAGCATAAAAATCTCTTTATTATTTACAAGATTTCATAATGAAATGATCCACGCTTTTTTGCAATGATTTTCTTTATTTAATGTTACCCCATAGATGATAAAATAAAAGTATTAATTTTTATCCATTTAAGCACAATTTTGGCTGGCGCTACTGTCACTGGACAAGGTAAAGTTTATTTCTATGACATTTTAAAGTTTTTGCACAGAATTATCTCTGCGATTTAGATCTGATACTCCGATACTTTGAAAAATCGAAAGATTAATGTAAATAAGATAGATCTTTGGAACATGACTTAATTGTGTTAAGCTATCATGTTCATTCATCATTCAGTATTTTCAAACCTAGGATTGGTTTATTGCAGCCCTCCATTCGCCTCTATTTAATGTCAATTCCCTCAATTCCAGAGGCTTTTTCTGTTTTACGTATTTCTTAATTTGTTCTACAGGTATGTACATGTCTCTTGGGTTTCCTCGTGTAATCTTTCCTTCTATTTTTCCTTCTATTATGTTCCTAATCAATCCGTTGTGCCTTAATGTGTGTCCAATCCATCTATTTCTTCTTAGCCGTAGAGTTCCCCTTATGGTTCTATCATGCTATCATGTAATAATATAAAATTAATTCTACTCTAACATAAATGCTTATCAAATGATTTTAAAATAAATGGATTTAATTTTCTCTAGCTATGGAGTACTAAAAATGAAAAAGTAGTTACTAGATATACGACGGGGAAAAGTTTTTACAAATAAAATAAAGAGGCAATTTTAATAATAGAAAGATTCGATTCCGCTACGTAAATTAATATCTGAAATCGATTGAGAATGCAACATAGGATTTCTGTAAACGTTTAAGAGAAATCCATAAATATATATTGTAACTAAAAATCAAATGATAGATATGTTACGCTTCAAGAGGTACCAAAAATATTTATATGTTAACAGAGGAGAGCAGATGAGCATAAATGGTGATAAGTCATAATCTTAACATCAAATGCGAATAAATTGAAAATAATCAAAGGACAGCAGGGAAAGTGGAAGATGTGAAGTCGTACGAGAATACTAGTTTGAATATCGGTAAACAGCGGGCTACGGAGAATCTCCTTTGGATCCCAGGCTTCTAATAGAGAAATAGAAACGGTTTTCACATGAAATTCTTTTATCGTCAATTTGAAAAACAAGTATTCAACCATCTAGAAAGGATTAGAATTTTTCAAAACGGAGAATGATGAAAAAGTTAGCTAGGAGAAGTCAATAAGCTAAACGGTGACGCGGTACCTAATTTTCTACAAAGCATACGCTCATGAAATAGTCATTTTCTTTGACGAAGCAAAATATTTGCAAACCTTCCAAAAACCATAAAGTCGTCTAATAACCTAATATAGGCTTACACTTCCCAGGGTATGCTCGTATTTTAAATGGATAACTCTGTATTGCTAGATCTTACATCCTTTGCATAAATGCCATATTTGCAAACATATGAATTTGTCATCTATTTTATGCTACAAAATTAATTAATAAAGTAAAAAAATAATAAAATTAAGATTAATATTTGTTGAAACTCGTAGTACCATTAAGGGAACTCAATTATTTCACAAACAAAAAAATTGTCCTTTTTTTGTATGGATGCAACGGTCTAAAAATTTGAAAAAGTAGGTAGTATTTTTTAAGTTTATTTATAAGATGATATTTATTTTCGTTTTAAGCTTATATACTATCACGCCGGAAGTCCAAGTTTGTTGCACGGTCATCATCTTATATTTTAAGGAAAAAAAGAAATTTCCGGAGCTTTAACTCCCACGCAGGAGAAATTCCAATGGTCATATCTATTTTGATATTTTCCTGAATGGAATCTCCTTAAAAATTCACTGTCAAAACTTGCAAGTAATGTATTGATCAATTGGCAGTTTTCAATTGGCGAGGGTTTAATTGAAAACTTTAGAAGTAATGGGTGTTTACCCTTTGACCGAATGTAAATGTGGCCACAATCATCATTTAACATTTTGTTGGATAGCGAGTTCGAAACTTATCATCTTAATTGGGGGCATTGACACTCGAGGGATTCATTAAGTAGGACGATTCAAAAGTTTTAAGCTCAATTTAGAGAATCGTTTACAATTAAATAATAGTGTAGGATTACCTACGATTAGGGTTACACGTTTTTGACAAGTATACATGTAAATCACAGATTTAGGTGTGATGTAGTGGAACTGTTCCATAATTACAGAGACAAAGATAATACACATTTCCGCTTAATGAAGATTTAGTCTCGACTAGTTTTGATACACTACATCATTTTCAAGTGATGCTCTCACAGTACAGAGTCCAATAGATGTATTAAATATATGAGGTAGGGAAACCAGGGTATCTCAACGTGCTGGGAGGGGCTAGGTGAGTGAGAAAAACTAAAAATCTGGGAATGGGAGAAAAAACATGAAAGCGGCAGTGAAGTTCGAGGGTTTTCAGATTAAAACGAAAAGACAAAGGAATCCGTAGAGTTCAATTGGTTGCGATTGGATGGTCTTTTCCTCTGGGTGCCGAGAGTCGATTCACTCCGCGGTTGTAGTTAGTATAAGGTCAGTGTCCTGCGTCCGCTCGTGACTAAGCCGCTGTGTGAATGGTTGGTTTCAGAGAAGCGTCTGTCCTAAAAGAGAGGGAGGGGAAAGAAATGTTCGTCCTCCGTCAGGATAAACCCAGGTTGTTCAACTATTAGTCTTCGAGGTGAGTTATGTTAAGGTGTAGCCGAGTTAAGTTATGTAGTAAGGCAGGAAGATGGAGGGGGTGGATAAAGGTTTCTTGTGGTGACATGTGAAAGATGGCTTCATTGAATATTATTCCAAATAATGGGGAGTGAGACTGAAATAAATTTTCATTTTACAACTGGTTTTGGATCTTGTGTTGAATTATTTCTAATTATTCTACGGCGTTTAGTTTCTTCCCTTTCTCTTCGACGTGTAGTATTTGAGGCACCCGCATGTTCCCAAACGAAAGAGACCGATCGGCTAACGGACCCGAACCGACACCGCAGGAAACCGTCCTTCTTCCCCAGACACCATGGGGAGACGAGACGAGAGATGGGGGGAGAGTGGGGCTCTTGTTAGGCTAAGAAGAGATTATTGAAAACTTTGATAAGGAAAATATTTTGAAAGGTGTGGAAACATGGTCACTAAAGCAACATGATAGGAATAGATAGGAAATTTTTGAGATGTGTATGTGAAGAAGGATGGAAAAAGTAAAATAAATAGAAATAAAAACGAATAAGGAAGTACTAGACCTGATGGGATATATTTACGAGGGTGGTCCGAAAAATTACCGACCTAACAAAGATACAAGACATTTTTTCTGAATAATAGAATTTCTGAATATTTTTTTCTGAAAAATTCCATCTTGGGTGCTCTCTCCTTTTTTTTCGCGAAGGTATACCCAATTTGATTATTTCAAAATGGTTGTACGTCGTGTAAATAAGTCGCCTTACAAGTTGATGAGAAGGCGAAGCCTCCTACTCAGTTGGAGGTCAACCTCTTCACGCTAGAGTCGCTGGGGCTCACACCGAAGGGATAGTGGCGATAATATTTGGATGTAATCACCATAAGGTATTCTTGAAATTGGCAAAAGAAGCTGAATTGAATAGGATTCTAAAAATATTCCGCGAAAACTACCTTTTCCATTCTTAATTGAATAGAGGACGAGAATTACTATTGACGAGACTTCCAGCAGTCCTTGTAATGTCAGGGTTCTTGGTGTCCCCGTTGAGACCCCGTTAGAAGACATAACAGGCGAGCTCCAACGTTTTGGAAAAATCCATCGCTCGTGGGAGAGCAGGTGGGAGGGCCACAAGATGGCACGCGTACTGAAGGTACGAAATGGTGCGGATGATGGTTTAGAGGAATATCCCCACATGCCTCCACATCGGCAGCAACCGGACCATCATCCTCCATCAGTGCGCCCGTTGCAACGAAGAATGCCCCGAGTGCAATATCTGCCCTTGGAACCAGAGCTATGCGGAGGCATTGACGATGGCCTCCGCAACTCGAGGTGACTGTAGGGGAGAGGGCGCGACCGTATCCTCCTCCACTTGGAGGAAAATTTCGGAGGGTACGAAAGTTGTCAACACACGAAAGGGGTCCGAAAAAGAAGAGGACATACGACACTCAAATCTTGATTTTGAGCATCGATCTAGCTGTAGCCATCTCCCCTGATTTTCCCGACAGGGCCCCTTCACCAGATCACCACCAGCTCACCACCACGCCCCCCCCTGAAGTCATCTCCTGACCCCGGGCGGGTTCCATCTGTGCTCGCTTGAAGAAACCCCCCGAGGAAAGCTGCCGATTTACCCATTTTTCGTGGAGACCTCGGCTGGGTCTTCCTCGTCGGACCAGGTCGTGGGCGAAGAATGCTGTGACAGCTAGCGACCTCGATCGTCCACTCGTCGGATGAAGTGTCCCGGGAAGCGGCGAAGCACTCATCGCACGAGTTGGAGCCGCGACCGGAGCGACATAAGCCACGACCAGAACTCTTGTAAGTGATGTCCAGTTCCCATAGCTATACTATCCTTTCAACAATTAATATTATTTCGCAAAATATTGCTGGTCTTTGCAGTGCCTTAAAAGTAGCAGTCCTCCAAATTTTCTCCTCGATTTCAGGGCTGACGTAGTTCTCCTTCAGGAGGTAAAGGTTGACATAATCTGGAATGCGAACGCCTTTCAGGCTATCAGCAGTTTTGTCAACTGTCATTCTTGCACCATCAACTTAGTCCAAAATGGCATACCATTTCGGGACCATTCCGATGGCATACCATATGGGAGCAATGGATCTCATATTGGCCGCCAGGCCTCGGACCGAATAACGCCTGTTTGTCGTGAATGGAATTCAGAACACAAATTTTACCGCTACCTCCGTGGAGTGCGCGAAGGTAGAGCGTGAAATGTATTAATGAACTTCTACTCCCATACCTGCACTATCCTACCTGTATTCCTTCTCGTGGAAGGGCATATTGGGAGGGGAAATGAATTACAACTACCATCGAGAGGATGGCGCCTCGAACAGGGATAACATTCTTCACAAGCCGGTTATTCTCACTTATCTTCGACTCCATTAGACCGATTGACGCAGTGTGTTCTTCCTACACCGGTCCCACCCCCTTCACGCGATCAAGGCACAACTCTCGGACGCGGATTGACTACCTCTTTCTCTTGGAATCGCAAAAGAATGCTTTTCTGACAGTGAACACCCTTCCGGTGTCTTTCTCTGATCACTGCGCACTGATCATGATTGTTACGTGCCTGGACAACTCCGGCCGCGCGCGTCCACTGCTAGGGCACAGTGTAGCGCATGGACCTCCACGTGCTGGAGGACGCGGCTCGTTACGACTCCGTCAGCGCCCGGATGCGCAAACTAATCGCGGCACTCCGTAACGGTGCAGACCTAGCTGTATGATGGGACGACGTTTTCAAACTCCGCATTGTCACCCACATCAAAAGCCAAACTTTTGAGTGGCGCGGGGGAAAAAAATTCACCCCTCCGTTCTACCACCGGGCGCTGGAAGAGCTCCTGTGTAAGGATGTTGCGCCCGAGGATTTCTACGCCTAAGCGTCGTCCCTAAAAAATTATACTCGGCCACGCGCTCCAAAAATACTCTTACCAAGAGTGGCAAAAAGAACTGGACACGGATACAGGGGGGCCCCTAACGCTATCCGAGCTTCGGCGCTTGATGAAATCCAACTCCGGCTCCGCTACAGACAAAATCCCTGTCAGAGAATTTGCCACCGGCGACACCGACCTCCTTAGGGAAGCAGTCGGGCACTTTCAAAACACTTTAACAGGTATCCTCCGTGGAAGGAGGGAGACACAATCCCTCTCCATATGCTGTCCTTAGTTCAATAAGACGATTTATGATGAGGCATAATTTCAGACGAACTGGGCTGCCTCTCCTACATTTTCCCAAACGGCAAAGCACCCGGCTTAGAAGGCCTCCCCTTTGAATTTTATATCACTTACCGTTATGTTTGTAAACAAATTTTAAAATACCTTTTTAATCGCATTTTAATTAGCGGATCTCTGACTGCAAGTTAGCGCACCACCTTGATAACCCTTTTAAAAAAGATGACGTGCCCCCTGATGTTCAACTAAATCCGGTCTATCGTTGTTTTAAATAATGATTAAAAAATATTGGCCCACGTCCTGCGGTATAAAATATGGGTTTCGCCGGCATCGTTCCCTCTCCATCCCAATACGCCGTGTCGAAACGCGAAACAAAGGAACTATTACGGTCAAGACCATGTATCTCAGAACGCATGACTAGCAGCATGGAAAGGCATCTCTCCCTCGAGGGACGACGTCTTGTAAAAATTGAGCGACCAGCGAGACGTAATCGAGAAAACGGCCGTGACGAGGGAGGTGAGGTTCCACCTATGACTAGCTGATTCGCCCCTTTGTCTGTCATGCGGTCGAATAGATAAGCGTTGCGCGTCTGATTGCTGGCTGTGACGGTAAACTCAGGGAATGGGAAGCACTGAAAATGATATATGAAACCTGGGATGTTTTCGATGGTGGTGCCATTACAGTCTGATCACCCTGGACTTTTAACTCTTTCCAACCTTCAAGTATTTCATGATAACCACCCTAATCGTGGAATTCATACAATTAAGAACTGCTAATAAACATTCGGCAAAAGGTACGCAAACATTGGTGAAACGGATGTGGCTGCCCCCGATGCCGGACACACGGCACGTATGCATATGAATGTATGTGTGTATATCCACATGTATGCATAAATAAATAAATATATATATATACATATATATCATATATTTATATGTGAATCATAGCTCAAGTGGTTAGAGGCCCGGCAAGTTGAAAGATATGGTGTTTAAGTCCCGGTCAAGGAAATACTTTTTCACATGTGATATGCTCGATTACGCCTTCCCCACCTCTCCTGTGTTCGTCCTATCGGTGTTCCTATCCCTTTTCCTTATTATTACAGGAGTATTTATGCTTAAAAACCATGCCTGTAATTTTCGGTCGACCTTAAGATTTGAGAATCATATTTTTCATTGCAAAATATGAGTACTTTTCTCAGAGTTAGCCAAGAGGTATATTATTTCGGATAATAAAACATGCCCTTAAAAATGACTGAGGGTGAGCATGTAATAAATAAAGTGTATCTCAGTGAAATCACCCTGCCACAATGCGTCAAATACTCTGAGCACATACTAAAGTGTTTTAATCCGAGGCTTAGTTATTACGTCGCATTTCTCTAAAATAGCGAGCTTCACCTAGATCAAAATTCAGCACATGCAATAATCAGTTCTGCATTTCAAATTTAAAAAAAACCGCTTGTTTAAGTTGATGGAGTTGGAAGTGTCAGTCAACAACTGTCACGACCACATGCACCTTTTATCCATCGCGGATTTGAAGAGGCTCTAACTTCCGCTGAAAACTCGTCACGATCCGCTTGAGCGAGTGCAGATTTCGGGGATGAAGATGGCATTCATTCTCTTTTCCGCAAGTGTTACACTCGCCACCCTGTTTTTGGAATCTTTTCATTTGGTTCTTTATCCTTCAAGCTGATATTCTCATTCGCTGGGAACCTTTTTACGATTAGAGTGAAAACTGACAGCGGGAGATTTTGACGCCGCCATTTCTAACGGATCGAGTGTCGAGCAGGGTGTAACAGGGAGACACATAGCTAAAGGATTCTGCATAACGGTCACAACGAAATGTACTAATTCATTATAACTTAAACATTTGATGTTTAGAGCGAAGTATTCGTATTCTTAGGTTTATCATTCGATAATCCAAAGGGCGCATTAATTCGTGTTTCTCCTTCCCATTCTAGTACACTTCTGTAAAAAAACCTGTCTTGTTTACTGCATATATTTGTGATGCGGTCTACCATAGCGAGTATGTTTTGGAGGCTTAACAAAAAAATAGTTCCACTTCAGCTATGTCTCTTTCTTTCAATGCCATGCGTTTCTTATGTCCAATGACTGGTGAAGGTGAGACTTCACTCACCAAGACGCTTCATACTTGCCAGTTCGGGCAGTAAATAAACATTTCGGCAAGGGTTTGGCAAGCATATCCGAGCGTATTGAATAGTCACTGTGATAGGTATGGAAGAAAAATCAATTTAAAGAAATAAATATTAGACACGTATTAAAGCAGAAGAAATAAGATATTACTAATGAGATATTAAAATTCATTAACTGGAACTGCTGGAACATTTTATCTAACTAGGAAGTGTTTTGAATCAAAATTTTAAAATAGCAAGGCTTTAGCAGCAGAGTAGCGCTAGGCATAGGTTTTACAGGGAGAGGGAAATTGTTAGGAGGAGCGTTGAGTAAGGGTATTAGGAAACGGCTCGTTAAAACTTTGATGTGAATGGTTGATTTAAGCAGCGGGGATACATGGTCTGTTAAGCAAGAGTATAGCTGGAGCCTTTTGAGATGAATGCATGGAAAAGATGGAAAAGGTAAAATGGAGTGAAAGGAAAACAAATGGAATTGCATATCATTGTGGAGGAGGATAGAAGATTGTTGGGAAACATCTGGAAGAGGTAAAAAAGATGAATGCAATGCGTTTTGATTGGTGATGCTATGTTAAAGACTGTGATACAGGGGCAAATGTTAGGCAGACGAGAAAGGGGAAGGGAAAGCGTCGGGCATAGAGAGAAAGAAAATAAATCATAGGGATATTGAACAGAATGAAAGAAGGAACGAAATATACAAGTATGAATCGGGGCATGTTGCAGAGCATGATGTTGGGTTGTGGTTTGGTAACAGAGGCATGGAAATGTATCACTGTATAGTCCATGTCCATCAAAACCTATCGTAGCCTGTAGAATAACAGTACTGTATGATAAAGCTAGAGAATCTTCACATATGTATATACTATTTCGGTCTTAGAAGACATATGATGTTTCACTTTATAAAATTTCGATGCTTCTGTACCTATGTCTAACCGGCAGAACTTTTAAACGCTGTCTTTCATACCCCGTATTTTTAGAAAGACTTTTCCCAGAATCATAAAGGCATTTTACAGGATATTATTAATACAAATGGGTACGGATATGTTTCTACATGAATGCATACACACTTTAGTGTACAAGATATTAATAGATTTAATTTTTTAACTCTCATTTTTTACGTAGATATTTTTGATTGATAAAACGTGAAGGTATCAAATATGAAATGGTTAATTAATGATCTGATACATGTCGATGTTTAATAAATTAAAATATTTAAGCTGTATCATTGTTAATGATATTTAATAGAGTAATAAGGAAACCGCTACCCTAGAGATTGATTTAATAGCAGACCCACTAAATCAGAGAGGTGGCATAGATAAAGTTTAATTTTGTGCATAAGTCTTAAACAAATGCGGACATAAGGTCTCTTGGAATTTCCTTTTAGATCAATCACAGAGGAAGTTTTCATAGCCTTAATTGATATTCATTAGTGATCTGTAAATATTATTTCTGTGCAAACTGACTATTTTGAAAGAGTTATAAATTCGTAAAGAATACAGCCATCTATCAGTAACATCATTAAAATTGGCATTCGTTTAACGGTCTCCTGAAAGTGCTTCACATGTATTTATAACCAATGAATATATATGAAATATTTCAAGAAACTCTAACAGTAACTTTAACGGAGTCACCCGCTATGTGTGCATTATAATGCAACAATTTCAGAGAGTGAAAATCATTCGCCTTGACCGGGATTCGAACGCGGGTCCCTCGATATCCGGCCGAGTTCTTTAACCACTTAAGCTACCGAGACGTCCTCTTACACTGAAATTTTGGGGGCTTTAAAGGAACAAGATGTTATGACGAAATACCGTACATACAATGTCACCGGCATTCGTAGTCGTGCGCGACGCGCCACAGTCCACGATGTTAATAAAGCCAATTTCCATGGTTCGAATCCCGGTCAAGGCGAATGATTTTTACTCTCTGAAATTGTTGCATTATAATGCACACATAGCGGGTGACTCCGTTAAAGTTACTGTTAGAGTTTCTTGAAATTTGTCTAAGGTATGAACAGCCTAAGTGTTTGAAATTGGCTTTATTAACATCGTGGACTGTGGCGCGTCGCGCACGACTACGAATGCCTGTGACATTGTATATACGGTATTTCGTCATAACATCTTGTTCCTTTAAAGCCGCCAAAATTTCAGGGTGTGAGAGGACGTCTCGGTAGCTTAAGTGGTTAAAGCACTCGGCCGAATATCGAGGGATCCGGGTTCGAATCCCGGTCAAGGCGAATGATTTTTACTCTCTGAAATGGTTGCATTATAATGCACACATAACGGGTGACTCCGTTAAAGTTACTATTACAGTTTCTTGAAATTTGTCTAAGGTATGAACAGCCTAAGTGTTTGAAATTGGCTTTATTAACTTCGTGGACTGTGGCGAGTCGCGCACGACTACGAATGCCTGTGACATTGTATGTACGGTATTTCGTCATAACATCTTGTTCCTTTAAAGCCGCCAAAATTTCAGAGTGTGAGAGGACGTCTCGGTAGCTTAAGTGGTTAAAGCACTCGGCCGAATATCGAGGGATCCGAGGTTCGAATCCCGGTCAAGGCGAATGATTTTTACTCTCTGAAATTGTTGAATCATATGAAATATTGTAGGAAAATGTTAGAATAAGTGTTTACGTAAAGTAAAATTCATTCTATTTATCTTGGAGTGCTGGAAATAAATGTAAATGATAACTTTACTAAATTGTCAGATAACCGGGATAAATATGACACCTTTCCGTTTTTTTCTAATAAATCGTATTTAATTTATATTTTTGTTTTTCTCTAATAAAGTGATAGAGAATTTATTTCACACATTTTATCACAAAAATTCTTCATCACCATTTGAACCAATGGCGTTCGTCAGCAAAGGCTAAAATTTTAGTCAGATTCATGGAGTCAATAAAGTCGACGAGAGAGGTTAAAATAAATAAAAATTCCTTAGATTATTTACTCGTAAAATATCTCCGAGGTTTTGCAGCCTTAACGGTGATTCTGAAGCAGTTACAGTGTTTACCAAAGCAGTTACTATACCTAAGCAGTTACAGTAGTGACGGACAGTAAGCAGCTTTGCCGGCTCAACTTTCCCTGGGTCAAAGGAAGCGGCACAAGCTAGAAGGCATGTACATCAAGTACAGCGGAAGGGTTATCAGGAAGCCAGTCCTTTCATACAGAGCATAGACAGGAATAGTAATTACCCACATAATGGCTAATTAGGAATCGTGAAGGGAAAGGAATGAGTGCAGCAAAAGCCGTGTAGAGATAACTAATTGAAGGTATTTGATACAGAATTTAATCAGGGTCATATTTGCGTTTTGTGTTGCAAAGATCATTTCAACAGAATGGAGGGAACAAATGTAAAGTCAGAATAATAGCATATAGGTTTTCGAGAGAGAGACCCTCAAGAATCAGTTTCTAAAAGAATGGTGAATGGCGGGATGAGCAGTGATATGGGAAAAGTGAAGGCTGTCCGTTCTCTTCCGTAATCTTTAATGCTCATAAATAGGACATGATAAGCACGAAAGAGCAGAAATAAAGAATTAAATTGATTAGCTGAATGATTTTAGATAGTGATATTAGGACACTGCGGCTGGTTCCAAGAGAATGCACAGGAATAAATATTAAACAATCATTGTTGCAAGGATTCTGCGTAGTGAGGTTGGTTGCTAAATCAATGAGGATATATTTTTTGGTGTATAAAGGTAACTATTTCCTGAGGAAAATTCCCCGACTCGGAATGAGGATGGGAAAGGTGTTATTAAACTAAAATTGGTTACACCAGAGAGAGAATGAGCACTTATATACAAAGAAAAAATATTAAGAACTAGTAAATGAATGCATTTTTGAGTGCATAAATTTGGTAGATTTCGTGCCTAACTAATTGTGTTAGTCACGTGCCTATTATTCCATTTCATTAAGGCTTTATTCCATTAACTGTGAAAGACATCGATTGCCATTATGAAGATTCAGAAAAACGACCCCCGAAGTAATCGAAGCCAAAATGCTGATTTCTATCGTAAAAAGTGTTACCTGAGAATAGTATAACTCAGTATATTTTTAAAATTTATTTGATGATATTCGTTGCAATTAGGTAATTGTCCTGGTTGCAACGGTCAAGTCTGGTCAGTTGTCACTGATAACATCTGCATCTATATATTACATAATCTTACAATGCATAATAATAATATCTTCAATGATATGGACATACATGCATCACAAGAAGAACAGATAGACGAAGCTCTTAAATTCAATGACACTTAAAGCATTGCCAACTACATTATTACATTTACCATCATCCGTGGGCTATGTTTACACCATTCGAGAACATTACTACGCACCGTCTTTAGCCACACTCCGTCCATAATCACGTACTCTTCAATTTCATATACCATTAAAAATCGCGTCCCGTTAACACTTCATTCACTTTTGAAATACAACTTGTAATGCCGTTCACATAACATACAAACAATATTTTAACAGTTAAAATAGTATGAAAATCACTGATTAATGGTTAATCACCCAGTAGCTACTTTACACTTCTTCTTAAAACTCATAAAATTGGAAGGAAAGGGCCCAAACAAACCTCCAGGCAGCTGGTTCCATTCAGCAATAGTTCTGTTTAAAAAAGAATATTTTTTCTTATATGTTTTTTGCGTTTTTATTTTTATTTTAAAACTGTGGTCGTTTTTCCCCTTAAAGTATGGTTTTTCCATGTATTTCCATAAATCTTCCCACGCTTCGTCATTTTTAAAAATTCTGTGCATCGCGCCTAACCTATTTCTTTTTCTCCTATTTTTTAAACTTTCCCATTTCAATATATCCAACATATCCGTGACACTCTCTGCTCTTTTGTACTTACCGAGTACATATCTTGCTGCCTTTCTTTGTACTTTTTCTGTATATTCTATATATATTCTACATATTCGAGACACTGCTACGATAATAAGTAAAATAAGGGGAAGTTGTGGCAAAAATTAAATTAAACTTACCATGAAAGTACTGTCAAACAACTAATTTTTAGGCATTCAATAATTTTAGACCCGAAATGTTTTTCTACCTTAAAAAGTCGAGAGTAAGAATTTTTACGTAATTCAACTACGTATTTTCGACCCCAATTAATCAACTGGCTAATTTCTATAATTACTTGAACTAGTCTGAAGATTACGTGATGTAATTTTTCGTTATTCATCGTATACGTCTCCATTTCAAACTGCTTCTCAATTTAGTCTTTACTTTTGTCCCACTGAATTTCAAAATCAAACGATAATTACTCTCTTTTCCTACGGTAATTAGTCTGAGCAGCCCTTTGTATGACTTATGTGCGCTTCCTCATACCTAACTTCATTGCGTCCGTCTCACCTATTTCAATTTTCCTTCATTGTTACCAACCACTCTGTCACCCTCGCACCCTTTTACTTGGCCTACCAAAGTCCCACAGCTTCCCCTTTCCCCTATCCCTCACTTTGCCGCCGCCAGCTCTTCCTCTCTTGAGCAGAAAACCCAAAAGGTTAATCCGCATTACCCATAAGCTCCCAAGAGAGCATACGTCAAGAAGCGAACCTTTTAATCACTCTCCTGCACCACCCCTAACCCGGTGAAGAACTCTCTCCTTGAGATTTCGAGCCATCAAGCAGGCTGAGAGTGCCTCATTTCCTTCCCTCCCCACTTTCAGAACACTCCTCTGATCTCCGTCTTCACCCGATTTCTAGTCAAATCTTGCTCAAAAAGGGTGTGTGTGTGAAGTGTGGGGACAGTGATAAGAGAGAAGGGGGTTGGGAGATTTTGAGAGGATGGTTTCTCGCACCCATTGTCTACTTGCTAATATAGGAACACTGGGTATGTGTTGGGTGGGTCGATTGAGAAGGTTATCTGAAGGAAGTAAGCTTCTAAGTCAGAAATTTTATCACCTACTTCACATGGATGCAACGAAGAACGCCGGAGGGTGGGGTGGTAAGACTTTGCCGGGATATCAGCTCTTCGTGGAGAGATTAGAGGCAGAGGTCCAAGGTAGCCGATATCCATCGTATTACTAGGAACTCCTTCTAGACTTTAAACTCTCCTTTCACTTCTGCTACTATTTTCACGCTACTACGGAATATTTCCGTAGGGTTGGGTGAGTTAATTAGAGCTCTGTCCGAATCTTAAGCGCACTCTTAATCAAGTTTCCAAAATCCCTCGATCCCGGATATAATATTTTGCTCGGCGACCTCAGTACATCTTATAATTTTATCTGCTTGTAACATTCATTAACGCATTCGGGTAAAATGGCACTAAGCATTAACACCTGGTGATTTGCAGAATTGAGATTGTTAAACAAGTTCTAATACGAATGGATGGAGATAAAAAATTTTCTTAGTGCTATAGTTTCGATAACTCATTCCCTACGTACTTCTTATTTGTGGATCCATGTTCTATTGTCAAATATATCTTGAACTATAAATGATGGTATACCTTTCGTTTGCTACAAATAGGTGAAAAAATTTATTTTGCATCCCAAATAAGCACAATCTACTTCTGAATCTATCGCAGTGGCATTTGTCTCTTTAAAGATAGAATTTAATAGAAATGGTCACCCATTAACGACCATTCTTGAAATAAAATTAACATTAAATATTAAATTAGATACTTTAGACATGCGACAATTACACAATGACAATGATTTGTAAAGTATAAAACCTTGGTCGTATGCTAATAAAAATTCTCTAGAATACACAATGGTTTAATCAGCAGTACCGTCCATCTACAGGACTATTTAATTCAAAGATACAGTAAATATTATTATAGGTAATATACCGCTTTAGGTAGATTTTCAATGGACACAACGACCAAATTATCCTCTTTTCTCCCCTAATTAAACGCAACCCAAACTGCACACATCCTAAGCTGCAACTGAGTCTCTCTCGTATATTTTCTTCCTCATTTCATTCCGTCCACCTTCCCTATTCTGTTCCTGCCATTTCCTCGTTTGCCAAACATTCTCCCCTCTATCACAGTCCGAGTGCCAATAAATATCATTTGCATCCATGTCTCCCGTCTCCTTATAATTTCTCCCCACAATCCCCTTTCCTCTCCACCATATCCAGTTCTTCCACATTTGTTTTCCATTCTCTCCAACTACACCTTCTCCATCCTTCTCCACACTTACATTACAAAAGCATTCAATCTACGCCTATAATACTACTTTAGTAACCATGTTGCCGCACCGTACATAAGAACGCTTCCTTTCAAAGGTTAAAACAACCTTTTTCTTATCATTTTCGCTCAACGTCCATCTTATCAATTCTCTTCTCCCTCTGAAAACGTCTTTGCCTAACACAATTATTCTCCTTATGTCCCTGTTACTGCGATCATTTTGATCCAAAAATTTTCCAATTTACTTACTTTTCCACCCGCTCTAGGTCTTGACCTCCCATTTTAACGTATAACTTCTGTAGGCTTGGCAAACGAAATCTACTAACTTATATTTGTAACCTCATTAGTTGATGTTCAATCGCACATTGTATGAAACGGATGTGGTTATTTCCAATAGTTACATAAGGTTTGACATAAAATGTTCACTGAAAACAAATAAACTGAATTTAGAATCATATTGATCTATTAAGCTAGCCCATAACAATATACCTAAATAAAAATGGAAATAGTTTTTCTCATGTCCGGCTCTTTACGATTTAATACATTTTCCGTTGGTTAACTTTTACGATGTCCGTTGGTCTAAATCTTGAACGTTTTACATAATACACGCTTGTATCACAATTCGGCAAAATTTTACTCTATCATGATTTTCAAAATTCATTTCCTTCGCCAAAATCCTCATTTGGCCATCTGCATTTCATATCCGATTATACCACTTAGAGTTCATCTCCGAATTAGATCTCCTAAGTCCGATTCCATATTCCGGGATAATATACGTATATTCAATAAATTTGAAGAGACAAAAGAAATATACTATATTGTAATGGTTAGGCACGGAGAAAAAACAGTCAAATTAATACTTCATTCATTCCTCCAATGTTCACGTTGTTATTCTGGAAAGTATTACAGTAAATGAATATTTTCGTAACATACTAATTAAAAATGTCCTGGTTATATCCTGTTCAAAAAAGGTAGTTCTCAAGTAAGGGTTGTCTTTCTTCTACATAAATTGTAAAATGAGCGCGTAGGATGTATCTAAATGTAGGCTTTTTTAAAGTTTAAATTTTGGTCCATTTTGAACCCAACAATTTAAAAAAATTGTTATTCTGATTGCAATAATAAGCCGTCCGTGGAGCAACACTCCTTAGTCATTTCGTGAAATCATGGTGTAACTAATTTGTGAAGCAAAGAGTGGATGAAATCCAAAGGATTAACCTATGACCTAAATTTTAGAGTCGCCTCAGAGATTATGGAAGAAAATGAGTAATTACTGACAGGAAATTGAAGTAAAAGCCAGGATTAAGCCTTAATGCAGAAATCAAAAAAGAAAATGTCCCGAGAAAATGAAAGGTTCGAGCGAAATATGAATATTCCAGTGTAACCATTTCAATATGGAAGAATTTTAGTATACATGTACCTGTATTACGTAGGCTATTGTTCATACATGAATTTAAAGAAGAGGGGATACAAAATAATCACTTAACTAGAAAGTTCATTTTATTTGTGCATGAGTCCACTGTTCCATTTTATTAGAAAGAAATTTCAAGTTGTGCTAATTTTTTTTAGTATCGTTCAAAAGAACTCGAATAGCTTCCCCAATAATTATAAAATTTTTCATTAAATATTTTATTTCGGAAAATTTAATCATCAAACCTGCCTCGAGTAGATACTTGGAAATAAATTAACATTTTAGCCATTTCGGAGAGTAATTATTATTATTAAGTAAACTACCGGTTAAGGTAGGTCTTGGATGGACACAAATATCAAATAAATATTTTGTAACTCCAAATAAAACCCAATCCAGCAACCTACTCTACATCAGGTCCATCTTCATCTCGGTGCACTTCCTTCCTTCCTTCATCCCGTCCAACATCTCTATTCAGCTTCGGTCCTGTCCTCGTTCGCCAATACGCCTTTCATCCATTTTTCCAGCCTCCATAGGTATTCTCCCAACAAACCCCACTCCTCGCCCACCATCCTACTCTACATCAGGTCCATCTTCATCTCGGTGCACTTCCTTCCTTCCTTCATCCCGTCCAACATCTCTATTCAGCTTCGGTCCTGTCCTCGTTCGCCAATACGCCTTTCATCCATTTTTCCAGCCTCCATAGGTATTCTCCCAACAAACCCCACTCCTCGCCCACCATCCCTAGTACTTCCTCATTTGCTTTCCTTTTGGTCCATTTCACTTTCTGTATTCTTCTCCAAACCGAAATTTCAAAATCCTCCAATCTACGTCCATTCCTCCTGCTTCAGTTACAATGTTTTCGCCACGTACACAGCTACGCTGCATATCAAAGTTTTTACGAGTATTTTCTTAAAAGTCTTGCTCAACGTCCCTATCAGCAACTCCTTTCTCCTTGTGAAAGCTTTGCCTGGCACAATTCATCTTCTTACATTCCTAACCCCTACTATTTTGACCATATGGTACAAAACACTTCCGTGATACGTAAACTTTTCTTCCTAGTCTATTTTTTGTCCTCCCATTTTAATATTTAGCTTAGTCTTTTTCTTTTTGGAAAATAACATAACCTTTGTTTTATTTATGTTGATTCTAATCCTGCATCTGTCGTACTGAATTTCTAATTTACTCAGCCATTCTTTCAACTACTTGGCTGACTGACATAATAGGTTTGAAAAAAAGATATGCGTTAATTCTGGCAATACAAGTTTAGGTGCAAGCGCCCTAAAGTGCTAGTGCACTATTTATAACGTGTGTTGGGATGTCAGGTTAATATCTTCAACAGTGGCACTGAGATATATATATATATATATATATATATATATATATATATATATATATATATATATATATATATATATATATATATATATATATAATGTGGATTCACTAAATAGTCATAGCAAACCCAGAAACTAAACCATATAAAATAGGGACTCACTAGTTCTCGATATTTCGGTGGTGCAACCACCTTTCTCAAGAGGAATTAGGAACAGAACTGCGTCCAGTTCTGTTCCTAATTCCTCTTGAGAAAGGTGGGTGAATGTTGGGCAAGCGAGTTAAGGGCAGGAAGAGGATAGGGATGTTGGACGGGATGAAGGGAGGAAAAAAGGACACAGAGATGAAGAGAGAACTGATATAGATTAGGTTGCTAGGTGGGGAGTTACAAAATGTTTATTTGATTTGTTTAGTTATGTCTATCCAAAAACCTACCTTAACCGGTAGATTACCTATTCTCTCTCTTTCTCTCTCTCTCTCTCTCTCTCTCTCTCTATATATATATATATATATATATATATATATATATATATATATATATATATATATATTATTAGGTAATCTACCAGTTAAGGAAGGTTTTTGGATGGACACAACTATCAAGTAAACATTTTGTGACTCCCCACCTAGCAAACTAATCTATATCAGGTCCCTCCTCATCTCGGTGTACTTCCTTCCTTCCTTCATCCCGTCCAACATCCCTATCCTGTTCCTACCCTTACCTCGCTTGCCCAACATTCAACATTCTCCCCTCTATTACCCTCTTCAATATTCCACTACCGCTCAACACGCCTTTCATCCATTTTTCCTGCCTCCATAGGATTTCTCTGAACAAACCCCTCTCCTCCCCCACCATTTCTAGTACTTCCTCATTTGTTTTCCTTTCGGTCCATTTCACCTTCTCCATTCTTCTCGACACCCACATTTCTAAAGCCTCCAATCTACGTCTATCCTCCTGCTCCAGTGACCACGTTTCCGCGCCGTACATAGCTACGCTCCATATCAGCGTTTTTACGAGTCTTGTCTTAACATCCCTACTCAACGTCCCCGTCATCCACTCCCTCCTCCTTGAGAAAGCATCCTTGCCTAGCGCAATTCTTCTCCTTACGTCCCTACCACTTTGACCGTATTGGTCCAAAACACTTCCGAGATATGTAAACTGTTTTACCTGCTCTATTTTTTCCCCGCCTATTTTAAAATTTAGCTTAGCTTTTTTCTTTCTGGAAAATCGCATAACCTTTGTTTTATTAATATTTATTCTCATCCCATATTTATCGCACTGAACCTCCAATTCACTCAGCAATGCTTGCAACCCCTTGGCTGACTGAGGAACTAATGCTTGGTCATCAGCAAACCTAACCGATTTTACGAATTCCCCTCCGACTTTCATCCCTACCTCCAGTTCTTCCCATGCTTCTCTAATCATTTCCTATACATATACGTTGAACAGTACCGGTGAAAATGGGCAACCCTGCCTTACACCTCTTCCTAACACTGCCCATCCGGACTCTCCGTTCCCTACTCGCACCTGAGCAGTCTGAGCCATGTACAGGTTGCGGATCAGTCTCCTGTCCCTCCAATCCATTCCTATTTTCTGCAATACACGCATTAATGTTTCCCAATTCACTCTATCAAACGCTTTTTCGAAATCTACAAAACAGGCAAAAACGTCCTGATTTTATTCTATATTCCTCTCGACTATTACTGCAATGGCATCACGCGTACCTCTTCCTTTCCTGAACCCAAACTGATCATCCCCTAAGTAATCTTTTGCCTTACTCTCTGTCCTTTTGTTGATGATCCTGAGAATAACTTTAGCTGCGTGGGATATCAAACTTATTGTTCTGTAATCCTCACATGACGAAGCCTTTGCCTTTTTTGGAATAGGAACTAACACCGATCTCACAAAATCTTCCGGCCAGATTCCTTCCTCATAGATACTACGAATCAGTCCATATATGGCCTTCTTCCCTCCTTTCCCTAACCATTTCAACATTTCTACAGGAATATTGTCCACCCCCACAGCCTTATTCGCTTTCTATATATATATATATATATATATATATATATATATATATATATATATATATATATATATATAATATTTTACTTGACAATGACGCGAACTCATCCTTACTGTCCCAATGCCCCTCTGTCGCTTACAGACGACCAGCCAATCTCAGAAACTTTCTGAGATCCACCAACCCTTTGGCACCTCGCCCTGACAACTTTCCTCATATTTCCCCAACTTGCAATCGCCCCCGATGTAAAACATGTCTGCTGATCAGATCTGCTCCCCTCTCCTCACACCCTTTCATAGTCCCTTCACCCCGCTCCCACGCTAATTGCCTATCTAAAAATATTATCTATCTTTTGTCGTGCGAACAATGCACCTCATTCTACATAGGCGAATGCATTACCCCCTTATCCATTCGAATGAACAATCACTGCTACTCCTGTAATTCTGCTTTACTCTCTTCCCTTCCTATCCCTTTACACGCAAGTTCACACAACCTATCATTCGATGAATGCTTTTCCCTAACAGTTCTAGAATCCCTACCCGATTCAGCCACCAACATAGAGGTGAGAACTCGCAAATCCGCATACATCCTATATTTCCGATCCTTTAAAATTCCCACCCTTAACCGCCATCTTTAATTCCCTTCCCAGCCGTCTCTAAACCTTCCGCCCCCTTCTTCCCTCTCCAGGCACTCTCCCCTCAAAACCTCTCAGTCTGACCTGAAGAAGGCCTCGGAGTAGGCCAAAAGCTCAAATAATCTATAGTGTGAGTGTTCTTTTACGTGTTATCTGTTTTATTCTGTGCTCTATTGTGCCGTCCAAAAGTTATTATATATATATATATATATATATATTAGAAAATAAATGGGTTGAATGTGGCAGACCAAATACATTCATGCACCAAAATACATGTACATAAAATACCTTTTTTGACAGGTGATTTGATGGAACAAATCACCTTAGGCGTTCCTCAGCCTTAACTAGCATCATGCAAAATATCCTTAAATCCTTTGTATTTATAACTCAGGATTTAGGCTGGCATATATTCTACCTCATTTAATTCCACATCAAAAAAAAATATTATTCTTGGACTACCATACTTTCCCAATATAATTCCATATTTCACCGCGTACAATATCCATTGCCTATAACTGCAATTAAATTATTATTAATTTAATAAACTTGCATTGCTCTTTCCACTCTGTGACCTTATCCATTTTCTTTTCTCACTATTATTTAAACCTTTTCTTCTCTTCCTCTAATTTTTTTCAGGTTCTTTCCATCTTTCCCTCTTGTATTTTCCTAATTATTTCTTCTTCAATACATAATTTCTTATGTACTTTTCCCTATATCGTACCATTTGTTTCATTTACCACTTGCTTTGTTCATTTTTTGGGATAGTCACATATAGTATCACTTCTACTGTATTCATCCCTTTACCCTGGCAAAGCATCTTATCAACTGTCTCCGGTTAATCCTTCCTTCTCCCCATTTTAGTTTAACATGTATATATATATATATATATATATATATATATATATATATATATATGTATATAGTCACTTTCTTGGAAAAGCCACGAACGTGCACAATTAAATTCACTAAATAGTCATATCAAACACAGAAACTAAAACATATAAAAGAGGGACCCACTAGTTCTCGAATTTTCGGTGGTGCAACCACCTTTCTCAAGAGGAGTTCTGTACCTAATTCCTCTTGAGAAAGGTGGTTGCACCACCGAAAATTCGAGACCTAGTGAGTCCCTCTTTTATATGTTTTAGTTTCTGTGTTTTTTCTGACTATTTAGTTTATTTATGTATATGTATACATAGAGTCATATCTTATCTTCCGAAGAAGACGGAGTTCGAGTCCGTCGAAATTATCAAGACATTATTGTGAGTGTTCTTTTGATGTTTTCTCGTGCTGTGTTTTGCTGCCTGGGTTATATATATATATATATATCCTAATTACAATAAATAATTAATGACAATAATAATCCCATATATATATATATATATAATTTCCTAATGACAATAAATAATTCAATAAATTAAATTTGCTCCGTGAGCACTAAAATGTGAACCGATTGCACATACACTCTCGGAAAACTGGGATTTAATTAGGCTATTGACATATCAATTACTATAGCAACTCTTTTTAAAGCTAATAGCAAAGTTTTTCTGTTTTGTAAGGAGTTAAAAACATTCCATAATTGTAGTTGAAATGAAGCAATTAGTCTTTCAATACTTTCTCCGTGCAAATATTTTTTCAATAAGTTGGATACCCTTTTTATAATAAGTACTGTCTTGCTCCTCAAAATAGCCATTAACTGCAGACATCGCTTTTTCACGGTTGGAAGATCTTTGACTACCGAGCCATTTTTTCAAGTTTGGGAACAACAAATAATCCGAAGGGGCTAAATCTGGCAAATACGGTACATAACGTAGCAATTCAACCTTAAACTCATGAATTTTGGCAATTGCAATAACGGATTCGTGAGCTGGTGCATTGTCTTGATTGAAACAACACTTTTTTCTCAGCAGAATGCGGCCGCTTTTGCTTGATTTCTTCGCTCAAACGTTGAAATAAGTTTGCATGATACATTTAGTTGATAGCATTTCCCTTTTCAAGATAATCAATGAAAATTATATCGCGCACATCCCAAAAAAAACCGACGCCATGACCTTTCCTGCAGATGAAACGGTGTTCGGCATCTTTGGAGCCGAGCATCTTCTGAATCCAATGTTTACATTGTTATTTTGTTTTAGGTGTAAAGTAATGGACCCATGTTTCATCCTTGGTTATGAAAAGGTGAAAAATTCTGCTTTATTGCTGTGAAACTTTGGTAAATGCTTTGTTACTCAATTGAAGCATCTTCACGACACTGGTTTCGTTCGAGTGTGAGCAAACGCGGCACCCATCTTGCACACAGTTTTCTGGTGCCCAAATTTTCAGTTAATATGCGATGTACTGCACTTGTAAAATGCTTACTATATGCTGCCAGCTCGTAAATTTTCAGTCGACGATCATCCAGTATCACTTTGTGGATTTTCTTCACCGTTTCTATAGTCATCACCTCATTTTGTCGACCAAATGTGATGCTCGTCTTTCCAGCTCGTACGGCGTTGTTTAAACTCTGCTACCCAATATTTTACAATTGTAAATGAACGAGCAGACTCACCCAGAGTAGAATCCCATTCAGTTTTTATGTTGGTTGGGAAGAGTTCTTTGAAATATAAGTACTGTGTCACATAATGATGATCACCTTTCACCATTTTCATAAATTCACTGAATACGTTCAATATTGATGGCTGCCAAACAAATACTAAACACTGTAGCGTCTTTAAACTTGAAACATATAATTTATAGACTACGTAATTTGTAATATAGTGATATTTAAAAAAAAAGTACCACCATCTCTATCCCAGGCCGGGTACTTATGGGACTTCCCTCGTATTTAAATTCCCCATCACTATCAAGTGTTTCATTCTAGCCATATTCGCAATAATTTCACCTGATTAATCGTATGAATTACTCTGTCCTCTTGTTGGCATGTACATCTGGACTACTATTTGATTGACTGCCTATGCTCTTACTTCTGTAATAAGTCCGTCATTTCAAAGCACCACGGTAACTGCTCTTCTCCCAAGTTCCCCATACAGGATTATGTCTAGTTCACGTTTATCCTCCACCCTTTCACTGGATATTACTCTGAAACCATCGCTTCAATAACTCCCGCATCTTTTCATCTCATCTCGCATAGGTATAGCATGTCTAGATTTCCTTTCTCTATCCCTCTTTTGATGTTTTAACTTCTCGGTGTTAATTATTGTCCGAACATTCTAAGTCCGTGTTTTCATTGTGGTGTTTCTCTTCCGCTGACGAACAAATTTACCATTACTATTGTCTCTATGCAACGCATATAAAATTGGGGACCCCTATTATTTATTATATCCCTATTAGTTATGTATTTAAATAGGGTATATATGTGACTGATACTGGATTAAGGCATTGGAGTGGCAAATAGTGGCGGCCTAGGAATGAATGAAAATATGATACGTTTCCTTGTCTTCGTCAAAAATAGTCTATCGTGTTTGGTTAATTTTCGATGGCTTTTATATTGCTTAAAATTTATATAGCAAAGGACTTGGGAATATATTTTACCATTATCTGAGAATTCATCACAGAATTAAACACATTTGTACATTGTCCCTTTAATCACCAACTATTCTAAATGTTGTTTTCTCTTCCTTACTGAGATAAAACTGTAGGAAATTGATAATTTTATTGAAACCTTGCATCTAACTATAGTAAGAAGCATTACCTAAAATACATGGACGCGGACCTTAAACTCAAAGGAGGATGACATTAATAATAATAAACAAAAAACAAAATGTCCGAAAATGTATGTGTTAAGTAACTTCATCTTTTAATTACACATGTATATGAATTGCGCCCATTCCCTTCCTCTATTTAAAAAGGTAACTATTTCTAAGTGTATAAATCATTCACCGTCATCGGGATTGCCTTGTAATGAGCATTTTAGTAGATGACACCCTTATAGTTATTGCCGCGACATCTCCCGCATTTTATTTGAATTCATTTATTTTAAACAAACATTCGTATCTAGTAAGTTTACGGTCTCGGCATTTTTTGTTTACATTGATTCACGACCGTAGTACATTTAAATTTGTAATTGTGTCGTTTATCATTTTAGATGGCGCGCAGATATCGCTTAATAATATCATGGAATACTTACAAGAAAATATGAATATTCAACATCGCTGAAATTTTTCGTATGTTTTCCGTTACTACCGTGTATTCAATTGGAAGATCATTTCACGAGAAAGATGTGACATTCATAATTTCATCAAAAAAGGATTACGATAATCATATCATATTCTGGAACATAAGATAAGACCCACCGAGCACACGTCACTTTTTCCTCAATTTTCGTCCTCCTCAGCCCAAGGGTCCTCCACCCTTAATTTACCACCAACCAGTTCCCCGATTTTGCTACCCCTCCTCAGATTTTTCCTTCGCTCAAAAGATCAGTAATCCTTTTCTTTTTCACTCTTTTCCTCCCACGCACCCCATTCCTTTCTTCTCTTGTATCCCGCCCACTCCTTTTCTATCCCTTTCCCGCCATGCTCTTAATTACATCAAGGTCACCCTTTAAGCTCCAATAACCTCCGCCCTAGACTCTATACCTCTTCCTGTTCCACCCAGCCTACAATCTCTCGCAAACCCTGTCACCCCCTCCTCTCTTCTTCCTTTACACATCCGATTATCCCTAAAAATAAACCCTTCAACGTCCTTTTTCGTCCCTTTTATCACTCCCCCCTCACTGCTACTCTTTGCCGTTCTATCTTCCCTCCTTTACCCCTCTTTTCAGCCTCCTTCCCATCTCCGCAACATCCTCGCTGGAAATTTGACGCCGTCCGATGCTCTATCCTTATAATTTTTTTCCTCCCCAGGATTCGGTGGGGTGAGGCCCGCATCATCCTCATCTGCAGAAATCCCACGGATTACTTGGCACCAATCGTGTCTCCTCCCCTCGCCTGGTGAGGGCAAGGATGAGGGGGAGGCGGGAACTCTCATCTCTGGCCCGCCATGGCCCCTCCGTCTCGCCCCCTCTCGTCCTCCCACTTTCACCTCTCCTCTCTCATCCTTCCCCCATCATTCCATTCACGCCTACTCGGTGATAAGGTTCATTACCCCTCTTAAATTGCTTCCTTTGAGATCGAAGGGAGACCCACACCGTCCCCGTGCCACCCCCTCTCCCTTCCTTGCCCGTTGTTCCCCATCCTTCTCCAGTCAGGTTCACCTCCTTCTTTACTTCCTCCCCAAACCCCACCCCTTGTAACTACCCCTCGTCCGTCTTCTCTGCCATTACCCACTTCCATGCCTCTACTCACTCCTTTCTGTCCCAATTCAAATTCTCTGCCATTTCTCCTCTTCATTTCTGTCTCTCTCTTCCAGCCTACCTATTTATCTTCCTCTTCGGGCCGCGCCTCCTGACTACCTATCCACTCTTATCGTCATTTGACTCGTTGTCAAACCTCCAACATCCTCGTCGACTGCCCTCCTCCGTCCGCTGGCTCTCGCCGGGCGAATACTATCCGTACCACTCACCGTCACTACCTATTCATCAAAGAATTAAATGACTAGGGGGATGCAGCCACTTGAATTACCATGGACGGCCTTGAAGGCGGGTTTCTCCATTTTCCATAAATTTAATCACGTAGGACGGACGACAGATGGTCAGAAATGGAACTGCGCCTGAGGGAGGAACTAGATCCGTTTACGTTAATTGTAACAGCCGTGGAGTTTAATTGAATTTTCCCGTCAATCAAACTTTCCTTAATATCTTGCATTGTGAATACGTATTAATTTACAACGACGGAACACATTACTAATCAAGTGTATTATTTTCAATGATTCTAATAGCTACCGCAGGAGAGCAAAACTTATTTTATCTCCACCGAAATTTCTCTTTCATTTCGGCATTATTCTTGACCGTATTATTTTATTTTCTAACATAAAGTGGTATTGCACGTAAACCTTAGAAAAGAGAGAATGATGGAAATAGGAGTTTTTGGCTGCGTAAGGGGCTGCATACGTGTAGAATTAATGAGTTGCTTAGGAAGAAAATCACAGTTGTTCAAAGCTATTTATATATCTAGCTTAAGAAGATCTTCATTGGTCCGCAGTACCGCCCATTCTTTATAAGGAATATCCAAAGCAAACAGCAAGGATAATTATAATTCCTACCTTACCTGATCCAGCGACATTAATGTCTTACAATGAAATAATTCATCGCTGCTCTAATGAAATTATCTTTAATACGGCAAGACGGAGATTGGCGGGTGTTTAGCTGACTGGATGCACCAAAATCCAGTGCTTCGTTTGAATGCATGCTTACCTGCGTTGTGCATCGGATTTCGCCTGGATTATGCTCAAGTTGTTTATGACCCCAACGAAATTTATTTTCACTAATATTCAATGTACACGGATTATCTTATTCACAATTACTTGTCTCCATCGTGAGAAAAACCCGTGTATCTTCATTGAAACTCCACCTATCCAACTCACGTTGAGCTCACTGTTGAATTCTCGGATGAGAGGCGCGGTAGGTCTCCAACACGGTCTACAAAGTGCCGAAGGCGGGCCCAGACCTTTGGCGCATATCATGCAGTTGACCTTAGAGGGAGAATACTGGAGGATATCAAGAGCTAGATATGCATCCCTTGAGTTGTACACGTCGCAGTTCGTGCTCGGAATACACGTTACTCCAAAAATCCTCCAGGGAAGAGTTAAAGTGTCGTCATATCTAGACAATAGTATGCGTCCTGCACAACAATAGACGGTGAGTAATGCCCAAGAGAAAGGTTTAGGAAAATTGAATTTCGACTATTCATCTCATTTCCTACTCTAATAGAACTAAGACAGTAACAGTGTCGATGATGTTTGCTTTCTTACATTCCCGCTATTTAAATCAGATAGCAAAAAAGGTAAAGTTTTAGTTTTGTTCGATCTCTTTCATCATAAAATAAAATAATTAAAAAGGAAAGGAGTAGGATATAGTATAATATAAAAATGGAACAGATTAGGTACACTTAAAGCCGCACTGATTCGAAAGCATAGTCGACATTCCCTCGAGAATGCAGGTGGAAAATCTTGCTGTACATTTGAAGCGATGGGGAGGCAGCTTTCGGGATGTGGTGCGTGTGGAGAATTTTTGGATTCAAAGTTGAACCTGAATGCCTGCGAAAACCTATGATCAATTATATAGCTCAAATCACTTTGCAATATATATATTAAAATTTAAATGAATTGTATTTTATTCATATCGCATGAGCTAACTTAGAAATAGGATCAAAATGTAAAATAATTATTTTTGTAAAAATAATTATTATGGAAGTTATCATTGAAAAACACTCCTAGAACCCTAAATAATTAATTATCTTTGTGTATTAGGTCTTTCCATTTTTGTCACCTAATAAAATCCAAGAGTTCACCGTTTTCCTTTTACAAGATTTTGTGGTATTTAAACATTCTATGTAAATTTTGGACACAGATGTTATCCTTCTACGTTACTTGAACTTTTTTCTATCCATATTTGGTGTTGCAGTTTTTGATTTTGAGCAAAGTTTTCAAATTATTCATCTTGAAATCATCTTATTATTCATTTGATTCTCTTAACTGAGCATTTTTTTGTGCTTGATGTGATTATCAAGTGAGGCATATTTAATGCAAGCAGAATCATGAACCTTTTCTTAGATTAATTAGACCGAACGTTAATTTTGATTGGCGAGGGTAGAGTTCACTCCGAACTATGCCTTAAGTCGTGTGAAATGCATACATTCAGGGTATGGGGTCCAGCACCTCTTCCTTCGCCACCCTTCAGTTTCCCACGAAGTTCTAATAACCTGAAAATCGAACCTCTGAATATTACATGAGGTTGTCCAAAGGCATCACCCAGGATTAGAAGCTAGATTCCTCCGGTCAATGGCTGAATTCTCTACCGACCGAGCTACCACGCCCCACATCGCTAATTCATTCATTACTAGTGCATAAAGGTTTACTCTTCCTCCCTAAATTATTGCATGAATGCGTGGATGCCCCGGAAAGGATGATTTAGACTGTACGCGGCGGATATCTTAGAAGTGCTTGATGTAAAAAGAGAAAAGATAGGGTGAGAGAATATTGGGCCACAAAAATGTGGTTTATTGCGCCTGTAATATGCAAACATGGAATATGTGCTTTGTTGTTCCCAGTAACACTGGCAGAATACTTGAGAATGAAATCATCAAACATATTTGATGGTGTAATTTTCAAGCAAATTAGATTCATTTGATGCTTTCATTTTTCACTGTTTGAAAAATAGAAGAAAACGGAGTAGGTTGGGCGCGATGTACCGATTTGTTAAAATTGACGTAGCGTGGGGAGATTTATAGAAAAAGAGAGAAAACCAAACTTTAGAGGAAAAAAACGGCTACAGTTTTAAAAGAAAAATGAGAACACAAATAATGTTTAAAAAATACTTTTTTTTAAAATAGAACTATTGTTGAATGGAACCAGCCTGCTGCTGGAGGTTTCTTTGGGCCCTTTCCGTCCAATTTCAGAAGTTTTAAGAATAACTGTAAAGCAACCACTGGGTGATAAACTTCGTTGATTAGTGAATAATGTACTAATATACTGATTAAAATATTTTTTATGGGATATGGTCGGATTGAGAATTTGTATTGCAAAACTGAATTATGTGTTAACGGTGCGTGATTTTGAACGGTATATGAAATTGAAGAGTGCGTGATTATGGACGGAGTGGGGCGATGGACGAAGTGTTGTAGGAATGGTGTAAACCTAGCCCTCGTGTGATAGTAAAGGTTTGGTTTGTAACCTGAAATTGTCAATGTATATAAGAGCATTTTATCCCACATATTTTCTCCTTGTGTATTTATGTATGTGCTTTGTAAGAGTGACTGTTGCCAAGATTAGACCGTTGACACCAGGACAATAGCCTCAGGATCTCAGGATAAGGGATAGTCCAGTCTCAGAAGCAGCAGTAAAAATGTTAAACAGCGCACAAGCGTGACTGATTAGACAAGGTATTGTAGAATAGTCGAGTTCGGTGAGTTTCTTTGCAGAAATTAAAATTACTTTTTCCAATTGGCTACTCCATGGAGAAAGACCGTCAATGGCACGTAACGATGCTAATATACAGTTACATGCTTAAAATGCCCCTACAGGGTTCAATACGATATGTGGGATATCTGTTTCACGTGTGACATTTAACGTAGGAATGTATCATCTAATGCGATTTGAAAATACTTCAGGTGAAAGCAAAATAAGAATATAGTAACACGGACAGCTAATGTAATAAGTATATATCTAACGAATTTTATACTGATTGGAAAAAATGAAAGAGTTTATACAGGGTTCGTCCGGAAAATAAGTGTAATAAGCTAAGTGTCTTTTTTGACAAAAGGGGAGTCGTCCACTACGAATTTGTACCTGAACGACAAACTGTAAATGGTGCTTTTTACGTCCAAGTGCTCGACAGGCTTCGAAAACGAGTCGCTCGCGTCCGGCCAGCGATCAAAAACATCTGGCGGCTGCATCACGGCAATGCGCCGTCTCACACCGCGCTTGTCGTGTCGGACTTCTTGGCCAAGCACGGCGTGGCAACGCTGCCGCACCCGCCCTACAGCCCGGACTTGGCACCACCGGGCTTCTTTCTGTTCCCGCAGATAAAGAGGAGTTTGAAAGGAACGCGATACGGGACTTTGGACGCCGTCAAAGAGGCCGTGACGACGTGTCTTCGAGAGGTTCCCGATGATGCCTTCGCGGGAGCGTTCTGGGAATGGGAACGCCGCTGGAACAAGTGTATCGACTCACAAGGGTCCTATTTTGATGAATATTAGCTTAAGATATGTCAAAGTGTAATACATTTTTTTCCTGAGCTCAGTACACTTATTTTCCGGACAAACCCTGTACTATGAAATATATTTTGGTATGATGGAGTAGATTCATTTTGAAAGCATTTCTAACCATATTTATGCATCCATAAAATTCTCAAGTAATTCTGAAATTCTAAAAGTATTTGGGAGCAGAGATACAGTTATTTAGTATGTAGAACAATTTATTCTTAAACCGCAGAATGTAGAAAGATATACTTTTTACTGCATAATCTTAAATATTAATTTCAACGAATATATTATTCCCTTCTATGTAAGTTGCATACTTTAGAGATGACTTTTAGTTAAACCTCAAACCAACAGCAATGTTCGGGGTTCACGACGTGAAGAAATAATAAAATAATGAGATTAATTTTTCATATGTTAATGTTGTGAATTGTAACAGTAAATTGGAGAATTTTGACAGATGTAGACTTGGAGCATAGTAGAAAATATGAAATGGACTGGAGGGAAAACAAACTACAGGGAATACTGAATGGCAAAAGGTTGATGCTAGCTGAAATAGAGGGGGGAGTAATGGGAAATCAAGGTAGAGAGGGAAAAGAATAGGAAGTTCGGATAAAATTATAAGTAGGGGAGAGAGAGAATGCAGATATAAAATATGAGTTATTTGCAATATGTTCTTATTGTTGTGCTGGTATTATTTTAGTTAGGGCTTAGGGTTAGAGTATTGTGCAACAGTGGGCCAAATAAAAATCTGCACTGTGCTTGTAGTACTTATAAAGTAAGGGTGAGCTACCAAATAATTCATTCAAGAAAAACGTTTTTTCCATAATTTTCATTTATGTAAAAAAAGCATCTAATTAACATAGATGATTAGTATTTTCTTTCACAGTGGCGCACTGCTTGCGAACTTCGAGTTGTACAAATATTCGTCGCTATTCAAGAGAAAAGGGATTGATAAAAAATAAAACTTAGCGATTCACCATGTACCAATCGGATCAAAGAGTTGGAGTGAGGCCTTCGACGTTCAGTGTGATTGAAGGGGAGAAGGGTGGCATCTATCTCCGTTATTGTTCCTAAGGAGCTGTCGAAATGCCATCGCGACGTGGCTCCGAGAAGTTAAGTGGGCGCCTATTGAAGCCATTCAGGAAGTGGGAGTTGGAAGAGCAGGAGGAGGACTGTAGGAGAATGAATTGAGCGACGAAGTGTGATGGAGAGTGTATTCAAGCCTCGATATCATGAACTCGGAGCTGGCGCGTGCTCTGGAGACGTCTACCAATATATCGACGGGAATACGTCGCGACATCGATTGGCCCCAGCGAGTGTGTCGAGTTAGGGTGAAGTTGAGGAGGGAATGGATCGGTGTGGGCTTTCTGAAGTGGTTAGGGGGAAGGGATGAAGGGGCAGGGTATAAAGTCGACCTCAGTGGTGCGATACAGCCTCCTAATCCCACTGGGCTGCGTCGTGCGTCGTTGAATAATGAGTTAAAACAATACGAGCAGAGGAAATGCCAATTCTTCAGTAATTACACACTCTTTCTATATTCGGAATGTTAATATACGAGTGTGGAAAGGTAATTAAAATTCGGTTAAATATTTATTTGACTGATGAATATTATTTGACTTGTGGGCTAATGACAACTTCAAATAAAATATTTTAAATCAGAGAAGCTTGTTATAAATTTACATTTGTAAAGAGGGTGTGACTGGAAGAATTGAAAAAAATGTCCTAACAACAAATTTTTACAAAGAATAGACACAATAGTTGATATAAAACATTTCAATTAAAATGCCTTTGTAACTAAATATAATAAATACGGGAACTGTAACTGCTTTCTTGATTTAGGAGCACCTTTACAGGAATAGGGTATAGACTCGATTACTGCTACTACTGATTACTGAACGCAGGTTCTAATCCCATCTTGTAGAGGAAGCACCAAAAGCAAAGTGCAGGTAGCTCGAATGTGAAGTTACGTCACCTTGATGCACCTAGTTATCAATTTCGTTGACATGATCTGACCCTCTTTATTTTCATCCATTATTTTTTCCTTTTCCGGTGATTATCCACGCATAAAAAACATTAAATTTTCCATAGAAGCTCGAGTACTTGAACAATAACAGTTACGTAAAAGAGGGCAGTAATGAAATATTTTCTGTATCAATGAATCAAAAAAAGTTAGCGAAATATAATGGATGTGTTGAATAAAAAGTAAAATCAACATTTTATTTATTTCCTCTTTCTGAAAAATCTGTGGGCAACTATATTTTCCTACATACGGATATTAAAGGAGGATGAGTGGGTGTCAAATAAAGCGCACGATATATGAATTTGGCCTATATTTCAATGCTTTAGAGGCTAATTTTATATTAAAGATCACTAACTAGTCTCTATATGTTATGATTGGTTAATTAATAAATGTTATATGTTATAATTCCATTCATATTTTTACATGTCACTGAACATATTGCATTATAACTGTGCATAGAAACTAATCATGAATATTTGATGATCAAGTACCTAGCTCCTTTTGCCTCGAATTTTATTAAGTTGTTCAAATCAAAACTTTTATATAATATAAGCAATGTAATGATGGCTTTGTTAGCACAAAATGTGTGAAAATAAATTATTGTAAAACTTGCATCGATTAGGCCACATCAAATTGGGTTCAAAGAAGGTACAGGTCTAGTCTCCGTTCAATATGATTGATTTTGTCAAGTTTTACTCGCTTTGATTTTACTTTCATGCCAGTTTAACATCCTGGATGAGTAATAGATAGATGCCTGGGCCGGCTGAATAGATATGAACCGTGAAGGTGAAACATATTTCTTCATAAAATATCATATGAAAATAAAGATTTTGCTACACTCTTTTTCGAAATATTTTGCGCGCTAATAAATAATCCTTTTGATGCCCTATTTTTTGAAATGTTATTCCGGAGTGAGTTACCATATTGCGACAGCCCTATCAAATGGCGGCAAAAATAATATGAGATAAAGCTAAATATAATGCGTTAAAATAAACTGCAAAAATTGGTTTTCATTTTTGCCTCTTTACCTAGTATGCTCCCTCCAGTGGATTACGACCTTAACGTGGCGGAAGGGTTAGTGGGTTTCGATGACCCATAGAGCTGTGCTGACGGGAGCAATGATAATTGCTACTGGTAGGGTCACCTATACCTTATAGGTCGAAGGCTAGGAGCCAGATGAAATGTAATCCGCGCACCGTCTATTACTTAGTGAGGCGGCTGCAAAGGCGTCTGACCCCAGTGATTGTGTAATGCCCGCGCAACTAAGGGACTCGGCCCAATCGGCTGTGTCGTACCCGGCAGCGGGAGAAGAAAGGCTTCCACAGTCTTCATATCTCGAAACCCTTGCAAAGGAAAACCGACAGCAGCAGAACAAAAGACACAGAAGAAGGGGACCAAATTTGTTAGAATAGGAACTTAGATTATTAGAACAATGTTGAGGAAGGGAAAATTAGAAAATATAAAACGAGAGATGGAATAGAGGGGAGAATGTTAGGCAATCGAGGAAAGATCATGAGTAGAATAGGCATGTTGGAAGGTATGAAGGGGGGTATGAAGTACACAGAGATAAAGAGTGACTTGTAGAGTAGGATGCTGTGTTGTTTCGTTTGGAGATGGTTATTTGGTAGTTGTGTACGTTCAAAGCCTGCGTTAACTGGTATATTATTTGATAATAATAATAATAAGATATCTAAAGTTAAAAAAATCTAACATTCGGTTACTCAGAATAAGAAATGTTGATGTACCAAAGTCGGCATAAAAGTCAAATAAAGGAGTGGGAAAAATAATAATCAGGAACAACTGTTACAACTATTAATTGCAAGACAAATAGTTTGGCGATAAAACTTTTTATCGGAAAACAGTTTTCTCAAACGTACTCGCCCTATAAAATATGACGCACTATCTTATTTAATTTTGGTAGGAAATGAAACATGAAACTTAGTTAATATAATTAGTTATGTTAATTAATAGCTAAAAATGACCTGAGAGTACGTTGAATACTCGACACGACGGGTCTTAAGATTATAATTCCCTCAGTTTTTTTCCCTTGACGAGCGATTGCGAATCACCCATTCGAGAAGGATCTCTCCTTAATTCTGCAGAATGCTCCCACCTCGCGGTAATATTCTTCAAATTTCTTAATTTTGTGGTAACCATGGTTACCCGACTCCTCTCATTTTTCCTCGCTTTCTCTCACCCACCACGAGCCTTTATTACTTTCTCCTTCCCACCTACTCCTCGTCGCACCACTCCCGAAGCCCTTCATAATCTCATCCCAGCCCACCAAGCTTCTCCAGTTCAACCTGCGTCCCCCCGACCCTTCCTCCTTCCAGGCAGCTTCTAAAATCCCCCTGAAAAACCTCCTTTTTCCGTCTCCGGCTACTCAACCCCCGAAACTACACTCGGCTAGGGCTTTCTCCATCGAGCTCCCGACCCCCCTCACCTCTACCCGCGTGAAAATCCACGTCTCTTCCGCCCCCCTCCACACCCACGCACATCCTTCCCCTTTCCCCTGACGCGCTATTCTCCCCACCCCGCTCACCACCCCCATATCCTCCCCGTCTCCCCAAACCCTTCTTTATCCTGGGAGCGCCTTTTCAGAGTTCCCGCCGCGTGCCTCGATTTAATGAATACCTCGCACGTCTCGCTAACACGGACGTGACCTACAATGAAAGAAGGTTTTTTTCCTCCCCACCCTCTACCTCTGTTCCGGCCCGGGGAGTATGAAAAAAATGAATTACGCGCATCAAGGGTAGGGTATTTTCTAGTTATGGCCACATTTCTCATAACGCCGCGCAATTACACGAGCAGGGATATGCCATGGCGGAGGGTGGAGTGAGGATTGAGCTTTGGAGAGGGGATGGATTTGGCGCGGGAAGAGGTAGGAAGGGGATTGGGTTGGTCGTAAAATTCAATTCAATGTTTATAGGATTTTGAATGCAACGCTATCAACTCGAGCAAAGAATTAATTCACTTCTTCCGCTGGGATATTACTTTTTTGCGATATATCACTTCCTTCGCTTAATTAAAACAAATGTGACGCGTTAAGAGAAAAAATATATGTATCCTTTCACATTATTTACGCGTTTTTCTACATATGGAAGGTGTATTGGTGTGCAATTTTCATGTTATATGTAAGAATACACATATAGTGAGGGTATTATGCTTGCATGGCTTCCACATTACGATTACCAACCTTTTCAATTGGCAATTGCTTCTTTCGCTACACATACGTGTATATATCCATTACAGGCAGTATAAAAGTAGGCGTCAAATTATTCGTGTCTTCTCAGTGAAGCAGTTGGTAATTTTACTTACCCAAATTTAGCTCGCAAATGTGGTTATGTCACGTTAGAGAGCATTATTAAAGATACAAATGAAGACTCAAATATTCCTTGGATGAAAATAATGCAAGGAAACATCATACCGTACTATTATTATTACGTAACTCAGGAAAATGGGGTTTTGGTATTGGTAGAAAATTTTTCCGGAAGAGTAAAAAGCATTTCAAGGGTCGAATCTATAAAGCAGAGGTAAAATTCGCAGCAACGAAGACTCAAGTGGACGAGAAGTAGCTATCACAAAGTTAATACGATATTGAGGGGAAACCAGTTAAAAATATCAATCGTGAAATAATTCAAATGATATAAAGAAAAACTTATCAAGGGTGCTATACAGGTAAAAACATAGGTGATTACTTAAATTTAGGCATCAGAAATTACAGAGGAGGGAGAATGAGCTTAGCGTTTAGCTGCCATTAACGGTAATAAAGGGTAAAGTAAAGGTGTAGTAAAAAGTTTACTACTAAGTAAGTGAATGAATTGATTACACGAAAAATATTGGTTGTTAATGAAAGAGGACAGGAAGAATCGCTCATGAAAATAACAGCGCGATATTTAAAAAAATGTTTTTTAATAAAAAGGGAATAATGTGAATACTATGACATGCAGTGTTACAGTAAATGCAGATTAGTGTCTGTGGCATTCAATAAGTGTATAGCAGATAACAAGGGTGAAAAAATGGAAAATAGGAGGAATGAGAAATCTTTACTTGATCACAAAACTCTGAAAATATTAGTTTGAGAGTTTCAGAAGAAGAAGGAAATTGTAAAAAGAAGAGGAAGTACATGGATTACAGGGGAGTCAAATAGAAAAATGGAAAAGTAAAGGAAATGAGGAAGAGGAGAACGAAAATAGAAGGAAAACACACTAAAAATAAATGTTTATCCTAAGCTAGAAAGCAACAGGACGTCGTAATGCAGTCCTAAACTGCATGCTAAAATATGAAGAATTTTTTAGATAGAGTAAATTGAACAATGTATGCATAAAATGGAACAGTATTTGTAAATCGAGCCAAGCGAGATTCGCATGTTTCCTAGGAATTTATTGAAAAAAATTTTGCAATCATGTTGGGACAGTGCGATTAAATAAGGAAACGGATAATTATACGGCTTTAAATAGCATTGTTCTAATAAATACTGTGGGAAATGAAAGCAGACAAACACTTAGGGATTTATTTAATCTTTTCGTTTAAACGAGGAAGTTTTCAGCATGAATTATTTAACCTATGGAGTAGGAATACAGGCTGCAACGAAGTGAGATAAACCTTATCATCGAGAGGAGAGGGAAATCACATATATTTGATGACTTAGTGGCGGTAGTGTTAGGAATATGCTGCATAAAGATGAGTGCAAACGAAATATCCATGAGAATATATTTTTATGGTTAACGGTTTGAAAAATCCCGGAAAACTCATGCAAAAATGGGATTATGATTTGATGATTAAGTTCATGATGAATTAAAACGCTTGAATAAAGAGGTAACATATTAAAGAAGAGGTCAGTGATATCCTTAAATTGAAAGAGGGCACTATTCGTGGAAGACGTTAATCGTGGTTGTTATTGACTAAGCTTTCACCTAACATGACGGCAGATTTTAACCCGCTAAGCCAGGTTACCAGGAAATCAAAGGCAAATGCTAAGGTGGCTGGCTTAATTTCGAGATGAACGCGGCTGACGGAGTGATGCCAATGCATTTGGAATCTCTCTTGCGGGGAGGAGTTTCGGGACTGGCAGACATTTTGTCCTGTTGAATCTTTAGTTGCATCCGACCTTCTGAGCTTACTCGAGGTTTTTGTAGACTTAGAGGTCATTTAGGGGGGTATTAACTCCCGCCAATGCATCTTTTCTAGGTCACCTCTTATCGCCAATCCTTCTTTTTGAGTCGGACATCAAAATAAGTGTTCTTTTCTGTAAAAATCAGGGTAAAAAATTTAAAAAATAAAATATGACGTTTCAAATCGTACATTTAATAAACTACAACACATAGGTCCAGTTTGTCCAAGTTACTGGATCTGCATACTTTGCTTGTAGCAGGTAAAGGTCTTAAAAATAAATAAAAAGAGGTTAATGGCAGGAATTATCATGAGTTTCTTCTTTTTATCAAGATTGGGTTGGTTTTGTGACATTGAATTATTTTACCTATCAATGGAATTTAGCGTTTAAATATTTCTAGCTTAATTTAAAGTATGCTGGATTTTACTAGGAAGTAAATGTGTACCAAAGTAGGTTATCTAATATTTTCATCCGTCTAGAGTAGATCACATTTACAAAGACCTAGCCAAAGAGAAAGAAAAAAAGAAAAGGGAGATGCTAATAAAGAGAGAAAAGAATGTCAACAGAAAAATGAGGATATATCAAAGGGGAGAATACGCAAAATATGGAGAAGAGCAAAGAAACCAGTAATGAGAGAGGAAGAAAAAGGAAGCTAAAGGAATTTGAACACTTTTGGCATTAATGAAATCTATAGTTTAGTCTGCGGATATCGTTTAGGCAATTGGAGGCTACTATTCATGGTTTGATGATACGCAAACAAAGGGTGAAAGATGAATTAAGCCATGTGAAAAACTCATTACGTAGGTCATTTGGTCGAGAGGCAGGAGGAAAACAAGTTCGTGCGGGAGTGATATTTCAGAAATTAAATCAAATAAGTGGGAGAAACTGTTGTAAGAATGGAACTAGCCTGTTTACGGAGCTGTTTAAAGACTTTTCTAATAGTTCGATAACTTTTGGAGATGATGCTATTAAAAAAACCTTTTTTTCTAAGAAAAGCAGAATATTATTTTAGCATTTTTCCTTTCCATACCCCTATATTGGCACTTATACTAAACATATAAAAAGAGCAAAAAAGTACATCCTACCAAGAAATTTTAGCTATCCCATACAGTTATGAAGTTATCCAAGAGCGGTTTTAGTAAACTTCGATATTGAAATCTGACACTGTTACAGGTTAATATGACTATTTCCAATCGGAATAAGGCAAACAAATGAGGATTAACCCATGAAAAACATGGCAGATGCGAGGAACTTCGTAGAGCCTCTTGATGAAAACAAGAAAGCCGAGACCGTAAACTTGATTGGTACTAGGTGAGAAGGAAAGAAAACAAATACAAGTAAGGGGAAAAATAGGGAACACACACTAGATCACTTGGGTGTGTTTGAGAAACAGCGACCCACGTTTACCTCAATCACACAGAAAAGGGAAAATAAATAATAAAAAATAATAAAACAAATTTACAACCACTCGAACACTAGGGTGTATTAAGAAATAACGGTCACTCTCGTGAATCACATTCACAGACGCAGTCAGTTTTTACAAGGATCCTCCCCATGTCAATGACCCGTCAACCACACAGATGAATACAAAATTATAACACGGACGTACGCACACTCTCACTCATTCACTCAATCACTCAGGTGTGTTTGAAAACAAGGAACTTTGCGATTCACAAGTACTCACACGTTCAGGGTTTACCAGAATGCCTCCTGTGCCAGGGACCAGCCAATCGCAGAGAAATAACAAAACGAAAAATAAGCGATTTCCATAAACACGCAATCACTCAGGTTTATCGGACCTTTGTGAATCGCATACACTCACTAATTCAAGATTTACAAGTATTCCTCCTATGTCAGGAACCCGTCTATCACACAAACAAAAATAAGGAAATAAAATCGGCGGTAGGTAAATGCCTAGAGAAAACCTGACACCAGGTGTTTCGCCTACAAAGCAGGCATCTTCAGAGAAGAATGAGAATTCAGTGAGGAAGGTTTGAAAGAATGGCTCATTGGGAGGGAGAGGGGGTGATGGGGAATTTTTTTATCGGACAATAGAAAGGGGGGTAGGGAGAAGAGATGATCCAATAGGTATTGTAGGTTCAGTAGTGGTGGGGAGGATGAGTACAGCGAAGTATAACAGTAGATAAGGAAGAGAGAGTGTTTTGGCGGTTGGTTTGCTAATAGGAGAGGGGGAAAAAGAGGAGGGGTTTTTTAAAAAGACGAAGAAACAGTCATCCCACACACTCCACCAAACACGGCCAAGGCATCGACCTACAAAGTCATCATCAGGTGATGACGACCCTGCCAATCGAAACCCTGGCCGCGCCTGATAAAATGTATGTAGGCCAACTAAGTATTTCTTTTCCGGTATGAATCGCTTCCACAAATTGACGCCTCAAAACATTCTATTCAATGGAGGGGAAGAATGTAAATAAAAAATACCGGGACCGTAAACTTGAATGACACTAAGTGATAAGAAAGAAAATGAGAAAACATAAACACACAAAGCCCAAATAAATAATAAAAGTAATAAATAAAGAAAAAAACTTACAACCACTCGATTACTAGGATGTGTTACGAAATAACTTTCACACTCATGAATCACATTCACACACACACACAGGGTTTGCAAGGATCCCTCCTATGCCAGTGACCCATCAATAACATAAATAAATGAAAATTTTAAAAGGATGTAATTAAACAGAAACAACTTACGTGAATACACAGTCACTCTATCACTCAGGTGTGCTCGAAAACAAGGAACGATGTGATTCTCAAATACTCACACATTCAGGGTTTACGAGGAGAGACAATCCCGCCGAGGAGTTTCTGGTTTAAATCCAGGCGTGGCAAAAACGCGTCTTCGCAAGTATTGATGATGGGGGAGAGAGAGTACTTTGAAGAATTATAAGTATTTGTACACCTAGTGGTCTGTGCAATGTAAGCACGGATTGGTGAAATCTGGCGGCCATGACGTGGACCTCAGCCCGCTCACTAGCGGCGCTAGTTCCCCGAGACCCGAAGAGCCGTCTCTGTTTGGTGGCTCGTCAAGCTGTGTGTATGGTGCCAGTTATGTTAATTTATGTTCTCCGTGTTTTTACTGTTTATCGAAAATGGAAATTGACGGAATCACGGAGCAACGAATCAACATCAAATTTTTTGGTGAAATGCGGTAAAAGTTATCAAGAAATACTTAAATGTTGACAGCTGTTGACGGTGACAATGATTTCATTAAGAAAACAACCGTTTTCAAGTGGATTGAGTGTTGTAAAGACGCCACGGATGATGCAACGCCGGGACGACCTTCAACCACCTGTGTTGACGACAACATTGACTGTGTGCGAGCCCTTGTCCTTACTGATCGTTGAAAAACTGTCAGGATGATAGCTGATGAGATGCATTTAGGAAAATCAACAGTGCATACTATTTTAACCGGACATGGTGGATGGATATTTCACCATGTAAATGCACCTACGCATTCAGCATTGATTATTCGTCAGTTTCTGGCAAAAAATTTAATCACCATCCTTGATCATTCTCCTTCTTTTCCAGATCTGGCGACTTTTTCCTATTCCCAAAATGCAAAAATATGATGTGGGGACATCACTGGAAAAATGTGGACAAAATCAACTAGGAAACGACGAGAAAACTGAAAAGCCTAACTGCCGAGGGCTTCCATGGCTGCTTTCAACAGTGGAAAAAATATAGAATAGGTGCATAGCAACGAATGGAGAGTACTTTAAAGGAGACAAAATCGATATGGACTAAATTTTGCAAAATGAAATGTTATGGCCTCATTTGGCGTATTTATTGGACAGCCCTGGTACGATTAATAAACGTATTTCTCCCAGAGAATAAGTATTACTTTTATAGTAGACCCTGTAAATGTCAATATTATATGAATTTAATAATTAAAACAATCTTCTCAAACGGGCAAATTAATTGAATTAATAATTCTGGTACCATACGATATTTAATACTGTGCATTCAAATAAACTCGACTAAGAAACTTAGGGACCTTTGAACTTTAAACAGAAGTTTTCCAATGTTTATTGCATTCAATGAATTGAATTTTTGCTTGTTTCATTTCATCTTTTTATGTAAAGGTTAGAGTTACAGTCTTTACTAGGTGAAATTCCATCTTGAACTTGATAATAGAAAATACATGCAAATTTATTGGTTTAGTCAGAATAAGAAATGTGCGAATTTTAAATTTATAAATTAAAACCACTATTGACTTAGTAAAAGTCTGAAGGTAAAGAAAACATTTGTTTTAAGAGAGAGATATACTGTCACGTTTAGGGAATTCTTATGGGCAAAATTAGTGAGTCAATTTACGATACATTACACAACATATATGTATAATAATACGAAACATTTCATAGAATAAATAAATATCTCTCGGAAAGTGGTTGGTGAGAGATATAATTTTGCAAATTAAATAATTCGGGATCTTACATTTATATGATCTTGGTGAAGCAAGTGATGAACTATCAGATATAATAGAACTCAAATATTCACCATTTCTTTCAGCGTTGACAGGAGAGAAACGAGCTTTCATAAACTAAAAGAAAGTTAAAAGCATTCGTCGGTTCAAAATTAAAATGAATCAATTGAGATGGGTTATTCTTCATTCTCGTTTTTACGAGCATACCAATTGAAGGTCATTAGGAGTGGTGAAATTACTTTTAATAAATACTTTTTCTTCTTTTTGTGATGATTTCAACATTTTCTATCTTTATTTGTTAATTTAAGATATTTTTCATTAATTTTATTCCGTATGAAGCAATGTGACGAGTTCAGTTATTAATTTTCTCTCTTTCTAACGCCTTGAACAAATATTATTAAGGGACTTCTAGGGTCCATTAATACCATGACTTCATATTTTTAATAGTTGAATGAAAGAAGTAAATTGGTGATTTTATACATACTGTGAAATACTTATCTCGTGAGGAAATACCAGATTGCTTCTTTCATTCATAACACGTAATGAAAATTTCATAAAGTTAAGCCGGGAACAAAATAATTTTTCTTTTAAAACAAACTAAAAGTTCTTTGAAATTTACTTTTCATTTGTACCTAAAAATAGTCATGGCTAATTTTTGAAATTTTATAAGATGATCCACATAAATCACATTGGAAAGTTTTTCAGGACCTTGCAATGAGTTTCAGGTGTTAAACATGAAAATCGTAGCCCTCTGTCAACAAAGTATTCACTCGGTACAAAACATTCGCGAAATATAAATACTTTCTTCTATAATGTACGGAACTGTAAACCGTTATTGACATTTTTAATCTACTTAATTGTGCCTAAATGACGGAGATGGTTTTGGAACCACCGATAACAGACTATTATGAACATTTTTTATCTCTTTTTCCAGTAATGTATTCAAAACTTATAAATCTTACGGATAAGGGTTATAGTTAAAATAGAAAAAAAACCTTCATTATCATAATTATACACGTACGTCAGACTTAAATATATTTATAAACGGAACTACGTAACAAACATAACTTAGAAACGAACATACAATTTCCACATAAAGTTTATTATAATTGCTGCATTATAGTTAAAATCATTGTTTTCTCTCAGAAGAAAATGAATGGCATGATAGTTACGGAGGAAGGTTGCCAAAAATGATGGCTTTTATCACATTTACGTTTGATTCCTGAATTAAGTTTCAGGAATCAAAACAAAAAAGTTTTAGTTTATTTAGCTCTCTCCACAACATTACCACGGCTAGATACGCAACAGTTTTCTCAACATAAGCCCATGGCGTGCTGCGTACATACGCCTAGTAGGCAACTGTTCGAAACTATGGCGTTTCGATGACCTTCATTCGTCCTTCAACAGCCTTTTCCTCCACTTCTCTAACATACACAATCCCATGTCTTACACAGGCCTCTATCTGCCCCAAGGCTCCGAACCCATTCTCCCTATCCTCTACCAGCCACCACCTTCTCTCATGGATTTCCAAGTTGATTGAATCTCTCAAGCTGACGATCAAAGTAAGCCGTGATGGAGAATGCGTGCTTATGGGGTGGCCTCTCTCGTCAGGAGAGAAGTGACAGGCGAGTTGGGTGACGTGTAGTACCGGCGGAGTGGTTTTGTAAGGAAGACAGTGACAGAGCGATGGGAAGGTTGGTACTACTTTATATATATATATATATATATATATATATATATATATATATATATTCAATTCTCTATTTTTGATCGCACCGAGGGATGTGCAATTAAAGAAGGAGAGAATTAACTAGAGCCAGCTGGAGTAGTTTATGGATTTTAGCAGTATTGTAAAGATAAAGACAGTTCTAGGAACAATTGGGAAGAATGGCGTTATAGTGAAAGAAGAATTTATATGAAGAAAAGATTTGATGCCAATTGATTACCTTTGTACATACACTGTACAGTAAATATGTGAAAAATATAATAAATATTTCCCTAATATGGAGTGCAGTATTTTAAAAATGTAAGACCTTGTCTTTTTGGAGGTTTTTGGGATGCACGAGTAGCCTAAAATAGAAAAAATCAGTTGGATCAACAGAAAGAGGACAGACACTGAGTTTTTACATAGTGTGAAAAGATGTAGTTGATGGAAAATATAAAAAAAGGCAGAGGAATTGAAAATAGGAAATATCCCAAGGCATTGGAATACTCTGGGGCCAAAAAGTTGGGAGAATTTTGATTAACAGACAGTAGGCAATTTAGATGAAGACAGGAAGAAATTAAGAATAAATGAAGATGGAAATAATGTGAGGCAAAGAAAAAGTTATTCGCAATATAATTAGAAGGAAATATTCATTCGGAGCACCTTCAATCAACCTTTAAATATGTAAAATATTAAAAACAAGCACTAAGGTATCGAATTGTGATAGATGTAGATGAATGGAAAATACAGATATGTGCGTAGAATTTTCATTTAATGCTGTAAAAGCTGGAAACAATTATTATATTTAGGCATGAAATAATGGATATCTTTAGGATGGTCGAATAGGAATGTTCGGGACAAACTTACTGCAATCTATCTTTGAACATTCTATCCTCAGAAGAAACCACTATTAAATTATTATTAATTAATGTATCGCTACGTAGATTTTCGCGGGGGTGGCTTGAAGGATTCTGTGTTTTCGGGTCTCCCCGCGTTGTTGTTTAAAGCTGACAACTGTTTCGCTGAAGTTGCATTTGGCGTCTTCAGGTCGAAGATGTCGACATTTTCGACCTTAAGTCGCCGAAAGCAACTTCGGCGAAACAGTTCCCGGCTTTAAACAACAACGTGGTGAAACCCGAAAATGCAGAATCCTACTATTAATTAGGTTTGCGTAGCCGCAATGGTTGCTAGGAAATAGGCCAATGGTAATTTTGCCAAAATAAACCACTCGAAAAATGTATGTCATAGTTCATTTACGTAAATAGAGGTATTTTATTATTATCAATTATGAAGGTTATTTCATTTTGCAAGCGAGAGTGAATATTACATCATTTCGACGGAAAGAAAAGAAATATCGCGATATTAGAATTTTTTATTCATTTTTCAAAAGGAAACAATAACAAATAAATCAAAACTTACATGCTCCTGAGGCACTAAAGCGGAAATATTGTTAGCTCACATACGTGTATATAGTTATTATTAGGTAATCTACCGGTTAAGGTAGGTTTTTGGATGGACACAACTATCAAATAAACATTTTGTAACTCCCCACCTATCAAACTAATCTATATCAGGTCCCTCTTCATCTCGGTGTACTTCTTTCCTCCCTTCATCCCGTCCAACATCCCTATCCTGTTCCTACCCTTACCACGCTTGCCCAACATTCTCCCCTCTATTACCCTCTTCAACATTCCACTACCGCTCAATACGCCTTTCATCCATTTTTCCTGCCTCCATAGGATTTCTCTCAACAAACCCCTCTCCTCCCCCACCATTTCTAGTACTTCCTCATTTGTTTTCCTCTCGGTCCATTTCACCTTCTCCATTCTTCTCCACACCCACATTTCAAAAGCCTCCAATCTACGTCTATCCTCCTGCTTCAGCGACCACGTTTCCGCGCCGTACATAGCTACGCTCCATATCAGAGTTTTTACGAGTCTTGTCTTAACATCCCTACTCTACGTCCCCGTCATCAACTCCCTCCTCTTTGAGAAAGCCTCCTTGCCTAGCGCAATTCTTCTCCTTACGTCCCTACCACTTTGACCGTGTTGGTCCAAAACACTTCCGAAATATGTAAACTGCCCTACCTGCTCTATTCTTTCCCCGCCTATTTTAATATTTAGCTTAGCCTTTTTCTTTCTAGAAAATCGCATAACCTTTGTTTTATTAATATTGATTCTCATCCCATATTTATCGCACTGAACCTCCAATTCACTCATACATATACATATATATATATATATACATATACATATATATATATATATATATATATATATATATATATATATAGCAGCATTAGTTGCTCAGTCAGCCAAGGGCTTGCAAGCATTGTTGAGTGAATTGGAGGTTCAGTGCGATAAATATGGGATGAGAATCAATATTAATAAAACAAAGGTTATGTGATTTTCCAGAAAGAAAAAGGCTAAGCTAAATAATAAAATAGGCGGGGAAAAAATAGAGCAGGTAGAACAGTTTACATATCTCGGAAGTGTTTTGGACCAACACGGTCAAAGTGGTAGGGACGTAAGGAGAAGAATTGCGCTAGGCAAGGAGGCTTTCTCAAGGAGGAGGGAGTTGCCGACGGGGACGTTGAGTAGGGATGTTAAGAAAAGACTCGTAAAAACTCTGATATGGAGCGTAGCTATGTACGGCGCGGAAACGTGGTCGCTGAAGCAGGAGGATAGACGTAGATTGGAGGCTTTTGAAATGTGGGTGTGAAGAAGAATGGAGAAGGTGAAATGGACCGAAAGGAAAACAAATGAGGAAGTACTCGAAATGGTGGGGGAGGAGAGGGGTTTGTTGAGAGAAATCCTATGGAGGCAGGAAAAATATATGAAAGGCGTATTGTGCGCTAGTGGAATGTTGAAGAGGGTAATAGAGGGGAGAATGTTGGGCTAGCGAGGTAAGAGTAGAAACAGGATAGGGATGTTGGAAGGGATGAAGGGAGGAAAGAAGTACACCGAGATGAAGAGGGACCTGATATAGATTAGTTTGCTAGGTGGGCAGTCCAAAAACCTACCTTAACCGGTAGATTACCTAATAATAATAATGCTGGTCGCGGTGGTCTAGCGGGTAGAGCGTTCCGGGTTCCCGGGTTCGATTCCCGGGCAAGGCACTTAGGGCACCTGCAGCTCCACCCAAGCTAGTTGATTTTTCGGGTACCTGATCTTCCTGGGAAACCATAACCGGCACAGGGAAAGGAACTGGCCCCCCTACCCTGATGTGTGAATATTCACACGCCGTATAGGGCTTGGTACATGTGTGAGCTCTACCATCACCTACTAAACCGACCTTCGGGTTGATTACTGTTTTTTTTATATAAATATATATGGATTTATGAATAAATATAAAAATGTGTATGTATCACACACACACACACACACACACACACACATATATATATATACACACACACACACACACACACACACACACACACACACACACACATATATATATATATATATATATATATATACATGTTTCGTCCGGAAAATAAGTGTAATGAGCTCAGGAAAAAAAAATTATTACACTTTTACATATCTTAAGCTAATATTCCTCAAAATAGGACCCTTGTGAGTCGATACACTTGTTCCAGTGGCGTTCCCATTCCTTGAACTCTACCGCGAAGGCATCATCGGGAACCTCTCGAAGACACGTCGTCACGGCCTCTTTGACGGCGTCCAAAGTCCGGTATCGCGTTCCTTTCAAACCCCTCTTTATCTTCCGGAACAGAAACGTTCTAAAAAAAAATGTGGATAATTTTTGCAGTGATCCGCAAGTTGTGTCGCGATTTCCAAACGATTGAGTCTTTGATCATCACTGAGTACTTTCTGCACCAACTTTGCACAAATTTTTCGCATCTGTAATTGGTCCCTAATAATCTCGTGCACTATTGTTTTTGGCACATTACACTGCTCTGATATCATCCGAACTCTAAGACGACGATCAGAGTTCAGTGCATCGCGAACTTTTCGCACATTTTCGTCGGTGAGTGTCGTTGATGGGCGTCCAGGCCGTGGTTCGTCGTCGACCTCTTCTCTGCCCTCCACGAACATCTTGTGCCACCGAAAGATCATGTTTCTTAACATGGCTGACTCCCCGTAAGCATGGTTAATCATACCGACAGTTTTGGTAGATGATTTCCCAAGCTTTACCGCAAATTTGATGGAATAACGCTGCTCCAAAAACTTCGGCATCGCGTTCCGTGACGTGGGTCGGGCGTGGAGGTTCGTGTTAACAGAGGTCCTCACTACATCACAGCTCAGAGCCGACTGCCTTTTTCAGCGTCGCTTGCCAACATACCGCCCTCCAATTGCAGCCCGTCAGAGCGGTGCTGGGCGCGCCTGGAGCAGCGGAAAAAAATCAGTATAATTATTTTCCGGACGAACCATGTATATATGTATATATTGTTATTAAATAGTTTTCCTTGCGAATATCTAGTGGTCATTTCAGTTTCATGTTTTCACCTAAAAATGGTAATAACAGAAGTGACAATTGTTTATTTTAGTACTATCAGGATATATAATTCAAAATAAAACCAGCTTTTTGAAAGACTAAAGACTGTTTAGTTGAAAATAATTCAAAAGCGACAAGAACCATAGTTTGGTAATGATGGACAGTTATCATTTTTTCCTAGGCCATGGTTGAAATGACGTTGTGACAAACCCCACGCGAGACACCATTTGCTCTTCCTTCCAAACACCCGTGAGGAAGCGTAATGAATGAAGCGTAATAGCAGCAGAGGTAGATTTCTTAATTTAAAGACACCTCCAATTTCAACACCATACTTTTGAATCTCATAGCTATTCATACGGCAAATGTATTATATCGGAGCTAAATTTTATTTGGGAATATGACGGAACTGGTTACCTTGTTATACGAGAAGCTATCGATAAGCATAAAATCGAGCATTGTAGTCGATATACTGAAATATTTTAAAGCCCTAAAAGGGTCCACTTATCTCAACACTGTTCATGTCAAATATAGTATATAACAAAATGATTTATTGTCGTCAAAAGATTGCAGCAAAAAAACATGTACTCCAAATTCTTCCCAAATAAAATACCATCTGGGTCAGATCTGAATACATGGCTTGCTTTGTTTTCCCTTGGTTGGTTAAAATTTACAATAAAAAGAGGTAAAGCGTCACAAAATATTGGAGGAATAAAGATAGCAGTCTTTGGATTCTCAAAGAGAGCAGGTAAGATATAGCGTTTTGGAAAGGTAAAAGGCATCTGGGTTTTTGAAGAACAAAGGCAATTATTATGACGGCAAATTATACTTTAGACGCGACTACTGGCACATAATAAGAGTTCCTCGAATATATAATCAAGTCCTTGTTTTTCATTCTCATTATACGCAATCATTACATAATCCACCTCAAGCAACCAAATATCAAAAAGACTAAAATTTAATGATTCAGAAGAGCGCACATATATTTCAAGATAGAAATGCAAATGTGCATGTGCTTAAGTTTATCTTCGTATATTCCCTAGTATATAGCAAAATGCATGTATGGACAATCTTATACACATAAGTTCCCTAACATCCATTGCAACACGTATTGCTTGCGGGGTGTTTTGTAGATTATGTATATGGTATGAGCAGGTATTCATGAGCAAATGCTTTATCACACTACTGAGAGCAACTTAGCTGGTTTGTGTTATAATGATTTTTTGGAGGTGAGAAACATAAAACCATACAAGCCCCTTTTAAAAGGTTATTTTAAAAATTGGAGTACCAATATTCAAATTTAAAAAGTTGACATTTCATGTGGTATCACAAATTAAAATTGAGAAGGTTAACTATCACTTTCTAAAGTTCACTTAACATTATTCTAGTTTTGACACACGGAGAAAGTGATTAGTTTATGCTTCGACGATTTGACGCTGTAATGACCTAGCGAAGGAATTAGTTCGTGGCGCGACCAATTGAAGCCGCAGCAATAAACGAAGCACGATGGATTGGCCCGCAATGTAATAAACTAAGCACGTTAAGTTGATGATGTTCCGGGAGAAATTTCTAAGCCTAGTAGGGGTGTTCATTTTGTGCCCGTGACGATGGAGAGATCGTGTGAGAGGACACATACGTTATTTGGCTGCCTTATTTACGACGACGACTGACTGACTCCCTCTTCTCCATCTCTCCTACACCCTTCTCCCAGCTCAACTACCGTGAATACCAATAGCGGGGGTCTTGAAGGGGGGACGCTTAAGTTTTTAAGAACTCATTGACGACGAAAAAGTGACAGTCATAAATTTCAGCAAGGGGTCCCCATGTGGGTGCGTTGCGAAATGCGAAAACGAGTGTGTTGGCGGTTGGAGGTGGGGAACCTTCATGTTTGAAGGCCTGTGTTGGAGGGGAGTAGGGAAGCTTGCGTGTGGTGACATTCTGAATACTAAAAAAACCTAAATGGTCTCCGCAACCGGGTGTTACTACTTCTTCCCTTCCTGCGTCCTTTTCGATCACGAATGGAGCCTTGATTTTTTTCCTAATTCGCGTGCGCATTAGAGCGTTTTATAGTTCTGCGACTGAGCTGTAGAATTTTTACCGCTGCGACGGTTAAATGCCATTTTGGCAGTTAAATTGAACGCGTTGGTGGAGGTGTCCGGACATGTCTTTTGAACATTTCCATATAGAATATAATTCGTTCTACATGTATGCTCATTGAACGAGAGAGGTAAAATATATGAAGTAGCAGTTATTCTGAACAGACTTAAAAACAATGCATACTGGACCCTGAGAAAATATCTTCCTCGGTGAAATTTTATTTTCTTAAAAATGTAATTACATTTGATATTGGTGGCGAAATGTATGAGAATATATACTTCTTTTTTTTAATTATATGAGAAGTTTAAATGACTGGTGCTCGGTGATGCTTAAGGTTTCACGTGATAATATCTACATGTTAAAAGAAATATTTGAAAATTTCTATGTAGTTTAGAGTAAGAGACATAAATTACTAAGAGATAGTATTCGTATCGCTCAGAAGTTTCGACTAATTACCAGAAAGTTTTAGGGAGAAAATTTGTACATTTGTATTTTTGCTCTAAAACTTTCGCGGTGCGCGTTGATTCCTTTTCTTTTAACCTTAAAAGTATTTTTTTGGTCATTATTTTACCATGTTCAGTCGTCTTTCAGCCGGTATGGATAAAAGTTAAATTAAATAGATTATCATATTAATAGAGTTTGTAATTTTCCACAGACTACTGCATAATTTTCCGCAAAAGTATGTAGAAAATTACAAACTCTTTTAATATGGACATCAAATAATTCCACGAAGTGGAACCTGAAAGTGTAAAGTGAAACTGATGACATTAATCCATCGGATTAATTTAATGTTCAAAAAAAATTTAATGCACATTCCTGATTTAATGGGCATGTTATCATTCGTAAAATGAAGCATATCTCTAAATGAGGTACATATTTTAGTTCAATTTACAGCAAATTGAAAGATAAAATTCCATTGTTCCAGCTTTGAAGAGTTGCCAAGTTTTGCTAGAAAAGTTGCATCTGCAAAATTCGTCAAATTTGGGCTTTCGGAAAGGAAATGGTAAGTCTAGAGGAAGGAAACAGAAAAGGTAGTGAAGATAATTTTCCTCCAACAAATTAGACCTTAAAGCGACAACCTTCCTGCAGGGATTAGCTTACCTTATAATCTTTTCCTGTATCTTACCATATTTCTCAAATATTCTGCCTATATAAATGCAAACTCATACCCTTACCATAAAAAAAACGTTTTTTCGCTGTTATACTCACTTTACCAATATTCTTCATAATTTCCTAATGGAACACTTATAGCTGAATGACGCGTGGATCAACTCTTTCACGTTATTTCCGTTAGATAATGGCTTTATATTTTGATTGCGATAACAGTATGTACAATAATTTTTAATCCCGTTGTTGGTGCACATCCCAATTGCACAAGACGCACTGTTATTGGTTATTAGCCAAAATAGGTACCCCTATTGCTTCCATCAAAAATCTTGAGCGTAGATACGTGATGATATTTTTAAAGAATGGCCTGCAGAATGTAGTGATAGCGAAGAATTCATTCATGATATACCGTGAGGTAAATGTTCACGGAATATATGGGGCTTTTGTAAACGCAATATCACTAAAGTTTATGAGATGTTAAATCGAACAGCTTAACGTCAAGCCAACCTTAGATTTTATCATTTTATTTGTCTTTCAATCGGCACGATTCATTTAATACCTAATGCTATTTTATCTGAGTGTAAGCAAAAGTAGTAGTCACGATAAAACATACTGATTTTCTCATATAAGGATTTCAACGTTCCATTGCTAGTAGTGAAAAGACTTATTGAACACTTATTTAAGAATTATTAACACTATATTGTGTTCAATTCAAGACTAAAAGCCGAGACAGCAGTTATGCCCCATATCAAATAAAGGCTCCATCGTGAAGGATATGAATTGATAAATGAATATAGGTAATAGCTTAGAGTTAATATAATAAGATATATTTTTGATAAGTTTTTCACGAAAGAGTATTGAAACGTATTGGAATGAGTAGGAGGCTACCAAAATGCAACTTTGACGTAAACTGACCAAAGTAAAAACAAAGGGACACATAGGACAACCTAATATCCAAAAAAGGATAGGAGAATGAAAGAAGTTGGGGAAAGGTGAGTTCTCTTTGAGCAATTTGAGAACATGGAAGAAGGAGCAGCTAAGGAAACAATTGGATGGAGAAATTAATCGAATTAGAAGTCATGGGACGCGGAAGAGGTACTTAAGAGAAAGGATAAAAAAAGGAATGGGAAGAAATAGGGGAGGAGATTGCACAGGGAGCTGTACAATAAATTTAGGCGAGATACTAATAAAGCGAGAAAAATTGGTGAAAATATTAATTCAAATTGCAGATGTAAGGAAAATTAGAAGCGATAAACAAGGAGATTATGGAGTTACCAGGATCCAGTAAAGGAAACAGTATACCTCTCATAACAGATGGCATAGGGATATTACTATTACAGCCAGAAGAGATTCAGGTACGCTGAAAGATTTTCTTCATGAGAAAGATATTGTTCCGTCCAGTATAGAAATAGAAAGGGAATGGGACGTAGACGAGGATAGCCTAACCCTATGAATACCAAATAGCGAGGAAGCAAAGGCACTAAGAGAATTGAAATTCAACAAGGTGTTGGGAATAAATAGTAATAACGTGTAATTACTAATGAGTTTTGGGAAAAACGGAAGCGTTTTCCTTGAAATTTAACACAGTATGTACTAGGATGGGATATGTCCAGAGATTTCTTCATCGAGGATCGGGATGGTGCATTGGCTAATATATTGGCTTCCGACCCAAAAGGCTACCGTTTGAATCCTGAAGGCAGCAGATCTTTTTCAGTGGTATCCCGATCGTTAATTGAGGTGCCATGAGGAGGTGGAGGTTTCATCTCTCATCAGGTACCATCAGACTCATTATAGGTCTCATCAGGTATCATCAGACTCATTATAGGTCTCATCAGACCAGTTTGCTAAGTAATATGGCAATGCGCTTAAAAAATTTCTGGAATAATAACTACCACGATACTATACCATCAAAAAGAAATGTCAGTTCATATCACAATAAAACCACCCGCGTCAAATGTTAAAAGTTTTGCTTGTGGCATTAAAATCTGACAGAGGCATGTTTTTTTATTAAAAAAAATGGACCTCTTCTTTGAATGGCTAAAAAATTTAATGAGGCGAACCACTAACCATCTGCGTAATATTAATTCGAATGCAGGTAGGCCGAGTACCCTTAAATAATATTATCTTTCAGGTCAATGTTGAAATATGAAGATCCACAAAAATCTGAAGAAAAACTATAATCACTTCGTTATTGCTTATAGAACATTATGCTACGCTTGGAAAAGTTATTAATTAAGTGAAACGCGAATTTGAAAATCAAATAATTTCATTACTCATACAATTATCTTGGTTCAATTATTGTTTAATTAAAAATTCACGAATTTCAAAGTGTTTTCCAATACTCTCCATAAGCTTTAACATCTTTGGATGGCAAATGGATAACAATGGATGACAAAATACCTATAAGTTAAACGCCTAACATAATGCATCGAGGATAGAAAACCACAAGTCAAAATTGTTTTCCTTCGCCAGTAATACGTGTAGTTTCGCAGTAAGGTACCACAAATACTCAATATTTCAGTTCACATATTATTAAAATATTTTATTTTACATCTTTATTTCAATTGGCACAAAGTTTAAGGTACTCAGTGTAAACTTTTAATGACCTGGAGATCTATCTACTCGGGTTCCCACAGCTCGACAAAATACTCGCATGAAAGGATGTAGGTTTCCCGGGCGTAGTTTGTCATTGTTCTTATTGATTTGAAGAGAAAAACTTGTTTCATACTCAGACTCTGACCCTTTAGCCATTGTTACACGGTAGCACGCTCATTCAGAGAGAACAGTAACGCTCAGGAGCTTATACTGAAGCGTAGCCAATTCAAATCTGGCCATGGTGGTCTCTGGCTTTCTCGGATTAAAATAAAAATCTCCAGATCGCCAAGGCTAAACTACTTTCTTGAAGGTTTTAGACATATTTCTTTTCTCTACCGTTGTACGTGCTACATTAATTATCACCAACCGATATGTAACTAAATATAACGTATAATAAAATGCTAGAATTTAGATTATTCTGGTTTCTCACCTACCCGAATGGCACCTAATTACGACACACCTCGCGCAGAGAATACTGCATAACACGGCCTTGTATCACACAAAATATGGTACAATGAATACTTCGAAACAGGGTGATTGCTGCGAGAGAGCCATTCATATAGCTCAGGGAATTCAACAGTGTGAGAAGTGAATTTGGAAACAGGAAAAAAATTGCAAAGAAATATTAAATTTTACAGCTATAAATAGGACACCATACGAGTATTTATGGAGAATACTGGAGGCACGTAGTCTGAAGCACACCATTAGATTACTAGACTCAAATTTAATGTTTTTTTCTGGTTTTCTTCAATAGAGATCTGGCATAAAGTTAATAAGAAATGTATGAACTTGGTTACGTTCAAGAGTGTTTATGATTCATGTGTTCCAGAAACAGTTCAGTTACGATGGAGAAACCATGAAAATGAAAAAAAAGTCTTTCCTCTAGTGCTAAAAAATAAATCCAATATTGAACATTTTAAAAACGTTCAGTTAGTAAATACACTTATTTAACGAATCTAGTCCTTTATTTACCAGAAAATAACAGAATTGAGATGGTGAGTCAACTCATTTTCAAGAACTTTCATTAAATGCTTTGCCAAATTCACAGTCAAAGTAAAAAAATCAACAATATGTGATTGATGATTTGAAAGAAATTTCTCTTTCGGGTACAGCAAATATTTTTTGTTTCACAGACGTAGAATAAGAGAGATTGACGCCACTATCAGAAGTATTACCGCTAGTTACGTTGAACCAGCCTCGTGCATTTTTCCCGGATCTCCCTTTAAAGTCGATAAAAGACCCCTCACGGAATATGAAAATGTAAACTGTCGGATGATATATTTTCAAGATAAATAAAAATCAGGTCACGTGAGTCCGGTAACCTAATCCGTAATTGTTAAAAGAGTTAGGTTTCCTATTTTATGACCAACCTATAAATAATCCATACCTTGGCGAGCAAATGCATCGGGTTGTCACAGGAATAGAAACAGTTACTGCAATAGTAAACGGAGAGGTTTAGAGGTGTGATAAAACGGGCGTTTTTTAGTTTACATAGAAATGCTTTCATGAAATCACATGCCTTGATTAAATCGGTTTACGTCCACTGCAACTGCGGTTGGGTAGGATAAAACACTATGCCTCTACTATGTACTCTTATCAATAAAATTCATATTTTATCGGTTTCATTTGGGAAAAATATACTATGTAGCCAAATGGGCATTTAGAGAATAGGAACCACCCGAAAATTAAAACACATAATTCTGTGTTCTGCTTGTGCCAGACGTTTTTGAAAGTTGTAAAGAAGTTCATCATTAGTTACGCGAATGTGTATGTATACTACTTACTTGGGGATAGTTTTGAAGAGCAGTATTAAAATCTTCTCTTTCAAAATAAAAAGTAGACATAGCCTAATTGATTTCATCTTATGCACAGGTCTATGCTGTTATAAGTTACTGAATAATTACTACTAGCACGAATTAGTGTCATAAAATTTTAATGAGTTCACTTTTTTAGCGGAAATTACTAATTCACTGATTAATATTGAACACTGTATCAACCTAACGAAAGAAATTTATGAGCTTAATGAATACATTAAGTCTTTAATTATTCTATAGTTGAAAGTGCAAGAGGATGAGGAGTAGAAATCTGTACATTTAAAGAAACAACGAAAGGAAAACTGGTAATTACTAAAATTGGTTTATTCGGAAGAGTCGGATACTATTCAGAACAAAGAATAAATCTAACATACCCGTGAATAAGTGGCAAAAGGAACTTCAATGCATGATACTACACAAGCAACAAAATTGGGATGGAATGGGCATGTAAGACTCATGAACCCTTAAAAATTTTCAAATAAGATAACGGAGTTAGATGGACCCAGAAACGAAAAATGGAATTGATAAGAAAGGCTGGCAAGATGAAAGTATTAAGAAAAGGGATCTAAATGATAATAATAAGGCTGTCCGCAAACAATGGGGTTCCAGAATACAGTTACGTAAAGCTGTGAAAACTAGATTAATCACAAATATTTTATGTATGCTTCTAAACACTCGACCATTTATATTATATCGTATTCTAGTCTAAAGATTATTTTTCCGTAGGCACTAATTCTTCCTAAATATTTGCTGAAATCTTTCACCAAAACAACAAAAACAACCTATATTTTACCCAATGAAAACAATTACCGTACCTATTTCTCTTTCGTTTAAAGTTTTGAATTTATGAAGAATACTTGAAGTTTTACAATTATTTCCCACTCCATTCTATTCTTCAACTAACCATTCTCTATATTTATTTCATAAAAACTGACTAGGCATTCTTTCTTTTGCTTATCTATATGGCATATTCATCTTTAAAATTTTATCTGTCGGTTCAATGGCCAGTGTTTAAGCTTAAAACTACGTTCCGACGGTAACTATTTTTCTATGGTTTGCTTTCCAAAGAAGTATTATTTTCCTCCCTCACCCAGATTTCCTAGCAATTTACCTCAATAACCATCTTCAACATTCCTATGGCTTCTCAGAATCTCCCTTACCTACTTTTCCTGCCTTATTTGAATTTCTGCCAACAACCTTATATAGTATGTTCCCCTAACTTTGCTATAACTTAATCGCTTGTTACCTTTCCATCCATTATATTAACTTTATTTTTTCTTACAAACAGCATCTCAAAGGATTCTGAGAAGCTGTTCCTATTATCCTGCATCAACGCTTTCTATTAATACAAAATTACGCTTCCATATTAAAGTTATAGTTAGTCTTTCCTAGCACCTGTTTTTGATTGATATTTCTGATATGGTTGCAATACTTAACTTAATTCTCCTTTTAATTTTCCTCTACCCACACCCTTCCAGGGTACTTTAGGTTTATATTAATAATATTTATGTATTAAAATTTCGACAAAATAAATAAAAGGGTTAAAAAATATTGATATGTGAGGACTCCAAGTTATTGAATCTCACAGAGTTATACTAAATGAGTTATTCAACGATAACTTTGGTTTACATACTCGCGTCTGACATTATGCATATGCGTACATTATGCGTCGCGTGTGCTCATTATTTTTCTGTTTTCAAAATAGAATAATTGATAAAAGATGGCAACAATAGTATTAAGGAGAGCAGAGCTATATATATTGCAATACTACATTTTTGTACGCCTTGGAATTGGAAAAAAATCCTTATTCATTTATTCGAGGTTGCCATGTCTATGATTCTCGTGAATCTACCCATAGCTATATTTTCAGTTTGAATCAGTTTCACTTGCTTGATCCGGTTACTTAATACACCTGAAAACGCACGATAAATTTCCAGGGAAATAGATTTCCCTGGAGCACAAAGGGCGTCATGTGAATCAAAGATATTGAGTATTAAGCCAGGGAAGCCATCGAGTACACCCCGCTATATCCTGATTTCGTCCTTTTCTAATGTGCCCTTTTTGAATATGTTACGGCGAAGCTCCATTCCTTCAATTTGAATATGGCATACGATTACTATTGAATATTCTTTGCGGGGCTCTTTACAGTTCGGTGCCAATGTCCCGTTAATAACTAATGAATGAATCCTAATTATCTACGATTCATATTTTGAAGGTTCATAAACTAATACAGTCCAAATCTTGAAGGATACATTTAGACGTACAATAAAATCGCTTTTAAAATATTGATAATTAAGGCGCAAATAAGTACTGGAGGAGGTTGAAATTTTGGCTATAAAAGTTGTATACACTAATTCCTCCGTTGACCATAGCTCTACTGCCAAATATTGAAAACGAAATTTAAAAATAAATTAGCATGTATGACAAAGAAGAAAAAGGAAGCACGCATGCAGAAATTTTTCTTTCATGACAAACACTGGGTTGGACAACGAATAATAACTGCAATACTACTCGCACTAGAGACTAATTATACTTTCCTAAGAGCCATCTCAAGAAATTAACCAGAAAGTATAATGGATAGCATTTTCCTGTGCTGCCAACGTCTAATGGAACTATGTTACCAACGTAGGGTATCTCAAATTGAACTTATTCAATAACTTTGAATGCATATTGGTAGGACTTCAAAACTTATTTCAAATACTTCTTCAAGTCTCTCTTACTCTAAACTTAGCCGTTGCGCCACTCCAATAGCGATGGTACCTGGCTGGGAAATACGTGCTTATGTTAATGGAGTTGTTTCATTGTTGAGTGCATGGCTCAGCTACTACTAAATCCATCGGCCAAAGGAACTTCAAGATTAAGGTATTGGCGTCTTCATTACAAGATTTTCCCAAAAATGCCTAAAATTGTTTTTTCTTGCTGAGTCGGATAGTTAGAGTGAGGCGATTTGTAATGGGATAGGTGGTGGCAGGTCTTGGAAAATCCAGTTGTGTACGGACTGGCATGCTTTATGGAGTATGCTGTCCTGGACCTCTGTTCAAGGGTCTCATCACGAATTCACGATGCAATGTTCCATAGAGTATCAATACGCGAAAAACTTTTGTGATAAGTTCGGTAAATTGACCCCAGAAAAAATGGCAATGGTTAAAGATGCTTACGGAAATAACGCAATGGTTCACGCTAGCACAAGATAATCCAGCAAGGTAGAGATGGGGTTTACGACGAAAAATACCCTGGACGCCCGTCAATGACACAGTGAGACGAAAATGTGTGAAAAGTGAGAGACACTCAATTCTGATCGACGTCTGAGTGTTAGAAATGTAGCCTAAGTGCAATATTCTGGAAACTACAGCGCATCGTATTCTTACAGAAAATTTTGGTGATGAGAAATATGTGTGCCGAAATGGTTCCCAAGGTACTGTCGAAAGATCAGAAGGCTGTTTGGGTGAACATATCGCGTGACCTCTCAGAGCTACACCAGCAGCCTTACAGCCTCAATATGGCACCACTGGACTTATTTATTTTCCCAAGAATAAAAGGGAGGTTGAAAGAGAATCACTGGAATGCTGTATAAGAGGCCGTGAGGAAGTGCCTAAACGAGGTTTCCGTCGACGTCTTCCAGGAAGCGTTTCGCGACTGAGAGTGGCGCTTCCATCGGTGTGTCGACATACAAGGGTGCCATTTTGAAGAATTTTATTTTTTTTTGCACTTTGCTTTGAGAGAAACTTTTTCTTGACTTTATTCTACTTAATTTTGTGATAGATTCTTTCTTATCCAAGGAAAATCTGATATCCGAAAAAATCACCTGGCTTCATTCGTGGGTTTACGTCTGACCCTGCTCGCAGGATGAACACAAAGTCCTCCGGATAGCAACCCAGAGATTTGACCACTGACCTCCACGCTTTGTCCATAATACATGTGTTTAAAAATTGGAGCATAAATTTTACGTAAACAAGTTACCAATGGTAAAAATCGTATGATTTAACACGCGATACATCTCATGCAATAGGGTATTTATTTTTTCTGCTATTTCATAACCGACTGAACTGTATTGTTCGTTTTATGCGCGTGATTTTACTTCTACCCCCTTCAGGCTTAGATGATGTACTTTTAGGATGAACATAAAATTTCCCATTTTACGGCTATAATTTTGGTGCAAACCTAACATTCACGAAGTGTTTGGTGAAATTTTGCCTGTTATTTTATCTATGAAGTAGTTACACGTTTTGCAGCTAGATCGAAGTTTTTATGGCCCGTATAAAACTTTGATGAACGCGAGAGGATTTGATAAACCAATTACGACCCTATGTAGTAAAATAATAGTCGTAAGGATGAATTGTCATTGTGGATATTTTTCTGGCGACCGAAAATGATACCTCCATTAAAACACAAGCAGATTTTCAAACAAATCCATTCGAAGTTGAGATTAATTTACAACTCTGATACGATACTTATAACGAAGGATTTAAAAGTGTGAAAAGTCAGATGGCACTTCTGAGAGCTCCGACACATTTTTTTTGATGAAAATTTTAGTTTCATTTTTATGAACAGGGAATAATAAAACCTGAAAACATTTTGAAATATCGGAAAAGAATCGAAAGAAATTTAACTTTTCTTGGAGTATGTTCTCTAATTTGCGAAATTCAAAAAGTTCTTTCAGACTTTCTGGAATAATAAAGCATTTGAAAATGAAGTAATTACTCATTCCCAGGAAAGAAATTAAAATGAAAAAAATGTCTTGAATTTATTTGAAATACTGTATGTGAATTAAAGTTATCGCGATAAAGACCAGAAAGAGACTGCACAAAATGACTTGAACAAATGATGAAAGCCATTAAAATAAATAATGAAATTAACCCTCGGAACGGAAATTGAAGATAATGGAATGGAAAGCAAGTTTCCGCCAAATAATATTTTTACATAGTTTATAGGCGTCATTATAAAGAAAAAATAGTTAATTTAATTTAAAATTGATTAGAACTGAGAACGTCTAGTCCAGTTGGTTGACCCTTGGGCTAATCTGGCCAACCTTAGCTTTACCTACATGTCTGTGGTGTTCTTTATCTGGTACTGGATCTTCTTCGGAAACTGGTAGGAAACCACAGGAAGAGGCACGGGCCTCTCTAGCCTGAAAGATAAATTTCAATCACAGTTGGGCCTAGTGCTACGTGAGCTCTATCCTCGCCTATGAAATCAACCTTCAGGCTTATATCTGGTGGATTGTGGTGATAACCTTGCTGTATAGAGCACCAATTTCCCCCTTCTTCTGTAAACTTTCCATATCCTCGCATTGCTTTTTCCACCATTCTTCTTTTGCTTTATTTGTGGCCCTTCTCAATTTATTGTTTAACTCTTTGTACTTCATTTTACCTAACTCTGTGTTTACATTTTTCCATCTTCTTTTCTCATCCATCTTTGCAATCATCTTATCCGTTACCCATGGTTTTCTTATCCTTTTCCCGTTAACGGTTCTTATAGTTTCTTCTACGGCTTTCAATATCACTTTCTTGATACATTCCCATTTTTCTTCGATAGTACTCAGTTCTTTACCGACATCCATCATTGTCTCTACAGCCTGCTGATACTCCTTCCTCGTTAATCCATTTAATGCTTCTACATTTCATTTCCTAACCCGCCGCCCTTGCCTTATCTTCTTGAAAAGGACGTTACATTTTATAACAATTAAATTGTGGTCAGAGTCCGCATCCGCTCCTGGGAGACTGTGCCAATTTATCACACTGTTCCTAAACATGTGCCTAACCATATATTAATCCAACTGATACCTTTCTGACTCTTGAGACCTCCTTGTGGTTGCTCGGTGGCATGTATACCTAAACAATGACCAAGTTCGTTGGCTCTGTTTTAATCTCTACGAGAAAAATTCTATCTGTTCATTTGCGATTAATACGGTGGAAATAAGAAAACAGAAAAAATGAAGTAGCTAAAAATAATATCAAAACAAATTTGTGATTGTTCAACTGGTTTCAATGCAAAGTATTTAGTCATTAATCTTATTTTCACATACACCTTACACAATGTACCACCATTCATTCTAATTCCAAACCATTATGCAGCAAAAATAAGAAAATTTTATAATATAATGTTTCTTGAGAAATTTTTATATGAATTGCGTCTTTTATAAAAATCTTGTCTTAAATGAGAGAAAGAAATAATCAGCTTTTTTCAGACAATGTGAATCATTACTGAGGAAAGCATTGAGATTATAATTAAAATTTTGAAGCTGAGAAAATGTCTTTATAATCTTCATTTTTTATAGTAACCTCTCAATTAAATTTGGATACATATTTCCATGTGTCTACCTAGAGTAAATTACGTGAGAGAGTTTTATACTCCACCATCAAAAAACGTTTGTGTCATTCATTTATTGACATAAAGCATTTAGTGTTATCTACGCCCATCCTTGTTCAAAATTTGATCGTAACTCAAATTTTTTGTTTTAGGCTAGAATATCCATGCCCACAATTTCTATGCGGTACTTATTCTTTGCATAAAGCTCGGCTATTTCCTCTTATATCTCTAAGTTATTGGACGCATAAATATATCTAATGAGCCAAAATCACAAATTGATCGTAATGGATATATAATTTACCAAGGTGAGGTCGCAAGAAACAGGAAACCTTTACGGTTATTCGTAGCATTCGGGGAGTGGGGAAAAGATCGGCATAATCATCAGGGAGGGAGATCACAGTTAAGGCTGAGTAAGGGCAGGTAGGAGGAAACCATGTGCACGTGGTGAGCATAATATAAATACATTAACTGTAGGTGGTGGGGGCAGGATGTGATGAGACGGGTTCAAAAGTGAGATGGAATAATAATTAGATGAAAGCACGTTTTGCAGGAAAATGGCAGTCCCTTTCCGAGGTCGATATTTTTTTTCTGTTGACGGAGTGAAGGGAGATTTTACTTTTCTCGTAACCGTGATGGCCTTACATTTGGTGCTCTCGTTTTTTTTTTAATCAGGGAATATATTTAAGTTGTAGGAGCAAGACATTTTGAAGTAGCATGGTACTGGCCTCATTCTTGTCCTTGGGACTAAATGATTTCAGGGATGGTATCCCTTGCTAAATTTCCTTAGAAATAAAAAAATCACTGTAGTGATCAGGTAAGCTAAGTAAATTTTAAATATTCGAAGGCAAATTTGACTTTTCAAACTATAAAACTATATCTTATCTATGTCATGGATCGTTTTATCTTAAAATCAACGAATAACTTTCGAAATATTTGTAGTCGTAATTCTAGTTACACGTTCCAATAGACAACACACACGATTCTAAAAGAATATCAATTACAGAGGAACTAGTTTTTTGATATTATGAAAAAGGTAAAAAAGTTAATTGATAAAAATAAAAATATTCACAAAAATGAAAATATTTATGTGAGCACATTTTCATTTATCGTTCGCAAAAAGGGTTAGTTCATGTTTTCATCTGAAACAAACTATAAATGAGAGAATAAAAAATATAAAATTTGAACAAAATTTGAAAAAATCCTCCAAGGATCTTCATGGAATACTTGTAATACAAATAAAAATAAGTTAATCGAAGAAGACAAGAGGCAATGAAGAAAAAATTGTATAGGATAATTGGGGGGCAGAAAATTAATTATTGTATTTTTATAACATATATTTGACAAATGATGAGTTTCAAAGGTGGAGGCGTACAAATATCTAACCACAGAGTACATTCAAATATTTTCCCAGGCTATGTGATTTTCAGGTATTACACACCGATGCAATTTTTAAAATCCAAACAGAACTTCTGAACGAATGATGAGGTCTCAGGCGTGATGTGGTGGAAGCGTAACATATTAAAACCACAGGTATTGCAATTTTCCACTAGATATTTTATTTCGACACTACCGGTTTCGATGTTTTCACATCATCATCAGGTGTGAAAACATCGAAACCGGTAGTGTCGAAATAAAATATCTAGTGGAAAATTGCAATACCTGTGGTTTTAATAAAGAACTTCTGAAAATGTTAGGTAATGTTAAATGAAACAGTTCTTGGCGTAACTTGGTGGAAAATCTTCATACTGACGTTGTTATGAATCAAACCACTTTACTTTTCCACATAAACGTTTTAATTTTCACGACCCAGGTTTCGTTATAGCATAACATCATCAGATGTCTGATAAGATCATCTGATGATGTTATGCTATAACGAAACCTGGGTCGTGAAAATTGAAAAGTTTATGTGGAAAAGTAAAGTGTTTTGATTTATAAAATCGCCAGTTAGGTAATGTTACTGTTAATGATGAAAAATATAAAAAAATATTTTTTACGTATTTACAGAATATGCGCTATGAACTATGAAGGATGGAATTTATTTTTATAAAGTTGATATAAAGATAACCATTTCCCTAGGGTGTGAGCGTAAAAACGTTTTCTATGCTTATTCATTGAAATTGAAAATCATGTCACGACCTCAGTTCCTTTCCCCTTAACACATTTGTACTTTTACCTTTTCTCGCAACTCTTCAATTAATGTACATAACAATTACATAACGAAATAACTCCATTAAGTAGGACTTGACCACACCAAACGACCATCCTCTGACCTCAGGCGGTAGTCCCGAGTGCAAAAAATAATACATTCCACCTCGAGCAATGCGACGTGTAATGATTATTAAGATTGACATCCTTCCTAATGAAACTGGAGAGGAACAAGGTGTCTACGGGCAAGCTCATAGGATGCACGCATTTTGCTTTAAAAGTGTGATGAATGGTCACACACACGCAAGGAAAACCAGAGTCATCAATGGCAGAGCAATGGAATTGGCAGAAGAATGAAGCTAGCATAAGGTTAGAATTAGAGCTAAATAAAATTGCTAAATGATAAAAAAATATTACTTTATAAAATACCGAGAGTGATGGGTATGTCATTGAGGAGAGGTGACTACTGGGAGAAATGATAAGGAGATAGAAAAAATGGATACAAAGCATATTGATTGGTAGTTGAATGTTGAAGACTGTAATAGAGGGAATATGGTTAGGGAAACGAGAAAGGGGCAGGAATAGAGTGTGGACGTTGGACGGAATTAAGGGAGGAAGGAAATATACGGTGATTAAGAGCAAATTGGTGGCAGAGCTGAATGTTGAGTTGTGGAGATACAAGATATTCATTTGGTATGTGTGTCCATCCAAAACCTGCCTTATCCGGTAAATTACCCAAAATTGGCTAAATAATTCCAAGTAATCATAATTTTAGCATAACGTTTATTATATATTACCGGTCATACACAACAAATGTCCTATACTATATGTTTTTATTTTATGATTTTTCAAATGTTCTGCCATTGTTTACTTTTTTTTTAAAGTTTCCTTTTTTTCACGAATTTCTCACCCACAATTTAAAAAACATGTTCTATTATGAGACCTCCAATTTCCTTAAAATTTTCCTTAAATGATGTACAAAATCATTTTTTACAGTGAACCGTATTTATTATTATAGGTTATATGTTCCATCGAGAAAGCAATATTATTTAATGCTTGTATTTATTATGCATTTAGCTAATTCTATGTCGAATTCAGAATGCGATACAAATCAAAATATATCTCCAAATGACTACTGACCCAAAGAAATGTACTTACTTATCCAAAAACCACTAAATACAAAAAATTGTTTTCCAAAGTAAAAAATTTTGCATGCGACTCCAAAAACCCTATTATTGTCTCGAGGAGAATTGCGGGTGACCGTCCAAGTCGCGGTAAGCCGTTAGCCACATCATCGTTTCACTATCACTTTTGCTCCCTGCCGAGCGGTCGTTGTGATGCCATATAAACCCGAGAACCCCTACAGAGAGCACCGCGACCCAATTGCCTGGCACTTCAAAGCCTCGGGCTCCCCGGGGCCCTATAGCGACTGCCCTAGGTTTAGACGCAGGGCACGAGCACTGCACATAGTACCGTGAGCGAAATAGTCCTGCCTTAACTGCGGTCAAAACAGGCAGACGTCCACTATGGTTATTTATTTTACGGGCCTTTTATTATGTGCTGGATGTGAGGACTCAATTTATATAATTAAATACACGTAACTGTTGGGCTATTGATTTTTAATATAATATCCAATAATCCATCAGTTTCAAATATGTTGAATCGACACTCATGGATTGGACTCTCTTAAATATTTTCTGTCGTTATTACTTGGCACCCAACAGGTCAAAATGAAACAATCAAAAATAACTTTTGCGTAAAAAAGGTTAATTTTTTTCTTTATTTATGTAACATCGTTTATAACACATTGCCCGTCTTAGATTTAATGGAAGTAACAATACTTACTCACTTGGAAAAACAAAGCACATTTGGAAAAAATATTTCTAATTAAATATATATTTTAAACTGAAAATTCAAAAGAGGAAGTTTGACTTTACTACTTTTTAATTGGCAGCATATCATCAAAGATTTTCGGTGGAACGTCTCACTGATGGAATTTTACCGGGACGTTAACTTAAAAGAGAGTTTGTAAGGAAATATTAAATTGAACTTTTACAAAATAAATTAGGTATCAGGCAGCCATTGATCATTTGTATTGGGTATTCAATAAAATTGAAAATATTTCTTGTATAAAAAAATATTTCACCTATGAAATCATTTATCATAAACAATTTTAACCTGAAATTGTTCATGGTTAAATGCATTTTATTATTTTTAATACATTCAGTACTATTGTGTATGTACTTTCTTTTGAAAATATAGCCAAAATCTTGTTTATAAATTTTAGATGTCAAAATGAAAACAAATTTTAACCTGAAAAAGTTAACATGGAAATATAAATGGTAAACTGTCGATATTATCTTAAGCTCCCCCGGGAATGGATTACAATGCCAAACTGCGCGTGACCTCTCGCCATATCTCGCACTTAAGCACCTGTGGCAAATTTTTTTTTCCAAATAATATATCGTGAACGGAATGACACCTGCAGATTAGCACCCGAAACACTAAAACAGCTATATGTGTGCATTAATCCCTCAACGGTACATCGAGAAATTATGAACACGGATACTTGTACGGATTTATTTCGAGAGCGGGATCGATAGACAGCGGTTTTGGTTGTCGAAGAATGCTTTCATGGATCTGGGAAATCGGATTGATTTCGAAGAGAGGAACAAAACATGCGGAAGGGATAAATAAAAAAATAATGTGAAAATTGGTGGACGCCACTAGTGTGGAGGGGCGATATTGGGAAATGAATTAAAGGAGAGAGAGAGAGTGATGATGTGGAATGATGTGAAGTAGCCGTGGAAAAAAATAATACGACCCGGAAAACCGAGGACGAAGGGGCGGACGAGGTAAAAGAACGGAAACGGTCAAAGAGAGATGAAAAATCGTGGAGGGGAAGAAGAAGAGAAGAATGTGGAAGCAGAGAGTGAAGGAGATTGCTCGAGAAAGGCGGAAGAGCGGGGAAATGATGAGGAGAGTTGAATGCGGCTTAGCTAAGAAGGGGCGGGGAGGGGGTGGGTTTGCGGATGAAAAGACGGGCCAAAAAAGCTGGGAAGTAAAAAGGGTACGGAATAAAAGTCTGAGGGAATGGAGTGGGTGGTGTTGGGGTGAGTGAGGGACATTGAGAGGACGGCGAGAGATTTCGCAATGTTTTGGAGTTGGGACAGAGTTGTATCCGAGGACTTTTTTAAGGACTGGGCAAAGGAGTGAGGAATGAAGTGAAAAAAAATCCCCAGAATAATGTTTTAAAAGAAGAAAGCTAAAACATGGTGAGGGCTTCGGAGTTGGTGTGGGTTTTAGTGGTGGATGGGGGTTGCTTTATTTGTCTATTTATTTTTACGGCTTCCAGGGAAAAAATGAAGGATTCTCTTGGTTTATTTCAAGATGAGCGTGGGTAGGAAGAGGGTAGAGAAGTCACAGAAAAATGTCCTGCTATGATTGAGGAAAGAAAAGATAAATGTGTACCTCACCGAGTAAACGCAGGCGGGCGGACCAGTTTAAGAAGTGTAAGGCATGTGCTCAAATACTATTGTACCTGGAAGTTTAGGGGAAACGAGGATGTTGTTTGGTATACAGGAAAGAAGTGGGAGAGGGGGACTTTCTTCAATTGAAAAAAAACATTTCTTCCACGAATCCGTCCGTTCATTCCACTACGCAATTCCTTTGCCAAAATAGGCGGCTAATGAAAATCGTTCCTTTTAATTCTGGAAGCGAAAACTCTTCAAGATCTGAATGAGCCCATGCCCTCCTTTGCCACTTCAAGCATTGATGCTTTTGTTAAGTTTTCCCGCTTGGCGATCAAAGGATTCCTTAGATGTGCGGATGAGTATGTCTAAGGGAACTCCGTTCCGACCTAAGTTCTTGACCAGAGCTGGAAACGCTGTTTTCAGCGTAAACTGAAATAAACGGGAACGATGAATAAAAAGGAAACTCTTCACAAGATATTTAACCATTACATTTACTGGTTACGAATGCCTTTTGCCCACTTGCACTCGTATTGTAGAAGCGATGTATCTCTGTAGAAACTGTGATATGTGAATCATTTCTATATTTTGATTGTGAAATATAAATTTAAAATAAACTGTAGACAAAATTCTCTCATGTAGATGAAACACCAACATTACAAACCTTCTACCTACACATTAAATACTGATTTAGGAATTAACGGTATATTGAGTATATATTTTATCAAGTAACACATATTGTTAAGTTTGAGTCGTTACCATTGGACTTGGGATGCCTAGCGCCTGACTATTTCTTTGAAAATTTCGTTGTATTGTACCTGGTGATGATTCAGCATCAAAACCATGGTCGTACTGAATTCAAATTATGTGGAAGTGTAAAGTTTTCCTTATTTTTCACCCTCAGAACTATTATTGATTGGAACCAGCTGCCTGAAGGTTTGTTTGAGCCCTTTCCATCCAATTGTAGCAATTTTAAGAGAAAGTGTAAAGCAGACACTGAGTGATAAACTTCATTTATCAGTGGATATTATAATATTATACTTATTAAAATATTGTTTAAATGGGATATAGACGGCGTGAGAATTTGTATTGGAAAAGTGAATGTGTTAACGGTGCGTGATTTTGAATGGTATATGAAATTGAAGAGTGTGTGATGGACGGAGCGTTCGTTGTAGGTATGGAGTGAACCTAACCCTTGTATGATGATAAAGGAGCAGTTGGCAATCTTAAATTGTCATTTTATATAAGAGCATTTTGTCTCAAAAGTGTTCTTCTTGTTGGTGTATATATGTGCATTGTAAGAGTGACCTTTGACCAGACTTGACCGTTGCCATCAGAACAATTGCCTAATTAAAACGATATAAATTGTTGGATAAATAAATAATAACTAAAATATAACCAAAGCAGTACTTCGTTACCTATTGTTTGTGCACTAGGATACTATATGATTCAACACTATAATTGGCTAAGCTAAAAAATTATCAATTTTGAAACATTGCTCAAAGCAACGGTACAATCAAATATCGCATCACTATCGGCCCCTAGTAGTAATAGATTTTATCGGAGGAGATCGACAGCTAAGGTCATTTGCGTCGTTAGAGATGGTTGGGAAAGAAAAGGTGGAGATAAACCCGGCGTCGGCATTAGCTTACTTTTGTCAAAAGGCGTCAAGGACTCAGTGGTTCCCCATTCGACGGACGTCGTACTCACTCAAGTGATCTCCACAAAGAATAATATTTGTTATCTTCAGGATTTGAACCCGGGCCCTCTAGGTGGGAAGCCTGCACGTTAGCCACCGCACCACTCCGATGCCCCCTCAGCCCTTAGGAGAACCATGCACCATGAAAATATGCACGGATAAACGCTTTGATTTATGGGTTTTATTGATGAATCATGATTTAATGTCGTAATAAAAGGAAAATGAAAGTTTTTGCTCGTATCAATACGAATGTATGCTATAATAATAGAAAAATCTGCCAAAATATTCGAAAAATTATTTCATTCTCTTTCCATCTAAGTTCTATCATGCGCTCTTGCAATTGAATGTGGGTTAATATAAAAATTTAGCGTTAAAATAACATTCTTATCTCCATATCACTTCTCCATGAAGAATATCTGCTGAAACTTTGTGTTACGTCAAATTGAAAATTTCTGAAGCAACTCTTTGGGGTTTATTCCTATCAAAACTGAATCGTACCCATTCGAAGTGCTACATGCACGCATACTTTAAGAAGTTCAACACTTAATGTCTTAGTATGAAATAATATAGGTTACACGTTTCTCTAATTAGGTACTAATTCATGATCATATTCAGCAACTTATGAATTTCGGAACTCACTGAGCGAATACAGTTTGATTAGACTCAATGCTTGCTACGGAGAAAGTATCTTTTTCTTGCTTTGTTATTTTGGATTTTTCCCATGTTTGTAGACAATGATTACACTTAATCATTTATGAACCATGCTATTGCAGCTAATAAAGTAGCATTTCCCATTGCAGATGGTTATATATAAAAATATATGCGAACCAGATATTCCTTACCGAGAGCACATCAAAGATGAGTGATTGTTTTTTTTCTCTCCCCAGCAGCAAAACGTTAGTTCATAGTTGTTTTCGACAGCAAGCGAAATGACAAATTTTATGAAAATAGCATCGTTTAGCCTCACTGCAGGATGGATGGATATTGCCAAACAGGAACGAAGAGGAAATGATAAATAAGGGACTAAAGAAACAACATTTTATCGCGATCATCTGCAGAAACCCAATGGGCATGTTGCTAGATTGATAACATCAGAAAGAATCTTTTATACTACGACGTAAACAAATTGATCAAAAAGATATGAATATTTACACAGAAAAACACCGCTCAACGGGGGCACATTCCGGACTTCTTTTTATAAAATATCGCTTTCGACACTGTAGAATAGAGGGCGACTGATGATAATAGCTTTGAAAAAGAAACAAAAGCGAATAAAAAGAACTTTCTCAAAGATCACTCTCATATGGAAGGGACGAGGGAACTTTTTCATTTCAGTGGTAAGATGATATATAAGTCAAGCAATCATCTTCTAAATAAATCACATTTTTTGGCCTCTCATCTTAGGCATGTTTCCCAACAACCCAATAGCCTACGTCTCCCTCCGTGGTGCTCTTTCAAAAATCTTCGTTCCCCCTTTCACTCGCCCCTCAGGGTCCTAAAATTCCCTCTATACCCACTCACACACACATACGCGTACGCTGCCTACATCTCCCTCCGCTCCTCTTTTCCATCCACTTGCTCACCCTTCTCAGGACCTTCCTCCTATCCCTTATATGCACCCACCTCCCTGTCGTGCTGCTTGTCTCTAGAGGGCGAGTGAAGGTTCTCTTGCGCCTCGCTACCATTTCTTCCTCCGTCCCACTCGTGTGCTCTCTCTCTCTCTCACTCCATCTCGGCCCGCGAGTAAGAGCCTTGCGTCATCAGTGGCTGCGACGGACGCGCCGGGAACACGGGAAGGCGGTGTGTATACTTCCGACGTTGTGGCGTCGCTGAGGAAAGGGTGGGCTCACGGAGAGGAAGGAAGGTGGGCAGGGAGTGTGGAAGTGTATCCCTCCCCGCGAGTGGGGAGGAGGAATGTGGAATGGGTTGAAAGGGGGATACAGTAGTACCCTCGAAGTGGGAAGTTTTAAGCCACTCGGGAATGGGATCTACGGCGGAAGTAGTGGAGTTGGCGGAGGGGGATCGGAGGACGGAGACATATATGCCTTCCTGGGGTCCCTTGTAGTGAGGAGGGGCAGGGGACACCCGACACGCACACCACGCATACAACAGAAGAACATAGGTGCGTATTCGTTGGAGGAGGTAAGGGGCGCGGTTTGAGGAGGGATCGTGAGTGTGGGCGGGACGCAAAGGTATAGCGGAGTGGGTGAGCATTATTAAGCGGGGTCGGAAGACAAATGTCAGAGGATGCAGAGTCTGTCAGATGCAAACAGCTCTCTGACGGAGCGGACGGACTCTATTTCTCTCCCTACCTCTCGTCCCTTCGCTCGACGGCCTTCACGTCCTCCTCCTTAATCCACTTCCTCTCAACGTTCGTGCCTTTCCCCAATTCCCCTCCGTCTCATCCCCCTCATTGCTTTCCCAACCACGAAATTTGCCTAAAACATAGTTAGTTAATTGTCGCCGCGCCTGAATTAGTCAGGGGATGGAGGGCATGGGATGCTCTCGCTTAGTTCACCATCTCGATGAAGTCAGGCCGCTACTGCCGTGCACGCGGCTGTTCAAGGGAGAGAGCAGCTGTTTATTCATTTGATAAAGTAAAATTCATTTATAAGTAAAATTTCACCTATAAAAGTTGGTAAGCAATAACGTCTTCAAAAATTGAGTTACAAAAATTAATATTTTTCTTAGGCAAATGTTTTATTTATTTTTTCAAATACATATGCCATTAGCTCATACAGATTATTACGATATACAAGAATGGAGAATTGTATCATTAACTTATCTGGAGGCCTCCAAGCAACTATTGCTTGGAGGCCTCTAATCATTCCTAATTACCTCATCAATCCACGGCAGCACACAGTCAGGTGGTAATAGTAATAGGAATTCATGGTGTCGTTTTATTAAAATGTGCGGGAAAAGAATGGAGGGCAGGCTATTTCTCTCAAATTACCATAGGAGAAGTTCTCTGTTTTCAGAAATTTTCAGTATTAATTATGACCTATATTCAATGAAACTTTGCTCATCTTTAAACTGAATATTGGTTATCTTGTTGAAGTGATTTTTCTTCACATTTGTCAAACCAGATAGTACAATAAGCCTATATATTTTCACGTGCAAGTGTATATTAAAACATTATGACTCAGATTAACAGTATTAACCTCTCTTGGTTGAGTATTTTGTTTCAATTCAGTAATAAATTTTTTGAATGTAATCCCGACTGCCATCTTTTTTCATCTCTAGGCAGATATGGTTGGAAGGAAGAATAAATTTGAAAGAATTTATTTTGGCATTTCCAATAATTACTTAACAGTTTGAAGCATAAGCTCTATTAAATAAAAACTATCACAGCTTTCATGAATCTAATTGAAAAGGAAAATATTTGTCAATGACATAGCAAGATAGAAAAATATCAAACTGAAGGCAGACTACCATATCGTGATTTAAACGTTATATGATTTTGGTGTGACACGTGATTAGAATTAAACACATCAAATGTAGAGAGTAATGGTTGATGGTTAATATAGTAGGCATGAGAAACACGAAACTATGCATGAAATACATAAGATTAGAACAGCACTTAAAGCTTACCAACTTACTCCAACCCATAATAAGACGGCTCAATCAGAATGACGTGCAAGTTCGCCCTTGCCAATTTTTTTAAATTTGAGGAAAAATTACGATTACGTAATATAAGGTGCGTTTCAAAAGTGATGTAATTGTTTTTTTAGTTAAGATTTACACAGACACTACAAATTATTCAATGTACTGTCCTTGGTCATCTACAGATTTTTTCCAGCAGCTCTCCCATGACCGGTACGCCCCCTGGAAGGCGTCTTTGGGAACCTCTCAGAAGGTTTTCGTCACGGTTGATTCGATCCCTTCTATGGACAAAAAAGCGGGTTTGTTTTCGGGCTGCCTTAATCCAAGTGGACAAAAAGAAGTCTGCTGGGGGAACGTCAGGACTATATAGGGAGTGGAGAAGCGTTGGAACCTGATGTTTTGCCTGGAACTCGCGGACTTGTAGCGAGTTGTAGCAAACACCTTGGACATGAGCTTGGCGCACTCTTTCCTCATCGATAACCTTCAGTACCAATGCGGAACACAACAGAATACCACATTTTCAATTTATTGGCAAGCATCTTGATACTCAATCGACGGTCAGAGTCCAACAATTCTCGAAGACGAGCCACATTGTTGTCGGTTTTGCTGGTTGACGGCTCCTCAAGAGATTTTTCCAGTGAAGAACAACATCGTTTGTAATTGCGAAACGTTGCTCGATCCTCGATTCTATTTTTTTCGTGGCACGTTGGCGCGAAAAGGTGTACAATAAGTGATATTCTCCCACTTCCACAGCTTAGAGAGCACTGTGCCCGGTTTTGGGGCAAAGCTTAGCTTCCCATCTATCTCAAGTAATTTGATCCAACTTCAATCAATAGAATCGGTGCAAGAAATTTAATTGCATTACTTTCAGAACGTACCCTCTAGAGAGGCACCACTACGAAATGATAAGCCCATATTTTGAACAAGCGAATAGTGTATTGGATGCTTCGATGAAAGGGTTAATTAAAGGAACGCGAAATATAGAAGTCCAAAGATGAAGGTATACATGTAATTCCTAGAAATTTCTAGAAAAAAAATCCATTCTTAATGTAGTCCCTCTATGCATAAAGAGAGGTAATTAGAAATTTAGAAATGTACGGTTTATGTTATTTACTTTTAAATTTAAGGGGATTATTAAGAATCCACACTGAGACAGTAGACCATCCAGATAAAAAATTATACTCCAGCACTAAAACATTAGTTCACCCTTTATAGTGTTTTTTTCGCAACCGGAAAAAGATTAATTACGGCAAGTAAAGGGCTCAAGTAGCCTAAACCTAGCCTGAAATTTCGATCACCAAGACATAACCTGAATAATTTAAATGATGTAGGGACTTGCCCTAAAACCCGTGTCGCTGGCTTACATGGAGGCTTAGAGTGAATGGATTAGATGTTGTTAAATAATTTTCATCAATATTTTAGCAGAGATGACACGGACACAGAACGTCTACTTAGGACGCATTAAGTGAGAAGGCGCGATTAATAAGAGATATTTATTGTCGCCATTCCATTAAATAAATTGGTACACCCAGATATAGGAAGGTATCCTTATACCCTGAAACACACCCACTTATTAGTTTCCAGCAGATAACGTAACTGCAATGAAAAGGAGACGAAAGTGCACATACATGTAGTCAAACAGAACCAGTTCCTGAAAGCATAGAACACCACCATCAACTAAAAATAGAGTCGAATATTTAGTTTTTAATGATTAAGAATATAAACTGCATACACAAACGGAGGGTTAAAAATGAGTAACAAAAATTCTTACAGATAATAGTAACATGGGGTTTTATCTCACTGAAATAGAATAACTTCTGATGACCACTAAACTTCGAGAAAAAATGTACCTGTTATCGAATAAATACAATACTTAATTTTTGAAAGTAATTAAATTAAAATAAATTATAATTTGCATAAATGTCCTCATTCAAAAAATAACTGAATATGATCGTAACACCATATTCTATAATGAAAATTTCGTTGCAATTTTCCACAGTTAAATGTGGAAAATTGCAACGAAGTTTTCAGTATGTCTCGATTCCACAATATCACGCCTGATTCTTCACTTTTCGTACCATATTCTATCTTTACACTAATGCCTTTGCTTTTATTTTAGTAATTTAGCTAGCTTATTTATTCATTGAAATTACCGAATTAATAGAAAATAAACAGCTGTTAACTCTATCGATTCAATCAGTGTAACAAAAAGAAATGGATGGCCTAAATTTCATTGATGAAGGAACACTTAATTTAAATTTTAAAAATCCATGATATTTTGGAAAATGATGAAGCATATTTCAAGAATTTATAATTTCAGTCACGTCCTGAAGACTATTTTAAGAAAAAGAAAGAAGTACATACCTCTCCAGATAAGCGAACATCAAGGAGATACATCAGCACTTGACCCATTTTCTGTACCCTTTCTTCATGCAAGACCGTGTGCATCCTGACAGGCGGAAAAATAAAGTAATGTAATATGGAAGCAACACTTCTATTAAAAGCGGTTTTGCATACACAGGCTTGTAGTTCAAGAAGAAAAAATTTAATTATCACATTACAGAGAGAAGGCTTTTAGGGAGTCTCTGTTAAAGTTAAGTTGTAAATATGCTGGCTTGCTTAAAGACCTTTTTTGAATGGTCGCACACAAAGGGTAGTCATAGATGCTGTCAGCTCTAATGCATTAGAAGTTACTTCAGATGTCCCTCAGGAAATGCTATCGGACATATTTTATTCCTTCTCTACGTTAACCACATGAACTCCGTGGTTAATGTAAGATACGCTCATTTACCGACAACTTAGTAGCTTACAGAGATATCCGAAGTACTAAGGATAAAGTAGCTTTATCAGATGGCTACAATATTGGTAAGACACTTGAAAATTAGAATTGAACATAAAAAAGTGCACGATGATGAAATTTTGAAATAGGAATAGTTCCTTCCTGGACGCCTACTGGATCAGGAGTACCTGAATAAAAGTGTAAACTCGATTAAATACTTTGGCGTAGCCCTCATTAGCGATCTCTCATGTTGTGGAAGGTATACGGGTGATATGCAGATAAGCAAACAAAAAATAGGTTTTATCAGAAGAGCATTGAGGAGATGCAAATAGAAGGTTTCAGGGAAATGTTATCTGTTGCTGGTTAGGCCTCATTTAGAATATGCTGCTAGTACATGGGATCCTCACGAAGTTGGATTAATTGTCAAATTAGATCGCGTGCAGAGAAGACGAATTAGATTTTTAAATCGTTTGTTACGGTGAACTAAGTAGGGTATCAATATTATTGGATTAGCTAAGTAAGAAATTACTCATGGAGCGTTGTTCAAATCACAGATTAAAGGGCTTGCATACATTGGAAGGAGGTCTCTTCATGATGTTGAAAATGCATTAATGTACGGTAGGAGAAATGGCGTCAAAACAGAGAAGTTAAGTGTAGAACTGATAGATTTAGGAGGACATTTCTCCCGCAGACTACAAGGATCCGAATAACGGCTAGTAATAATATGGTAGATTCCAGTTAATGCATACACATTTTGTAGAAGTGACTCGAAGCTTTACTACAATTTTTTCCATTAAAAATTATTTTTTTCCTATAAATATGACCATCCCTGATTTCTGAAAAATAATCAATGTATCCAATTTGGGATTTTAGCATTTTCTATCAATCTTGGATATAACATGAAATAATGGCACTTCAGCAAGTCTGCATGGAACGGTTGATACTTTAGTTTATTTGCATTAAAAAGTGTTGGCTTCATCAAATGAATCGACAGGGCATGTTTCAATTAAAATATTAAAGGGAGGTTTATTTTTCCGTTGGATACACAACTTCCACGGCTACCTTATAATTTGGAAATTTAATAATACAAAAAGAACATTGTACCATATCGCAAGAAATCATTATGAAAAATGAGGAAGGATAGAAGGCAATCATATGAATGGATCTCCTGGATGAGTGCGAGACAGATGAAGCATTAAGGAAATTAAAATCAAATAAAACCCTGCGGATAGATAACATCCCCGCTGAGCAGCATATATAGGGTTTAGGAAAACATGAATGAAGGAGTTTTTATCGACTAATTAAAGAGTACTTATGAGGGAGGCATTCAGTCAGAAGGCTTGGTTAGACCAGTGTTAGCTCGCATGACAAAAAGGGAACGGTAGCACAAGATAGTACTAAAGAACAACAAGTTTGATTGCACACACCCAAGAGGGTACTTAGAATAATTAACAAGACGATGGGTAGGAGGGCAAATGATTACTTAGGGGAAAATATTCAATTTGGGCTCAAAAAAGAAAGAAAAGTACGCGTAATGCCACTGTAATAATGACGTCACTAACTAGGAGGGGTACATCAAGTGCAATCAAGATGAAATTTTTATCCCGTGGATTTCGAGAGGGCGTTTGACAGAGAAAACTGGAGAGAATTAATTAATGCATCATAGAAGTTAGGGGATGTAAACCTTTCTATTTGTGTTTATGTTATTGTGGATTCTCTATGTATATAGGGGAAATGTGATAAAATATGCAAGAGACATGGATACAGAAATGAATTTTGGGGATAAATTCGTAAAATCAGATTTGCAGATAAAGGTTTAATTATCCATTTATCTAAGGGGTAAAAAATATTGGTAAGGAAATCAGTGCGATAGACATGGATGATTTGTCAAAAAAGTATATAAGCAAATAATAAATGAATAGAGACTTTTGAAAAAAAGTTAGGGAAAGTTAAGGGTTGAAATACATATATGACGGCAAACATTAGTACGACTGGAAGCGTTAAGCTAGCTAGCAAGTGTTTTAGACCAATGGTTTAAGAAGTACGGACATCAGAAGAAAAATTGCGTTAGACAAAGAAGCTTCTATAAAGAGGATGGAGTCGATTTCAGGAACGTTAAGTAAGGTTGTTAAAAAAAACTAATAAAAATCTCTGGTAAACTGTCGTTGGACGCATTTAAGGGCGTGTAGAATGAGGGAAAAATGAAAATGAAAAAAAGGAAAACTAAAAGAATACTAAGCCTTTATGTTAAGCGAGGGAAGAGAGTTGTTGAAAAATATTTAAAGAAATCGGGAAAGGTGGATGGACTTCTGCTGGAATGTTGAAGACTATGATGGAGGGGAAATGTCAGGTAAGCAAGGAATGGGTAGAAGACGTTTAGGTATGAGGACGGAATAAAGAATAATGGCATGCAGAAGAGGAAAAAGTTTTATTCGTGGGGTATCAGACTACGAAATTATGGCGGGCACTGTTTGTGTCCATCCAAAACGTACATATTATATTAGATTGCGAAATAAAAAAAATTACACTAATACTGGAGACAAATGACACTATTGTCTGGCAAATGGACCAATCTTTCTTACTTCAAACAGATAGCAGCAGCAATAGAAATGATTATATGTGACCATTGGAATTAACTGGAAACTAAATTTCCATGAACGATAATAGCCAATAATTATACTGTGTAAAAGTACCAATATCCTAAATAATTTCTTTCAAAACGCTGACAGAAAAATATTGTTCAACCAAAATCCGGAAAAACATTCCTGCTAGACTATTAAACGAATTTGCAGGAGATATTTCAAGTCATTCTAGACCTTTTTCTGCAAGTTGGTAGATAAGGGTCAGTACCTCGCGACTGGAAACTAGCCTACATAGCCTCCATCTACAGTAGCCATTACCTACCAAATTCTTCCACATAGATATTAAGCAAAACAATAAAATATATCTTTGTTAGCTTTATCATACTTCCATATTTGGAACATACTCTGGCGTAACAAATTCGGATTTGGGAAAACTAGATCATGCGATATGCAATTGTATCTTTTTATTCATGGTATCGAGGAATCAGTATAAAGGGGTTACCTGGATAGATGCGGTATTTATGGTTTACAAAAAGACCTTTGACAAGATCCCAGACGAAAAACCAGTTCAAGAATTAAGATATTATGGCTTAACTATAGAGTGACCTACTGAAGTAGAGACTCGCTTCTAAGCGTAAAAAAAATGCGGCCATCGACGGGATTAGTCCATTATAATCATACGTAATTTGAGGGAGAGAAAATGTAATTGGACCCATACTCTTCTTATTATACGTACATTAACCACATAACCTGCCGCTTTAGTAGCGGCCTTAAATAATTTATAGACGAAGTAGTGAATTACAAGAATTCGGACAATGTCAGACTACGTGATACTCTCCAAACATTTAGGCATCGGACAGGTGTAAAAATGGGAACATAAAATATCATAAAATGTCGATACTGAAATTCTGCAATGGAATTTACGAATTATTTACACTGTACCACGAAATGTAAATAATTCGGAAATTGTATAATATAGGGAAAGGAGTTCAGCATTTCAGAACTCGTTAAATACTTGTGTTATACTCTCATGAAACTTTAAATGGGATGCATGCAATAAAATAATACATGAATGCGGGTCATTCTCAAAGAAACAATCCGTCTTTAAACAGGCCGTAGGACAATGCAAAAGAATTAACAGAGAAAAATGCCTTAGCTTCAGTTGAGAAACATTTTAAATGAAGGAAAATGCATAGTTTCCATCTTATAAAAAGTTAATCAGAGAATGGGACCCTAATGATTCTTGAAGAAAGTGGGCACCTTATACTTCTAGAAAGGTTCAGGACACCTCTGTTTTTTTGCCGACACAGAGGCTCGTACTATTATTGCACTAAATGACATTGATTGAGTCTATCACTGGAATGAATTATGATAAAGAGACACCGTCACAGACAGATGATATCGGTCACCTTAGAACGATGAGGTAATAATACAGCTTTAACATCATTGTTAAAGATACACCATCTTATTGGATGTCGTCCTACAACTCTCTTTCCTCTCTTAAATGTTTAGTACTTCCTTTATTTCCTTACCTTTTCTCATCATTCTACTTACCCTTAAATCCGTCTAATCTACGTATATCATCCTGTTTCAATGAATGCTTGTGAGTTTACCAGAAGTACATTACCATGCGTCATGCCTAAGTTTTTTATAGATTCTAACGTAACTTTCTCCCCTCGCACGATATGGAAACATTATAATCTCGATCCAAGATTCCCAAAAATTGCATTTAAATACCCAAATTTAATGAATTAGCGGAATACAACAATTATTGCCTAAATGTTCAGATCCAATCAGCTGTGACGACAACCTTGCGAGAGGTCCCCGAAGACAACTTCCAGGTACAGCCCATGGCAGAGCCATCGCCGGAAAAAATGTATTTTTAGGACAGTATTTTTAGGAATTTTAAGTGTCTGTGTAAATCTCTTCAATACATTACTCAAGAAAACAATTGTATTACTTTCGGAACTTAATTTTTATATTATGTATTTACATTATTTAAGATTATGATGTACACTATTCAAGAGAATGTAGAAGTAAATAACTCTACATGTTCGGCTGATGTCGTCACATTCCGCTTTACGCTCTTGCGGGGCAATGTGGAGAGATGAAATATCCAAACGGCAGGCAATATAACACCACTGTCACTCACCATCGTTAAGGATCGCAAGATAAGAAGTAGATATAATCAAGTCCGAGTTATGTTGGAAAATAGATGCATTTAGACTTAGATACATTACTTTTTATTTCTCCGATTCAGGTCACAGCTTGACCATTAATTCTCATCGTGCCCATAGCCAAAAACTCGGAGGGAATCTAGGCGAAGGTTGAAATTAGAGAATCGAGGCAGTTGGGGATAAAGTAGATATGGGGAGAGACGATCTCTAGGCAAGAGGGTAATTTCTGTCCACGTAGGTCAAATATGGGAGGGTTGAGGAGGGGAATTGAGAAGGGAATCTTGGGCAAAAATTACGCACTTCCACGTAACAAACATTCCCTCCACTCGCAACCGTTCTCACTTCTCCTTCTTCATGTCTTTCCCCAACTTTCATTTGCACATATAATCACCTCGCGTTCTTGGTCATAGTCATGTTGAAATTTACTTAATAATTTGAGACTGGTTGGACAAAATAAAAAGTTTTCCGAAGGCTGCACATTAACTTTTTTCTATGAAAATAAATTTCTATAGCAAAAGTCCCTAATTCGAGAACATATTTGAAACTCCAGATAATTTGGCTGGAATTAGGTAAATTTGCTCTTCATACCGCAGTCGGAATAAGGTTTCCGCTTTCATTTGAGCTAATTTAAGTGTCATTATCATTAGCAGTAGATTATCGTTTAAGGTAAGATTCCGTTAGACATACGACTTAATATCAGAAGTTTCGTCTAACAAGTAAACCTGACATCCTCAATATAGTACAATTTTCTTTAATTCCGCATTATTTCTACCCTCCTTCTTTCCACCCAACATATATATTCTTCTCCAACCCCTTCCTTACATACCTCCTCTTATCTATTCTGTAGACCCAAATCTCAAAGAGCAGATAACTATCCGACCACTAAGCCATTTGTTTGAAAACTTATGGATTCGGCCTAAACGGAGCACATAGAATTTAATAATGTAACTACCTAGTGTATTTCTAATGTTTAATTTTACCATGATAATAAACTTTACCTATATGCATCCTAATTAACATTTAAAGAAAATATATTGATACAATATGATGCTTTACACTTGAAACAATCTGCATTACAAGGTAAGCAATGCAATTGTTCAGGTAAAAAAAACGTTGAAAATTTTTTAGAGTTACCTACACTCGATTTTCAAAGGTTGATATCGGGACTCTATTTAACAGCCAGCAGGCGTTTCAAATAAATGAAACAGTGCCAAGTTAAATAATGCAAAAAAATGTTTGGGTTCGTAAGATGATAATGGTGTAAAATAATAATCATAAAACGTCTTTATTGAAGCGTAATTGAGACTAGATTGTCCCTTCTTTAATAAGATCAGAGAAATTTATTGACACAACATTTTTGGCATCGCTGCAGGGATTTCTACTTTTGACTTATCTCGAAATGTTGAAATTTCGAAAGGGAAATAAGAAAATATAGAGCGGGAGATGGTGAGAGAAAATACTGCCATTATAGAGCTGTGAAGAGAGCCAACGGTAAATGGCAGTAACATTAAACATAAAGGTGGGAAGAATCATGATAAACATAAAGCATAAATGTGATAGACTTGAAGTAGTAGAAGTAAAGGCTGAACAAAATAACTTGGTCATTCTTCAGGTCTATATAGCACCACGCAATTGAGTGGAAAATCGTTGCTATGATATACGACCCCTTAGAGGAATTACAGGAAAGATTTGATAGTGATGGGTAGTTGGAATGCAACATTTAGCAAAGGGAGAGATGTTTTAAAGAAGTGGCCACAGTTAAGAAACAAGATATGACCGCGAGATAAAATATTAGAGTTCTGTAGGAGAGGGGATTAATTGGTAATGAACACTTAAATTTTAATTAGTTTAAATGCCACCAAAGGCGTAGGAATACATGGAAAATGCCCGTAGATCCATAAAATATCAGCCTATACGTGTGAGTCCCGTTTTTAAATAATTGATACGAAGGGATAACCAAGATACCTATATATCTGGGTTAATTTTATCCAGCATATTAATAGATTCTTAAATAAAATAGTATAAATTATAGTCATTAATGCTGATTTTTTGTGTAAGGGAAATTTTTTAAGATGGTTTTAGGATTTGCTTGACTTGCATAACCCAACAGTATAAGAAAGATCAAGGCTCACATTATGATTTAGATCCTTCGTCAGAAATGTCAGGTTGAAGATTTTATTCCCACTCTGATCATCTTTAAATGACTATCCCATTTCGACGACGTTCATTGATAGCCAAAATTTGGTAATTTTCTCTGCGCAGTGGACCTTAACACCATCTTGGCAGTATATCTCTACAATCACAATTGTCCTGTTAGGAAATGAATGAAAATAATTTGTATAACTTGGTTCTAGTTATTTCGTATTCGCTTAAGTTATATTCGTTTTGCACTCGGAGCACTGAGAAGTTAAACTTCTCAGAATAGACCAAATACATAGGCGCTACAGTTAACTCTAACCTTTTATGGGATGCACATATCAGAAGAATATCCTTTTTTCCTTAAAAAATTAGGTTTAATTAGACAATATGCAAGGATGACACGCAAAATCGTGAACGTTCGACATTTTTTATAAGCTATGTGATTTTTTGGGTACCAGATCTTCCTGAGAAACCTTAACCGGCACAGGGAAAGGAACTGACCCCCCTACGCTAATGTATGAATTTCACACGCCGTTGGGCTTAGTACTGGTTGAACCCTACCATCACCTTCCTAACAGATCTTCGGGTTGATTACTTTGTTTATGGTTTTATGGTAGGGAGATTTATGAAAGAGTAAGAGAAAGGTGTTAATACGCTTCAGATAGGCTATATTTATATTATGGGCATGTATTTTAGACCCATGGGAGAAAACGATAGTTCATTAATCATATACAGTTCAGAGAAAATTCACTGGGACCCTTAAAAATTGCTACAAGAAGAGTGTAAGTATCAAGTGTATTTTTTAGTTATTTCTGAGTGATTAGCGGATCCCTGGCCTAGAAGGAATCCTGGTAATCCCTGAACGTGTGAGTATTTGTGAATCACAAAGGTCCTTGTTTTCGAGCACACCTGAGTGATTGAGTGACTGTGTATTCACGTAAGTCGTTTCTGTTTCATTACATCCTTTAATAAGTTTCATTTATTTGTGTGATTGACGGGTCACTGACATAGGAGGGATCCTTGCAAACCCAGACTGAGTGTGTGCGTGAATGTGATTCACGAGAGTGAAAGTTATTTCGTAACTCATCCTAGTGATCGAGAGGCTGTAAATTTGTTTGATTGTTTTTTATTATTTTTTATTATTTGTTTCGCATTTGTATGCGTCGTTTTTATTTTTAATTAATTATTTTTTAAATTTATTATTATTATTATTATTGTTTTATTTATTTATTATTATTTTTTAAATTACTTAGTGGCATTCAAGTTTACGGTCCCGGTATTTTTTGTTTACATCAAGTTTATGCTGAAGGTATTAGGTTGGAAGCCGCTAAGTTCACAGGAAGAGCAATCAGTACTAAGGACGGTCAGAAATTTACTGGACACAGGAGTTTTCTTGCGACAACGATGGAAGAACTATGATATCTAATTATACTGGCAGATTCGACCATCGAGATAAAACAGGAGAGATATACACAGGTCCCACACAGATTCAAGTACTTTTTTTCCCACAAACAATACGAAATGCTAGAAAATTCGAACCAAAGCACACAAAAATATTTGGATATGAAAAAAAATAGTATGCACTTTTGCATAGATTCATTTGTAGCGTACAACGCCTTTTAGTTCATCGAATATATTTCAGTTAATAAGTCGTGAATATCTGTTTAATATTTAGTCACCAATTTTTGCCCGATGTACATAGGCACATGCATGTCTGAGTATTTTATTGACAGTTAAAATAGATGAACTGGCTCACTGACAATAAGCTATCTTTAAATGTTAGTAAAACCCATTATTTAAACTTGAATCTCAAGAAGAAGTTAATAAATTTATATCCAATAATTAATAGTTGCCCCATAAAAGAACTAAAGGTAAAAAAATTTTTAGGTATTTGGATTGACTCTAATCTTTCATGGGAGGAACATATTCATAATTTATCTCAAAAACTGGCACAAATCTGTTATGCATTCCGTGTACTCAAGGAAATCATTTGCATTCAGGCATTGAGGACTATATATTTTGGCTATGTGCAGTCACTTCTCCATTATGGTATTCCCTTTTGGGGCTCCTCTATCTTCCTTCCAAAATTATTTAAAATGCAAAAAAAGATTATTCGCATGATAACTAATTCTAATAGTAGAGCTCCCAGTAAACCTATTTTTGAAAAACTAGAAATCTTACCTCTTCCTTGTCTATACATTCTTGAAACAGTGTCTCTTATTAACAAAAATCAGGACATGTTTATTAAAAACTGTGACCTTCATAGTCATAATACGAGAAGCCAAAATGCATTCCATGTAAGTCAGCACAGAGTAAATAAAACGATTAAAAGGATAGATCATCAGGGAATAATTATGTACAATAAATTGCCTGCTTATATTAAATATATCAAAAGTTCCTTTAAATTTAAGTGTGCCGTGAAAAAACTACTTTCATGTAAATTATTTTATAGTTAGATGATTTTCTAATCCATACCATTTCAAATGTATTACTGAAATGTGTTAATTCCAAAAAGTTGTAAATTGTATGTATTTGTACTTGCATATTGTTTTGATTTAGCATAATGTTTTTTTTACTGAAATGAAGTGTAAAATATGTTTTGAAAAAGCCATGCATAATTCTATGCTTATGGTGAATGAATAAATTACAATTATGCTATTGTCAGTACGCGATGAAAATTGGATAATCTAATTGTCTATCAAATTTTGCATTGCATTTTGCTATGTAAGATTTGATAAAACGCAATTTTTGGCGCCACAACAGACCATTGGACCTTGGTTACAATAGTCATTATTCAAACTATGATTCAAAGAAAAATATTTTTGTGGATAAAAAAATCGTAACAATAGATCCATGCGTAACTTTGCATATATTGCGTAGCTAAAGATAAAACACTCCGATATTTGCAATAATTATTTGTTTATTTTATATGGCATAGTATATAGAAACTTTAATGGTTTAAGAAAATATTTTGTGTATGGACATGGATATAACTCCCCCGGAAAAATATTGAGTCGTAAACCTCTTTCTGTACACGCACTCGGACTCTTAAAACATTGAGCTAGGCTAAATTGCCGTTTAAAAAATTGTAAAACTTAGCTGTTAATGCATATAGTTAAAAGATCTAATGCTAATTTTAATGTTTTGCATATTTTTACATTTGTTACTTGACATTCTAATTACCTCATGTATGAATAGTATTTTTTATTACCGTCCAGTTTAACATTAACAAATTCACTCTGATATGACCATTTAATGAAGCATTGAAAAATAATGAAATATGAACTCCAATTAATTGCATAAAAAATAAATATATTTAAGGAACTCTAAATTAATTCAACTAATTCTTACCAACGGTAAATGATGGTGTACTCTATTCCAAACATCAAATATTAATAACACTTTTAGGCAGCACCAAAATGCTACTACTACAATAATATTACCGTGAAGTTACACTGTGTACCGTTGTTGACAATACCTATATATTAGGTTGGTCCAAAAAGAAATCCATTAATTTTGCGTGAAATTCAAAACTCTATTAGGATGTTTTGGATTGCCCGATTTGGGTCAAACATGCCCGGTTTTGTAGTATAACTTGTTGCCATTTTATAGGTAGCTTCATAATGCCTCTCTCATAGAAGTCTTGGTCCTTATTGGCGAAAAACTATAGTAATCTATTTTCACAATCTTTTCGTGATCGCAATTTCTTATCACTCAGGAAGTTTTGCAATACGAGAAAAAGGTATTAATCGCTTGGTTCCAGGTCCGGACTATATGGTGGATGCAATAAAACCTCCCAACTAAGCTCCCTTAGTTTCTGGTGAGCCACTACAGACGTGTGTGGCCTTGCGTTGTCCTGATGATACATAACAGCTCTTCTGTTGGCCAACACTGGTTGTTTCTGATCTATCGCTAGCTTCAAACGGGCCAGTTGTTGACAGTAGACATCTAAATTGAACGTTTGGCCATACGGAAGCACCCCATAATAAATGATTCCTTTGAAGCCACCAAATACACAAAAGAACCTTCCTGGCCGCTAGTCCTGGTTTAGTCACCGTTTGAGCTACTTCATCACGGTTTGATCACGATCGTTTTCGCACAATATTGACGTATTTGACCCATTTCTCATCCTCAGTCACCATCCGTTTAAGAAATTGGTTGGGCTCATTCCGTTTGGTCAAGACTTCGCAGATGGAAATTCGATTCATCATGTTTCTTGGTATTAATTAGTGTGGCATCCAAGCATCGAGCTTCTTTTCGAATCCATCTTTTCGCAAATGGTTTAAAACTGTTTAATTGTCAATATTTAGCTCCTGGGCGATGCTACGACTGCTAACATGCTGGCCAACTTTCATTATTTCTGCGATTTTATCGACATTTTCGACGTCAGGCCTGCCTGTACGATGTGCTTCTTTAACATCAAAAATGCCTGAACGGAATGGACTAAACCAAAATTGTAATTAGCTGTTACAGCATCAGAACCATAAACACCATTCACAATGTTAGCGGCCTGGCTTGCATTTTTACCTTCATCAAATAAAAACTGTAAAATGTGCCGACTTTTCTCTTTGTACACTTCCATTGTTAAAACCATGTAACTCACAACTGAATGGAACAAACAAAAAATACCAAAATAATTTTTTTGGTGTTAAATATCACCTTGATGACGAGCATAAACTTGAAATTGTTTGATCAATACTTACGAGATATCGATCACCAAACCCATCAACCGAGCACATAATGTATTTCTTTCTCCCCAACCTATCATTATATGTATATACATTATAGTCCCTACTTCCATCTAACCCTGTGTATACATGGTCATGGAAAACAATTCTTATTATTAAATAAAGGCTCAATAGTTTTTCCGTTCCGAAAAGTATATATCCATAGTTTTGAAGCTTGTATTGCCGGTAATTAAAATACCTTTAAATGCGAGATATACGTACAGAGTGTACTGGCAAACGTAAACCCAATGGGCTCAAGCTCAAGTGCATAAGGCCGTCACTTTCCCCTTATTTTTTCATCACTCTAATTTAATGCCACCTCCTCTCCATGTATCAATTCTATACCTTACAGTCACTGTCACTTCCCATCACATTTCACCCCAAAAAAGGTCCCTCTTACCTCCAACCCTACTCCTAAAACATTCCCCAAAAGCCCTCGGCAACATTACGTCCCCACCTACTTCACTCCCGCTATCACTCCACTTGGATCTCCTGAGGGGAAGTCGTGGGAAGGGGGTGTGTTCAGATGCCCAAAGCTACCAGAAACTCTCGCTCCTCTCCTGCTATCCGGCGTCAAGCGCCACTTTTCTTCCCCCTCTTCTTGACCCTCGGTCACCTCCTGCCCTCCGGGTGCCCTAAAGCCTTGCCCTCCTCTCGCCCTTTTCCGACCACCCTTGGATCATACTGCCGGACTTGAGGCCAGTATTCGGGGGAGGAGGACTGTGAGGTGCGAGAATGATAAGGCGTACTGCTACGAAACGTCGTGATGAGGGGAAAAAAGGAAGGGGAAATATGGGGGTTGATGCTGGGGGTGTTAGCGGCCTTACCGCACTTTCCTCAGGATGCTATCCCACCTCCCCTCCCTCCTACTACCACAATGAAGCCAACCGCCGTTGACCATTTTTCCCTTTTGGAGCGATCCGCGAAGGCCTTTTATTGCGCCCTCCCTCGTGGTCAGGATAAGAGGTAGTGAAGGGAAAAATATTAGGGATGGGGCAAATGGGAGGGTTTTAGCTTCGGGCGAACTGCCGTGCGGGAAGCACACGTCCGACCGTGCCCTCCTTGCCCGGGGGTGATGGGGGTGGTTTTAATCACGATCGCACAATGAGGGCAGAGAGTTGAGCTTGTTTATGAGGAGTAGAGATCCTCTGCCGGCGAGGAAATTCAGTTTGCCGCAAGGAAATGGCGGAAGAGTGGTAAGAGGGGTAATGCGAGAACTCGCCGGGGTGCGACGGAGGTTTACAAGTCACTAAAACCTATTTTGGAACCAAATGTTAAGTTAACAGTTTTGGGTAGAGGGAAGTAAGGACTATTAATTACAACAGATGATTAATTTTCACGCAAAAATTCTCAAATATTCACCTCTTTTTTGCTTTTTTTCGGATAGATTTGAATGATCTGATAAAATGTGCTAGCAAAACAAAACTTTGGTTTCCGCCGTTACACGAAGACTTTCAACGAATCGTGTGCGTATTAGGTTTTTGAGGAAATCATGTATGTTTTTGAATTCACCTATGTATAAATGTCTACATGCTAAAGTTAAGCTAATTTTGCGTAATAAAATTCCTTTTATAATAATAATATATTTAACTCACTTCCTCAGTTATCTGGAGGAGCAATAGACATACTATGCCTTCCGTTTATAACCAGTGGATGGGCTTGGTAATATACTACGTTATTTGTCAAGTACATAATTATAAACGGTGGGATTTGTCAATATAAGAAAATGCATAGGAAACATTAGCAAACAGTTTCTCGATGAAATCGGAGAACAATCCTCCCATAAACATTTTTTTAATCAATTAATTATTTTTGGTGCATGTGATTCTTGGTTACCTACGATATTATTACTTCATTGACACTGGTTGGAAGAGTTTCCAAATTTTTCATAGTAATCAATGAAACCTAAGGAATTGAAACACCCTACACCCTGAATTAATCCGTAAAAAGGGCATGAAATATTAAAACTAATAAATATCTGAATCATATATGGTAATGCCCGTAATAAAACATTTAACGAACACCTTGTCACTGATATCCGTTTTTGAACAAGAAATCCATGATACTAATGAAGTGCTCTTTTTGGCTGTTACTAAGAAGTCAATTACTTCGTTCAAATTGATGAAGAACGAATACAAGTCATCAAAATAATATATTTACAATCGCATAAGTATTGAGTTCGCTCAATATTAGCATGATCGAAAAGGTAACGGATATAATTTCATAAAACCCTCGCTTCAATCAACAAAAAATAGTCGAGAATGTATAATATTCGAATCCCAATGTACGACCTTCAAATACGACATTAAAACTAGTTTATGAAAATACTTAATTTAGTTCTTTGCCCAAATTAGGAAGATATGCATGAATTTGTAACAGCTAAAAAAAGAGACCTCATGCAGGAAGGAAGAAAATCCAAGAATCCAAGAAGTGAAAGTGATGGAAACCTTTATAAGTTGTTGAAAAACAAAGGAATACGAGAGTGAAATAAGATCAAGAAAGTGTGGTTAGAAACCTGCTACAAAGAAAAAAAGATCGAAACTGTTTATAAACAGGTCAAGAGCCAATACGGAGAAAGAAAAACAAAATCCCACAACGTTCGAGAATTATATAAATACGTATTTTTATCAATAGAAAACAAAGATATTAAGAGGGAATGAATAAATTAAATTACTTTACCAAGGGCCAAAAACACTTGAAAGTTACTTAGCAAAGGAAGAAATATTAGCAGACAAAGACGAGCATGGACCAGGAAACACCAAAAAGCAAATTTACCTGAGACGTGAATGATTTGAAGAACAATAGGCACAAGACGATGACGAAATAAATCGAGAAATAATGAAGTCTTTCGCGATTAAAGGGAAGGGTACTTACTCTCTTTGGAATAATCAAAAACAGCTACGGCTGCGAAAACCTCTAAAAGACTCAAATAATCGGAATACCTAAGAAATCTTGAACAGATAAATACAAAAAATACAGGACTTGGAGCCTGATTTGTCATGCATCTCAACAAAAACCATATGAATGTAGAGAAAATCGAGGTGAATTAAAGGTAATTCCCAGATTGGAGGTAATGGCCGAAAAAATTGAATGATTCATGTAAACTTTACATTAAATGTGAGATTCAGGGAATGGGATAAGGTCTAAGCAAATTTCGAATGAAACAAGGTGTTTAATATACTAAAATAATTTGAAATGTATAAAAACAACAGAAGAATTATCCCTAAACTTTACAAAAATCAGGTAACAAAAATTTAACTGACTAAAAAGATGTTTATTGAGGAGAGAACTCTTATTATGATCAAAGAAGAACCTGGGGTCGGAATCAAGTAAGCGGTACATCACAGCTTTTAAATTGAACATGCCAATCTACGAGTGAGAGACATTGAACACTGCAAAATTTGACCAACGAAGAATAAAACCATTTAAAATATGGTAGCACAGAGAAAGACTGAATACGAAAAGAAGAAAAGTGGAGAACGGTAATGGTCATAGAAGAGCAAAGGAGGAATGGACAATATTGACAGCTTCACGCTAAAGAAAATCTACGACAACTTGAGGAACAATGAATTAGTTAGAAACATAATAGAAGGGTACATAGAAGGGAAAATCTTCCTTCATTCTTTTAGAATGAGGAAGACCAAGAAATAAATAACACAGGGCAAATTAAGAAAAATTTAAAACAGAAAACTTAACTGGTGATGATCGAGTTAACCTGAAAACAGAAGGTGAGTGGAACTAGAGGTGACCGCCAAACGATATCACGCTCGAAATACCGACGATGATAATAATATAAATTTCATAGGGAGAAATGACCACAATTTTAAGGTAAAATGCCGGGCACAAAGAACGAATAAAAAAATTTTCTTTTCTAAATAAAACAATTGTTGATTGGAACAATTTACCTGCAAACATTTTTAAGCCCTTTCCTATCAGAGTCCAAACTTTTAAGAAAAGATGTAAACAACTTCTGTAATCATTTGATTGATGTGTTGCATAAAATTAAATGTAACAGCTTAATTTTTTTTCTTGTTGATTGGGAAACAAATGTTAATGAAATGGGGATTTTCTTTTTTTTTATGTAATACAGATTGGTGTTTGGAAATGTCCTTAAAGTGTATTTTTTCTTTTATTTTTGACTGATTTTATTTATTATCTTTTGTGATGTTGATTGTATTTGAGAAACCATGTTATTTTTCCAAGGCAAGTTTATTGTAACACTTGGGACTTGTGTGCCACCTGACATTTGTCTATTTGCACATGTACATTTTAATAATAATAATAAATTTGTGGAAATTATTAAATATATACTTTTATAATTGACAGTAAGGGAGAATTGAATAATTTCTCCTAAACATCTTGAGCTTATTGCATAGGAAGAGAGTGAATGATAAAAAAGAGGATCAACTGAGAAAGCGGAGGATGAAGGAAGGAGACAGAGGGTTATGCCTGAGGTAGCCACGGTGGAAGACAGAGAGAGGATAAAGCAGCCTTAGGGGGGCCGAGGATGAAACTCAATAAGGAGAAAGTATTGCTGTGCGTTGAGGGATATGGTGAAATGGCGGCAGGGTATTAGCCAGGATTTCAAATTTTGGGAGAAATATAAATAACAGAGGGAAGGAGAAAGATGAATGCAGACTGAAGGGGAATCAAGAACTGGGAGCTCAATGTTAGATTAGTAGGAGAAGAAAAGGGTTAAAAATGCAAGCAAAGTTTGACAGAGTTGTTGAACTGGCTCACACCAAATAAAATTAGATTACAGCTATATACGAGGTATACAAAAAAGGGAATGGTAATGAGATAAAATAATCCTAAAGATAGTAAATTAAACAATGTTTTGAGACAGTTAAAGAACCCTCATTGCACAAACATTATAAGAATGTGAACTTACTAAAATCTTTAGGTTTTCCAGACAATGACAGATGTCATTCATTGTCAATTCCTCCTTAATTTTTATCTTCCTCCTTTTCCCCTTTTTTATATCTGTTAGCATAGTATATTAAAGTTAAACCTTCAATTACTCGAGAGGGAACTGTAATAGTTTCCTAAACACGGCAAAAGTTAAGAGTTATTCAAACAATATATCTTTCATTCTCCTGATGTAAATATCGTATTGACAGAGTGGTTTCCCAAATATAGGGAGACTCAACACCATAATCATTTGGCTATTTGGAGAATCTAAGTGGGGGTCACCACGGGATTTTATGTATTCTCAATCCATAAGTACAAATTTGAGGACGACCTCCGTCAAATTGCCTTCGTCCATTTTAAACTCATGTTGCACCGTGGTAGGAAACCATCCGCTTCATGCAACTTAAAAACCTAAGTCACTAAAGATGATATGAAAGGAGAAACGAACTGATAAAGCGAGAGAGAATGGAAGAGAGCACCAGAGTGCGTAAGTGTGCAAGAGAGAGAGAAGTTACGAATGCGATGGTGAACGGAAGATGATTGAGGGGGGGGGGAGATGAAGATTAATCCGAAGCAACCAAATTGAAATTTCGGCGGAGTAGTTTGAGTGAATGGGGTGTGAGGAGAAAGGAGGTGGGGAGAGAGAGAAAGTAAGAGTGGTGGAGGAAGGGAGAGAGGGGGTGGAGCGAGAAATGTTTTGGTAGGAGAGAGGTCCTGAGTCGAGTAAGATAATAGAAAGGAATTTATTGGAGGTTCTGGATGGCGAAGGGAGGAGACGCGGAAGGAGTGGGGGAGGGGGAATGGGTGGACGAGTGAGGTAACTCTAGAGGGGTGGATGCGGGGAAATAGGAAAGACGATATAATGAAGCCCCTACAGGAGATGAGTAAAGGAAAAAAGAAAGGGTAGGGCGGTATTCTGCGAGACAATAGTTCTGTGCTGCGGGTTGCTAGGTTGGGGATGAGGATTGTTCGGGGACGAGGCGGAAGCCGGGCTATCCTTTGGATGTACACGGGGAAAGAATGGGGATCGGTCGAAAGGAGGGGGAAAGGAAAGAGGAAGCCTTCTGGGCCGATTTCTGAAGGCGGAGAGAAGGTGGCAGGTGAGAGGAGGGAATGGTATTGCCTGATGTGTGTGTTGGAAAAGGAAAGGGTATGGGTGGTTCGAGTTGGGGGAGTGGAAGTTTTTGCGGGAAACAGCGGAAGATTCGGGCGAGGGATGGGGAGAAGGAGGAGAGAGAGAAGGGGTTCCAAATTGAGGAAGACGCAAGGAGTCAAGGAGGTCTGAAACGACAAGGGAGGGACGGGAGTAGAATGCTAATTTTGAAGACATTCTCTTCCTTCTTTCACTCCACGGTTCCTTCTGTTCTCCTCTTCATCCTTTCTTCCTTCCGCTCACCTCAAAATCTCCTCCGCATTTTCTACCCCGGTCTCCCCCCCCCATCAAAGATATTCTGCTTTTCCCCTCGCAAATAAAAATAAAAATACTCAAAACCTCCGGAAACCCACCGTTCCACTTCTTTCCCTCTATATCTTGCCCTCCCCTTCCATAATCTTCGAAATGGGAAATGAACAAAGTAGCTGATTCAAATATCAAAAACTTCGACTAAACATAAAAGGCTCTGAAGAACTGAATGTGGGACTTGTAGGGAGGGAGATGTGCCTGTGCGATTAATAAAGTTCTATTGTAATTCAATATTTTAGGAAATTCACAAATGAGGACGCTCTCGTTCCGGCAGATAATGAAAATAATCCTTGATAACGATAAATAAAATCATAATATCATCATATTACAGCTTACGTGAGATGGAATGTAAGATATTACCTTGACACAGGAGTTGGGGAGCTATATTATTTAAAGACGATACGAATTTCATCTCTGAGAAATATAAGAGAACGGTGTCCTTACATTTGCAGCTGTGCAGCATGTGCTCAAAGGGCTATTATCCATACATTTTTACCTGAATCTAATTGAGTCTTATTAATTATTTGTTAATGGAAAATCATCTTGCTTTACAGCAATAGAGATAAAAATCCATCACATTTCAAAAATGAAATACCTAAAAACGTAAGGGAGTAAGGAAAGAGAATTTAATTTTTCTTATTAAATATGGCGAATACACAGTATTCCGGTGCACATATAGTATTGGTCAATCAATACAAAATACAGTTCTTATCCTTTGAGGGAGATCCGTGGGGCTGTCATTAGATTTCTAAAAATAGGTCAACAAATGTTCTACGACAAAATTCAGTGCTGCAGCGCGTGGACAGTGCATAATAGGTAGCCTATCGATCTAGGAAACGTTTTTGATGGGCATTTGCATTTTTTCTCTCTTGTCTCTTTTCCTCCTCTCCTCCTTCCTTGAAAAGCTCGTGTCCCTCACTAATTACCCATAACTGACCACTATAATATATCCTTACCCCAGTAACTATACATAAATTGCCACCAAAGTACAGCTATTATAGGCGCCAATCTCAAGGGATTCTCCAACAAGGTCTACAGTTCTGTGAGTCATCATTTCCCTCTTCTCACCCTTCCCTCATCCCCCTCATCCTCTCTCCTTACTTCAGTATCATTAGCTATCAAAAATCTTTTTCAGGAATCAGATTCCCCATTGGTCATGATTCAAAATCCATTTTTTATTAAATTTATCGATATCTTTAAATAAAAACATTTTCTACTCGCCATTTAATTACTTCTATCCCTAGATTCATGGATTCTAAAATGTACTACGTCACACATGGATAAAAATCCATGCATATCCACCATTAATGAGTCATAAGAGTTTTCGTATTGATAAACTGTTCAATAATTTGTCAATATCATGGAGATCCAAGTGATACAGGTATTTTTAGTATTCGGCTCACATTCATATTTAGAGGTATTTAAAATGTGATGATTTCTTTTTTTGCAGGCAATTATATTCTTATTGATGCGAAGATAATCTAACTCAGTCACAATCTTAACAATAAAGATCTTTTGCAAAACTATTTTATGTGGACCATGGTAACCTAAATGTATATTTACCAGTGGTCGACGATCAGCCAAATTAAACGAATACAAAACACAAACATCAAACTATGAAAGGATAAAAACAAAAAAGGCATATGGATAATTTTGAATTGAAAATAATTATTTAGAACAGACTTAAAAAAAGCTTTGCATAAGGAACACTCAAACATTTTGTAAAGAAACCCTTGCTTAAAATACAGAAGATCCAAATGCTAGAAAAAGAGGCCAACATATATTAAAATAACCCTTCACTGGTAATTTCACCGTACCACAGCACTAAACTTAGCAAATACCTCAGTTTTATTTTTCACCCAAGTAGGCACTGAAAAACCAATGTGGTCTTTCCGAGTATAACCATTTTTATGTAAGAAAGTGACAGCGTTATCGAACCATATGAGAGCTAGTTGAATTGCTCTTAATTAACTTATTTTTTCCGTCTTGACACTGCCTCTGCTTGTCCTTTCTCATTGAATTTGGTTTTTGACAAACACATCATAGAAAATGAACAAATTTAATTTTGCGTAATACACACACATACTTTTTTTAAGGTAATCTACCGGTTAAGGTAGGTTTTTGGATGGACACAACTATTAAATAAATATTTTGTAACACCAAGCAAAACCCAATCCAGTACCCTAAACTATATCAGGTCCCTCTCATCTCTGTATACTTCTTTCCTCCCTTCATCTCGTCCAACATCCCTATCCTGTTCCTGCCCTTTCCTCGTTTGCATAACATTCTCTTCTCTATTACAGTCTTCAACATCCCACTGCCGCTCAATACGCCCTTTATCCATTTTTCCTGCCTCCATAGGATTTCTCTTAACAAATCCCTCTCCTCACCCACTTTCTCCAGTACTTCCTCATTTGTTTTCCTTTCGGTCCATTTTACTTTCTCCATTCTTCTCCACATCCACATTTCAAAAGCTTCCAATCTACGTCCATCCTCCTGCTTCAGCGACCACTTTCCGCGCCATCATACCAGTCTTTTTTTAACTTCCCTACTCAAAGTCCCTGTCATCAACTCCCTCCTCCTTGAGAAAGCCTCCTTGCCTAGCGCATTCCTTCTCCTTAATTCCCTACCTCTTTGACCGTATTGGTCCAAAATACTTCCGAGATATGTAAACTGTTCTACCTGCTCTATTACATATGTACATATATATATATATATATATATATATATATATATATATATATATATATATATATATATATACAGACAAATATACGGATAAAAAATATTCAACGCACAGAAAAATAAATGAAGGATACTCACAGTATGCTTTGACGTTTCGACGGCCTCGCTGTCGTCATCAGAATGGCGTTGTCGGGGAAGAGCGGAGAGTACATGTGCAGGAGAAAGGTGATGGGAGGAGAGGTTAGGGACCAATAGGAAGCGGACAAGGTTGGGGAGGGGAAATGTATGGATGAAATCAGTGGGCTTGGTTCAGCCCGGAGGTTTAAAAGACTGGAGCACCCATATGTGCCATCTCGCGGGTTCTCACCTCTATGCTACTAGCGGAATTTGGAACGGTTTCAATCACTGAAACGGAGAAGCAGTCATTAATAGACTGGTTGTGGGAAGCAGTGTGAATAGGGATGGGATAATTAAGGAAGGTAGGAGATTTGGTGGAAAAGTGGTAGTTATTCATTCGGAGAGAAAGGGTGTTCGTGCATTCACCCACGTAAAAGGCAGGGCAGAAGTTACAGGAGAGGATTTATAATTTTTTTAGAGGTGCAGGTGGCTATGGGTTGGGGGTTTGTAATAAGGGACGTGAAAGGTCTTAGGAGATGGCAACATTTACAGCGGTTCGGTTGCATGGTGCTGACAGGGGCGGGGAAGAGACAGAGATTCTCGTAGGTGGTTTTGTGGACTTGAAAATGTCTCGCAAGTTTGACGGGCGTTTAAATGAAAAGGAGGGACAATGTGGGAATACATGTGATGTGGATTGACTATTGTTAATAATTGGGAAGAGTTCACGGATTATTTGTTTAATTTTGTGGGTTCCGGGGAAGAAAGTGGTGATATGGTTAGGACATTTTGGGCGGTTTGGTTTGGGGAGAGGAGTGTATTGGGTGGACGGTTTGAGAATTTTCCTATATTTCCTATCCTTCCTTCATTTATTTTTCTGTGCGTTGAATATTTTGTATCCGTGTGTTTGTGTGTTTGTGCGTCGCCGAGAGCGTCAACTTAAAAGATATATATATATATATATATATATATATATATATATATATATATATATATATATATATATATATATATATATATATATATATATATATATATCTTTTAAGTTGACATAAAAGAAGACACTTAAACATAAAAGAAGGACACTTACAGTAGATATTTACGTTTCGACGTCACGGCCGTCGTAAATATCTACCGTAAGTGTCCTTTTTTATGTTTCTGTGTGTGTAATATTTATTATCTTAGTGTTTGTGTGTTTGTGCGTCGCTGGAGAGCGTCATTTTTAAGATTTTATATTAATATATATATATATATATATATATATATATTTATATATATACACACACACACATTACGTTAAAGACTGAGATCCAAAGGAGGAGCGGAAGGTGAATGTAGCGAGTTTATTGGTTGGCGATACGGTTTTGAGGACTGTGATAGGAAGAATATGCTAGGCTGACGAGATTGGGGCAGGAAAAGGATTGGCATGTTGAATGGAATAAAGGAAGGAAGTATGAGAAATTGAAGAAGGGTTTCCTTTAGCGTTGGGTGCTTCCTTGCTTTGTTAGATGAAACTGACAAATGAATCTTTTTTGAAGTCTGTCCCATTCATAACCTACGTTTTATGGTAGTTTAACTAACAATAAGAGTGATAACATGCATAAACCTGTAACTTAAATTCTTCCAAAAATATAAATAAGAAAAAGGATGAAAATAATCATCAATTATTTTCAATAGAGCGTCTAGGGTGAACTCTTTTCCTTTGGAGTCAATACCTCCTTCATGACAGTGTACATCGCCCTGTAAAGTTACAATATGGGAAATGACAAGAGATATTTGACGGTCCCTTCTCAACCTCTCTTGCTACTTGGTGAAAGGTCCTCCACCTTCAACCTTCAAGACTGTGACCCTCTCTCCACGATCGACATTCATCATTCCTCTCAGCCATAAATTGCAAGGAGAGGAGGCCATAAACCTTTAGGAGCGGTATCCATCTCTCGAAAACCTGAGATCGCCAAGTACTATTGACCCAAGCTGGTAGACGTATTTATTCAACAGAGACATGAAGAAATAATAATTTTATAATATGTAGGGTTTTTTATACCATGAATAAAAATCACCGGACATATTTTTTAACAACATTTCATTTCTCTCAATATTTTTTCTTAAATACACCTACATTACAATGCACATTTACCTAAACACATATTGTACTGACATTCCTATTTTTTAGTATTATCTTGGAGAAACTTAATAAAGAAGAAATTGTGTAAATATTTCTTTATTTACAATCGGTTATTTGCAATTAATGACGCGTAAATTATTTCGAAAGGCAGTAAATTTATGGCAATGTTACTTTCACTCCTTTTACACTTTACTCACAACTTCTAATTGGTTTTGGAAACGATATTTTTAGTTAAATTGATCTAGCATTGCGGAATGTGAGCAAATGTAATGGAGAAAGACATCAGTCGACATCAGCCAAACAAGTTCTGAATTCTCCTCGTCTCTTGTCTTTGTTCTTTGACAACTTGGTCACGCCCTCCAGGGCTAGGAGAGAGAGAGAGAGAGAGAGAGAGAGAGAGAGAGAGAGAGAGAGAGAGAGAGAGAGAGAGAGAGAGAGAGAGAGAGGGAGAAATTTGGTAGGAGGGAGTGAAGAAGACATAGAGAGACATTTAGAAAGTTAACCTACCGTGCCATCGTCGTCTCTACCCGACCGTTGTGTGGTTAACGTCCCGTCTCACGTTATTTCCCCTCAGAGATCGTTTGGATTCTCCGTAGAGCACGACGATTTTCATCGAACCTCGGGGAGTTAAAACGAATGCGACGGTGAGACGCTGCAAAAATGTTAATGCGTCGTCGTGCTATCTCCATTTCAAAGGAGAGAAAAGAGAGACGGTGTGGAGAGATGGGGCCAGCATGGGGTATCAGGTAGGGCGGGGAGATGGTAAGGGATGTTGCGGATTGTGATGTCGAGACGGAGGTGCGAGAAAGCGGGTAGGAGAGAGAGGGAAACCACCAGAAAAGCTGAGAAGGGAGAGACTGGAAGGCTTTTACCGAGAAGGGGTGCAGATACTGAGATTTCGGAGGGTGGTGTTAGCTACGGAGGAGCATAGCCCTGTGATTCACGTTACCACCACAACCGGGATAGGAGGATGACTTAATGGGAAAGCAAAGGGTAAATAAAACCACGACGGTGAGAGTGAGTTGAAGGGAGAGGTTTAGGGTAGCGGCCCATGAGGGCGCGCGGAAGGTAGATGGTATCTCTCTCCTTGAGAGCGAGAAAGAACGAAAGGAAAGAGAGGGAGGGATAGGAGGTGGGAGGTAAGGAGGACGGTGCTTGAAGAATTCTCGAGTGTGGTTGAAGGAAATGAGGCGAGATGGGGAGTAGATGACGCAGAACGCGCCCTTCACAGGGGGAGTAGACAGAAAAGAGAGGAGGCATGGGAGGGAGAATGGGTGGTTTCCATGGGATAAGGGTGGGGGAAGGGCGGATGTGGTGTTAAGGGACAGGAGAACTATGGGGTGAAAAGGACTGAGGGGCATGGGGGGTGTGTGTTGGTTCGTTGTGGGGGGCACGCCTCCTCCGCCCGAAACATCCCTCCGTGTAGGCGTGGCCTCCCTCGTCGCACGGCGTTGCCAAATCCGCATCAAATGAGGTGCGGTTACATGTAAACATGAAGAGATTCACTCGAAAGATAAGGTTTTCTCCCTGGAAAGCAGAAACTTTGAAAAGAAAACAGTGTCAACCTTGCCTGTGCACGCCGTCTCCCTCGAAATAAAAATGGTACAAGTAGTCCATTTCGGGACTCCTGCAAGCTGTTTTATCGACTAAGAATCGTTTAAATGCTACGCCCTGAGGCAAGGGAAAAATCCTGTTAGCATCTGTCGCTAGAAATATATGCTACAGCAATATCATATGCATGCCATCAAATAAGAAAAATCTAAAAGTAACATTTGATTATGAGCTAAGCATTCCACACTAATGTGACTTTGTAGATAATGTAGCATCGTTATCAAAACGTGGGGCCCTAAAAATTCAAGCCAACCATGGGATATTACGTATTTAGCTCAAGGAATTGGAGATTTTGTTGAACAACTTACCTTTAAAAGTAACTGGAATCAATCATTTTTATTAATTAAAATTGTCAATTTTCCACAAAGTATTTTTTTTATTATTATGACAGGTTTTGATGTAACTAAATAATCTTCTGGTGGACCAGAAGATGATGTAGTTACATCGAAACCGGTCGTATTGATAAAAAAATTTATTTTGTTGAAATTTGCCAATTTTAATGAATCATGATATTCCACTATATCACGTCTGAAACGTCTCTTTTTATTAGAATCAATTATGTTCCAAACTGAGAGGAAATATTTATACAAACAAAATGCAAATGATCGGAATTTTAGAATTAATCTACGGTTTGATGTGTCAATAATATTCAGTATTTTTGAGAATTTAGCCATGAAAGATAAGTTCAAATCTCAAATGAAGTAGATTGCATTCCCTTTGCGTATTAAGTAGTACAATGGCAGGAAATTATTTTGGAATTTATTAAGGTGCAATCTATTTTCTCCCGAGTGTGTAACTTGCCATTTGCCAAGTGTCAAGTTAAACTAAGGCGTATAAGAATCAAAACACAGCAATATTAATGAAAATATGAAATTTCGGAATACGAAGTTCAAATATTTTTAGGTGAATTTAAATGCATTCATATGCATTCAATAAATTTTCATCTACATCTATGGCGTTGGGAAGCATTGTAATTTTCTTGCTATACTTTTACTTCGAACGCTAATGCAAAACAAAGAGATATGGAAATTATAATTTGCATTTTTTTAACAAATTGAGTAGCTTCAGGAGTGATGTGAAGAAAGTGGAACATAATGAATAACTGATCGTAGCACTTTCCACTTGATAAAATTTATTTTACCGCCGGGTTTCGATGTTTTACACCATCATCAGGTGTATCATCATCAAACCAGATAATGATACAATACATCGAAACCTGGTCGTAAAATAAATTTTATCAAGTGGAAAAGTGCTACTATTAGTTATTCAAAATTAATGTTTTTATAAATATAATACCATTATGCATACGTATAGCCTGTAGGTTATTCTAAATGTTAATTGGCATCTGATTGACTTCATATTAGCGAAGAAACTTTAGTACTCTAACCATTCCCTTTTTCGACAAATAGAAAAAAACATAATTCTCTCTTATTTTCTCAGGAACTGAAATCGAAATTGAAGAACTAACAAATATAAGGTAATTTTCTATTCTGTAACTATCAAGATATTTTCTTCAACGATCAAGGATTCATTCATCCACGCCTAGTACACTGATAAAAATAATTAGAAATATCTTTTATGTTCCGTCAAAATTACCGTGGGGTTATTTAAAAAGAAAATACAAGTTATAAATATTTTAAAGCCTTTTATTCGGTTTAAAATGCAAAAGACTAACGTGGAGGTAGGTTAAATAATAATGTAATCCCGTTATAAAGATACTTTTTTATGCTGTAATTAAATTGTTGGAATTCGGGTTTCCTAAGTTTCAAGTGAGATAACACAAGCTAATAAGTAGACATTTTAGTCCAGATTTTTTCCTGCTACTCAATTTATTTAACTATCGAAAGTTTGATAATTTCTCATATATTCCTAGGAATGAGGAAAATCAGATCGATAGTGTGCTGGTTCTTGGATGTTCTCATTTTTTCTATGACACCAGAGTTTACTAAATCATCAGGAAAATATTCAATTTTGCTTCTCAGCACTTATAAAAGGTGTTTCCCTAGATATTGACAGAAGTAATTACTCAACCTGTCAATTTCATGAGTGAGCAGTGGTAATCAATTAGTCCATTGATGGATTCATAGGTACTATACTTATTTACGGGCATTTCTGCAAAGTTTCTACCTGGCCTTGGTTGCTTCATGATATTCTGAAATCGGGAAAGGGGAATATCTCAGGAGATGTAGCATTTTCAAATATAAAGAAGGTATTCGACAAGGTGCCTCACGAAAAATTAATACCCAAACCTAGATAATTTTGAATTGACGTGAAAGTCGCTGTCATCTGACTTGACTTTGGACTTTTTTCTAACATAAAAGTGGGAGCCGTCGACGAGTCGAGTTTACTTGAGGAAAACATAATATTACGAGTTCTGCAAGGATGCCAAGTGTCCCTACTCATCTTTTTACCAATTGACTATATTCCACTCTATTATAAGTCTATTTTAAGACGACTCGGTGATTTGCAGAGATATAAGGACAAGTACAACTTTCGAAGTAAAATTAAGTGCAGAAATCGGCGTTCTTTAAATAATAGTAATATGAATTAAATATTTGCTATATAAATTAAAATTTGCGAGACGTAAATTACTCTTCGTATATGATAATTAGGATCGAGATAATATTTTGTAAACAAGACAATATCATCGAACTTTTTATAGGGTAAGCATTTTAAAAAAGTATTCAGGCTTGTCTTGAACAAAATTTGGTTTCATTATACTGGTCATACGGAAATGTAATGAAGAAGTAAGAGAATTGCGAAGAAGTAAGAGAGGGTGTTGCTTTGTTTTTGTTAGGCCTTATTTAGAACACACGGAAGGTATATTACATCCATGGAAGAAAATGCGAACTGTAGCAGCAGTTATTGTGGAGCGACCGACAGCTAAGGCCATTTGCGCCGTTAGGGACAAATTCATCTACATCTACATCTACATAAGTACCCTACGAGCCACCAAAAAGGTGTGTAGCAGGGGGTGTAGCACCATGAGGGAAGGGTAAGGGTTGAGGGGGTTGGGAGTTAGGTGAGGAAAGGTGGGGGGAACCTGTAGGGAAAAAATATATATATATATACACACATACATATATATACATGCATACATACACACATGTATACACATCCTCGCGAAGTCCCTAACCTGTACGTTAATACTTATTGTAATGAACTAAGTCCTGGGGAATTTCGACTACGAGCATTCTGGTCCCTTATCGTTCTTGGAAAAAATGACATTTTAAACCTGTCAGTCTTGCAGTCTATCTCTCTAGTCTTATATTCGTGATCCCTTCGACCGTAATACGTTGGGGTTCGTATTATATCCTTGATGTCATCGGAAAAGGGCCCATCTTTAAATGTTTTTAATAAGTTTAATCTATATTGGAAACGCCGCTGTGTAAGAGAATCCCAACCTAAATTGTCTAGCAAAGTGGATACGCTGCTGAGTTGGTCATAACAATGTTTGACAAATCTAGCCCCCCTCCGCTGAACTCGATCTAATTCCGAAACCAAATTTATGTTATGAGGATCCCATATACTGGCAGCATACTCTAGGTGGGGCCTGACCAAGGCAAGGAAACATCGTTCTTTCACCTTTTCGTCGCATTTACCTAGCACTCTTTTCACAAATCCCAATTTTTTATTAGCACGACCGCATATTTCTCGTATGTGTTTTCCCCAGGACAGATCGTGAGTAATTGTTACACCCAAGTATTTAAAGGAATCTACCCTCTCGATATTGGTTTGTTTCACTTTGTAACTATAAGGGAGGGAATTACTCTTTTCCCAAAAATGTATTACTACGCATTTTTTAAAATTCAATTCCAATTGCCATGTATCGCACCAATTTTGAATTGCATCTAGGTCGTTGGCTAACACGACTCTGTCTTCGTGACTTCGGATGTCCCCATAAATTACTGCATCATCGGCGAAAAGACGGAGCTTGCTATTAACTACGGTACTGAGGTCATTTATGTAAATAAGGAAAAGGAGGGGACCTATGACACTTCCTTGTGGTACCCCCGACGTGGAATTAAATAGGTGAAAGTTAAATAGGTAAGGGGTATGGTATTCATGAATTATAGGATTGACTACAGGAAACCCGGTGAAGAGTTTTCCAGGTTCGGTATTAGTCTAATTTTAACGAAAGGTTAAAAGGGACCGCAAAGTTCAACGTCCCATCCGAAAGACAGCGTGCTCATATTAAAGTGCGCTCCAGTTAGCATTCAGTTAATGGATGAAGAAACCAATGAAAAATTATTCCACCTCCTGGATTCGAACCTGGGCCCTTAGGATGAGACGCTAATACAGGTAGTAGATCAGCCACCACAACATCACGGTCTTCATCTTTTCATAGGCAACTGTCCTTAATCCTGAGAGAAAAAATACTTTAAGATTGTTGTCGACAAAATTCCATTGAGTTGGATGTATTTCTATGGAAGCATGCAAAGGAAGAAAGTTATCAAAGGAATTGACGTTCACACGTACGAATGAATAAACCATAAAGCTAATGGTATCGTTCTGTCATCTCAGGATGGCGGTACGAGCATAATCTTGTGACTTCATTTCCGAGTGAAGATGAGGCATATGAATCGCAGAATAGCAGGAAGTCAGCCGGAGAGTGCATCCTCTCATTTCCTGGTATAGCTACTTCCCCAGAATAGTATAAGTCATTCGATGGAACGAATTGTTGATTGTTTCATAGCTGCCCTTACGCCGTCGCTTTCAACGCAATGGCTGCTCTATGCCTTTGCGGATACAATCTTTTTTATAGTTTTAATATGCTACACATATTCCTTCTCCCTCCACAGGTCTAAGATGGTTACTAATGATTTAGTGTCGATCCACTAGGCTCTATCACACACGTAGTATGCGTGGATGCCTTTTTATTTCTAGCTGAAACTTTTATTTATGGTTACGAAATTTTTGACCAGTTTAAAAATGTAGCGATCGGAATGTAGCAGTATATGTAAATGAAATTAAAATATGTCCAATTGATAGCCGTGTAATTGTGATCCTTGTCATAGCTTTTGATTCAAGGATACAGTAACATCACCCCCATATGTCCCGTAGGGTGGGCTAAAATAATAATATCAAGACTTTCAAATTTCTGCTGATGTAATAACAATTAAATCGAACGCTGGACGGTGACTAGAGAGAGGTTGTTCGTTACACAACTGAATACTTTAATTATTTCCATGATAAGACTGATGCTGTTATCAAGGTTGTCTAATAAAAGAGCCCATATGAACTCCATCCATCTTTAGAGGCAAATTAGCGTGATTCATTATCGCTGCCAAATCTTCAGTCAGTGTGTTACAAGTTGAAAATACGTCGCTGTATCACAACTAGATGTTCATTCATTAAATAATTGAATGCAATGTTAACATTTAACTTCCTTGAAAATTAAACCGTACTGTTTTTAAAACCCAATTTTAATGGAAAATAGCAAAATATGTGAGTATGGATTGATTTTAAGAACTAATTTAATCATATTTCAAGTAGTTACATAGATTGACAAAGATTCCTTATGCACAATCCCATTACTCCTAAAATAGTGAAGTAAAAATGTTACGAGCATGTTGGCTTCAAGCAATAATCGTATTTTGTAAATGCTATTATATTGAATATACCAAAAAATACATTGTGTATTTTACATTTGATATTCATACAGTTTAATTGATGTTCCTTTAAATGTCCAAAACGAAATTCCATGCCTCAAAAGTTACAAAAATAGATTACCCGTAAATAAAAGTTTAATCCTTAAATTTCAACAATCTCTTTTCTGAAATTCTTTACAAAGTACACAAATGATTGTAGATATATTTCATGAAATTTTCAATTAATACGTGGAAAGTAACAGACAATTTTGAAAAATTTATGAAACACTCGCTGGAACCAAATTTGACTAGATTGACACTCATTTTGGAATGAAATGAGAATATTAGACATTTTCCTCAAAAACCTTTGCATTTGGTGCAATTAGTTTAACGCATAGGCAACTTTGGGTGTCTGAGGATGCCTATGCGTAAGCTCAGATTAGCTGTACGTTTTAAAATGTGGATTTCAAACGACTGAATAAGATATTCTTCCAAATAGTTAAAATTGATGCATTATCTTTTATAAAGCGATTTTACGATAAAAAGTTTTGCAAATACCTGATTATTAAGGATACCCAAACAAGAAGAATTGTAATAAATTAATTGAACTCTCACGGACAATAGTATTGAGTGATTAATAAAACTTTCATTCACCTTTCATTCCCTTTTTATTTACCCTTTACAACATCCTTTGACTTGTTGCTTTGGTGAACTAATTCCAAATGTACCCTGTTTCGAAAGGTAAACTGTTTACGGCTATTGGAGTTTTCAATTATTCAAGAAGAAATATGTTTGAAAAAAAAGTAAACTCTAACTTATCACTCATTATTGACAAATACATTACGATAAGTTATGTAGCTCTATATCTAATAAATCTCTAGCCTTTGGTTACGTATACTTTGCTTTGGCTGGATAGCAGTAATGAATTTTGCATGTAAATGTTCAAAATATTTACTTTTCATTATCTATCAAACTTATTAAATTCTTAAGTAGTTGAAAACCCTTTATTTTGCAAACGTTTTAATTCACATATCTTCTTTCCATGATTGAAATTTATGAAGACAAAATATTGCTAAAATAAACTCATCTTGTACTCTATTCAAGGATTATACTTCATTTTGATTGATTTTAAGAATATTGGATTTCGGTGAGCGGATTTTAAAGGTTTTAAATGGCAACTCAAATGTACTAAGGCATGAAAAATTACATAAACAGCCGTTCAATAATGATTAAGCTAAATCAATTTGTAACAGCATCCCATAATAGGAGGACCATTTTGAAAGAGCAGAATTATTTTAATTGGCCGAATGGATTATGCATGAATTGAGGGAGTCACAGCCCATTTCATTAAACCATTTATCCATCAGAAGCTGAATAAGTTCTCGGTATTTAAGGATAATTTGATTTTTATTTTTTCTTTTGAATTTAAATATCTTTTATACTCTAAATGAGGTCATCTTTGGAAAAAAAATTTCGGCATGAAAATAATCCTTTTTGCACTTCTAAAGTACGTGCTCCATTTGCTGAGCTTAACCTAGAGAACGTTTCCTAACTATACATTCATATGCTGCTCATCGCGGAATATAAGAAATCTCAACGGATATTAATTCAAACAACTCATTAATATTTTCAATAAAAATTAAGAGGTGTACCTATTCATCTAATAAAAATAATTGGTTTTTCTCCGTCAGTTATTTTGATTTCGTGGGATTTTTCTCTCTTATCCTTAATTTCACGAGAGCGGCGTATTTCCTTCATCGTGAACAGAGTTATCAAAGGAATACTTTGCCTAACTTCTCATCTAAAATACTTGCTGAAAAAATATCTTCCGACCTCGGATATTCGGTACATCTTCAGTAAATGCAATTTTCTCGCCTGAATTCCATCAACAGTTCTTTGAAAATTTGAACCATTGGAAGCATTTGATAGAAACTGAGTTTGTGAGCGGCGCTACTGAGATTCGCAGGGGTGATACAGTGAATGAATCACGTTAACAATACTCCGCAATTTTCTCATCCATTGAGATTACCAACGTAATTTATGTTTCCTCACCATCAGAGCTTAAATCTAAAAAGGAGACATTCCCCTGGCTCTTGAGTTTCGTGAACTAAGAACTAAACGAAGAACCCAGACCATATTTTTCTTTGAGGATCATACTAGTACTTTGTGAATAGTAATAGTCCCAGATTTCAACATATTTAATTCCTTCCTCGTATTTCGGCAAACACCTATTCTAACTTCCACTGAAATAGTTTTTATTCAATCCTAGAATAAATATGTGTCATGCTTTATACCTTAATTAATAGCCTGTCGTGCTAACAAAAGTTTCATCATCTATATTAGCGGAAAATATTCCCTGCGACAAGATGTGAACTTCAAAGCGTTTAACGGCCCAATAAATTACCAATGGTGTGCCATTACTAATGGTGTGGCCAGTCTTTTACCCTGCTAGAATTACTATTGATTTTGTAAATTTTCTCTTGCAAAATTAATTAAACCAAATTAGTCAAGAAGAAAGCAATGTGTTAGAAAAAATTTATTTAAGCTTAAAGATCAAATATGTAATGTTAAGATGGTGAAATAATTTCTCTACCCGAGAAACATTCTTTTTGTTTGAGTTTCTATACTACATTCCTTTCGCTCTTTGGAATATTTTACCTTTTACTTTTAATTTCAGATTAAGTGGCCAAATTCAATTAATGCACTCACTGATAATTCCCAACAGATCCTATTAGTATGGAATGTCAATTAAATAACAAAAGTTTACTCTATATCCATGAAAATATTGAGTCATATTAAATGGAGATTATTTCGTTAGTTTAATAAGTCATGCATGCTAAAAACCGGACGTAGTGTATTATTTTTTTGAAAATTTTAATAATGTTAAGAAAATTCTACTTTCAAATAGCTCATATGAGTCCTTCAAAAAACCTATGTAGTGCGAAAAACATAGTCAATCTCTCACGCAACAAAACTATTGGGGGTTACACAGCAGCGTAGTTCTTTTGGTAAGATAAAAAAAAACTGGTTGATGAATTCAAATCTGACAAAAAAAAATATAAAGAATTTAATGAGCTAAAATTCAATGTTTCTTACAAATAAAAAATATATTTCAAGGCCTCCTATTACATAAATTGAGTTTGGCTACTGGACTTGACTAAGATGCTATTAAAGGTACGTACTAAAAAAACGCCTATTCACATTATTCTTGTTTTATTACTACTATTAGTAATTTATAGTACAGTATCAATAATATAGAGTATAATGCGAGGGAAGAACGAACACTTCCATCTTATTTTGACAGTGTCTCTCTTTGCGTGGTGTGTCTCACTTTATCCCTAATGGTTTAATCTACCAAAATAATTTGTTACCATAAAAATTACTTGTGTAGCTATAAACATCGATGTCCTATACCTTACTTATTCGAATCAGTTCTATTTAACAATAAAAATTCTTCCTAAAATTATTCCTCCTACCCTAACGCTAAATCTATTTTCGTACCAATTCTATAATAATATGGCGGATTTTGCCTTCAACATATACTCTAGCAAATTTTTAATTAACCCTTCATACTATGGATCCCATATGCTTTTCGCGTATTTTTAATGTGGCCTAATATGTATACAATCTAGCACAAAAATACAAACAAATACACACACACACATATGTATATATATATATATACTGATGACGTCGACACGTCAATACATACTGAGAGTGTCCTTCCTTTATATTTCTGTGTTTTGAATATTTTTTATCTGTGTGTTTGTGCGTCGCCGGAGAGCGTCAAGTTAAATAAAAATATTATTATTAGGTAATTTACCGGTTAAGGTAGGTTTTTGGATGGACACAACTATCAAATAAACATTTTGTGACTCCACACCTAGCAAACTAATCTATATCAGGTCCCTCTTCATCACGGTGTACTTCTTTCCTCCCTTCATCCCGTCCAACATCCCTATCCTGTTCCTACCCTTACCTCGCTTGCCCAACATTCTCCCCTCTATTACCCTCTTCAACATTCCACTACCGCTCAATACGCCTTTCATCCATTTTTCCTGCCTCCATAAATATATATATATATATATATATATATATATATATATATATATATATATATATATATATATATATGTATTATTTTCACACATATATATAGACATATTAGGAAAGGGGTTAGGAAAACACATGCAAGACCAACACAGAAAAGGTGGGGAAGGCGGTTTTGAGCAGATCACAAATATAAATATATATATATATTTTTTTTTAGGTAATCTACCGGTTAAGGTAGGTTTTTGGATGAACACAACTATCAAATAACATTTTGTAACTCCAAACAAAACCCAATCCAGCAACCTAATCTACATCAGGTCCCTCTTCATCTCTGTGTACTTCTTTCCTCCCTTCATCCCGTCCAACATCCCTATCCTGTTCATACCCTTACCTCGCTTGCCCAACATTCTCCCCTCTATTACCCTCTTCAACATTCCACTACCGCTCAACACGCCTTTCATCCACTTTTCCTGCCTCCATAGGATTTCTCTCAACAAACCCCTCTCCTCACCCACCATTTCTAGTACTTCCTCATTTGTTTTCCTTTCGGTCCATTTCACCGTCTCCATTCTTCTCCACACCCACATTTCTAAAGCCTCCAATCTAAGTCTATCCTCCTGCTTCAGCGACCACGTTTCCGCGCCGTACATAGCTACGCCCCATATCAGAGGTTTTACGAGTCTTGTCTTAACATCCCTACTCAACGTCCCCGTCATCAACTCCCTCCTCCTTGAGAAAGCCTTCTTGCCTAGCGCAATTCTTCTCCTTACGTCCCTACCACTTTGACCGTATTGGTCCAAAACACTTCCGAGATACGTAAACTGCTCTACCTGCTCTATTTTTTCCCCGCCTATTTTAATATTTGGCTTAGCCTTTTTCTTTCTGGAAAATCGCATAACCTTTGTTTCATTAATATTGATTCTCGTCCCATATTTACGATTATTATTATATATTATTATTATTATAACATAACTGTAGAACTGTTGAAATATTTAGGAAAATGTGGGAAGAAGGCCCTTTATGGACTGATTCGTAGAATGTATGAAGAAGGAAACTGGCCGGAAGATTTTGTGAGATCGGTGTTAGTTCCTATTCCAAGAAAGGCAACGGCTATATCATGTGAGGATTACAGAACAATAAGTTTGATATCCCACGCAGCTAAAGTTATTCTCAGGATCATCAACAAAAGGATAGAGAGTAAGGCAAATGATTACTTAGAGGATGATCAGTTTGGGTTAAGGAAGGGAAGAGGTATGCGTGATGCCATTGCAGTAATGAGCCAGATCACTAATTGAGAGGAATATAGAATACAACCAGGACGTTTTTGCCTGTTTTGTAGATTTCGAAAAAGCGTTTGATAGGGTGAATTGGGAAAAATTAATGCGTGTATTGCAGAAAATATGAATGGATTGGAGGGACAGGAGACTGATCCGCAACCTGTACATGTCTCAGACTGCTCAGGTGCGAGTGGGGAACGGAGAGTCCTGATGGGCAGTGTTAGGAAGAGGTGTAAGGCAGGGTTGCCCATTGTCACCGGTACTGTTCAACGTATATGTAGAGGAAATGATTAAAGAGGCATGGGAAGAACTGGAGGTAGGAATGAAAGTCGGAGGGGAATCCGTAAAATCGGTTAGGTTTGCTAATGACCAAGCATTAGTTGCTCAGTCAGCCAAGGGGTTGCAAGCATTGCTGAGTGAATTGGAGGTTCAGTGCGATAAATATGGGATGAGAATCAATATTAATAAAACAAAGGTTATGCGATTTTCTAGAAAGAAAAAGGCTAAGCTAAATATTAAAATAGGCGGGGAAAGAATAGAGCAGGTAGAACAGTTTACATATCTCGGAAGTGTTTTGGACCAATACGGTCAATGTGGTAGGGACTTAAGGAGAAGAATTGCGCTAGGCAAGGAGCCTTTCTCAAGGAGGAGCGAGTTGATGACGGGGACGTTGAGTAGAGATGTTAAGACAAGACTCGTAAAAACTCTGATATGGAGCTTAGCTATGTACGGCGCGGAAACGTGGTCACTGAAGCAGGAGGATAGACGTAGATTGGAGGCTTTTGAAATGTGGGTGTGGAGAAGAATGGAGAAGGTTAAATGGACCGAAAGGAAAACAAATGAGGAAGTACTGGAGATGGTGTCACTCCGACACACCGACACACTCAATTTCTGCCGAAAACTTCGTTGGCGCGCATTTCGGAAATCGCAAAATAACTCTTCGAGTCAAATTAAAACCAATCCCCCACTCAACAAATTCCGCCCGGCCTCCACTCATGAGCCAAAACCCCTACCTAGTAATCATCCCGTGGAAATATTCATACGCCTCCTTCTCCAAAATGTTTCGAATAAATCCTTCACACAATTTCTAAAACCAAGAAATAACCTTTCCACAAACGAACGTCATGCCCTTAAAACCCTACAGGCCAATCCCAACATCGTGGTCACTACCGCCGATAAAGGCTCTTCAGTCGTAATTTTAAACACACAAGACTATATTTCCAAAGCCCTCAGTCACCTCAACGACACATCAACCTATACCACTCTCACCGACAACCCTACTCCAACCTTCCAAAAGGAAATTCGGTCTCTTCTCCTCTAATTTGGACCAGAAGAAGGCCTCACATCCCAAGACATCCCTACTCTCACCCCCAAACCCCAGAATACCCCAGTTTTATCTCCCCCAAAAATACACAATCCCAACATCCCCTGTCGCCCTATAGTTTCTAGTTTCAACTCTCCCACCGAAAGAATCTCCGTATTCCTTGATTACCACCTACAACCTATCGAACTCTCATTGCCCTCCTTCACGAAAGACACGTATCACTTCCTCCACCGTTTAAACTCTGTCTCCATTCCCTCCACCTCCAACCTGCTTATGGCCACCATCGACGTCACCTCCCTCTATACTTCTATTCCCCATGCAGAAGGCCTATCCTCCCTCCGACACTATCTTTCTCTACGCCCCCCACCCCAGTGCCCCTCTACCGAATTTCTCCTCAATCTCGCCACTGTCGTCCTGACCAAAAATGCATTCTCTTTCCAAAACTGTTTTTATCTCCAAACGAAAGGCACAGCAATGGGAACGAGGATGGCGCCATCGTACGCCAATCTCTTCATGGGCCACCTTGAAGAGAATTTCCTTTCACAGCAACCCTTCCAACCTCTTTTCTGGGTTCGCTACATTGACGACATTTTTATGCTCTGGACACACGGCTCTGATTCTCTTGACAATTTCTTATCGGCCTTAAATTCATCTTTCACTGTTAAATTCACTTCTTCCATTTCAGACTCCACCATCACCTTTCTTGACACAGACATCTCAATTCACAATAACAAATTCACCACTTCAGTACACATCAAAGCCACCAATCATCAACAATATTTACACTATACTAGTAATCATCCTTCTTATACCAAACGCTCAATTCCCAACTCTCTCTCTATCCGCGGACATCGGATTTGCAACACCACAGCTACCCTCCACAAATACCTCCACAATCTACACCATGCACTCCACAAACGCGGTTACCCAGAAAAGCTCCTACAGGATAAAATCTACCGCTCCACCCGACCACAGACACCACAGAATAACAACCCCAGATCTGACGCTGGACTCAACCTTTGCACAACCTATTTCCCCGGATCCCACAGACTGAAAACCATTCTTGAAGAACTTTATCCTATATTACATGACAATGACGCGACCACATCCTTACTGCCCCAATGCCCCTCTGTCGCTTACAGACGACCAGCCAATCTCAGAAACCTTCTGAGATCCACCAACCCTTTGACACCCCCCCTGACAAATTTCCACATATTTCCCCTACCTGCAATCGCCCCCGATGTAAAACATGTCTGCTGATCAGATCTGCTCCCCTCTCCCCACATCCCCTCATTGTCCCTTCACCCCGTTCCCACGCTAATTGCCTCTCAAAAAATATTATCTATCTTTTGTCGTGCAAACAATGCACCTCATTCTACATAGGCGAATGCATTACCCCCTTATCCATCCGAATGAACAATCACCGCTACTGATGTAATTCTGCTTCACTCTCTTCTCTTCCTATCCCTTTACACGCAAGTTCACACAACCTATCATTTGACGAATGCTTTTCCCTAACAGTTCTAGAATCCCTACCCGATTCAGCCACCAACATAGAGGTGAAAATTCGCGAATCCGCACACATCCTATATTTCCGATCCTTTAAAATTCCCACCCTTAACCGCCATCTTTAATTTCTTTCCCAACAGTCCCTAAACCTTCCGCCCCCCCTCCCCTCCCCAGGCACTCTTCCCTCAAAACCTCTCAGTCTGACCTGAAGAAGGCCTCGGAGTAGGCCGAAAGCTTAAATCATCTACAGTGTGAGTGTCCTTTTTCGTGTTATCTGTTTTATTCTGTGTTCTATTGTGCCGTCCAAAAGTTATATATATATATATATATATATATATATATATATATATATATATATATATATATATATATATATATGTACACATATATTTAGGCTTATTCATTCAATCTGAATTCACCTTATCTCTCAAGAATTACAAATTTTAACGATTAATAAATTGATCAGCCCGAGCGCCAAATAACCACGTCCATGATTTCAATCGCCAGAGGAAATTTCTTAATACCCACGTTAACCCTGTTTGCTTCCCTCCAACTTCTACTAAGCATTTTAGTTACCCTTCCTGAAAAGTCCTACATTATTTATTCAAGTTTGAGCTTCCGCGACGGCCCCTAACAACTCTCGAACAAATTGAAAACCTCTACGCCCAGTCTCAGTTGATTGACTTAATTGCCAATAATTTCCATCGGCGAATAGAAAGTTCTCTGCGTGCAAAAGCACAGCTTCATCAACGCTGAGAAACTCCTGAACGATAAGAGAGAAAACTTTTCTCCTCCGACTCGATAACCCCGAATCAGATATTTTAATAATCTTGCATCCCTGGAGAGCTTCTGGAAAACTTTTTAAAAGGCGACAAGAAAAAAAAATGGATACATTCCCCCTTTAAGTTGCGCAGGAAGTAATAAGGGAGCAGGAGGGGTGAGGTTGGATGGCATGAAGAGGATGGGAGCGGGAGAGGAAAAGGGGAGTACCGACGCGAATTTCCCAAATTGAGCGGATCAAATGGCGAGACATGAATATTGCATCTCCGGACCGGGGGTGGGCGAGGCAGGGGGGCTTGAGAAGGTTTGGAGGCGAGTCTCGAGGTGATGGGAACTAAGTCCCTACAGGTTAGGATAAGGGTAGGCAGGCAGGGAAGCCAGCCAGCTAGCAGCTCCTTTGCTCTTCATTCATATGCATTTATTTCCCGTAAAGTTTTCGCCGTCAAAGTTGAGGCATGATGGGGAGGGGGGAGTGAGGTGAGACGAGAAAGATATAGGTGAATAATACCCGAGTTTTTCTCGAGGTGAAAAAATATTGCATGGTAAAGTTGGAAAAAGTGTCAGCGTTCGGTTTGACTCCCCTTATGAAAAAAAGGTCCGAAGTTGTAGGGAGGAAGCTTCCAAAAATCAACCGGGAAAATCTCAAAGTGAAATAATAATGGTAATGGAAAAATGATAGCTTTCCATTGGTTCCGTGGAGATTGGCATAACAGGTGTGCGCTCTAAATGATGGAAATATGCTTCACCCTTGGGCGCCGAAGAGAATTTTTGGGGATCCGACGCTCTACTTAAGATACCTTGGGCGTGAATCTTTCGTTTAAAACACTACTTGACGTGTGCAGGTTTACCTTACTAGATGATGAAACTTTTCCGAGAATATCCGTTTATAATAGTGTCTTATAAACGTGTGTATTCAGCGCAAACTTGCTGTATCCTTCTCTTTTATCACAGATTCCAAATGAATATTTATGACTGTTATGATAGTTACATGTACGTTGTCAGAAAGAAAATTAGAATGCTTTATGAAATTACTAAGACACTTTTTTACTCAAAACCTATTCTCACTGTGTGAAGTTCTAATGGTTAAACGTAAAAATCCTTTTTTTAACTGGTTACAAAGACATGGAAGAAGTTTTCCTTTTTGCGAGAAAAGAAAATATCTTGATGACGTCGTCATCCCCCCATTTTTACCAGAATAACATCTAAGTGAGGCTTACATATGATTATGCGTACCATACATGTACAAGACTATTGTTCAATTACCATTTTAATATAACGGCTGATGACTATCTGAAGGCACTGTAACGTGAAAAGGTTCCTTAAAAACCACAGCGAACTTTCTGAAAAGGCATTTTTATCTTAAAAGTCGTAAAAAATTGTAAAGAAGTACTGTGGTGATGCTAGTTTTTATATATTTTGTATGTTATTTATACTCAGGTATTCAGTCTTATTGAAGTCATCCATAGTTTCGATGAACTGCCGCTGAACATCGACTTCTATCATTGCATATCCCAATAATCTTTCCTTCTCTTAGCTAAGGAAACTCTTAGTTAAGACACTTATGAAGTTTTCTTTTGAGATATAATGTGGTTCTTCAATTAAATAATGTTTTTTTCATGATATCACATAAATTGCACTGCAAAGACTCTAAAATCTGTCATGGATTTGGCAACTCGTTCTGAAGACTTATGCGGCAAAAAGATTATAACGTCTGGGCTACCTCCAGGTTTCATCTGGAATACACGTGCGTATATTAGAAACATTAAAAAAATATGATTTCATGGTACAATTAGATTCCATTTTACCCACTGATATATTTGACTCATTGAATTCATCTGCAAGCATGTGTAAGGACATCTTAAGATTATTTTGTAATGCTGACGCTACCATGTATGCGTAGTAATTCTCATTCATCTACAAAATACCCCATAAATCGACTCAAGGGGTTTTAGTGTAAAGGGGCGTGATGATCCAGTAGATTGAGCACTACTAAAGAACCATAAACACCTATAGAAGGGCTAGAGCTTGAATCGGATTGACTCATATAGGCAACCTCAGTTTCACTCAGGCTGTGCGCTTATACGAATACTAGATCTTTTTGGGGAACCACAGCCGTGTATTGAAGAGCATATGCCACGCCGGTTATCTAATAGGATATGCATTGTGAACGCCTTATTTCATGGTGAACACAAAATCGATGGGACTTTATCCTAGTTATGAGGTTTTTTATCTTAAAATTTCATTCTCCAAGTTATATTTTTAGATATTAAGCATGAGATAAAATGCAATGCCCATTAAGCGGTCATCACCGTTCTTTTCTCTTGAGACGATACAATAAATTGGATTCCGCCAATCCCCTTTTCTCCCTCTTTTTCACTCCTTCAAATACCGATAGTATATCGTAGATTTTCAATAATGGAAGGGTACCGTTTAAGGTGACTTTTACGGGATAAATGAATCGCCAACGTGATATTTCTAAACCCTTCATCGCATGATAATGACGTCCTCTTCCCCCACACTATCTGTAAATTCCTTGTTTGATCTCCTTTCTGTCCATTTCAGCTTTACCATCCTTCTGTACACCCACATTAGAACAGCATATCTCTATCATCCTTACAAAACGACTGAGTTTTTATCTTTTATTGGCAATCCCAAAATATAGTTTAACTACCTCAACGATGTCAAGGGCAGCAGATATAATTAATTTATCGGAAAATCAACCTAAGAAGTTCTTGAACCAGAGTTATTAATTATAAATGAAATACTAGAATGTCTCCACACCCACATCTCAAAAGCCTCCAATCTACATCTATCCTCCTGCTACAAAGACTACGGCGCGAAAGCGTGGTCGTTGAAGCAAGAGGATATACGTAGATTGGAGGCTTTTTACATTTGAGTGTGGAGAAGAATGGAGAAGGTGATATGGACCAAAATGAAAACAAATGAGGAAGTACTAGGAAAGGTGGGTGAGGAGAGGACTTTGTTGAGAGGTATCCTATGGAGGCAGGAAAAATGGATGAATGGCATATTGAGCCGCAGTGGGATGTTGAAAATGTAATAGAGGGGAGAATGTTAGGCAAACGAGGAAAGGGCAGGAACAGGATCGGTATGTTGGACGGGATAAAGGGAGGAAAGAAGTACACAGAGATGAAGAGGGACCTTATGTAGAGTAGGTTGCTGGATGTTGTTTTGTTAGGAGTTACAAAATATTTATTTGATAGTTGTGTCCATCCAAAAGCCTCCCTGAACCGGTAGATTACCTAATAATAATACTAGGATTTCTCCAACAAATCGGATCCACGCGGCTTGAAGGAAAGCAGGTATAAAAGAGTCTTTCGAGGTGCTAACACTTGTTAAAAGTAGGATTGAGATGGTTATGTAATAGAATATGCCCCATATCGTTCCACTGAATCCATATTCATTAGACCTGGAATATTTAAACTGAATATCTTTAATGAAATGAACGAAATGAGAATGAAAATTCCTGTTTTGAATAAATTAGCATAAGCGGACATACTCTAAAATTAATTTCTTTATCAATTTTGATTGACTGCTGAGACCATACGATTTTACGCAAGAGATATCATCCCCGGAAATTTTTGCTGGTTCAATTACAATTTCTAAGTAACTAAGTAAAACCACAAGTCAAATGATAGTAAATAATTCTACTGTTTTTTGCGGATGAATATTTTGCATATAAATAACTCAAGCTTATTTGGAATTCATCCAAAGGGGAAGTAAGCATCAACTATTTTGCTAACAATGCTCATTGCTAGCATCGGAAGAACTTTCAATTCAAAAGAAATTCAAATTCAAAGTCGGAAATCCATCCATTTCATGTTGATACCACCTTTAGGAATATTAAAAAATACATATTATATCGTTTCATAAATCACTATTGAGTCAATTTAAATTTAAGGTAAAATCTTTTGCTTTCAAACATATTATATTTTAAACCAAAGAAGATATATGTTTAAATGCCAGACATGTGACATGTACATATAGTATATTTATTTGAACGCTTAACATATTTTGATAGAGAACATAAATGTTCTAATTGTGATATTTAATTCCAATTAAATTTGCTGTCACACTAACGAGCCGTCTTGAGCTCTCACAATAAGGTTACCGTCAAATATAAAAGGATGGACGACAGGGATTCCAGCACCAAAAACCAGTATATGTATTTCATTCAGGAGGTTGACATTACAGGTTACAAGTCACTGATGTAGATCCCACATGTGAGTTACTTGGGTTGCTTCAGAATACTATGCTCTGAGCTAGTTAGTTGCCCCTTTATTTTATTTCCGATTAATTTTGTTATATCCTTTGCCGTTATTTATTAAGTTATCTTAGGGCCACGCAGGCGTATTGTTCTCTTCTTCCCCATCCATTTTATTTCTGTAAGAGATGAAGAGAGGTGTTTTATTTTACTTTGCTTATTGTAAAGGCTTCCGCAGAGTACAACGAATGAAGATACAAATCTTCCGGGATTTTTCCTCATGGATCCATTTACTTAGACCTATTATGCGGCAAGATATTTTCTAGTCCTATAGATCAACGAGGAAAAATCCTTTTTTGTGAATTTTTTTTTGAAAATTTGAATCTTCATTTGCTTTCATAATTTACTTTAAAAAAGTGAGGTTTTATATTCTCTTCCTCCATCTCAGTTATGCATTCGTCAAATGAATTTGCAAGGTTATATTTTGAAATTCGTTGTCCTTCTCTTGCCCAAATTTATATTCCTCCTCTCGTTCAACGCAGAATTGATTTTGAATTTAGATTTACATTTTCGGAATATCACTCTTGAAAATTTCTGCTTATAAGCCATATTTAAGTGTGTGGTCATTCCTAAGTAGTAACCATCCGCTATTTTAAGGAAGAATGATGAAAATAGAATGATACAAAAGCAAGTCTGGCACTATTGTCTCAAACGTTTTTACCTTGAAATTTTTCACTTTGTTATTCAGCCTCTAAATCTAATACAAAATCATTCAACCTCTAAAGGTAATCATTCCGTTCCAAAAGATGCTTGACTACACCGATGATTTTAGCCGAGAATCATATGTCTTAAAATCATAAAAACAAAATGAAAATCATACTAGTGACTCAAAGTCACAAATTTAATTTGAAACCGTACGCAAATTGTTAATCTCAATTAACCGCGGGAAAAGGAAATTACGGAACGTTAAAAAATTACTTAATACTAATTAAAGGAAATCCATTTAATAATTTCTATATGTGGATCTGAAAGAGTGTATTAATTAGATGCTAGAAGAAATGTGAAAATATCAATACAATTTACACTTTCAGCCTTCAATTATTTTTTTTGTTCCCAGCTAATCTATTTGCGATAGTTTGGTAAAAAGTAGTCACAGTCAACCGGTAAAATTTTCCGCTAGCAACAGTTGCATAAATTAATTCAAAACGTCCTTTACTTCAAGCGCGCGCATTTAAACATACCATAATGATCATTGCAAATCCGTTGATTAAAATCTGGAACCATTCCTCCTCCACAGAAATATATTCTTTCTTGGTTTCCAGAGCCACCGTACTCCTCACCATCATCTTTGCCCTATTCTCACGCGAAAACTTCTTAAATTATTCCAACCTCTCTCTTCTCGTACATATCTATCTTCCATGGATCAGGGCCGGAGGGCGTGAAATTCCTGGAGAGGATTGAGCGGAGCGCTAGGGAGAGGCAGGGCCGCCACAGTGCGCGTGGGGAATTGGCCTTAGGGGGAAGAGCCCGGCGTGGTGGTGAGAGGAGGCGGAGGGGAAATGGAGAGAGATGACGGAGTCAGTGGTTTTCGGGGTGCGACTAGGAAAGGGTATGCTGGGGAACGGGATAAAGACCCTGAAGGTGTGGTCTGAGAAAACTTAAATTATTTTTGATGGATTAAATAAATGATGAGCTAAATAAATTACTGGAAGAGTCGTACAGTATAAATGTCCTTACGGATAACATTAGGAACGAAAATGTAGACTGCCGCGTGTGGGTAGGGGATGGGAGAGGGACTACGACTAACTGTTTCTGGGTCAGATTTTCTAGTCTTTTGCTTAATCGCGTGTGTTAATGGATTGAATTACTGCATTGGGTCTGGATTACCAAATCTAGCAATGCTCTGTTCTATATATATTGTCTTGCTCTTGTTGACCCTTAAACCCTTTTAAACAGTTTTGGAACCATGATCAAATTGAAAATTAAATTGTCGCGGAGTTTATACCTTATTATGAATTAATATTAAATATTCATTACACGAATGAATTTATTCACCTAACTAGGTTTAACACAAGTCATAACGACAAAAATTTACAAATAGGATGTTGCCGTGTGAAAGAAACAGGATGATTGTTGGCAATGAATTACCAAAAATATTAGATGCACAGCTGAAAAATAAGGAAAAATCTAACAATAATAAAACCTCGGGTTGTTTCATAAAATGAAACAATTTTGCTAAGTAAATAGTCCTTAATGTTGTTCCCTCCTAAGCAAGAATGAATCCTAGGAAATTTTTAATCTATAGGACTCTTACAACACGAATTGACAAGGCAAAAAAATTACAAAATTTGTGAAAAAGTAAATTATTTCACAGTTCCTATGATTCTACTATGTAATAATATTCTTCCATCAGGAATTACAAAAATTCGGAGCATTTTGTATCAATGCCAACATTTTACAGGGATATTTTGTATTTTGACCTGGAATTAAACATAATTTCATGATGTATTTACATATGTATGTGTATGTATATATGTATATACACACGTGGATTGTGAAGATATATGTATGTATATATATATATCGATGATGCGGAAGTACTCACGAGAGCAAAATAACTTTTGGACGGCACAATAGAACACAATGAAACAGATAACACGTAAAAGGACACTCACACTGTAGATGATTTAAGCTTTCGGCCTACTCCGAGGCCTTCTTCAGGCCAGACTGAGAGGTTTTGAGGGAAGAGTGCCTGGGGAGGGGACGGGGGGCGGAAGATTTAGGGACTGTTGGGAAAGAAATTAAAGATGGCGGTTAAGGGTGGGAATTTTAAAGGATCGGAAATATAGGATGTATGCGGATTCGCGAGTTCTCACCTCTATGTTGGTGGCTGAATCAGGTAGGGATTCTAGAACTGTTAGGGAAAAGCATTCGTCAAATGATAGGTTGTGTGAACTTGCGTGTAAAGGGATAGGAAGAGAAGAGAGTGAAGCAGAATTACATGAGTAACGGTGATTGTTCATTCGGATGGATAAGGGGGTAATGCATTCGCCTCTGTGGAATGAGGTGCATTGTTTGCACGACAAAAGATAGATAATATTTTTTGAGAGACAATTAGCGTGGGAACGGGGTGCAGGGACAATGAGGGGATGTGGGGAGAGGGGAGCAGATCTGATTAGGAGACATGTTTTACATCGGGGGCGATTGCAGGTAGGGGAAATATGTGGAAATTTGTCAGGGCGGGGTGTCAAAGGGTTGGTGGATCTCAGAAGGTTTCTGAGATTTGCTGGTCGTCTGTAAGCGACAGAGGGGCATTGGGGCAGTAAGGCCTTTCACGTGTTATCTGTTTTATTCTGTGTTCTATTGTGCCGTCCAAAAGTTATATATATATATATATATATATATATATATATATATATTCACACGCATATACAGGTATACCTATTGAAATATGATGGTAGACATATATAATAGGACTCGTGCCCAATAGCACACACAAATATAAATAGAGAACACGATAAAGGACACTCACATTTAAGAAAGTTCAAACTAAGCCTAGTCTGAGACCTTGTTCAGGTAAGATGGAAGGTTTAGGGAGTGGGGAATGAGAGACGAAGATAAGAATTGAAAGTAGGAAATTGGTCATGAGGGCACCAAAATGTTGGTGGACCATAGAATGATTCTGAGATTGGCTATTCGTGTGTATGCAAGAGAGGGGAATAGGGCCAGTAGATATGAGGTAGCGTCGTTGTCGTGTAAAATACGAAAGAGTTCTTTAAGAAATATTTTCAGTCTGTGGGATCCAGGAAAACAGGTGGTGCAAAAGTTGAGTCCTGCGTCAGATATGGCGTTGTTTTACTGTGGTATGTAAATTCGGGGGAAAGGCGGATCTTATTTCATAGGAATTTTCCAGGGTAACCGCGTTTGTAAAGTGCATTGAATGGATAGTTCAGATATTTGTTGAAGGAGGCTATGGTATTGAAAATCCGGTTTTCGCAAATAGAGAGATAGTTGGGAATTTAGCGTTTAGTGTGAGTAGGTTGACAGATGGTTAAGTGTAGGTAGTCCTATAGGTTAGTGGGTTTGATATGCACTAAGGAAAAATTTAGTCAAAAAACGCTGGGGTGAGGGGCGTAGAGAAGGAGAATATCGGAGGGAGGATAGGCCTTCGTCACCGGGAATGAAGATATAGATGGAAATAAGGTGATGGTGGCCATAAGTAGGTTATGGAGGGGGGAACAGAGACAGACTATACGGGGAAGGAAATGGTGTCTTTTGTGAAGGATGGCAAAAAGAGTCAAATGGTTGTGGTTGGGGATCGAGAAATGCGGAGATTCTTTCGATAGAATAGTTGAAACTGGATACTCTAGAATGAAAGGGGGAGATAAAACTGGAGTGGTCTAGGTTTTGGGAGTGACAATAGGAATGTCTTTGAAGGTTAGCCTTCCTCTGATCCAAATTGGAGGAAAAAGACTAAATGTATGCTTGGAAAGTGGGCGTCGGGTCGTTTGTGAAAGTCATATAAGTAGATGTAACATTGAGATGCGAATCCATTCGTGAGCAACGCATGTTAAGCATTTATCACCTTCAAATGAATCTCTTTTGTAGCGGTTCATCTAATTCCACAACTCAACCCATAGTTTCATCCAGCCTACGTTCTCACCAACAAAAACGCCAACGTCTCCTTAAAAAGTTGACGAATATATTTCATTCTTCCGAGTAGGTCTCACACATACATATTTCCACCCTTTTCTACTACCTCCTCTCGATCCACCTCCACTCTTCCAGTACAAGCTCGACCTTCACGCCATTCAGCCGCCAGCCACCACCAAACTTCCGCTCCCTCCGGCAATTCTTATGACATTTCCAAGACCAGCCTTTATGATAGTGTAATTTCCTTTCTAAGAAAAGGCCTATCCTTCTCTCCTACTCGACAAGTTAACCACATCGATACATTGTATTTTAACGGATACTGTCAATTTCTGCCGAAGTCTACATGGTGCGCCTTCTGGAAATCGCAATGTAGCCCTTCCGGTCATATAAATATCAATGCCGCACTTCACAAATTCCACCTTGCGTCAACCAAAAAATTAAAACCCCTTCGAAGTAACTATCCAATTGAAATTAGCATATGCCTTCTTCTCTACAAAGACTCTAATAAATCCTTCGCAGAATCTCTCAAACCTAAAAATAACATCTCCACCAACGAGTATCATTATTTAAAAAACCTGTAGTCCAACCAAAATATCGTGTTCAACACCGCCGATAAAGGCTCTTGGTAGTAATTTTATACTCATAAGAGTACATATTCACAACCTACGGTCATTTTATTGATACACTTACTTACTATATACTACACTCATCGACTACCAGACACCCATTTTCCTAAGAGAAACTCAGTCTTTCTTCCTCCAAATTAGATAAAAGCATGACCGAGGAACTTGGTCAATGTTCAGGTGTACATGTATATAGTATGCCACCAGGGAAGCAAAAGGAGGAAGAAGCCGACAGGATATAGAATACGTCAGAGGATATAATAACGAGCGTGTAACCCCGCCGAGGCCGCTAGGGTTACCAACTAGAACCCACGGGTTCTATTCATGCCAGGGTGGATTTTTTCTCTACCAAGGAATTTGGTGTTTGTAATTGTCTCTAATGTAATATGTAGGGGTTAGGAATAAGAAGACAATATAAAGTCTCAATCTCTGCCCAATAAAATATAGCTCGTTTAATAAATATATTTATAAACAATCGCGTGTGTTTCTGTAGGGAAAGATTTGATAGGAATATGGAATTGGAACGTGACGGTCGGTAAAGGAGGAGATGGTGATGAGGTGGGGGATTACGATTTCGGTATTAGCAATTACCGCGGGGAGAAAACATTAAAGTTCGGCAAAAGAAAGGGGATTGTCATTACCAACACTTGGTTTGGCAGCAAAAAAGACGTAGGCATACATAGAATATGCCAGGTGACTCAGAAGGGTATTAGTTAGACCATATTATTATTACTAACAGATTCAGAAAGAGTGTGATTAATTAGTACAGGTTTCCGGAAGCGGATGGAGATTCTGATCACAATCTAGTAGGCATTAAGCTTAGTATCCGATTCAATAAGATTAGACAGAGGAGACCATTTAGAAAATAGAACCCAGAATCATAAACTGAGTTGAAAAAATAGTAGTATTAGCACACTCTAGAGAAAACCATCAGTGAGGGAAAAGAGCTAACTATTATCGATATATGATAAAAATATGTAAAAGAAGGACTTCGAGACCAAAGAAACGCAAATGAAACTGTTAATAGGAAAAGGACAAGAAAACCTTGAATCACGGGTAAGATGATTACAGAGATACCAATGACTAGGTAATTGTAGAATGTAAACTAAGAGTTACAAAGAGAAAAGTACAAATATATAAATAATAAATTGATACCGGTAGTAAATAAAGCAAAAGAATCGTGGTGGAAGACAGAGTGCGAAGATATGCGAAATATTACAGAGGAAGGTGAAATTGGTGCTCTATACAAGAAGGTTAAACCACCACCGGGAAAACAGGGTAGACAAGGTGTGTTAATTGTTAGAAATAAGGCGAGTAATATAATACTTGAAACAGAAAAAATTCTCGAGGATGAAAGAAATACTATAGATAGTAAAACTGTATAGTAACTTAGGCCAATTATCTTAGGAAAGGGAATATTACGTTGTTGAAGATAGCTTAAATCCAGGCATATAAAATAGAAAGTGCATCGATGAACTCAAATGAGGCCGGCAAATTATACAACATTTCTGCGAAAGTTCTAAAAGTGTTAGCAAAAATAGAACCATCTGGAAGAAATCTGGCCGGCAGAATTTTTGAGATCAGTGTTAGTTCCTACCCCGAAAAAGGTAAAGGCTGCATCATGTGAGAACTACAAGACAAAAAGTTTGATTTCTAACGCAGCTAAAGTGGTTTTGAGGATCATGGACAAAATACTGGAGAGCAGGGAAAATGACGATCAGTTTTGATTCAAAAAGGAAGGCACTTAAGCACAATTGCTGTAGTGAGATCACTAATCGAGAGGAATATAGATTACCATCAGGATGTATTTGCCTGTTTCGTAGATTTCGAAAAGGCGTTTAATAGAGTGAATTGGGAAAACATAATGAGTATATTACAGATAATACGAATTGATTGGAGAGACAGGAGGCTAATCTGCACACTGTACATGTCTCAGACTGCTCAGATGCGAGTGGGGGACAGTGAATCAGGATGGGCAGGATTAAAAAGAGATAAGGCACGGTTACCCATAATCACCGACACTGTTCAACGTACACGTAATGGAAACGATTATGAGCGTGTGGGAAAAACTTAAGACATGAAAAAAAGTTGGCGGCGAATTCGTTAAATCAGGTTTTCTGACGACCAAGATCGGGATTTTCCATCAGCCAAGGGCTTTCATGCATTACTGAGTGAAAAGTAAATATTGTGTGATAGATATGGGGTGAGAATATATCTAAATTAATCAAAGGTTGTTCAATTTTTCAGAAAGATAACGAATAAGGTTAACATTAAAATAGGAGGATAAAAGCTAGAGCAGGTGGAACAGTGTTAGCGGAGGAACGGAAATATTTTAGGAGGATTTTAGGAAAATAGGAGGATAAAAGCTAAAGCAGGTGGAACAGTTTTAGCGGTGGAACGGAAATATTTTAGACCACAATGGCCAACGTAGTGGGGGTGTAAGGAGAAGAAATTCAATAGAAATAAGGGCTTTCGGAAGGAGGAGGGAGCTTATGACGGACGTTGAGTAACAATGTTAAGAAAAGGCTCGTCAAAACTCTGACAATGGGTGGAGTTATATACGGAGTAGAAACATAGCCAATGAAGCAGGACGATAGATTGGAGTCTTTTGAAATATGATTGTGGAAGAGAAAGGAGAAAGGAAAATGGACCGAAAGAAAAACAAACGGGAAAGTACTAGGTATGATGGGCTAGAATACGGGATTGTTGGGAGAAATCATGATGGGGCAGGAAAAATTGATTAATAGTATATTGATCGGCCGTGGAATGTAGAAGATTGTGATATAGGGGAAAAGGTTAGGCAAACGAGGAAAGGGTAAGAATAGGAAAGAGATGTTGAATAGGATGAAAGGAGGAAAGAAGTACAATGAAATAGAAAGGAGCTTCTTATAGAGTAGGATATTGAGCTGTCTATTGCCTGAAAAAAATATATGTTTCGTGAATGTGACATTCCCAATCCTACCTTAACCGGTAGAGCTTTGAAATGACGGAGAATCAGTAGAGAAAAACCAAAATTACGGAATATATTTTGATAATAATTTATTATTTTTACGTTACTTAAATCGGACGTTTTTGTGTCATATGTTTTCACTTTATGATTAATTTAAATCTCTCCCAAATCATCCAGTCTTAAAAAATGAAAAATGTACTCTTCTTGGTAACTACTAAGTGAAAGTAAATATATGGACCCTAATTATGAATCATCCACCAATTAGGGAGAATGAACAGGTGTAATAAATTCATGTCGTAAAATGAATGTTCCCGGGAAGAACAAATTCATGTGGTCAACAGATAGAAATGATTTCATTATATGATACTCCATAGCATCACCTCAAAGACAAACCGTTAAAAAATTAATGTTCAAAAGATTACATTAGGATTTTTCGTTACACAAAGTAAAATATTATGATTATTTGAAATAAAATGTTGGATAATTCTAGATGAAAAGCTATAAAGCAGAGGAAATGTTAATACTAATAATTAACATATCACTAAATACAATCATTCATTCTCAGGAAATAGTTCAGGTGGAAAGGAATGCGGTTCAATAACAACTTAAATAAATAAATATATATTCAATAAATATAAAAAAATCCATGGGGTAGAGCGTTGGAATACTGACCGGAGGGCCCGCGTTCGATTCCCGGGCGAGTCACTATGGGCACCTGCAGCTCCACTTAATCTATGTGATTTTGCGGGTACCAGATCTTCCTGAGAAACCATAACCGGCACAGAAAGGTGACACACACGACACAGGAACTGGCCTCTTACCCTGATGTGGGAATGTCACACGCCGTCGGACTTAGTACTGGGTGAACTCTACCGTCACACACATATACACCCATATGTATATAAAACATGATAAATTTGTTTAAGCAGAACAGTTATTATTCTAAAAATAACTTAGGATTCCAGAAAAAAGATCCTTGAAAAACTAATAAATTCACTGACTCAAATTTTGAAATAACTACACTATTTATCATTTTCGTGAATGTACTTGTGCTTCAGACAGTTAAAATAAATGGTTTATAGATCTCATGGTGACATCGGTAAAAAGTTAAGTCTAAATTACGTCAAAAGTTTTTCGGAAGGTTCCTACAATCGCGAATGTTTACAAGTATATCCCTAGGTTTTTGTAGAGACAACAGAAGATGAGGGAAGAAATATTAGGAAATATGAAATGAAAACTAACTGCTATGAAGAGAAGTCATCACTGATATCGTCAGCATGAAGTTTGCACGAGACATGTTGTCACATGTTTGTATAATGAGAGCACAGGATTATGAGCTTTGAGGGTTTCAGATGAGTAAAGTAGATGGATTAGTGATTCAAGAGTGGTTTGATGGAAGCCAGGAAGAACGCGATTGGATGGCATGAGGAAACAAACGAAATTTGTGCGGGATACGAGTAAGAGCAAGAGATGGTCAAACAGACGTAGATGTGCGTGTCGCTTGATAAGAAAGAAAAATGGAAGGAAGTGGATGAAGGAAAATAAATATGCGATGCGAATAATTGCACGAGGGGAAGGGGGGCGGGCATATATTCCTCATTCCATCGGTTGTGCTGCAAACGCATCCGTGCTGAATTAGGAGAATCGCCGATGCCAGCGCGAGCGTGTGGGTTTTAGTACCCCTGGCTGAAAAAGGGAGCCAATTTTTATACCAAAATGCATGTGGGTTACGGTACCGAATTCATCGTTGCGATGATGGGAAACAGGAGGGTGTTGCCAAGCGGAGAGAAAGAGCAAAGACAAAGGAATCAAAATGGGGACGATGCGCAGGCATGCATTTTTACGGATGAGGATGGATGGACAATCGGATTCGAGTACGGGCGCGGACGAGGTGGGCGCACTTTGAAACCCAGTTCCCCGTGGCGGATAAATGCTACTTGATGGGTCCTTTTTTTTGTCTCCGTCCCGTCCCAACTATGATGGAGTGCAGGGCGTTCCATCCTCCAATTCGTCCGCGTGCTCCAAATGCTCTTTCAGTTGGGAAAAGCAAGGTTATCATGGGAGATGGGTGAGTGAAACAAAGTGCGATTAAAATCATTATCGGCTTGCAACAACGCCAGCGTTGGACGTGCGCTATGCGATGAAACTGACGCGTAAAATTCATTCTTCGATACGAGTAGACATATAGCAGATGAGTCATGCTAAATATAGCTCAGTATTCATTTAAGCACCCAATACATTGGACGTAGTCCCTTGGTAAATAAAATATTAACTTTCCAATAATTAAAAATTGAGTGGAAGAGAAGACAGACAAAAGGTCTACTGATAAAATAGTGGCAGTATATATTAGGATAATGTTTAGAAGATGAAAAATAAGGGAAAAGATAATAAAAGGGATTTTATGTGCTTTTTAGCATATACTGAGTGAGTATTTTAACCACCATGCACCCATTGGACATTTTAAATCACTATCTAATAAGTTAAGAGATAGCAGAGAATTTAGGGTACAGGGTCATAGTGTGATGAATATAAGCGACACTTTAGGCAAGGAAGTTGCTTGAATAAAGATTTTTGATAAGGGAAATTGAAAGCAGTGACATGAGAAGTAATAAGTGCTCTCATTGCATTCTGGTTACAGGTAAGTAGAGAAGTCGACAAAGACGGTGACTGATTTAAAACCTGATATCATCCAGGCGACGAACGGGAATTACTAATAAAACGTTATTCACGCTGAACAGAGAAACTGAGGAGTGAAAATAATTAATAATAGTCACAATCTTTTCCAATTTCTGGAAGTCTTTAACATAACTTTGAATGAAATGGATGCGCAAAAAATAATGAGTGAGGGCAAAGGAACGGGTCACCTAGGAGAAAAACTAAAACATGCCAAAAAAGTATTAGAGAAATCCGTGCACACAACTAAGAGACTTTTCAATAGAAAAAGGATAAATGAAGTAAAAGATAACAAGGCCAAGTGAATAGGTATATAGGCGAGAAAAAGAAATGGAAGGGAGAAAATAAAGAATTAGGTAGGATGAATTCAAAAGGGTAAATAAAAGTTTCAGGTGAGAAATTAAGGGAGCAAAAGAAACATGGTAGGAGAATAGTTGTGAATTAAAAGGGAGTTTACAAAAGAAGGGAAAAATGAGCAGGCTCTACAAGAAGAACCACTGGCCTTAAAATGTGATAATCGAAAAATTCGAGGTACGACAAAATACCTGTATTATCTAGAGAAAAATCAAGATAAATAACTAGAGAAGAATCAAGATAAGTGGAAGAAATATATAAGGGTCTTAAATGGTAAAACTATGAAATAGGTACGCTTAAAAAAGGACTATGACGTAAATGCGATAACTTAGAACCAAATTGGAGTGTGGGGTAAGAAGGACTATTAGTGCAAATGAAATTACATAATGTCGTGATGTTATATAGCGCCACCACAGCAGTATTCGCATGCTTGCGTGAACATAAACGTAGAAGCAAGAGTTTTCATGGACTAATTAGTTGTACTTATGAGAGATGAACTTGTCCAGAAGACTTCGCTTATTCAGTGTTACCGCCCACTCCAAAAAACAGACTGGTAGGCATATGTGAGGGCTATGGAAGAATTAGCTGGATTTAACACGCAGCTTAAGTAGTACTTAAAATCATTAATTAGAAAATGTAGAGGAGGGCAATTACTTAGGGGACCAGTCTAAGTTTAGAAAGTGGAGAGGCGCGCGTGAGGAATACGAGAGTAGTAATGAGCTCTTTAATAGAGAGGAGCATGGAATACAATCAGAATTTCTTTGTATATTTCGTAGATTTTTAAAAGGTATTCAAAAGAGTGAATGGGTAGCTCTGTAAATATGTTGAGGAAAAATACGGTAAAGAAATTAGTCCGTCGATCTGAGACAGTAAAGGGAAATGACGCACAAGAGGATAGCAAGAATCTAGGCATACTGGATGGAGATATAGAAAAAGCATTGTGAAAATTGAAAAAAAGTAAATCTGTGAGGATAAATTATATCCCCACGGAATAACTAAAGGATTTAGGAAAAAATGGAAGGATAAACTTTTGGGGACTGATTCGTAAATTTTATAAGGGAGAAATTTGACCGTAAGATTACGTCAGAACAGTGTTACTTTCGATCCCAAAAAGGGAAATTTTGCAATCTCTGAGGAATATTTATAGAACAATAAAAGTTTGATTTTTCACGGAGATAAAGTGGTAACCACGACCATAAACTAAAGGAAAGGGAGGAACATCTATTACCATTGGACGGCAAGTCATTACGAAAGGCATGATTAGTTAGAGTTCAAAAAGGAAAGAGGAACGTGGTTTGGATGCTATATCAGTA